>CM052715.1:56763231-56788479 GCA_028551405.1 Uromys caudimaculatus
CCCCCCCCCCCCCCCAACCTCGTACCTCCTAAGCTTGCCTGTTTCCAGTCTTTCTGCTGGTCCTCAGGGTTTCAGTCCTTGTCCCCTACCCAATACCAGATCAGGTTTCCCTCTTCCCCTCCCTGTTCTCTTTCCCACCCAGCCCCCCCCTTCCTTTGTGATTGCTACCCTCACCCTCCCAAGTGGGACTGAGGCATCTTCACTTGGACCGGTCAGCTTGTTGACCTTTTTGAGTTCTGTGGGCCATGCACAACCTTTTGGAACTGAGTCACCTCACTCAGGATATTTTCTAGTTCCATCCATTTGCCTGCAAAATCAGGAAATCCTTGTTCTTTACAGTTGAGTAGTATTCCATTGTGTAAACAAACCACATTTTCTTATCCATTTTTCTGTCATGGGACATCTGGGTTGTTTCCAGCACGGCAACTCTTTTTTTTTTTTTTTTTTTTTTTGGTTTTTTTCGAGACGGTTTCTCTGTATAGCCCTGGCTGTCCTGGAACTCACTCCGTAGACCAGGCTGGCCTCGAACTCAGAAATCTGCGTGCCTCTGCCTCCCAAGTGCTGGGATTAAAGGCGTGCGCCACCACTGCCCGGCTACGGCAACTCTTATAAAGGAAAACACTTAATTGGGTCTGCTTTGGAATTCAGAGGTTTAGTCAATTATCATTGTGGTGGGAAGCACGGCAAGTATGAAGGCAGACATGCCGCTGGAGAAGGAGCTGAGAGTTCTATATCTTAATCCACGGGGAGCAGAAAGAGACTGTGAGCCACACTGAGTATAGATGGAGCACGTGAGACCTCAAAGCCTGCCTCCAAAGTGACACACCTACACCTTAAACAAGATCACACCTACACCTACAAGGCCACACTCATACCTACAAGGCCATGCCCACACCTGCAAGGCCACAGGTCCTAATAGTGCCATTCCCTGTGGGCCAAGCTTTCAAATACACGAGTTTATGGGGCCATTCCTATTCAAACCAGCAACCGTTCTTCACATCTCCCCAGGAATAGTATCACAGCAGCTAGTACAGAATTTTTAATATACAAATTAAAAGATCTGCCTTCAGGCTGGAGAGATGGCTCATCGATTAAGAGTGCTAACTGCTCTTCCAGCGGTTGTGAGTTCAATTCCCAGCAACCACATGGTGGCTCATAACTATCCATAATGGGATCTGATGCCCTCTTCTGGTGCGTCTAAAGACAGCTACAGCGTACTTACATATAAAAAAAAAAAAAAAAAAAAAAAAAAAAATCCTTGGGCCGGAGCAAGCGGGGCCGGAGCGAGAAGGAAAAAAAAAAGGTCTGCTTTCTGTGACAGTGGATCAGGGCACACAGAACAAAGTATGATTATTATTACTGTTCTATTCCTGGTATTAATAGCTCTTATATCCTCAATTTCATCTAACAGGTGCTAAGATATAGTCTATGAAAGAATGATTATTGTGATATGAACAAAATTTTTTTTGTACATTTGAACAGAAACTGTTAGAAGCTGAAAAGGCTCGATCACTTTCCAAATGGTCCCTAAGAGAATGAAAGAGCTTCCAGGGGAGAAGAGTCCCTAGGAAGTGGAGCTAGAAGCTGCCGACCCTGACCGGAGCATGGCTCAACTCTCAGCAGAGCGGAGATGAGGAGCCTGCTGCGCATGCCCTAGGAAAGAAAGGGTCGTTGGATTCAGCGTGTTTGACTGTCTGGATGTGTGTAAATGCTTCTGAAAAATGCTTTAATCCCGAGATAGTCTTTTTTAAATGCTTTCTTGTTTACCTTGAAGAAAAGAGCTCAGCTTTGGGAGTCTGTATATTTGAGTTCTGGTGCTCTCTCTTTCACATACACTTTTAAAGGGGCACCTAGGACACACCTTTGTCTGGTTAGACAAAGATAGCTATGCTTTTCCTACCTATCCCAGAGGACATCAGCAGGAGGAACTGGAGGAACACAGTGCAAGGGAATACAAACATAAGTAGAGAATTCTCACTTAGAGCCCCTGCCTGTCATACAGGCGATGTTCGGGAAATCATATTTATCTTTTGTTAGAAAGTTCATTTTTGCTGAATATTGCTTTTCAGATCTCATTTACATACTAAAATTGTTTCACAGCATTAATAAGACTATGAGGTTGGCATAACTATTGATGAATTTTACTTATGGGAATACTGGGAACTAGAAGGCCACTCTCTCCAAAAGTACAGCTAGTTAGTGGAAAAGAGAATCAAACTATGCTGTAAAACATTAGTTTTAGTTTTTATATGCACAAGTTGACAACATCTGTGTTAGAGAAGTGTAACAGCCCCCACCCTGCACCCAGTGAGTAGAGAAACGACTTTGGGTGCTTTGTTTCTGTTTTGTTTCTATGTTTTTGTCATTCTTGGGATGGAATCCAGGGTTCCAGGCATGCCAGGCAAACCGTCTGTTACAGAGCCTCTGCCCTGGCAGGCGAGTGGGGTACAACCTCAGGTTCACGGTGGATCCATGAAGGAAATAGAGAAATAGTCACGATAGTCTCAACCCCTCCCTCATGACATCCCTATTACAAAACAACGACAGGGCTGGAGAGATGGTTCAGTGGTTAAGAGCACTCACCGCTCTTCCAGAGGGCCTGAGTTCAATTCCCAGCACCCACATGGTGCCTCACAACCATCTGTAATGGGACCCAGTGCCCTCTTCTGTTGTGTCTGAAGACAGCGACAGTGTACTCACACATATAAAATAAATAAATCTTTAAAAAAATAAAAAGATAAAACAATGACAAAGCATTTACTCACAGGAGCGTCATAAGACACTGTGTTATTAGATGCATCTTCTCATACACAAATTATAAACAGTAGTGTGAAATGTTTGCAGGTGAGGTATATGATAACAATGCTTGCACTCTGGGGAAAATGAAGATCAATGAAATAATATTGTCAAGGTTGGTTGACGTTTTTATGAGGGATTATTACACTCAAATTTCTACTTTGGTGTTTAATTGAATATTTTATTTCGAACAGGCATTTTTATAATATACAAACTATAAGCTCCAAGTACTGTCCTTATTCAAAAGAGGGATTACCTTAGAAAGCTCTGCGGGGGACGTGACATGCAGGCAGGCCTTGATCATTAGAGAGGTTCCTTAGATGACACCTTGTTGGCTCCACAAAATGTTATTGGCAATTCTCAAATCCAAATGTTTCAAAAATATTGGTAGTTTAAGAATTTGTGACAATCAGAATAGGTCACTGGGCTCTCTCTATAGTTATTTTTTCTTTCTCTCTCTCTCTCTCTTTTTTTTTTTTTTTTTTTTTTTGGTTTTTCGAGACAGGGTTTCTCTGTGTAGCCCTGGCTATCCTGGAACTCACACTGTAGACCAGGCTGGCCTCGAACTCAGAAATCTGCCCGCCTCTACCTCCCAAGTGCTGGGATTAAAGGCGTGTGCCACCACTGCCCGGCTCTCTCAATAGTTCTTGTTTTCCCAACATAATATAAATAATTATCAACTTCACTTCAGAAATGTGAGTGCCGGGCTGTAAATCTGGGTTCAACCTCTGAGTGCACACCATACACACACACACACACACACACACACACACACACACACACACACACACATGCACGCAATACATACATGCAGTAATAAAAAGAAAGAACGAACAATGAATGCATTTTTGAGGCAGAGCCCCAGATCCCATTGTATTACATAAATGCACAATACACACCTCATATTTTTCTGAATCCAAAGGTTTCCAAATCCTCAACCCTAAGACCTTGTCCATTTGTATAAGTTTTTTAAAGCTATCTTTGTCCCAGTGAATAAAGTGAGGAAAGGCTACAGGCAGTTGTACTTACTAGGATTAAATAAACTACTTACTGACTTCACGTTTATGTGCACAGGTACAATTCTCTCCTACTGTGTAGGTCTCCAGGACTGCACTAACCTCAGACTGCTTATTATAATGCTTAAAAAGTCAAGTTTACTGTGAATGAGAAACAACTATTTTGATATTTTACATGCTTTTCTGAGCATAGAAATATCTGACTGGTTGAGCTATAAGATTTAGTCTTAATACTATGTTGATAGAGGTCAGTAGTGAGGTGTTACACTTAACATCAGTTTATTTACTGAACAACATTTACTGAAAGATGTAAAAGAAATTTCTGGAAGCTAAAAGCATTCTATAGCTCAGGCTGGCAAGGACTAACTGAAATGAGTCTTCTATACACACCCTCTGCATAACTTTTATATCTACCCTGATAATATCTACTTCAGATAACGCACGTTAATGAATTGTTTCTTGTAGAGTGAACGCCCTTGGGTACTCTGGTGTAGGTCTACTGCCTTCCTGACCTGTTTCCTCATTGCTGTCCCCTCTTGGACCCTCCAGTAGAATAGAGAGATCTCTCTAGGCCTGTTTATGGCGAACTGGAATGCAATTCACCTGACCTTGCAGGCAAACGCAAACAACACTGGGTCCAGAAAGAGGACAGAGGAAACAGAGTCTGAGATATGAGGGTAGGGAAAAAAGGTGCCAAGACCCAAATCAATAGGAAACCCAAAGGAGGAAACAGTCGTCAGACAGGTCACTGAACAAACACAAAGCCTGTCAATCTGCTCAGTTTGAGTTCTGAACTGCTGGAGGTGAGCCTGCTACCCTGTGGGCTTTGTGTTTCTTTTGCTCTGTTTGCCTGTGAAATGTGAAATTGAAAAGATAGGCAGCTGATACATACCTGGTCAAGGGATTTCTCTGTAAAACTCTTCAAATTGACAAGGTTTAGTGACCAAGCCCGCTCAGTCAGTCAACAGATTCTCCAGCGCAGGAGTGAGGATTGAAAAGAAAGAGACAATTAGACAACATTGTAGCATGCCCTCAGTCAATTCTGAGACTGAAGGCAAGTTTACTTTTCCCCAATCCGTTTTTATACCATTTTAATTACATGCAAGCAATAAGGTCAGTTCTAGGTTGAGGAACAAGCAATACAATAAATACAAATAGTCATGGAATGAGCAAGGCAGAAGGAAAAGTGATCATTCCTGTGATCGCTGTTTCTGAGGGCTTGTCACGATGACTGACATATCTGAGCCTACTTCCTTATCCAAGCCCAAAATCAGATTCTCGCCTGAAGCCTACTTCCTCTGTTCCACCCTAAAATTAAGATTCCTACCAGAACTTATTTCCTTGTCCTTGGCCTAATGTCAGATTCTTGACTGAAGCCTGTTTCTTCAGTCCTTGGCCAAATGTCAGGTTCTTGCCAAGTGGCCCCCAAAGCTCTCCACATCTCCCCCTTTTTTATTTCAATAACAAGACTGTCACTGTCTTAAGTTGTTCTGACAAGAATGCCTTCCTTAGCTGTCATGGAATATCCATTATCAAAGGCAATGTACTTCTGTCTTAGGTTGGTAAGGCTCTGTGCAGAACTTACCCATCTCTGATTGCCAGCCTGTTAAATTAATAACTCTTTCTGGGGGTCCATTCTTAGTTTCAAGCCATGTATTTTGGCCGCCAACATGTTGATGCTGTTAGAGGCAAGTTTTATGACAATGAGCAGGAATAAAAGTATTCCCAGGACAAGAAGGGCTATGAATGCCATTCTTGAAGCTTGATCAGGATGGAAATACTGACCTCGGGCCATGGACAATATTACCAGCATATCAGCAGCATCAAAGCTCAGCAGAGGAGCATTCTTTAAATTCATAATCTCAGTATGCAAAGTTAAAACATCCAGAGAGGTGTTAGAATTATGCCAATGTCTTTGAACTTTTTCCCAATTATAGTGACTGTCACTGTAAATCTTAGAAGTAATATAAATCCATTGGTATTTGGCATGGCATTCGAGATTGTTCCTTACCTTTAAACCCCGAACCTCCTCTCCAATAATTTGAATAGTATCATAAAGAGCATCAATCCATTGTTCCAAACAGCCAAATCCTCTTGAATGCTCAGAACATTAGTAACATTTTTTGCTAAATGATTAACAAAAGTAGCTGTCTTAACTTCTTGTGTCAAAGCAATTGCAGAAGCAGTGGTGCTAGCTATTAATGTAATTAAAGCTGCTATACCAACAATAATCAAGCCCACTACCCTCTTGCTTCTGCTTAAAGCCTGACTCACTTCTTCCAGTACTTGCAAACCTTTTTCAGAATACCAGGGTCCTGTAATACTCACAGGCAATAAAACAAAAGCTGGTTGACAGACCACCATAACAGACATGCCAGGTTTCAACACACTAACAAAATTAGAAAGTGCACAATCAATACAACTTATATTGAATACTGAAGAAGAAACAAAAGTAATTTTAACATGACCAATTAATAAAAGATTAGGAGCCCTAACACACGCACTAACACTTGTTCAGAGTCCAGACCCTGTCCCGACTTTATCTCTTGCTAACATAACACCATAGAGAACTGCAGCTAACTTCCAAATATGTCTCTGAAAATGTCCAGAACCAGCCTTCCAAACGAAGACTGTCACTTCCAATATTGGATTAATGTCTTCACCAGTCCATGATTGAGTCAGAATAACTGGTCTCATTAAAGGAAAGAAAAGAGTCATTATAAGGACTTCTCTATTAATTAATTTTTAAAGCAGTTTCCCAGTCTTCATGATCTGTCCCACAAAGTCTAAAAGCTTGAGGCAAGGCAGCTTGTCCAGTCTGGGATATAGACAAAGGTGGGTCAGGAACATATGTCCAAAACTGCTTCCCAGTCACCATTGTCAGGGTACTCAGCAAGCTCACAGTCAGCATCATTCTTTGTCCCAGCATCAGCATGTCTCACCAATCACTCTGGCAGCTAGCATGCTCCTTCAGGATCCTGCAGAAAAAAAACACAAACATGCCCTCTTCCCCATATTAAATACCTGATGGGGATCATGCCATATGCCTGTAAGTGGATCCTTCCATTTCACCTAGGCATAAGTATGCCTAGTTGTAAGGTGCCATAGTCACTCAGCAGAGAGCTCATTGGCATCCAAATTTTAAAATTTTAAAGTAAAAAGCATGATTTAAATAATTTTGTGGTGTACAGGGCTATAACCCCCTTTTTATTTTATGGAGATATTATTTTTAAGTTCCACAATACCGGTTTCACAATACCTTGACCTTGAAGATTATAAGGAATCTCAGTAATATGGAAATATTAAATTGTTGACAGAAAGTCTCAAATGCATGCCTGCAATAACCAGTTAGCCAGTTCCACCCTCTGTTTTAACCTGATTTGGAATACCCAGGCAATGACTAATTATGTTTTTTAGTTGCTTCTCCTGTTAAAGCAGTTGTAACTAGAAAGCCTGAAAAGGTGTCAATAGTCACATGTACATATTTTAATTTTCCAAAATCAAAAATATGAGTAACATCCATTTGCCATAGTTGATTAGGTATAAGTCCTCGAGGATTAACACCATTATGTGGTACAGGTAGAAATTGAGGACATTGAGGACAAGTCTTTACAATTTGATTTGCACATTCTCTAGAAATACCAAATTGTTGTCTCAAGCTATTACTATATTGATGATGTAAAGAATGAGATTGTTTGGACAATTGTTCCTGTGTAAGGCCTATAACCTTCTTGGTATACAAATCTGCTGTGGCACTGCCCTCACTAAGGGGTCCAGGCAATCCAGTATGAGCTCTTAAATGTCCTACAAAATAAGGAACAGTACGTTCTCTTAAATTGAGTTCTATTTGCATAAATAATTGCAAAATTTGAGAATTAGCACTATCTAAAAAAGGAACAGTTTCAAGTAATTGTAAACCATGAGCTATATATTGGCTATTAGTATATAAATTAAAAGGTTGATTTTTCAGCATTTCAAAAATAGCAGCTATAGCACATAGTTCAATTACTTGTGCTGAAGCAGGGGAAACTCAAGAGAATGAACATGTGATCCAATCACATGTGCTGCCTTCCCATTAGATGAGCCATCCGTAAATACAGTAAATACATTTCCTATGGGCTGCATGCGTAAATTTACAGGAAATACAAAAGCATGCATAGAGGAAAACTGTAACAACTTGTCTTTTGGATAATGGTTATCAATTCCCCCTGAAACATTTGTGCATACAATAGGCCAACTATCAGTATTTTGCAATAACCAATTTAATTGCTGTTTGGAATAAGGAATAAATATTTCATCAGGTTCTTTCCCAAATATTTTCTTGATTCTATTCTACAATTCTGTATTAACACAGCAACAGATTCATAATAGGGTGTTCAAACTTTACTTGGTGATGAAGAAAGATGAATCCACATTAATGGTCTCTTTTGCTGTGGGCACATAAGTAGCAATAATGCAAACAACCAAAAATTGATCATAGTCTATACAATGTATCTGTTGTTGGCTAATAGCTTCCTCTACTTTCTGCAGAGCTATTAGTCCCTCATCAGTTAAAGAGGGGAATTAGGATTTGCATCCCCCTTGAGAATATCAAACAGAAGTTTAAGTTCTCCTGTGGTAAGCTTAAGATGAGGTCTTAGCCAATTAATAACTCCTAACAACTTTTTAAAACTTTTTAAAAGTAAACTATTTTTTCTTATTTGAATTTTCTGTGCCACAGTTTGTTTAGGATATAACTGATGTCCCAAATATTGAAAAAGACACTGCCTTTGAATCTTTTCTGGAGCGAGCAACTACTCCAAAAATTTAAAGCTCATTGTATAAGAGCAAAGGCTTGTAGTAAAACTCCTTCATAGGTATCAGCTAATAAAATATCCATCCACATAATGAATAAAATACACTGAAGATTCAAAGTCCTAACTTCTTGTATTGAAGCAGCAACAATTTTTTTGCATAAAAATGGCTAATAATAGGGCTATTAGCCATTCCTTGAGACAAAACTTTCCAATGATATCGCTTTATGGGTTCTTTAAAACTACAAGCAGGCACACTAAATGCAAATCTTTTACAATCACTAGGATGCAAAGAAACAGTATAAGAACAATCCTCCAAATCCATAATAATTTTATAAGCATTTCCTGGAATGGCAGCTGGAGTAGGCAAGCCAGGATGCAATACCCACAAGTTCTATAGCCTTATCAACTCTTTGAAAACCCTGCAAGAATCTCCACCTGCCAGGTTTTTTCTTAATTACAAATATATGTGAGTTAGAATCCTGAGCCTGTGATTGAAATGCAAACTGCAACCAATGGAACACTGGCAGGTTAACTATTATTTCTCTTGCAACACTAGAGCACAACTATAACTTTGGAAAGCAAAACTCAACCTCCAACAAACAATCCAGTCTCTCCAAAATCACCAAGTGATTCACCCCCATGCTACAAAGTTTGGCTGCCAGTTCCTGCTCATGAACACATCATGGTGCAGCCTTTAATACTTCACCAAAGAGACACTGGCCTAAATCCTATCTTTTATAAGTCTGGTTTCTAGGATAAGAATTACATAAAATATTACCCAATTCAAACGTATCTTTAGAGACCTGTTTCCCTGGGTTGGCTCATGTCATAGGTTGCTGTCTAGAATGACTCCAACCCTGAGTTACCAGATTTAAGCCAACTTTCTGTTACCAAAGTTACAAATTTTTAATCATATCCAATAACTTATAAGCCAATAATCTATAACCAAGACATGCAGAACATATTTATACTTTTAAAACCAGTAAGAAACAAAAAATGAAGTAGCTACACATTTTATATATTTAGACTAAACAAAATTTTATTTTTTCTAGTTGTAATTTCAAGACAGGAGCACCTTGTCAGCTGCTGAACTCAATAATCACAGTGACCAAGATTTTTCTAGGAAAAACAACCATGAGCTCCCTTACCATAGAAGTCGAGAAGCTGCTGGCCCCTTTAAGAGCACCTTATGCAGACAATCAGCCCCTGGCAGGGTTTCTCTAGCTGTGCTAGACTCCTAGCTACAGGTGCAGGGCTCCAAAGGCCAACTGAGACTGTTTTCTTTTCTTTTCTCTTTTCTTTTCTTTTTTTTGAAACCAAGTTAAAACTAAATCAAGGGCTGAACAACCAGCAGGTAGTTTTAACTGTTTTTTCTTTTGAACATGAAACACAGAGCAACATTCAAGCAACGAAACACAAACACAAACATAAACTGACAGACACGGACAAGAACATACAATACACAGAGAGGGAAGAGGACTAGATGTCCCGAAGGGACCCAGATATCCTACCTAAGGGACCCAGAACCAGAACTAAGCATTCCTCCAGTAGGAGCCAGAGAGGGGGCAGGACGTCTCCCGACCTCCTCCTGTCCCTAGGAGAGCTCTAAAACAGCTTACGTTGATTTTCCTTCATTTTGCCAAAGCTTCCCCGGATAGTCAGGAAAGACTGCTTTTCTGAAACCCATTCTCTAACATCTAGGGTGTAAACTATCTCTAGTCAGGTTCCAAAGACTAAAATCACCTATGAGAATTACCTTCGATTCCTTAGATTTTAGCGTAACTCTAAACACATACACAAAACACATTTTACCATTACCTTGTTCTTCTACAAGGTTTATTCACCACTGGTCCAAATCTTCTTTACTTTCCTGCGTGTGCTTCCAATTCCCATGGTGTCCTTCACTATACCCCACTTACTGGAGCTCCAACGTTGATCTGACCAACCAGGCGCCATCTGACCAAGCCCGCTCAGTCAGTCAACAGGTTCTCCAGTGCAGGAGTGAGGACTGAAAAGAAAGAGACAATTAGACAATACTGCAGCATGGCCTCAGTCAATTAGGAGACTGAAGGCAAGTTTACATTTCCCCAACCTGCTTTTATACCATTTTAATTTCATGCAAGCAATAAGGTCAGTTCTAGGTTGAAGAACAAGCAATACAATAAACACAAATAGCCAAGGAATGAGCAAGGCAATAAGAAAAAGTCCATGATCATTCCTGTGATTGCTGTTTCTGAGGGCATGTCAGGATGACCGAAACATCTGAGCCTACTTCCTTATCCAAGCCCAAAATCAGATTCTCGCCTGAAGCCTACTTCCTCTGTTCCACCTTAAAATTAAGATTCCTACCTGAACTTACTTCCCTGTTCTAGCCTAAGATTAGATTCCTGCCTGAGCTTACTTCCTTGTCCTTGGCCTAATGTCAGATTCCTGCCTGAAGCCTATTTCTTTTCTTTTTTTTTCTTTTCTTTTCTTTTCTTTTCTTTTTTTTTTTTGAGACAGGGTTTCTCTGTATAGCCCAGGCTGTCCTGGAACTCACTCTGTAGACCAGGCTGGCCTCGAACTCAGAAATCCGCCTGCCTCTGCCTCCCAAGTGCTGGGATCAAAGGTGTGCGCCACCACTGCCCGACTGAAGCCTGTTTCTTTGTCCTTGGCCAAATGTCAGGTTCTTGCCAAGCAGCCCCAAAAGCTCTCCACAGTCTAGAGTGGTGTGTTAATAGGAAAGACATGAAGTAACTGGCATGCCTCACTCAGGAGACAGAAGCAGAACAATGGTGGAGTTCAAAGCCAGCCTGGACTACAGAGCAAAACCTGCTTTACAGAAAAGCAGCAGGAGTGTGTTTCCAGTTTTCTCAGGATGGCATACTCCCCAGCCTTTCTCAAAAATCAAGGAGAATGCTGGAGGAGGCCTTTGTATTGGTCGCCATGGAAACTGAGCGGTTTCACTGCATCCAAACACCCGGAATGTGTTTCCTTACTGACAATCCATATTGAGTTTTCTGAGAATGCTAGGAGGT
Organism: Uromys caudimaculatus; assembly: GCA_028551405.1. Lineage (NCBI taxonomy): Eukaryota > Metazoa > Chordata > Mammalia > Rodentia > Muridae > Uromys > Uromys caudimaculatus. The sequence goes on from CM052715.1 coordinate 56,774,857, forward strand.
CATTTTCTTTGCATGAACGGGGCGGTTGGCTATAGGTTCCCCCTATCTGTAGCACCAGTGAATACAGGGTGCTGATCACATTTTAAGATCATTCTGCCATGACCAGAAAGCATGTTAGGAAAACCCATCCCAGACTGTAATTTATGCCTAGATGTTTCTCTACACCTTAGCATTGGAGAACATAGAGGACCTCTGCTGTTCTATATACTGAGAATGCACATTGTAATCAACAGATTCTTATTTCTGGATACTGAGTAATGTAAAATCCATTAACATATATTAATATATATATATATATATATATATATATATATATATATATAAAACTATATATATCACACACACACACACACACACACACACACACACACATATATATCCTTCAAGGAATACTGGTAGAGTGCTTGTTTAGCATGCAAATAGCCAAGGGTTTCACCATAAGCACTGGGTAAACTGGGTATTGTAGTGCACATCTGTAATTATAGCCCTCAGGAGGTAGAGGCAGGAGGACCAGAAGTTCAAAGTCATCTTAAGATGCCTAGTAAGTTTGAAACCATCTTGGGAAATGTTTTAAAAATTCCTTGTGGCAAGACAAACATGCTTGCTCTACTTCTTTGACACACAATATATTATGCCATATTATGTCAAAATTAATATTTTATATTACACTATAGTAAGACTGTATTAACACATATTAAATCACACAATCTTTCTTGTTCATTCTGTGTTTGCGGTGATCATATTTCCTACGAGAAGGTTTGCAACAAATACAATGGATGCAAGATCTCTCTCTCTGGCTGATGGCTGAAGGGAAAAAAATACAAGCAATGTTTGCCTGGATTTCAAACAATGTTCTTGGCAGTTTGAACGGTACTCTGCGTGAGTTTGTAGCCTCCCTGGCAGGTGCTGAAACTCTTAAATAACACTGTTTCGAAGCTTTGAAATTCTATCTTTTGGGGGCAGCATGGGGCCTGTTTTTTTCTCGATGAAGTATTTAAGACTCTGTTGGCCAAGAAACCTGCCACAACAGCAATAGTAACTTAAGTTGATGATCTAATACCTCTTCCCTCTAAATTGTAAATGGTGGATCTTGTGATCCGAGGGATGTCAGGACCCAGCCAAACAGTGATGCCATCGTTACCTCAGCAAGACATACTCAGACCACAGAAGAATGCTCCTAAATGTAATTCTCCTCCCAATACTTCTGCTGAGTTTTCAGATAGCGTTGCCCAGGCTAGCCTAAAGCACAAGATCCCCTGTCTTGGTTTCCTGAGTATTAGGAGACAAGTGGGTGCCACCACACTCGGCTCCCAGTACTTTTTTATTTGAAATTTGCTGGCAGTCACCAAGACTTTCTGAAGTAAACTACCCTTTCGTGTCACATTGCTCTCCTGGCCTGGAAATTTCAGAGGTTCTTTCTGTGGACAATGGCTTCCTCAGGATTATTTAGAATTCAGAACGTCCCCCAGAGATTTGGCTCAATTCCAATGGTTCATTTGAGACCTTAGTCATTTCGGGGCCTGACTAGGCCCAGTGAATAACAGGAAGGATTCTGAGTTTCCAAAAGGAAGTAGAACATCCACCTTTTCTTGCACTTGAACCAAAATTATACTTGCATTGCACAGAATATGATTAAATGATTATTCCTAAAAATAAAAAAAATCAAAACAAAAAACCCCCTCCGCTTTGCAGAAAGGTTAGTTAGTGCACAATGCTGCAGACTGTGTGGTTGAGCAAAATGGGTTCCTGTTACGTCAGGCCAACGTCAGGAGAACGTTCGCGCTGCTTGTTCTCTGTGTCCTCCCCTTCTCTGGGTCGCCCGTGAGTTCGACCCAATCACATTTAGGGTGGGCCATCCTCCCTCCTCCCCGGAAAGACCTTCACAGACACGCCTGGAATTGCATACTCACTATCTTCCGGCTGTTTCTAAATCTTATCAAGTTGACACTTAAAAAGAACCATCATTGTTGTATTTTATAAAAAGATAAGGGGAGAAGGAATATGTTTGGTGGATGTGTAGTCAGGTATGGGGAAAGGGGGTGCCTCTGCGAGCCCGTGCTGAGACATCCCTTCCCCCTGAGGGACCAGCTATACTACAATGGTATAGTATAGAATACAGTTTATTCAGGGCATGAGGAGGGGAGTTGAGAGGGTAGTAGAGGCAGAGAAAGGCAGGGGGAGGAGGGAGGGAGGGAGGGAGAGGACGGCCATGAGCACGTGGAGAGAGAGGGGGGAATGGGGCGAGAGGGGGGGAAGGAGCAAGAGGACAGAGTGGGAGCAAGAAGGCAAGGGAGCTAGAGAGAGTGGAGGGGGCGAGCAACCCCTCTTATAGTGAGTCAGGCATACCTGGACGTTGCCAGGCAACTGTGGGGTCGAGCTTAGACAAAATGCTAACATTCAAAGCTGGGAGTCTGTCTCAGTGGTAGAGCACTTGCCTATTGTTCATGAGCCCCTAGGTTCAATACTCGGTAGAAAAAAAGAGCGGTGCTGAAGAGGAGCAAAGTGCATTAGGATATAGGCAAGGGAAGCAACTGGCCTCTTAATGGATCGAGTCATTACTATTGTTTGTAACATGTAATTTTAAAAAACATGCCCCCCCCCCCCCCATTTGCCCGGGACTGCGGCCAGTGCTCGGCCCCTTCCTGCTTAGCTCCAAGATCGCTGCAGCCAGCCCCAATCCCGGCTAGTTGTTTTATTTGTTCATTTGTTTGACACAGACTTGCTAGTAGCCAGGCTGGTCTAGAACTCACAATCCTCCTGCCTCTAGTTCCCCGTGTGAGAATTAAAGATATGTGCCACAAAGCCCACCTACTACTGGATCATTATATGGTTTAGTGGTGGCTGTGACTATGTCCCTGGCAGTAGAGCAGCCTGAGGACCAGGGTCCGCAGAGCTGTCCACACTGTTCTGTGACCTTTGAGTGCTCATCACACTTGGAGACTTGAGTTCTCTTTGAGCGCTGGGAATGTCTTCGTGGGTGCATTTGACCTGAGTAAAGGATGCACGGAATATCACCAAAGAGCGTTATAAGAGGTAAGATTTTCCATTATGTCGAAACTGCTGGAACGGGGAAGAGGGCAAGGGCAAGAACTGGGGCTGGAGAGGAGGGCAGGACAATGAGAGGCACTGGAGGTTTTCACGAAGACGACTGACACAGCCACTCTGGGTTACTCCGTTGGGAGGCGGGGGAGGGGCGGGGGCTTATCCCAGCACCCAGTTTCCCAAGGAAGGCAGCAAAGGGTGTGAGGTCAGTGATCAGGGCCAAAGCTGCTTTGTCTTTGGCAATTCACTGTTCTGTGGCCAAAAGCTACTTTTGGCAATTCTTCTTTCTTTTACACTGTGCTATTCTGTGGCCCAAAGCCACTTTTAGCAATTTTTCTGATTTCAACTCTTTGCTGTTGTGTGGCCAAAAGCTGCTTACTTTTGGCAATTTTTCAGACTTTTTGCTATTCTAAAACTTCTGGTAATTTGACTCCAACTGATAGCAGCTGGAGAATTAGAAGGAAAAAACAAGGCTTAGTTTCTCTCTGGCTCAAGGGTCTCTCATTGGCCAGTTGAGAGAGGCTTGTAGTTTGTTAACCCTTTGTGAGCCAGAGAGAAAAAGAAGAGGAAGGGAAAATCCAAGCATACTCATAGACACACACAGACACACACACTTTGGCCGGGCCAGACCACCTGTCTTCAACAATACCACAAGTGTGTTCATGCATAATTACACATACCTACATATGTATGTAGTGGTGAAATAGTTAAACTGAATTGGCTCCCGATGCACCTCGCCCTGCACCTGCCCAAGACACACACACACACACACACACACACACACACACACACACACACACACCAGCTAATTTTGATATGCCTTGACTAGCTCAATGGATGGACCTTTCTAATCCTCCCTGTGGATAGCATACATTCTTCCCTCCAAATTTTCTGAGTTAACTTACTAAATCAACATTTCATCTCTGCTACCCCAGACCCGATCAGGGGAGTGGCTTCTAGCACCATTTTCCCAAATTCTTACATGGTTACTTGCTTTCTTTCCTGCCGCTCTTACATCTGATCCTTCTCCCTCCGAGTCACGGTGATTCTGTCTCTCCTTTCTCTCCCGGCCCCTCGCCTATGAAATCTAAAAGTCCTGCCTCTATCGTTATGCCCAGCCGTTGGCTGTATGGCAATTCTTTATTATCAATCGAAGCCAGCGGGGCAGGGACTCTCAGGTCTGGAAGTGTGGCTTTTGAGAGCTGAAATAAGACAAAGCATTAGCACTCCAACATCTCACCTTTTCTGTCCAAATTTTAGAAAAGCTCTTCTCTTAGATTTAAATTGAGCATAACCATAATAATTATGTAAATTTAAAAGTATGATGTATAATTAGCATCCAGTCCATTGTAATGTCAATTAGATCAAGCACTCTACCATCTATCCTAACTTTTTTTTTAAAAGATTTATTTTATTTATGAGTACACTGTAGCTGTCTTCAGACACACCAGAAGAGGGCATCAGATCCCATTGCAGATAGTTGTGAGCCTCCATGTGGTTGCTGAGAATTGAACTCAGGACCTTTGGAAGAGCAGTCAGTGCTCTTAACCACTGAGCCGTCTCTCCAGCCCCATTTATCCTAACTTAAAGAGCTTACAATTCTACACCTGAGCTATGTTCTGACTTTAACTTGTATTACCATCTGAAAATCATCCTTTTGATATCATCTGCCTCAATGCTAAACAAGTTTGATTATGAGACTATAATTAGTCTTCAATCCTGTCAGAAATCTGAGAACAAATTAAATATTACCTGAGTATATAGGAAGCACAAAAACATAGCTTCCAAAACTTAACCAAATTTGCAGCGAAAGCTGACTACCTGGCAGTCCCCCATTCCTCAAAACATCAGAGCATCTGTCTTCAGTCTTCTGGCCCAGAACCATCTGACAGGCCTTGAAATGAAGCTGGGACTATGAAGGATTTGTTTTCTCTTTCTTGGCAGAGCTAAACTGTCGACTATCCCGCACTGTGTGTCAGTATTTTTTGTCTGTAGATGAATAGGGTGATTTTTGTCCAATGGCTTTCTGGCATATCTTGAGCAACTCCATATGGAGGTTTTGATGCTCAATTTCTTCTTTGAACCAAGAAAGGGGTACTGTCAGGAGCAGACTTGTCTCTAGTCAAATGATTTTTAATAATGGATTAATATTAAATGTCATATTCTGTGGATTTCTGATATTTTTGAAGACTATCCACATAAAGTAAATCTGAATTGTTGAACCTTGACTACTCTTAGCTATTTCTATTTGAATATTGTAGAAAGCACCTTAATATAATTAGATCAGACTCTTATATAATCATAAGTTTATTACCTGGCCCTTAACTTGTGTTACTTCATCATTCTAGACAATTTGTAATAGCAGTTATTAGAAGGACTGGATCTAAGTCTTGTATCCTTAAATGAGTTGCATAGGTACAATGCCTATCTATGAGTAACAATATAAATTTCAAATTTTTTATCAATATTAGAAATTTGTATCAACAAAAGCCTTAAATCTGCATCAATCCATAAATTCTGTACCAATGTAAAATTATAATTCAATTTGGATCAGTTATAAAGATTTCTACCAATGTAGGATTGTGACTATATAATGCTTTGCTTAAGAATAAATTTAGGGGCTGGAGAGACGGCTCAGCAGTTAAGAGCACTGACTGCTCTACTAGAGGTCCTGAGTTCAATTCCCAGCAACCACATGGTGGCTCACAAACACCTGTAATAGGACCCAGTGCCCTCTTCTGGTGTGTCTGAAGACAGAAACAGTGTACTTGCATATATAAAATAAATAAACCTTAAAAAAAAAAAGAATAAATTTTGTAATTCATCCCAGCTACTTCCTGTTCAAAATTATGACCATTTTCAAATTATTCCTTAAAATGACAACCCATCTATAATTTATAAAATAACTATAACCAGATACCCAAACCCAATGAACTGGGATGATGACTCTCCTGCTGAATAGGGGTGATGAGAAATTCTTTAAAGGGATGGGGAGGGGTAGGAAAATTAGAAAAATTGGTTAGACTTAAGAAAGCTAGCTTTAGCATCTGTTATCCAGTCTTTGTATACTTAAATTGGAGAGGAGAATGTATGCTAGCAGCATGGAGGATTAGAAATGCCCCGCCACTGAGATAGTCAAGGTATATCAAAATTAGCTGGGGTATGTGTGTGTGTGTGTGTGTGTGTGTGTGTGTGTGTGTGTGTGTGTGTGACATTCTTGAATCCAGAGAGCTTTTGGATGGGTGCAGCGCCTGTGCGACCCACTGGGAGCCAAAGCAGTTTAACTAATTTACTTTTAAACATGTGTATATGTACAAACATACAGACAAGCAGACACATACATATATACATTTGGTGGATGGGGCTGAGCCCCAAATGCCACCCTCTAATTTCTTCTCTCTGGCCTTCTTATACCTTCTTAGACAAATGTTTGTTATAAAATTGCCTCATAGATTAAAATGTTACACAAAAGGAGAGTTACAGAAGAATTTCAACAATTAGTTCAAAGCAGTGTTTCATTCTATAAGCTCATTATAAGTTCAAAGCAACAGTTTCACATGGCCTTGCTTTATCATAGCACACATCTGTGGCTTCATCTTTGGACCTGACCTAGAATGAATGTTTCCCCTTGACCACAAATTTGTTTCAAGCCTGCTTTCTTATGCTAGTGCAGTTAACTTGTCAGACATGAAGGTTTACAGAGCTCTACTTGCAACTTTATTCTATCAGGGGCTTGGGATTACTTGTATCAATTTAAGAATTCCATAAAATCATTATCAGGAATAGTGAAATCATCAATTGTCTATACAGCATTAACACATGAGAGTACATCTTTATGTTGATTTGCAGGAAATCTGCCCAACAGGGTGGACTGATGCCCAGGAATCTTTAGGTTATGTAATAGAGACAATCCTGGGATGAAGTCTCTAAGGACTCTGCATTTCTCAGATCTCACCCATCACAGCCATGCAAAACAGTAGGCCATCTCCAGAAAATATACTTACTTGCCTTAGCCTTTCCTAGATGACTTCTGACAGATTACAGAGTGATCGCTTTGCTGACTAGGTGAGTTTAAGAGAAGCAAGAAGAGGCCAACATTTAGGATGAGCAGGAACTACTAGGAACTCCTAACCAAGGCAAAGACTAATAAGAAGGAACCGTGATGGTGGTGCAGTGACAGAAGAGAAAGGGGTTCTGGAAGTATGTTTTGGAGATGAAGGGGTCACTGAAGATGAAGAGGAATCTCAGGCTAATTGGCATAGGTGATGCCAACAGCTGTCAGAATGGAGGAATGGAAAGATGTCAAGTCTAGTTTGTAGCCTGTTCAGTTTAAGGAGCATATGGGTACAGATTCTTAGCAGACAACTGGGGCCTGAGGTTCATCAGAGAAGTCTCCCTTAGATAGGTTTGAATAGCACTGGCACACAAGTTGTTTCTAGGGCTTACTAACAGAGAACACACCTAAGAAATGTGTTTATGGAGAATAGTGGAAGCAGGATGAGTATTGGACTAGTTTTTTGTATGCTCTTTGGCATGGTTTGAATATGCCTGGCCCAGGGAGTGGCATTATTTGGAGGAGTGTCCTTGTTGGAGTAGGTATGTCACTGTGGGCGTGGGTTTTAAGACCCTCATCCAAGCTACCTGGAAGTGAGTCTGCTAGCAGCCTTCAGATGAAGATGTAGAACTCTCAGTTCCTCCTGTACCATGTCTGCCTGGATGCTGCCATGTTCCCGCCTTGATGATAATGGACTGAACCTCTGAACCTGTAAGCCAGCCCCAATTAAATGTTGTCCTTATAAGAGTTGTCTTGGCTGTGGTCTCCGTTCACAGCAGTAGAACCCTAACTAAGACACTCTTTCACATCTTTACACATCTAGACTTGGCTCTGTGAGACCAGTACTGATGCAAAGCCACTGCAACTTTTTGGGAACCATTTGTCCACAAGGGGATCTAGAATTAATCCCCCTATCAAGATATATAAGGAGGACTTTACTGTTGTGAGCCGGACCAAGCCTGCTTGTTGTCTTTGTATTTCCCATAGTTCTTGGCCAGTCCAGTGGGGCTGGGATGACAGAGGAATGGTCTTGTTTCTCCTTCTTGCCACTCTCTTTCCACACCTGCTGTTCTCCCTGTCTGCCTCCCCTCTCCTGGGCCAAGGTCAGATCTCCCAACCTGACTGACTCCCTAAGGAGGGATTGGATGGAGACCTGACTCTTTTCATCTATCTACAAAGGGCTATCAGCAGCCTGTGTGGGATGTTGGTCAGATTTCACTACTTATTTGTTAGCAAGCCTGTGTGGATGACTCACCAACTGCCCTGAAAAGCAGCCCGGGAGAGCCCAGCACACCCACTCCCTAAAGCACACACACTCCCTAAAGCACACACACTCCCTAAATCTTGCCAAGTGTAATCTAATCTTTGCTTTCATTTGCTGAGCCTTTGAATGTGTTCCTTAACCTTATGAATCCCTTTTCTCCCCTAACTCCCAGGGAAGGACAAAAGAATTGGCTCTTCTGGGATCAAGAAACCCTCCTACGGTTATCTCAGAGACAATTCACTAGGACTGATAACTAAAGCTCATCTACACAGAGATTAACCTCTGGACTGAAAGGTGATAAAGGAGGAAAGGTTAACACCATCTCCTGACAAAATGCACCTAGATCTTAAAAGTCTGAAGTTGAAGCAATTTAACTATGTTTTTAAACGCTGAACAAATTCACCTCCTGTAGATAAATGAGTTAACACTCAACAAGAGAGAACCTGCCAGGCACTAAAAGGGATATACAAGTCAATTCCTCCATTTTATAGTTTGAAAGGGGAAGAGCTAGGGCGTGTACATGAGTTACTGCTACCCACAGAGGTGTTTTGTGTTTTGCTCTGGGGGAGGTTCACAAAGCACATGAGAAACGCTCTGAGAAAATAAAAGAAGCTGTTTCAGTCACTGTGGTCAAACACCTTTTAGGCAGTTGTCTTGGCTTCGGTTGATTTCAGAATGCCTCAGTTCTTGATAACAGGGGAGGCACGGAAGAGTTGTTTGGTGTACAGTGTTGGAAGTTGCAACGGCTGCTCACATGGAGCAGGAAACAGAGTGGCTTGAGTGAGCACTGGGCTATAACCTTCAGAGGTCCAGCCCCAGACTTACTGTGGTCAGTCAGGTCATACCACCTACCTAAGAGTTCCACAGCCTTCCCCAAACAGAGTTAGCATGTGGGGATCAAGCACTCCAAACCTGAAGGGACCATTTCACATTCGAATTGCAACAGAAGACTGCACAGAACTGTTCTTTTTAACTCCTCCTTAGAAAAGATAGAGTTTGGAGGAGGTGGGGGTGGGGGAGCATACAGTTTGGTTGTTTTGTTCTTGTTACTGTTGTCATCGTTGTTGTTGTTTGAGACAAGGATTCTCTGTGTGGCCTTGGCTGTCCAAGAACTCGATCTACAGATCAGGCTGGCCTTCAATTCACAGAGATCTGCCTGCCTCTTCCTCTAGAGTGCTGGAATTAAAGGCATGTATCACCACTGCCCGACTGAGTTCTTCATTTTTTTAGGGCTTATTTTTATTTTTTTAAAAATTACCCACATGTATGCACATAGGTGCAGGTGCTTTCAAAGGCCTCCCAGGAGCTGCAGTTACAGGCAGTTGTGGGTCACTAGACATGGATGTTGGACCCAACTTTGGGTCCTCTGCAAGAACTGCCAACCCATCTCTTCATCTCCAAACTAAGATTCTGAAAGGTGGAAATAATTTGTGAATAAAAAGGTAAATGTAGTTTTAGGACTTTGTGGTGGTTTGAAAATGCTTGGCCTGGAGGGAGTAGCTCTGTTGGGAGGTGTGGCCTTGTTGGAGTGGGCATGTCCCTGTGGGCGTGGGCTTTAAGACCCTCGTCCGAGCTGCCTGGAAGCCAGTATTCTGCTAGCAGCCTTCAAATGAAGATGTAGAACTCTCAGCTCCCCCTGCACTAGGCCTGCCTGGATGCTGCCATGCTCCTGCCTTGATGACAATGGACTGAACCTCTGAACCTGTAAGGCAGCCCCAGTTAAATGTTGTCCTTTATAAGAGTTGCATTGGTCATGGTGTCTGCTCACAGCACTGGAAATCCTAACTAAGACAGACTTATTCCATGAGAAGGACTGCAGAGTTGGAGATTAGAAAATGACACTGGCGGGTTAAGACTCAGAAGACGGAATTGCCTGTTGAATACTTTGGGCTCTGTTCTGTAAGCAATATAGTCACTGAAAAGTGTGTGTGTGTGTGTGTGTGTGTGTGTGTGTGTGTGTGTGTGTGTGTGTGTGTGAAGATGACAATGGTGACATGATGAAACATATGCTGAGGCGTTCTGGAGTGACGTCAGGGATCAGACGACCACTTGAGAAGATAGAGACAGGCTCCAGATTAGTAAAGCTGTGTAGAGATCTAAACCAGGAGGAGGGGGATAGAAGAAGGGCCAGGGATTACAGCTTTCCAACTTTAAGAAACATTTATTATTATTATTATTATTATTGTTGTTGTTGTTGTTAAGATTTGTGTGGTAGATAATCTTCATTGCCAACTCAAGTGGAGTTAGAGTCACCTAGGAGGCTCACCACTGTGTGTGAAGGTGTTTCCATAGAGGTTTAACTGAAGATGCTTACACATCCTGAACATGGGAAGCTCCAGCCCATAGGCTAGAATACTAGACCAAATTTAAAACGTGAGAGAGTGAGCAGAGCACCAGTATTCACCTCTCTGCATTATTATGGCAGAGGCAACGTCAGCAGCCACAGCATATTCCCATAGTCACTCCTTACCGCCATGACGGACTTCATCCCTTCAAACTGTAAGCCACAGACCACCCTTCCTTCTTCCTTACATTTCTTTTATTAGATTTTGTTATATTATTGTATTAAATTTTCTTGTATTCCTCTGCAAGGCAACTGAGATAAAAATTGATTCTGCGGTGCAGGAACACTAGGGTGATAAATTGGACCATAGGAGTCGTGGGCCTTTGGAACTGTCTATGGGAGGGATGTGGAAGAGTTTGGAGCTTCGGGCAACAGACGTCTTAGAAGTCTGTAAGAAGAGGAGCTTAGTGGGCCATTCTGGTGAGGGCGTGTTAGGCCGAAATGTCAGAAGGGAAGGTGATACAGACTGTTCCTGGGGTTCCAGAGAGGAAAAGAACTCTATCAGGAACTGGGCTACGTAGAGGCCGTTTATGTCATATTTCCGGGAGGAAAAAATGTGTTCTTGCTGCTTGTGTCTTGAAAACCGGAAGGAGACTGTATAATAAGACTGAGCTGGAGAGATGGCTCAGGGGTTAAGAGCACTCGCTGCCTTTCCAGAAGAGCTGGGTTCAGTTCCTAGCACCTACGCGGTTGCTTAACGCCATCTGTAACTTCAGTTCTAGGAAATCCAATGCCCTCTTCTGGCCTCTACCAGCACCAGGCATACACGCGGTGCATATGCATGCAGGCAGGCAGAACACTCTTCCACATAAAAATAAGTAAATAAGTATTTTTATTGAAAAGGTAACTTCTAAGTTGTTTAGTGCAGAAAAATTTAAATCATCATAGCTTCCAAGCTGAAGCATATTTATTGATTATGACTTTTAGTCAGTTTTTTAGTGATAAAAGGCAGAAAAAAATTTTTTTTTGAATTTGTAATTTGGCACGGAAGGGAGCACGGTAAGACTGAAGTTGCAGATGTGGGGAGAAAGTAGCTGTAATTGTTAAATGAATGATTTATTAAAGTGAAGCCCTGCATTCTTTACTCTGAGGGCACCCAGCTTCGCATGTTTGATCTTGTAAAAATGCAAATTAACTTAGAAGGAGAGAACCTGAGAATTCCACTGAAAAGGTTCCATGCTGAGAACAAAATGGGCTGGGCAAGTGTCTCCTAGGTGTTTGTCGATCTGATCTGTAATTATGATAAAACATCCTGTCAAAAGCAAGTTAAGGAGCAAAGGCCTCATCTTGGCTTGCACTTCCCGAGGGATACAGGTCTTCACGGAAGGGAAGGCAGGAAGTGAGGCTAATGAGACAAAGGAGAATGAAAAACTATAACGGGCTGGAGAGTTGGCTCAGTGGATAAGAGTAGTTATTATCCTTGCAAAGGAGCCAGGTTTGAGTCTCAGCACCCCACATAGAGACTTCCTCGGGCACCAGGCACATAAAAGGTACACAGACATACGTGCACGCAACACTCAAACACACAAAATAAAATAAATCTAAAAAGAAATATCAACAAATATTTGAAAATAAAAGAAGTGAATTGAAAATGGGTGCAATAATAATGTAATTTATTATTATTAATAAGTATAAGGTAGGAGCCAATAATATATATTCTATATATTGTAGTATAAGCCTTTCTGCATTTCTCTCTCTATATGTATGTGTATGTATGTATGTATGTATATATGTGTGTGTGTACATATATATATATTCATACACACATATCATATGTAGATGATTATATTTTATGGTAAGGGGGTTTTCAAGTTCTTGGCCTCCCAATGAAGGAATCAAAACTAGGGCAGAGTGTGCTGGCTCTCAGGAAGCAGATGCAGGTGGACCTCTGTGAGGTCATGGCCAGTCTTGTTCATACACAGCAAGTTCTAGGCCAGCCAAGGGCACACAGTGAGACCTTTCCACATGGACTATTGAGTCTGTTTCTAGAATTAGGGCTTGTAAAATGCTCACAGTAAAGTAAAGCCAAAGTGTGTCTGTAAGCCTTCTCACCAGTCGGTATTTGACACTGGTAACTGGGCTATATTTAACTTCCAAACCACAGGCTAGTTTGAGTTTACATGGTAATTCTGCAACCCTATAATGTCAGGGTTCTTACACAGTTAAAGAGGGACGACTACACACAGCCACCAGAAAACCAGGCCACACCCAAAGCCGTCAGCCTACTTAAAAGCAGCCAGCAGTACCAGCAGTTACTGTTACCACCCCAAACTGTTGTGTGAACTCATTCCTGGTTGACCTTTGTCTCTTAACCATGCTCTGTGTGTGTGTGGGGAAGTCCATCAGCTAAGAAGAACTTTCTGTTTCCTTTACTCTGAGAGAGTCCTGGCTGAGCATCTTTTCAAACCACACAGTCTGTTTCTTGAAAACTGCAAGCTGCTGGTTCCAGAGTGTGCAGGACTCTGTCACATTAGTAGGGGAGTGAAGGGAAGAGAGACAGCAGGGCTAAGCTAGAAAGGAAGTCCTCCCTCCCTGCTCTTTGTTTTTAAATCTCCAAACCACAGAACTCATTACGCAATCCATCTTGACTTTTCACATTGCCTTTTTAAATAAAATAAGTCAAAAGAATCGTTTGGTCTCTTCCAAATGGGGGCAATGCTGGGGTGTTTATGAACAGTCTCTTGGCTTTTTATCCATCCTGTGAGCTGAGTTTGGGAGGGAACTGCCACTGAGCAGCCCTTCACCAGCTGAGCACACACAGCCACCTGGAACTAAGGCTGCAAGGTGCTGGTGAACCAGAGCAGAAGTAGAGCAGTCACGGCTCCGTTATACGCACAGGGAAAAGGCACACGTCCTAATTTCACCCAGAATATTAAATTCCTAACTTGAAACTTAAAACTAGAGGAAGTACAACAGAGC
>CM052715.1:56788579-56830038 GCA_028551405.1 Uromys caudimaculatus
CTTGGGCCTGAGGATGTTAGAGGCCCCAGTAAAGGGGAATGTCAAGGCGGGAATATGGGGATGGGTGGGCGGGTGGGTGGGAGGTGGAATTCCCTCCTAGAGGCGGGTTGGGGAGGGGATGGGGGTATCCAAAGAGGAGACCCAGAAAAGGGGAAACATTGGAAATGTAAATAAAGTATCAAAAATAAATAAAAATAAAAAATAAAATAAAATAAAAAGAAAGTAGAGCTGGGCGTGGTGCATCTTAGGAGGCAGAGTCAGGCTTTGATCTCTGAGTTCCAGGCCAACCTGGTCTAAAGCCACATAGCAAACTTGAGGCCAGCCAGGCTTACCTACATAGTGAGACCCTGCCTCAAAACACACACATACACGCACACACACATACACACACACACAGAGAGAGAGAGAGAGAGAGAGAGACAGAGAGAGAGACAGAGAGAGAGACAGAGAGAGAGAGAGAGAGACAGAGAGAGAGAGACAGAGAGAGGGGGGGAGCAGAAGCCACAGGAAGTGCTCTAGGGTACAGTCTGATGTCTCTTTTTTTAGTGTTTTAAAGGAAAGGGGGCTAGTTTCTAAGGATATAATTTGAGAGTGTAAGAAAAGCCACTGAGCAGTCAATGCTTGGTGAGCTTGGGTGGTGAGAGTTGTGGTCAGTGCAGACAACGGAGGCCTGGCTTGTGACACGTCAGAGGGAAGTTTAAAGACTCCATGAGGGACATCTGTTATTTTGAGTTAAGAACCTGTGGTTCTGGTTAGCTGGGGCTGATGAATCAACTGTGATTAACAAGATACAAGAACAACTAAAGCAAAACTGTGCTTTGCTGGGATACTTGATGTTGGCTGACTGGATCTGAGAAATTAGTGATGAAGAAGAGACCAGCATCACTGAGCTGAAATCTCCCGGGAAGACTTTCCTGAGAAACAGCACACACAAGTTATGTTCCAGAAGCAGCTAAAGTTGCACCTTGCCCTGGCAGCAGAACTTGGTCGTGTAAGAGTCACTGAGGTGGTACTTTGCCTTCCTTATTTGGATTAGAGGTTTGTAGTAAGGGTGTACCTGGATTCCAGCCAGAGGAATTAAAGGTGTGTGTTAAGAGCTCAGCCAAAGCACAACTAGAAACAGGCTTTTTTCCTTCAATAAATGACAGGATCTCAGGTTTCACGGTATAATCAAATACCTGGAATAGGTCACATGCTCATTTTTCTTGTTGCTCAAATTCCTCCTTCATAATGCATCTGAATTTAACCACACGCACACCCAATTATGCATAGGCATATGTTGTTTCTCCCTAAGAGTTTACCTGAGCACAGAGTTTTGCCTTACTGCATATGTACCCTGTTCACTATACCAGTTCTGGCTGGATCAACTTTTTCATTCTTTGTACCCAGGTATGTTGGGAAAATATTTGAATAGAATCTGCATAAATTTGATGGTTCTTAGAGGCAAGGAAAATTATAGTCTTGTTCAGAGATGAATGTTCAAGAAGCCTGCTGCAGGTGGGGGTTGTTTAAAGTAAGGTGTGTATTTATATTAGAAAGAGAAAAAGAGGGGCTGGAGAGATGGCTCAGTGGTTAAGAGCACTGACTGCTCTTCCAGAGATCCTGAGTTCAGTTCCCAGCAACCACATGGTGGCTCACAACCATCTGTAATGGGATCAGATGCCCTCTTCTGGTATGTCAGAAGACAGCTACAGTGTACTCATTAAATAAATAAATAAATAAATCTTTAAAAAAAAAAAAAAAGAAAGAGAAAAAGAAGTTAGGGTACCAAGTGCACTATTTAGAAATGGAGGTGAGGTGGCTCAGCAGATAGAGGACCCAGGTTGGTTTCCAGCACCCACATAAGACAGCCCCCAACTCCCTGTGCTCCAGGTTCAGATTACTCAGTGCCCTCTTTGATCTTCTGCATGCATGTGGCATATATAAATACCCTCAATTATATACATATGCACATAAAATCAAATAAATAAATCTTTACAAAAAGAAGTAGACTGGGAGCGCACAACCTGAAGCAAATATAGTCCCAGACCGCCAAACTATTCCTTGTGCTTGCCTGCCTCAAAGCCATGTGATTCTTCTCGGCTGGACTCTTGGTAGATAGCCTTAGACGACCTTATTGGCCTCCGTTGCTCTAGTCATGAAGAGAGCTACAGATATTCCCATCTCATTTGACTGTACACTTAAATGAATGACATGATGGTTATGACCAACTGCATGATGGGAAATATGTTCTCCTGGAATTCATATAGTTAGAAGTGCCAGCCCTCCAGTACTTCAGAGTGTAGCCGAGTCTTCAAGATAGGTCTGTGAAGAGGAAACTGAACAGCAGTGAGGTTGCTAGGGTGGGTTCTGGTCATATTTGACTGGTCGCTTCATAAAAAGGTGAAGTTTGGATTCAGACATGGGAAACCATTTAAAGACACAAGGAGAAAGTGGTCACCTATGAGCTGAAAGAGAAGCCTCAGAAGAAGTCAGTCCCGAAGACAGTGTGACGGGCTGTCTATACCCTTGAAATGTAAAATGATAACAATCTGATGTTTTAGCCTCCGGTCTGTGGTAGCTTGTTATAGCACCTCAACATGGCTAATGTTCCGCATCAACTTGCCTGGCCTAGCACATCTAGATATTTGGTCAGACATTACTTGGGATTAGGCTGTGTCTTAGGATTTCTATTCCTGCACAAACATCATGACCAAGAAGCAAGTTGGGGAGAAAAGGGTTTATTCAGCTTACACTGCCACACTGCTGTTCATCACCAAAGGAAGTCAGGACTGGAACTCAGGCAGGGCAGGAAGCAGGAGCTGATGCAAAGGCCATGGAGGAATGCTGCTTACTGGCTTGCTTGCTTCTCCTGGCTTGCTCAACTGGCTTTCTTATAGAGCCCAAGACTACCAGCCCACAGATGGTACCAGCCCACAGATGGTACCACCCACAAGGGGGGCCCTCCCCCCTTGACCACTAATTGAGAAAATGCCTTACCGCTGGATCTCATGGAGGCATTTTCTCAACTGAAGCTCCTTTCTCTGTGATAACTCCAGCGGGTGTCAAGTTGACACAAAACCAGCCAGTATAGGCTGTAAATATGTCTTTGTTAGATTCGTATTGAATCAGTGGAATTTGAGTCCCATGTAAGTGGATCTTATCCAGTCAGTTGAGGGCCTGGGTAGAATAAACCCTGACCTGCCTTGAGCAAGAAGAAACTTGTAAATAAATAAATAAATAAATAAATAAATAAATAAATAAATAAATAAATAATTTTAGAAGAAGAAGAAGAAGAAGGAGGAGGAGGAGGAGGAGGAGGAGGAGGAGGAGGAGGAGGAGGAGGAGGAGGAGAAGAAGAAACTTGCATTTGAACTGCAACCTTTTCCTGGTCTCCAGCATGCGAGCTCACCCTACAAACTTTGATTGGTTATCAATAATAACATATGCTATTTCCTTAAAATAAATCTTTCCCCTACTCTCTCCTGCCCGCCAATTTCCTTTCCTTTCTGTTTACTATTATTATTAGTAGTAGTAGTGGTAGTATATATGTGTATGCATGCATATGTGTGTGTATGCACACATGCACAGGTAAATATTCAAGCGCGTATTATGTGAATGTGTGCAGTAAGAGAGCAACTTTTGGCAAGAGAGTTCCTGGGATTGAGCTCAGGTCCTCAGGCTTGCAGAGCAGGCATTTTATCTACCAAGCTATTTATCACCACCACCACCACCACCACCATCATAATCATCACCATCGTGGTTGTTGTCCTTGTTGTGGTCATCAGTTGTCTATGTCCTAGTTGCTGCTGTCCCCACTGCCATCAATACTATTTCTCTGAGAATTTTGTGCAAGGTATTTTGTCCACATTTACCACCTCCCAAAGCCTTCTAGATCCACCCCCTTCTACCAACTCTGAGTCCTCTTCGTTTCTTTTCTTAAACCTACCAAGCACACTTGGTGTGCCATTCATCTGCGCTGGGCTATTTGGCCCTCCAATGGAGCATGGTCAATCTACCAGGGACTGCACCTTTCAAGAAATGACTCTCCCTCTCCCAGCAGCTGTTAATTGCCAGTATCTCCTTAGCTATGGGTGAGATGTTGTGCCCATTTCTGCTCTCGTGTTTAGATTTTGTCTGGCTTGAGCTTGTGCAGGTCCTGTACATGCTTGCTGTCTGAACTGCTGTGAGGTCATATGTACAACTTCGCTCCTGTATCTAGAAAACAGCTCTGAACATTCTGCAGAACTTTTAATCTCTGCACCTTGACCGGCTGTGGGTCTCTGTGTTAACGACTAAAAAAGAAGCTTCTCTGATGAAGGTTGAGATGCACTTATCTACAGGTATAGCAAGGCATTAGCAGAAAATAATAGTTGTAGGTTCTCCTCTGTTACCTATGGCATGTCTAGTTACAGGTTCTTGGCCCCAGGATTGGTGCCAGACGCAGGTTTCAACTTCAGAAGCAAGCTTCAATCCAATCAGAACATGGTTGGTTGCTCCTGTGAGATCCTGGCACTGTTGTACCAGTGGGAATATCTCATCCTGGTGGTCAGGATTTACAGATGAACAAGGCTGGACATAGGACAAGTGATAGAGACAAAAGAATAAAAATAGGGAAGGAGGAAGCCAGATATATATCATGATTCTGCACACAAAAGACCCCAAAGACTATGTAATAGGAAGTCTCGAGCTAAAGTCCGCTGTCTAAGGGTTTGGATCTTTTCCAAAGGTGAATATCAACACTCAGGAACAGATGACAAAGTAAATACTCAGAGAAAACAAAAGTAAGCATTTATTGAAGCGCTTAGAGGTGCCCTTTGTGACAGGCAGAATACAAAATTAACATACAAAATCGGTAGCCTTCTTTTATGCAAATCACAAACGACCCAAGGAAGAAATCAAAGAAACAAGCCTAGTCATAACAGTCTTAAAAATACATTGAAATAAAACCTAACCAAGTGGAAGACATTGCAAAAGAAACGAAGATACAAGAAGTTGGAAAGATCAAACATGCTCACGAATTGGCAAGATTAATACTGTAAGAATGGCCTTCTTACCAAAAACAAATTACAGAGTCAATACAATATCCATCAAAATTCCAATGCAATTCTTTACAGAAATTGATCAAACAATATTAAATTTTATATGAACACACAAAAGACCCAGGAGAGCCAAAATAACCCTGGACAACAACGGCAACAACAACCTGCTGAAGATGTCACCATTCCAGGTTTCAAGTTACACTGTAGAGCTGTGGTGATAACAGCATGGTACTGGGATGAGAACAGAAACACTGGCTAGTGGGATAGAGTTTAGGACAGACATATAAGCCCGCACTTCTACAGCCACATGATTTTTGACAAAGAAGGCCAACAATCCACAGTGGAAAAAAGATCACATCTTCAACAAATGGTTCTGAACAAACTGGGTAGCTACATGAGAAGAGTGAAACTTGGCCCCTGTCTCTCTTACAAAACTCAACTCCAAATTAAACGAGGACCTTATATTATTTTCTTTTCTGTTGCTGTGATAAAACACCATGACCAAGGCAACTGATAAAAGAAAGCATTTAATATGGAGTTCATGGCTCCAGATGGTTAGCTGTAGGCATAATGATTTTGCACACTGTGTAAAGATTACCCTTGTGTTATTCAAATGCTGATTACTCTGCCCAGGTATCTTTGCTGCAATCCAGACATGGCATTGCAATGTTTATTCCAAATATCTCTTGTGTCAAGTTTCTGTTAACAATGCTTACCATTTATTCTATGCCTTGTCAATAAAAGCTGTTCAGGCAATGACTGGGTAAGAGAGAGAATAGGGCGGGACTTCTGCCAGCCAGGGAAAGGATAGAGAGAAGAGTAAGGGGGATTCAGCCATGAGGAGGGCAAGAAGAGACATCATGGGGGAAGATGCCTGAAGCCCAGAGAGCAAAACCAATACTGAAACGTAGTATCCCTGGCATTTTGGCTGGGAGGTGGCCAGATTAGCTTAGAGGATCAGAATAAATCAATGACTGCCCAGGTTTTGTGCTGTAAAGCTTGTTTAAATAAATCTAATAGTCCTAGTCACATTCATTTGGGAAGTAGCCAGGGGCAGGGAGGAGGTGTAGAGAAAAACTAGACAATCTTTGGGGGGGGGGGGGATTGGGAATGGCTCAGAATGGCATGGGCATTTGAACCCAAGTCCATTGCCAGTGAGTGACACACCTCTTCCAACAAGGCCACACCTCCTAATCCTTCCCAAACAGTTCTACCAACTGGGGATAGAACATTCAAACATGTGAGTCTATGGAAGTCACTCATATTCAAACCACAGCAACTTACAGAAGAATTTATTTGGGTTTATAGTTCCAGAGGGCTAAGAGTCAAGTCATGGCAGAGGACCGTGGCAGCAGTGGAGGCATGATGGCAGGATAGTACTTGCCTAGCATACATAAAGCTTAGGGTCTGACCACCAGCACTGCATAATCTGAGTGTGGTGGTACACACCATCATCTCAGCACTGGGAATCAGAAGTTCAAGGCCATCCTTTGCTATGCAGTCTGCTTAGGGCCAGCTCGGAAAACATAAAACACCCTTTTAAAACAGGAATTTAATATATCCCTGATGTTTTACTGTCATTTTCACTTACTCATTGATTCAACTCCCTTGCAAGCTTTTACTAAGAACATGCGATATCCACGGGTGAGACCAGATGTCAAATATTTCAAAACACACAAGCAGACTCATTTCAATTGTGAGGTGTTTATTGTAGCAGGGAGCTACCATGGTGCACTGTGATAAGGGATCCTACAGGGTAGACCTTGAACTGTTTGTGTGCATTGTCGCTGGACCAGAGGAGAGTAATGGCAACATAGGCTTCTCCAACCCGCAGGACAGCCCTGCCAATCACTTACTGTCATCCCCACTTGGACATGAGGAAGATGAGCCTCAGAGAGCTTATATAATCTGTCTAAGAGTCAGGAGAAGGAGAAGAACTAGATCTGAGCACATCTGACTCTGAAGTCCATATTCCTGGTGTGTTTATAGTCCATTGTTTAAGGGTTTCTCAGACGGCCATGACGCACTCTTTTTTTTTTTAAATTTTTAAATGACTATCTCCAGTTCCATCCAGTTTCCTGAAGATGACATAAGTTAATTCTTGTCTTTTTTTAAGATTTTTTTTAAGTGTCTTTAAGTCTTTTTTTTTTTAAAGATGTATTTATTTTATGCACATGAGTACACTGTCGCTGTCTTCAGACACACCAGAAGAGGGCATCCGATCCCATTACAGATGGTTGTGAGCCACCATGTGGTTGCTGGGAATTGAACTCAGGACCTCCGGGAGAGCAGTCAGTACTCTTAACCACTGAGCCATCTCTCCAGCCCCAAGATTTATTTATTTATTTATTTATTTATTTATTTATTTATTATATGTAAGTATACTGTAGCTGTCTTCAAACACTTTTTCTTCTCTCCCTGGCCCCACTCACTGTAGCTATCTTCAGACTATCATCAGACTATCTGATGCCAGAGGAGGGCATCAGATCTGCTCATCACAACGAGACTGTTTTGAACCACCATGTGGTTGCTGGGATTTGAACTCAGGACCTTCGGAAGAGCAGTCAGTGCTCTTAACCACTGAGCCATCTCTCCAGCCCTATGTGACACACTCTTTACAGTTTACTTTGAAGTTAGGACTCAGATCTCTGAATTCTGGATCGTTTGTCTTAGTCTCAATTAACTTTTCCTACCCTTCCAAAATTTCCCAGACTTGACAGCAATAACAGCAATAGAGCATGCTCACTAAACACTTGCTGTGTAATAAACACTTGCTGCTTGGTATAGTTCTCACCCAGTCTTCATAGCCTGATGAGGTAGGCTGTGGTGTCACCCCTGTTTCATAGAAGAGTAAACTAAGACTTCAAAAATTTACTTTAAGTTATATGCTGCTCAGTGGCAAAGCTGAGATTTGGTTCCAGATCCGAATCCCAGAGCAACATACACTTATTTACTTATTCATGTACTTATTTACATTCATTCATTCATTCATTCATTCATTCATTCATTCATTCATTCATTCATTCATTCATTTTTGTATGTACATATGTTTGCATGAGTTTATGGTTACCACTTTCATGCAGGTATCCACAGAGGCCAGCAGAGGGCGCTGGATTATCCAGGACTAGCGTTAGAAGCAATTGTGAGCTGCCTAGTTGTAGGTGCTGGGGCCCGGACCTGGGTCCTCAGCATGCGCAGTAAGTAAGTGCTCTTAACTTCTGTGGCCATCTCTCTAGCCACCACCCCCAGCTTCCCAGAACGCTTTAGAAATAATTTTGTTGTGGTAGTTAAAGCCAGGTAGCAGCCTAAATACCCACCACAAAGTAGAGAGTTTCTTTAGGAGAGAGAGACTTCTGGAAAGTGACAGATCTTCTACACTGTGAGCGCTGAGCAGGGATTTCTCTCATTTCCTGAAGGGGATCTGGTTATCGCAGTAGTGACTCTGGGGACACAGTGCTGATTTGCACCCCTCCTGAGTTTGGGTACGCAACCAAGGGTACTCATACTCAGCCCTTTGTGAACGCCGTCTAGCTAGGGGCCTCTAGTGTTCTATCCCACTGAAGCTCCTTGCTTCGTTCCTCTTCTACTGTGCCCTCAGAGGTCTGGGAGCTCTTGGAGGGCTGACTCTTCATTGAACCATCCCCGCTGCCTCAGCAGTGGGGAATCATCGCTCTGAAGGAAGAAGAGATAGAAGCAGCTGCATTTCCCTGGGGCACGCAGTCCTGACCAGTGACTCTTGGGTCTTGAAATGAACTGTGAATTGGGCAGACAATAGAAGTAGCTTGTTCCTTAGTAATGATCCCTGAGATGCCAGGTTCTGGAGAAATCTAGGCACAGAGAAGGAAACGGTGCAGGCCCAAGGCTGAGAGTCTCACTGGGAGAAAGGCTAAGAAAGCCAGGCAAATGCCACGGCAGAGGAAATATAACTTTCAGGATGCCAACTGCTTCCTGTGTAAGTGTTAACTCTTTGTTTGCTGGAAGTTCAGGAAACTCAAGACTGTAGGAGAGGAGGCTGGAGCATGCCTGTTTCAGCCTGGATCTCCAGTGTGGCTCCAAGCTGCAGAGTTTAAACAGTAGAATTTACCCAGCCTGTCTTCAACATGTCTTGAGAGTCTTATATAGGTGGCTGCTAACAGGTCAAAGATGAGGTTTAGTCATCCCTGCTTTCTCCAACTGATATACCTGCCTTGGGTGGGCAGGTGGAGAACTCTGCAGGAGAGACAGAAGCGTAGATAGTGAATGGAGCTATGGATATGTCTGGACCCAGCAAGCTGCAATTTCTTGGGTACAGCACAAGATCTTTGGGGTGTATCTTGAGCACTAAGAACAGTGGTAATGGTACATACCTGTATAATCTCAGCTAATTGGGAAGCTGAAACAGGAGGATTGCCATGACTTCCAGGCCATGCTGAGATACCTCATAAGTTTCAGGCCAGCTTTAATTAGCCTATCTTTAAAAAAAAAAAAAAAAAAAAAAAAAGCAAACAAGGGAGCACCATGGTAACTCTAGGTAACAGGAAGCTGTGTCCTTTGGTGGAAGGGAGGAATGTGCCTCAGGGATGTGCAAGACCCTAGCTACTGTGGTGCAGTCTTTTGGGAGGACTTTAGAAAGAAAAGTGCTCAGCGCTCAAGGCCAGAATGGTGACTGGGGATCAGGACCTGTGATATCATCTCTGAGGGACGTAGGACACAGTGCCCACCAACTGGGAGGAGAGATCTGGACCTGAAGAGGACTGTTCGTGGGGCTGAAAAGGAATGGGGGATGGTGTTTGCTGACGACCCACTGCACCTCATGTTCTCCTGGGAATTTCTCCCCTTAAGCACCTTCACTGACCTCCATTAACCTTTGACAACCTGTGGGTGTCCGTCATAAAATAAACAATAGCTGCAAGGATCAATATTACAGGTGCAACCTAAGTGTTTATTCAGTAAATTTGCAAACACACAAAGAAATCAATTCAATCCAACAAATATTTGCCAGACAGCCAACTAGTGCCCTTGTGGGAATTCACATTTGGTTCAGAGACTTAATTTTTTTAAGTTTTGATTGACACAGAAAACTGTCTACATTCATGGGTTACCATGTGATATTTTAATAAGTCTTGTAGTGTTTTTAATTGTAAGAAATCTATTTTATGTTGACATAAAACATATATATATGAATGCAAACTTGCAGTAGAAGTTTCATGAAGCAATTTTTACCTTATTGGATAACACACATTCTGCTATTTTCTTCTTTGCTTTTAGAGTACACTGTAGCTGTCTTCAGACACACCAGAAGAGGACATCTGACCCCATTACAGCTGGTTATGAGCCACCATGTGGTTGCTGGGATTTGAACTCACGACCTCTGGAAGAGCAGTCGGCGCTCTTAACCGCTGAGCCATTTCTCCAGCCCTCTCAAAGAAGGAATCAAGTAATCCAATCTAGCTTCCTGCTTTAAGTGGAAGCCCCGCTTTAAAACAAAAGATTAAGACAAATAAGAAACCCCTGAAGATTTAGTCAAGTTACCCCTCTCTAGTCATTGTAATGCACTTCGAGTGATAGACATAGTGTAGAGAGCACAGCTCCATGTCTCAGACATCACAGAGCCCTTTGGATGCACACAGCCAGGCTCTGTCACCAAAGCTTCTCTTTTCTTAGGCAAACTGTCTTCTAGGTGGTTAATGTTTCCTGTTCCATAGATGATTTGTTGTTAGCTTCCAGAAACGATGGAAAGACATCTACTTCCCCAGACTTCTGACTTCCTTGCTTCATTTGCAATTAGTAAGGAAGTATCCACGTGGCTGCTTCTTGACACCACTCATGGGAGAGAGGATGCCGATCTTGTCGCTGAAGGGGAAAGACGCATCCTGCCTTGGATGTGGGGTGAAACCTGTCGATGTGGGGGCTACCTCAGACATGCAGGGAGGAGCTCTGGGTCATAGCAGAAAGAGGAAGATAGACAAGCTGAGACTTTGAGGGTATCTGGGAGTCTTCCTGCACCAATGCCTAAGAGTCTTGCCTCTGAATCTTTGTAACAAAACCCCAAAATCACATTGTCTTCTGTTTTGTAGCTAAAATAATTCCAAATTTGATACAGCTAACAGAAATATATCAGTGACCCAATATCCCCAGTCATGTCAAAAGAGCATTCTAGAACTAATGAAATTACATTGGATTTTAGTAAAATGCTAAGGTAATGGCTATTCATGGTGGTCAACTTGACTATATCTGGAAAACTACAATCAAGAATTGCAGGGCTCACCTGTGATTCAGATCTTGAGGTTGGAAGACACAAGTTTCTAACCTGGATCTTGACATGGAGATCTTGAGGCATAGTAGCCATGAAAAGCTTAGGCCCAGGCAAAGTAGTACATGCCTTTAATCCCAGGAGACTGAGGCAAGAAGATCTCTGAGTTCAAGGTCAGCCTGGAACAAGTAAGTCCCAGATCCAAGCGTGGTGGTACACACTTTAATCTGGGATATATCTTCTGCTGGAGTCCTACATAAGGACATTGGAAGAAGGAAGATTCACTCTTCTTGCCTGCTTGCATATACTTGCCAGTACATCTGTTGGAACCTACTTCTTCAGGATTCCAGCTCATACAGAAGACCAGCTGAAACAACTAGTCTTGTGGGACTGAGCAACTGCTAGATTCTTGGACCTCCCATCTATAGCTGCCCATTGTTGGGTTAGTTGGACTACAGACTCTAAGTCATAACAACAAATTCCCTCAATATAGAGAGAAATTCCATAAGTTCTGTGACTCTAGAGAACCTTGACCAATACAGAAGTTGGTACCAGGGACTGGGGTATTAGTGTCATAGGCCTGACCATGCTTTTGTTTGGAAGAATGTAGACTTTGGGACTTTGGATTTGGAAACCAGTGGAATGCTTTAAATGGAGTTTAAATGGAAGACTTTGTTACTGAGAGTGATTTGAATTGTGCAGACCTGGCCCAAGAAGATTCAGTGGAGAATTTCAACATGTGGTCTAGAGACTGGTTTTGTGGTATTTTGGTGAAGAATGTGACTACTTCTTGCCCTTGTCTGAAGAGTCTGACTGAGGTTAAGGTGAAGAGACTCGGATTAATTGCATTGACAAAGGAAGTCTCGTGCCCATCATAGACTTTGCTCTTTGGTTAAGTCTCATGAAGAGCGTTTTGAACAAGCATAGCAAGCTTAGAAAGTGTACTGGCTAGTTTTGTGTGTCAACTTGACACAAGCTGAAGTTATCACAGAGAGAGGAGTTTCAGTTAAGAAAATGCCTCCATGAGATCCAGAGGTAAGGCATTTTCTCAATTAGTGATCAAGGGGGGAGGGCCCCTTGTGAGTGGTACCATCTGTGGGCTGGTAGTCTTGGGCTTTATAAGAAAGCAGGCTGAGCAAGCCAGGAAAAGCAAGCCAGTAAGTTAACAACCTTCCATGGCCTCTGCATCAGCTCCTGCTCCTTGACTTGCTTGAGTTCCAGTCCTGACTTCCTTTAGTGATGAACAGCAGCATGGAAGTGTAAGCCGAATAAACCCTTTCCTCCCCAACTTGCATCTTGGTCATGATGTTTGTGCAGGAATAATAACCCTGACTAAGACAGAAAGGAAAAATATAAAATATATGGTTCGAGTATTAAAGGGGCACCAGGAAGTGAAATGGAGCTGAATCCTGTGTTCAAGGATATTAAATTGAATTAAGAGAATAATGACTATGAGTCAAGATTAAGGGAGTAATGACCTTTCCATCCGGCTAAATTTAGATCCAGGCACGGTAGTACAAAGCCTTTAATCCCAGGAGGGAAAGACAAGCAGATCTCTTAGTTCAAAGTCAGTATTCTGCTAAAAGCCTTGAGATGAAGACGTAGATCTCTCAGCTCCTCCTGTACCATGACTGCCTGGATGCTGCCATTCATGTTCCCACCTTGATGATAATGGACTGAACTTCTAAACCTGTAAGCCAGTCCCAATTAAATGTTGTCCTTATAAGAGTTGCCTTGGTCTTGGTGTCTGTTCACAGCTGTAAAACCCTAACTAAGATATCACCCAAATCCTCAAGTCTATGGTATGAGGTGCATTGTTATTCTTTAGTGTACTTCAAACCATCTTTAGGTGGTTTCTCATAACTTGTACAAATTAAATGACATATGAGCCATTGTCATATTGTGTCCTTTAGGGAACAAAGATAAGAAAGTCAGCACATGTTCATTGCAGATACAAGTTTTATTCAAATACATTTGATCTGTGGGGTAATAAATGGATAAAGGAGGTGACTGGATAGCACTAGAAGATCAGTCTACAGACACACACACAGCAATGCTTTGAGGTAGGCACTCATGCAATCTCACACACATATGTATACATAAAAATAAATAACTCTATTAAAATATGATATTCAAGACAACAAGAAGGACTGAGAGCTGAACCTTCTTCCTCCTTCTAAGACTTGCTCAGATGAGCAGTGTGTCTCGAGAGTCCTGGTGCTGTAACTCTTCGGTAACTTTGTTTCGGTCCACAGATTATAGAAAGTCCCAGATCCACAGATCTTGGAAGGCCCCAAATTTAAAACCTGTAAACAGACGAGAAGACAAGTCTTCATTTATATTTGCTTGAAAAAAATACAACTGTCAGTTACTTAATTTTTTAAAAATCTTGTTGACTTTAAAGGGTGTTGGTCTTTACGCCCTTCCAGAAGCTTGCCCACTGAACACTGGGTCCCTCTCTGTTCGCCTGTTTACTTGGCCTTGCGACCACAATCCAGCTGCATTCCACGGCATCTCTCCAGCACCTGTGCCAAAACATCCGGGTTTGGTGCGGTTCCTGGTTAACCTGGTCTATGTGATTGCGGCAGTAAAAAGTTTCCATAGATGGGAGAAGCAATTTTAATAACTGTTGCTTGTTTTGACTGTGTTATACATTTTAGGCAGGCGAGGAGTAGTGAGTCGATACGGAGGGAGAAAGAAGGAAAAACACATCGTCAACGGCTTTAGCCAAGGTTATTTCTGACAAAACAAAACCTTTTCGTTGAGTACGTTCCTGGAGTTTTCTTGCCTCCCATAGTTAAGCAAAACTGCCACAATGCAAGTTTGTATTATCAAGTTACACTATGAGATGAACATTTCATTCAGAAGGTCCTTGCAAGGGAAGAGTAAGCGGAGGGAATTGATTGTTTATCCCAGCATCTACTGACAGGTCCAACTCAAGCTGTGGCCATTACATTCATTCTAGGTGAACTTCACAAATGCCCAAGATGGGGGGACTCCCCAACAATGTTCACACCTTAGCATCTATGCATGCCATGTAGGTTATGTGGTGGAGTCTCAGGCCGCTAAGCCTTCACAGCCTCCTCAAGAGATTCCTTCTCTTAGGTGACCATGTGGTATGTTGCCAGGCCATATGTATGACAGTGGTACTTCTCACCTTGATGACCGATGTGCTGGGCCTTGGTGTTGCTTAGGGATGTTTGTACACCTTTAAGAAAGAGAAGATCCTATTTGTTCAGAGTTGCCCAACTGGAAGAGGGTGACCAGTCTAAATCTTTTTGTTGGGATCCATTATACGGTGCTGTTATCCCAAGAACTAACAGTGGAGATGGTCACCTAGAGACCTGCCATCTACACTCAACAGAAAGTTGAGTCATGAATATGTTAATATTCTTGCTTTCTCCCTTGATGAAATTAGTTCCAAACATACTTACTTAAGCTGTTTTTAACTTTAATTAGTTCCTGGGAAATAAGAAAACACATTGTCCTAAGCCAGCAAATAATTATTATAGTTGTTTTGCTTCTGTAGGATTAAATTCAAGAGTGAGGAATGCTTCAAACCAATGCTTGCTCTAGTGAAGGGAAGAAGCACACTCAGAGCCAGTGTGCTGAAGACTGTACGTATTTACATGAATGGGGACCCATTTGCTAGAAGTCCTCTCTGCATCAAACACTGAGCTGGTGTCAGAGACTTGAGATGAGATCAGATTCCTGTGGAATAGATGCTAGACAAATTAACTGAGGTAAAGTCCTCCACAGGGGCATGACATGCAAGAGAGAGAAGGATCACAGGGAAGCCTTTCAGTGAGGTCTGAGCAAGATCTGGAAGGGATAGCTAATTGGGGTGATTCCAAGGTATCTTGCCTAATCTAGGCCATGACAAATGGACAGAAAGGCAGACATATTTTGAGAAGAAAGAGCTGCCTGTGAGGAAAAAAATGTATCTGGAGCTGTGAGAAACAGAATGGAAGACATAATATGGGCTGACCAGACAGCCAAGTGACCAGGTTAGAACACTGGCAGGCTAGGATGTCTTAGTTAGGGTTTCTATCACTGTGATGAAACACTATGGCCAAAGCATCTTGGGGAGGAAAGGGTTTATTTGGCTTACACTTCCATATTACTGTTCATCACTGAAGTAAGTCAGGACAGGAACTCAAACCAAGTAGGAACCTAGAAGCAGGAGCTGATATAGAGCATGGTGGGGTGCTGTTTACTGGCTTCTTCATCGTGATTTGCTCAGCATGATTATAGAATCCAAGACCACAAGCCCAAGAATGACACCACCCACAATGGGTTGGGTGTCCTCTATTAATCACTAATGAAGAAAATGCCCTACAGGCTTGTTATAGCCTGATCTTATAGAGGCATTTTTGTAATTGAGGCTCCCTGCTCTCAGATGATTCTAGCTGTGTCAAGCTGACATAAAACTTTTCAGCATCCATCCCTGATGGGAGCTCATTAAGACTCAGGAAGTTGTGAAGGAAGAGCCCTCAGTTTTAGGAAGTAAACAAATCATAAGTTTTAGGAAGTCCCTGAAACTTACAGATTCCTAAGGTTCCTCCCTCCACAAGCATTAAGGATATTTGAGGGGAGATTTCTCCAACCTGTGGATCTGCCTGCAACTTATGCTTTGGGGTTCCAGCTTTTGTGGGTCACCATGCAAGTTGGGGTAGGCTTTGAGTGATGAAACTATTTTTAAATTGTCTATGATTCCCCACCCATACACCTATATGTAACTTCAGTAACATGGTACACAGAGAACCAAGCTGGACTTTGGTTGTATCATTACTTTGGTCTGTAGCTAGTTCCCATCTGGGGTGAGTAGGTGTCTATTCACATCTCCCCAGGATAAATCACAGAAGACCTCTCAAGGACCAGTTGATAGAGACCATCTTCCTCCATCTAGATCCTACTTCTTTTTTTTTTTTTTTTTTTTTCGAGACAGGGTTTCTCTGTGTAAACCTGGCTGTCCTGGAACTCACTCTGTAGACCAGGCTGGCCTCAAACTCAGAAATCCACCTGCCTCTGCCTCCCAAGTGCTGGGATTAAAGGAGTGTGCCATCACTGCTAGATCCTACTTTTTAAAGTTGCTACAACATTCAAAGTAGGGGTAAAGGCTGAGCCTCCAATACATAAGCTTGTGCAGAACATTTCATATTCAAATGATAAATGACCTGAATCTGAGTAACCTTTGGGAAGGGAAGTGGCTTAAATCACAACAGAGGAGGAAAACTTAAAAAAAAAACAAACGAACAAAGATTGAACAATTAAAAAATGGTTGCAGCCAGGCAGTGGCGGCACACGCCTTTAATTCCAGCACTTGGGAGGCCGAGGCAGGTGGATTTCTGAGTTGGAGGCCAGCCTGGTCTACAGAGTGAGTTCCAGAACAGCCAGGGCTATACAGAGAAACCCTGTCTCAAAAAACCAAAAAAAAAAAAAAAAAATGGTTGCACTTAAATTACATGATATAATTATTATGCCTGTTTATGTGTCAATTGGGCTGAGCAAGGATGGATACCTAGAGGTCTGACCAAACTTCTTTCTACATTTATTCATTTATTTATTTGATGTACATGTATGTGGAGGTGGGAGAGGGAGATGTTGGAACACGTGTTGAGGTCTGAAGACAACTTGAGGGAGTTGGTTCTCTGCTTCCACCGTGTGGGTTCTAGGGATCAAACACAAGTCATAAGGCACCGCAGCAAAGCACCGCCACCCCTGGCCCCAGCCATCCGGCTGGGTTGGCCGTCCGGCTGGATGTTTCTATGGAGGTACTTTGGAATGAGTTCAAATAGGTTGGACTTTCAGTCTCTCAGAGTACCCTTGTTAATACTGCAGATGGTTTCCTCCGGTCAGTAGAGGGTCTGAATAGAACAAAGGAGCAGAGACTGACTTCTTCTGTGTAAGAAGAAATTCTGCCAGCAAAAATCCTTGATCTGAGACCACAGCTCAGCTCTGAGCCTCCAGCCTATGGGTTAACCTCATGAGCCTTGGGGTTTGCCAAGTCTCAAATATGTGAACCAAATTCTTAAAATCTTTCTTTCCCTCCTCTCTCCCTTTCTCTCTACTTCTCTCCCTCTCTCTGTCTCTCTCTTTATCTCTCTCTTCCTCTCTTCTCTCTCTCAACCCGGTTCCCTCTTTACTTACATATAGGGTTTTGTATATGTGTGTTCAATCAATTGTGGATCGAAATTATTGAGGGAAAAAAATGTGCCTGTACTGAACATAGTTCCCTAACGAACTGTAACAACCATTCACACAGAAGTTACACGTTAAGCCTGGCAGTGGTGGTGCACGCCTTTGATCCCAGCACTTGGGAGGCAGAGGCAGGCGGATTTCTGAGTTCGAGGCCATGCTGGTCTACAGAGTGAGTTCCAGGACAGCCAGGGCTACACAGAGAAACCCTGTCTCGAAAAACCAAAAAAAAAAAAAAAAAAGTTACACTTTAGTAGGCACTAAAAGTCATCTAGAGATGACTTCAGGGAGGCTGTGAGTACATTATACATAGGCAAGAGACTTGGGCACCTGTTAGGTTCTAGAACTGTCCCCTTTTATACCAGACATGACACGAGACATGACTGCAGAAACATGCCTCTGTCCTGTGTCTCTGGAGAACTTTAATGAATATCCATCACAAATGAAGTTAAAAGCCTGTGTCAGAGGTTTAGGTCCTACTACTGGTACCTAATGTTTAGAAATTCTATTCAAGGCACACAACCATTTTGAATTTGCTTTATCTTATATAAGATGACACTAAAGGATCTTCCCGTTAGTAAAAGTATTACAGCATCAGGCCCAAGTTGAATCTGGAGCCCCGGAGGTCAGGTTCACTTTCTGGTGCACCCCCTGCAGAAACTTAAGGGCAAATGCCTCCCCCGAGTTTCTTGCCTCACAGTAGTCCTGGCCCTCAGAGTACAGAGCAAGTAACAAAGTAAACATCGGCCCCAAACGTCCAAGTCTTTTAAGGATGGAAACATATAGTTTTAATTTTATTTTTTATCTTTATTTTCTCTGGGCTTTAGGGCTAGGCTGAGAGCCAGGGACCTAGGTGATTCCCAATAAAAATTTAATGAATGCATCAATATTTGTTTAATGACATAGTCAGAAAGGTCAAGCAAAGATGATAAGCAAATAAATAATCAGTCTGCCAACACAAATTCTGCAGATAGGAGAATTTGTTGCCCTGGTGTGCAGAGAAAAGAGCCTGCCCTGGACAGAGGTCAGTAAAACCTCTTTTGTAGTGTGTTCAAGCACGGAGTGTGTGTAGACAGACACCAAACTGGTTAGAGTTTGGAGTCAAAGTCAAGGTCTTGACATTGAAACATTCATGCTACAAAATGCAAAATTGCAAAGGTGAAAACTGCCCTGATCTCTTTTTAGAACAAAGGGCTCTTTTTTGGGATCCATTTAGGAAAGGAAACTAACTTTAAGATTTATTTTATTATTTTTTAGGTGTGTGTGTGTGTGTGTGTGTGTGTGTGTGTATGTGTGTCTGTCCACCTGAGTTCAAGTGCCAGGGAAGGGCAGATGACCCCTGGAATGGGTTGCCGTGAGCCACCTGTAACTGCTGGGCACTGAACTCAGGTCCTCTCCAAGAGCAGTATGTGCTCTTAACCACTGAGTCAGCTCTCTGTCCCTGAAAGGACAAATAAATAAATAAACTAATTAAATGTCATGGAACACAAATACTTCCTCTTAAAAATATATGTAAATAAAAAATTTTAAAAAAAATCACTCTGTTGTTAGATTTGGGGTTGCTAGGTTACTTAAATAGATGTAATTTTGGCTTATTAAAGAAAGCCTTTTTCTTTCTTCTTTTTTTTTTCTTTTTTGAATCATGTGTACACTCCTTGAATAAATACTCATTTGGAAGAGTGTATTTGTAGCTTAGAATTTGTAATAATGAATTCGCCTTTCCTTTCATTCCAATAGCCGTTTAAATTTCCGAGTCACCTAGCTAGGAGTCTCCTTCCTCTAAGGATGGAAGGAGAAGGACAGCTACTGATCCCTTCCCCCACACTCACTCAGGCCTGTGAGGAGGAAGAGGGCGGTGGAGGCTGGCCTGGCCAACAGGCCCTGGCCTGCTCAGCGGTGCACGTGGCCTTCTCTCATGCTCAGCCTACACTCAGAGGATTGAATTCGCGAGACTGAATGTGCCTCATGACATGCTTCTCTTGCCATAAGTGTGCGACTGTAAGACACATGTCAACTGAGTTTCCAGAAACCTGCACTGAGGGGCAAATGGAAGGAGATCTGCCTCCCCTTTGCTCACAACTGTGCCATCTTTTTTTCTTTTTATTCTGATGAGGGTTGCATAGAGCAATAAAAAAAAAAAATACCCTTTAGATATTAATTTTATGTTTAAAGATATAAGGGGAAAAAAGATCTGATTCTCTTTTTACTTGAATAATCTTTATTATTTTAATGAAATATGAATTTAATGAATAAAAATGAAAATAATAACTACTTTTAACAGTAAAAGGCAAATAATACATGAGCGTGAGCAGTTTTCTTCCTCACCCAGCTTGTCTCCTGAGTTCCTATTAATGATTTCTTTAATATCTTTTCAAGAGGAAAAGGTCATGTCAGCTTATCGTTCTTTTATTTTAAAGAAAATATTTATTTTTATTTATGGACATGTCTATATGTGGGCCTATGTCATCTGTGTGCAGATGCTGAGGTGTGCCAGAAGAGAGCATTAAACCCCCTGAAGCTGGTGTTACAGACAGTTGTGAGCCACCCAATATGGAAGAGCAGGTAGCACTCTGAGCACCTGAACCATTTCTCCAGCCTGGGCTTATCTCGCTTTAAAAAGATGCACATAGCTGAATTGCAGTCTCCTGTGCACCTTGATATTTTTCACACAATATAGCTTCACTGTTTCCTTGGTCAGTACACAGAGATCTGACACATTCTTTTTGTAAAGCACCCTAGGATTATATTGTGTAAAAGCATCCTAGGTCTGGGCGGTACCATAGTTGATAGAGTGCTTGGCCACTGTGCTTGAGCCATGGGTTCAATCCCCAGCACCAAGTAAACCAGAAGTGGAAGTGAGCCGGGGGTGGGGTGTGGGGGTGGGGTGTGGGGGTGGGGTGTGGAGTGTGTGTGGGGACGGGGGTGGGGGTGGGGAGATCAGAATTTCAGCGTCATCCAGGGCTACGAAGTGAATTCAAGGCCAGTCTGGATTACTTGAAACAGTTTCTAAGTAGACAAATTTAACCTTAAGTATTCTAACCTGATACATTTATTTCCTTGCTGGCAGGCTTTTGCAACATTTGTTTTGCTATTATAACAAATACCCTTCAGCGAATAGTTTCTTAATATATCTTGCCATCATCATCAACCAAGGCTAATAATTAATACAGAGGCAGAAGTTGTACACTGCTCACAAAGCGGGCTCCACTCGCTATAGATCTCATAACATTCGGTATGTAATTTTTTCTCTTTTTATGTGATTTTGACTGGCTATTAGTATGAGGGGTAATAGTCAGGTTGTTAAGATCATTAATGGGGTGGACAATGCGTCTGAGGAGAATACGGTTGAATGGTTTTGATTGTTTTCATCATTGTGTCATAGGAATGTCAAACTGATGAGACTGATTAGGAAACTATATGAGGTTACATTAATTCAAGTTTTTTTTGGTTTTGATAATCAGGTTAGTAGGAGGAGTATTAATGAAGGAAGAATAATTTTTAACATTGTAAAAGATTGAGATTTTGTACAGAGTCGGTTCCATAGGTGTTGGAGACTTTTACTAGAAGAGCTAAGCCTACTGCTGCTCCACATTCAGCGGATACTAGAATTGTAATGCAGACTGGGAAAGCAGCTATGGAGTTAGAGTTTAGGGCGGCTATTGAGATTATGATGAATAGAGATAATATCATCCCTTCTAGGCATAAGGGAGTGGATATAAGATGTGAGCGAAATATGAGTTCCTGTAAGTGAGAAAGAAAAGGCTATGTGAGGTTAAGGAAGGCGGATGTCATTGTTGGTAATTATGAACTATATTCATAATCTAATGAGTCGAAATCATTAATTTTAATTAAACTAATTACCAATTATTCTGTTCATCCTAATCCTTTTTGTAGTCATTCATAGACTAGTCCTAGAGATAAAATAGTTACTAGAATGAAAGCTGAGAATATTATAGTGGTGGTGTTGGTTGTTTGGATTGCTCATGGAAGAGGAAGTAATAAAGCGATTTCTAGGTCAAATAGTAGAAATGTGATGGCTTCTAGGAAAAATTTTATTGAGAATGGTAGGCGCGCAGAGCTTGTGGGATAGAATCCGCATTCATAGGGATTTGCTTTTATTTATTTATTTATTTATTTATTTATTTATTTATTTATTTATTTATTTATTTTTAATTTTTTTCGAGACAGGGTTTCTCTGTGTAGCCCTGGCTGTCCTGGAACTCACTCCATAGACCAGGTTGGCCTCGAACTCAGAAATCTGCCTGCCTCTCCTCTGCCTCCCAAGTGCTGGGATTAAAGGCGTGCGCCACCACTGCCCGGCTCAAGTACTTTTTATGATAATTTTGTGATGGAAATAGAATCTGTTATTGAGGAGTTTCTTTTACTAGCTTGCCCAGTGCCCCTTGGCCTTGGGTGGCTACCTGCGTAAGAACCACTGGTCACAGGGCAGTCACCTGGACTTCTGACAACCACGGTCCACTTTCCCTCGTAAAAGCTTGTCATCAGGCGTCTTCGGTTTTAACTAGGAAAGTGCTTCATTCCTAAAGTCTAAACCTTACATGGTGTTAAGTCATAATTAACGGTCATCTGTACTTATTCAAAAGAGAACAGAAGTAGCAACAAACAAACAACATCGTCATCATCAACAAAAGGCCCTAAGTCCCAGAGTGGGGGAAACCAGCGTTTGTGAATCTCTGCTCTCTTGGGGATGACGGAAGATGAATCCCTGGAAGGTGTGTGCCATCAACCAACAAAGGATGCTGCTCTTTGCCCCAGGGCACTTAGGACCCGTGTTGCCCAAGGGTTGACCGTGTCCTCCTTTGGGTTTTTTGAAGCTCTCAAGTGACCAATACTGGGGAAAGAGCTACGCTGCTATGATGGAGTTGTGAGGTGACATTATGGAATTAAAGATGGGGTACGAATGTGTTATCTGTTATGGGGTACAGAGAATGCTGTCCTGTTGGTCTCCTCTCTCTCTCTCTCCCCTCCCCTCCCTCCCCCCTCTCTCTTCCTCTCTCTTTCTGACAGATCCGCCTGCCTCTGCCTCCTGAGTGTTGGGATTAAAAATGTTCACCATCATGGCCCAGCATCTTCTCATCCCCTAAGGAATGGTCCACTGTCACAGGAAGAGGGCGTGTGACCAGTGGCAGAAGCACCCATTGTAAAGCACTCTGGATACGGGCTCATTGCTCCCTTGGTCAAATGGTGTTGACATTTGTCTCCTGTCACAGATGCCTATGTCCGTGCCCCTGTATGAAACATTATTGGTTCAACCGTTTAAATGTGAAATTGAAGGGAACAGGACAGTCCTGGGGGGGAGGGGTAAGAAGGAGGATGTGAGGGGCTTGGGGCGTGGCTCGGAGGAAGAGTTCTCACTTAACACGCACAAGGCCCTGGATTCAATCCCCAGGACAGATAAAAGCAAAGTTTATTTTAAAACCAGATGTGGTGGTGCATAACTGTAACTCTAGCGAGAGAGAGAGAGAGAGAGAGAGAGAGAGAGAGAGAGAGAGAAGATCAGGAGATCATTCTTAGTTGCTACACTGTGAGTTTGAGGCTAGCCTTGGCTACATGAGATCCTGTGTCTAGAAACCAAAACCAGGCTTGCAAAAAATTGGCTCAATGGGTAAAAGTAGTTCACCCAATTGCAAGCATGATGGCTTAAATTCAAGCCCTATTGTTGTGGCTACTCCTGGTGGTCAGCTTGACTATATCTGGAATGAATTACAATCCAGAATTGGATGGCTCACCTGTGATCCAGATCTTGAGGCTGGGAGACACAAGTTTCTGACCTGGATCTTAGCATGGAGATCTTGTGACATAGTGGCCATAAATCCCAGGAGACTAAGGTAAGGAGATCTCTGAGTTCAAGGTCATCTGGGACAAAGTACATCCTAGATCCAGGCGTGGTGGTACACACCTTTAATCTGTGCCACACCTTCTGCTGCAGCCCTACATAAGGACATTGGAAGAAGGAAGATTTCGCTCTTCTTTGCCTGCTTGCACTTACTTGCCAGCACATCTGTTGGAATCTAGTAGCCTTGTGGGACTGAGCAACTACTAGATCCTCGGACTTCCATTCACAGCTGACCATTGGTGGGGAGTTGGACAGACTGCAAGTCATCATAACAAATCCCCTTACTAAATAGAGAATACCCATAAGTTCTGTGACTCTAGAGAACCCTGACTAATACACCCAGGGAAGGAGAAAACTGACTCCAAGTCTACTGACTCCACACATGCCCCAGACAAATAAATAAATAAATGTAATTTTATAATTTAAAAACAAAAAAGGGGGCTGTGTTAAGCGCTGTTCAGAACAAACTTAATAAAGAAACAAGGAAGGCGACAGAGAAGACCAGGTGGGAAGATGGTGACAGAGAAGGCCAGGTGGGAAGACTGTGAGAGAGGCTCGGCCCTTAGCAGCGAACAGCTGGTCAAGGCAGGAGAAAATGCTGAGCCCCAAGATCCCAGCACCATTAACTAACTTTGAGCTTCTGGAGGGACCCACTACTTACACTGTCTTTACTTCCCTACATGTCACACAGGCAGAGAATGGTGCCCCCTCCCCCCAAGGCTGGAAGGTCAACATCTAATGAGAACACTTTGGGACAGTAGAGGCAGAGGCGAGACTGCATGGGGACACAGCTGTGGCTGGCCCTCTGCTATTGGCGCTGTTGGGGACCCACAGAAAAGCACAGCAGCTGGCAGTCAGCCCAGGCAGCAAGAAACACACCACGAGAGTCTTCAGAGTTTGCAGAGTCATGTATTGTATCTCCAGCAATTAGCAGGGGCAGAATCTACAAAAGGCCCTATTGTGCACCTCTCCAATCCATCCAGTGTTTCATCTTCAAGGATGAAATGCTGTAGATTATGGGTTTTCTTGAAGGATAGCCAAGTTCCCAGAGTTGGTTGTATTCGCCATTCATCAGGATGAGTGCAGAGGGGGAAGCCAGATGCCCCGGGCTCCTCATTGCATAGCTCAGGTAAGGCAGCTCAGACCAGTTTCTGGATCCCACCTGTTCTGTTCAATTTGTGGTACAACACAGGCTGCTGATCGGTATGGATTTAATCGGGACTAACAAGAATGACTGTGTAAGTTCACAATTACTTCTGGGAAATAGGACTATGTGGAAGTAAGAAGGTAGAACTCCTCCGTCCTCCGTTCTCCCTCTCTCCCTCCTCCCTCCTCCCTCTCTCCCTCCTCCCTCCTCCCTCTCTCCCTCCTCCCTTCCCTTTCTTCCTCCTTTCCTTCTCTCCTTCCTTCCACCCTCTCTGCCAGCACTGGGGATCAAACTCAGGGCCTCAGGCATGTCAGGTAAGTGATCTACCATGCAAGCTACATCCCCAGTACTCTCCTTGTAAACCTGCCATTTACGGTTATTATATGCTGACTTGATTCCCGGGCCTCGTGTTCCTTCTGGGACACCCTTTCCCTCCACGCCACCTCCTCTTCTAGAACAGGAGCAGCCTGTCCCGTTCCAGTGAAGATCATCTCAGTGAAGCAGCAAAGTCCACATGCAGGAGGACTGTGGCCACAAGCTCTGTAAGGATAGTGCACACGGTGGGGGCTTTGTTCGCTTGGATGTGCTCAGTGACCGAAGATCTCTAGTAGCCGGCATGATGAATTCCAGGTCAGTCTCCGTCTCGGGGGTGGCGTGGGCGAGCATCTCCAGTAAACCCGTGAGACCACTGTTGCTCCGGCGACTAAGTGCTCGTTCGGGCTTCCGTGCCAGCCCTGCTGTCTGGCCTGTGAACCTGTCCAGGGTGTAGTGATGACAGAGAGCACATTGCAAAGCAAGATCTCTCAGGTATTTGGTGGATTGCTAGACACAAATAATTCAGTGGCCCTGGCAGTCCCCTGTGTCCTTAAGGGGAAGGTTTCAATTTCGCAGTTCTTAAGGCAGTGTGGGGTTTCCTGGATCAAAGGAGACATCAACCATCAACGGGAGGGCTGGTTGTTATTAACAATGGCCACCAAGCAAGAGAGGCAGGAAAGCAGAAGAGGAGAGGTCAAGAACACAGCAGACAGCAGCTCCCTATTCAGTTTGTAGAACTCTATCTGCCAGAGACCAGGGCCATAAAAGCCTCCTGCGTCCGTGGGCCACGGGATATTTGAAGCTGAGGATGAGCCCAGTATCTGTCTGTAGCCTGTATTTACTCCATGTTGGAAGCAATAGGACCGTTCTTTCTTACTAAGCACATTTACATAGGACAGTGGGAGGTGACAGGGGCACATTCGAGAAGACCCTCCCAAGGACGTTCATTTGCTACAGGTGGCCTGACATTAACTCAGATCAGCTGGGGAGCATGGAGGTTAGTTACTTGCTGGCTGGTGTTGGGGGGCTCCTGGCTTGGGCCCGCTTTTCTTTCCATGGTGCCCTCTGTCTGGTGGGTCCAGATGCATGAGGCCTTCCTTTACAGTCAGAGACACTTCCCTTTGTGATTACAGGGACATTAGACTCCATCTTCGGTCCTCTCCTGGTGGGTTTTCAGGGGCAGGGTGAGTATTGGCTTCACCTGCTGAACATCTGGTATTAGAAGTAGGATCAGACAAACGCTTGATGAATGAATCATGCATGAAGGAGAACCCAGGCAAGGGCTCGGCCTTCACTCTTTCCATCTGTTTAGGAGTGAAAATCTTTGACCAATGTTGGTCCAGCATTTCCTGAAATAAGAGGAGAAGCAGGAAACCCGAGTCCCTCCTTTCAGACACGTTTCTGGCTGGACACTGCACACTCAGGCAGGAAGCCCTTCCTGTCAGGGCTGAACTAAAGAGAAGCCATTTTGACAGGTCCTTTGTCTCCTGATTTCACAGGTCTAAATGGAAATTCAGTGAGTGGTCTGTTGATTTGCTTTGCTTTTTTTTTTTTCTTCAGTAACAGCAGGAGAAAGAATTACTTTTGGGGACTGATTTTTCTGGTGGTATCAGCACCTGTGTGTCTCTGACAAAATGAAAATGTCAGTGGAGAATAAAAATAGAGCTATCAAATAATTAAGTAATTACAGTGTGCTATTTTTTAAGGACAGCATGTTATCTGCATGTCAGTATGTGACAGTCAAGATTTTAAAGAGGCTTCTCTAATTCCCAGAATCCTACGGTGGCCTAAGGCTAAGGAGGGGAGACTTGGTTTCACTTGGGACATTGTGTCTTAATAAAGAGTCTTTACAAGTTGGCACACATTGTGCTGGGAAGCCTCTGGAGTACCACTGTGCTCAGGTGACAGGGTGAGACTACCGCTGGCATCTGCAGGCTTCCAGTGACCGCTTCTAGTTTCGGCCCTGATTCCCCTTGTGGCTTTAGGCAGACAACGGAGCAATGCAAGTTTCCCATTTGGCAAGAGAGAGAACATTATACTCTACCAAATGTCTTTAACTGTGGATACAGGGTATCATTAGAAAGAAGGGATTATTAATAGGCTACCAGCTGGGGCTGGAGGCATGGCTCAGCGGCGGAGGGCTTGCTGATCATGGGCAGAGACACTGCTCCTCTTGTGTCTGCGTCCATGCGGGGGGTGTAAACTTCATTTCCGGTCTGCAATCTGCAGTCACACTGCCCAGCACAGACCTCTCTCCACCAGCTTCCCCTGCCCCCCGGTATAATCCTGCCCAGTTTTGGGTCAGTTAGAGTACCCGGATGATGCCTTTAAAATCTATCCGTTTTCTTGCAGATTTCACTGAAGCTAATTTGGAAGATCTGAACTCGCAGATCCATAGGAGCTCTGATTTCATGTAGTCATGTCTTTCTTTATTCCTGTGTCTGCTCCTAGGTTCAGGCAAAGGGAGAGACACCACTTTGCTCCGCAGAGGAGGACACCCCCCCCCCCAACCATACCATTCGGAAAGTTCTACATCTTCCTGTGCTATTTCTGTCCTTACCCTATTGAAATTGCATCTCAAAGGTCAACGGTGGTACTCCCAAAGCCCAGTCCAGAGAGGGTTTTATTTGATCTT
The DNA here is from genome assembly GCA_028551405.1 of Uromys caudimaculatus. Taxonomy (NCBI): domain Eukaryota; kingdom Metazoa; phylum Chordata; class Mammalia; order Rodentia; family Muridae; genus Uromys; species Uromys caudimaculatus. The sequence continues at coordinate 56,815,985 of CM052715.1, forward strand.
CATTTTTCTTTACTCTGGACCCTCAACCCTCCCACCATGTACTTATGTGGTTATATTTATCCACCTAGCTCCCAACAGACCGTCTAAACTGTCCCTTTGCTTCGCAGCATTCTGACTGGGAGTCCAAACTCTAGCATTAGCATGCTTGTAGTAAATAAAACACGTACACTGCCAATAACTGTATGAAACCGAGGATAACTGGAGGTGTTGTTTCTTTGGTTTGGTGTCCAAATTAAATGGGATAATTAATGTAATATTTACTCTAAAGCCTGGCACAAGAAAGTATTCACGAATGTTCCCTGGTAGCATAACAGGCTCTCAAATGTGAAAACAGACTGCTTCCCTCTTAACCCTGCCCTTGACTTTTGGCCTTTCTCATCCCACACATGGCCAGTTAACAAGTATTTATTGATGCAAAGACTCATGCACATAGAGGCAGAGTTCAGGGAAGGAGAAACGACTCAGAGGGAGGCTCCGAAAGGCTGCAGTAGCAGAAGAAGCCTCGTTATTCAGTTTTTAACTGAATAATTAACTAAGACATGATATAAGTCGTTGAATGTTTGAATCACTCCTTTCTGGATATGTTTGTTGAACGAGAACCGGTGTTAGCAGTTAAAATACTTGTTAGTGCGACACAGTCAGTCACAATAAAGCTGCTTGGCATGGGGACAAAATCCGGTCCTTAGATTAAATGCTGCCCTTAGATTGAATGCTGCTCTAACAGGATTCTATGGGGAAGAGGTCAGAGTCCTGAAAGCCTTGACTGGAATGATGGCGCCATCTACTGGCATCATAGAGAAATGACACTGGGCAACGCGTGTCTCGGCAAGGGTGAAGTTCTCAGAATTGCCGTTCTTTCTGGAGAAAGTGTGCATGAGACCGGACAGGAAGATTAGTAAGGGGCAGGAACGGCAAGCAGGAGGCAGGAGACAGCTAGATTGTGTGGGGCTCAAAGGGCTCAGGATCTTGGGTGGGAGAACGACAACCTTGTGGGTGTCATTGGAGGGCAGTTCCCTACCCCCACCACACCACCTCGTACTCGTGGATCCCCTCTCCTGTTTGTCTCACTTTTCTATTCTCTGCCGACTCCAAATTCCGAGAGGACCTTCTGGTTTCTCTTTTTGTATGTAAGGAAATCAGAGCTGGGGAAATCTCGCTGACTCACCACATTTGGAGGCTAATCCTGAACAGCTGGAACAGCAAGCCTCCTGAGGGACCCAGGACCAGCCTCCAGCCCAGTAACAGTGGTTCCTCACGTGACAGTCACCCCAGGAGCCAGGTAAGGTGACCCGAGGTTGGGCAGCCCTGACTGAACAGAAGTGCAGGTGCCCAGTTCCCACATCCATCCTGGAATGTGCTCTGGCCACCGGCACTGGGGGGAACTGAATCCCAAGAATTTTGTTATCTTGTGATGTTTCCTTTGGAAGATGGAATAGCGCAAAAACTGACCTGGAAGCCACGTATTAATTTTTTTCTATTAGTAAACTATACCAATTGGTCAATAGATGGGTTATAGATCGTTGTGTTTTAGTGGGAAAACATGGATGTTTCAGACTGAAGAGTCCACTGGCTTGGTCAGCACACAGGGAGTTGCAGGGGCTGATAAAAAAAGCACATACAGACTGTACCCTGCTGTGGTGGTTGGTACCCAACTATGACCCCCAGTTCCTGAGTGAGGGTGGGCCACAAGGATTGCAGGTTCTGGGGCAGTTTGGAAGTTAAAAAGTTGTGGGGTTTTTGTTTTTGTTTTGTTTTTTGGTATTTTGTTTGTTTTGCTTTTTGTTTTTACAAAAAAAAGGAGGGGCCGGTTCAGAATTGTGAATTCCATTGCTCTTTGTCTTTGGCTGAGTTGTTTGATATTATCCTAAATTCCAGGATTTTTTTTTTTTTATTTCTCTAAAAGGAAGATAATGAAAACTGCCTTTTTCATTAAGAAAATGTGAGATTAAATGAACTATGGTAAAAATTCTTTGATTTGAACTGGTGGGGCTGGATTTAGTTAACAAAGAAGTTAGTTAAAGTAGAGACTCATGAAAGTAACACTTCTTGACTTCACCTGAAGGACAGCTTTCCTAATTCAGGACATGGCCCTTCCTCTGAATTTTAATCTACTAGTTGACTTTTTGAGTTGTTTTCTTAGGCAAACCACACCTGTAATGTCATGTCACTTTTAGCTTTGGTTTGTTTGACTCTAGCAAGAACGTAAATGCCCTTGCGAAGTTACCTGCAACCTCGTGTTGAAAGCACGGTTTTCCTCAAACACTCTCTATCCGCATACCTAATTGCACAGCAATATTTGAGCTGCTTCCCACAGTGAAGTCATTCCAAAATATCTAACTTTGCTTTCAGAGAAATGACGACGTCCTTTCCTTGTACAGATGTTTGATCCCTCACGCTGCAAGTAGACTAATTAACTTGACAGTCGCAGTAACGGGTATAGCTGTGAACGGTTTCTTGAGAAGTGTGCTCCTGCCGTGGAGCAGACGAAGTGTGAGTACTGTCACCATTGCTGTGACAGAGTTTGCACAGGGCCCAGAGAATCATGGTTAAACTTCGGCCTGAGTTAAACAGGAGTCGGCTGACACAGCTCTTCCTGCCCCATGTTTAAAGCACCTGACTGCTATTCATATGATTACCAGAGCTAATAAGATCAGAGTTCAAAGGGTAGTTGGAAATCTAGCCATTTTTTTCCTCTTCAGTTTACAGACGAGGAAAAATACAACTGTGTATAATCTGGGTCTCTGTAATATGACTTGTGGCTTCGTGAGGACAGATAGTCATGAGTTAATATTTGAGTCTGAGGGACTTATGTTTGTAAAAGTGTCTGGGTGTTAGAATACAGCTTGGAAAGCTCCCAGTACCCCTGATCCATGGCTTTTCTCTAGGACCAGGCAGAACTGTGACACGCTGATGGCCTTGGGAATAGGGAATAGTAAAAACCTTGAGCCGGGGCACGGTGGAGAGATGCATTAAGCAGTGTGTAAAGGGACCAAACAAGTGTCTGTCAGACTTCTGCCTGCAGCCTGAGATCTCCAGACCTCTCCTCTCTTCTCTTCCTCCTCGTCCTTCTCCTCCTCCTCCTCCTCCTCCTCTTCCTTCTCCTTCTCCTCCTCTTCTTCCTTCTCCTCCTCTTCCTCCTCCTCTTTTTCCTCCTCCTCTTCCTTCTCCTCCTCCTCCTCCTTCTCCTCCTCCTCTTCTTCCTCCTCCTCTTCCTTCTCCTCCTCCTCCTCCTCTTCCTTCTCCTCTTCCTCCTCCTCCTTCTCCTCCTCCTCTTCTTCCTCCTCCTCTTCCTCCTCCTCCTCTTTTTCCTCCTCCTTCTCTTCCTCCTCCTCCTCCTCTTCCTCCTTCTCCTCCTCTTCCTCCTCCTCCTCCTCCACCATCACCACCACCCCTGTACCCTGGGTCTCCTTAAGCACAACAGGAAAGCCTACCTCTAGCAGGAAATGACTGTTTAGAGCCAAGTGACCCGGACTTGGTGTTCCATCCGTAGTCGGTTCACCCTGTTCTTCCCAGGCAGCCTGTGTTGCCACAGGTGGAGATGATTCTTCGGTTTTGATAGGCTTGGGTGTAAAGGTCACAGCTGTTGAAGGAAGCTGAGGTGTTGAGGGTGTGTGCAGGTCTCCTTAGGGAGCTGCTGGTACTAGAGAGGGTTGCAACCCACTTAACTCCAAATTTCCTTTACTTATTTTTAATTTTTGAGAAAAGGTATCTGCTAAAGCCTAGATCTCTCTTGAAGTCATGGCATTTCTGCTTTTGCTACCTGAAAGCTTCGAGAGCACCTGGGCCCCATCCTGCTGCATGTGTGGGGGCCCCATCCTGCTGCACGCGCTTGCTTATATTTGTTTTTACTTCGTTTTATTTTGAGAGAGTCTCTCCATGTAGCTCAGGCTGGTGCCCTGGAACTCATTATGTAGCCCAGGCTATCCTTCTGCCTCTGCTTCCTGAATGCTAGGATTACAGATGTTGTTTTGATTTTTTTTTTTTTTAAGGAAATTTTAATGGCTTTCAGGATGGTTGTGATGGCTCGTACCAGTAATCTGAGCACTGAGGAAACTGAGGCAGGGGGATATCAAGTTGGAAGCTGGCTTGTGCTATATCGCAAGGGGAAGGCCAGCCTGAGCTTTGTCGTGAGACTGGCTTTTTCAAAATGGAGGGTTGAGACTGTAGGCCAGTGGCAGATACTTGCCTAGTATGTGCAGAGCCTTGCATTTGGTCTCTATATCCTAGAATTTAGGATCTCTGCATGCTAGGATCCTGCTTTACCACTGACTTTAATTTTTTTTTGGGGGGGGGGTTCGAGATAGGGTTTCTCTGTGTAGCCCTGGCTGTCCTGGAACTCACTCTGTAGACCAGGCTGGCCTCGAACTCAGAAATCCGCCTGCCTCTGCCTCCCAAGTGCTGGGATCAAAGGCGTGCACCACTGCCCGGCTGACTTTAATTTTTATCTTGACAGTTATCTTAGTTCATTTCTGTTGCTAATAACAGAGCACCAGGAACTGGGTAAGGAACAGAGTGGCTTCGACTCTCAGTTCAGGTCCAAAGTTAAAGGACCCCAGCATTGGTTGGTTGTTTTTCTTGCTGACAGAGTCCTAAAGTGTTGTAGAACACACCCTGGTGAGAGTTCAGCCCAACCAAGCTGTATTCTACAACAGACTCATTTTCGTGATAGCATTAACCCTTTGTTCCTTTAATCACGTGAACAAATGAATCTACTAGTGAGGGCAGAGCCTGAACCGGCTCTTAAAGGTTCTGCCTTAGTCACTCATAGTGAGCGTTCAGCTTCAGTGTGAGTTCACCAAGGCTAAACGGAATCCAAACCACAGCAACTGTGAACTTCAAAGTGCTCCACAAACACATGCTGACTTTTTTCTCTCTCAAACACAGCCCTTCTGTGACTTCTGGGGTCTTTACTAAAACTAAGGTATTGCCTCAGCCCCATGGAGTGCGCCTATCTTGGGGCTAATTTCTAGTTCAGACATTCCTATACACCAGTGTGTGTTTAGTCATACCAAGAGTTTTGTACAAAAAAGTGTGACATTCGGGCCCTTGGCTCCCTGAGATTCTGGTCCAGCAATTGTGCAGTGGGCCTGGAGTCTGACAAGTCCTAGGGATACCCAAATAGAAGGCTCCCTTAATAATGTGCAAAACACTTTCAAGTTTGCATTTAAGGTTAAGATGAGCTCTGGAAGGCAGTCTGTCAGCTGACAAGAGATGACAGCCTTGCTCTTGTGAGGGGAAGCAGAAACCCTGGGGAGGGTTTGCTAGAACAAGCGGTAAGCTAGAGAAGGAACCCATGTGAGAATCTCTAGCCACGGGTCCTGTATCTTCCAGGAGAAGCCACTCAAGGTTCCTTCACTTTGCCCTGCTTGCGAATGTTCTATGACTTTGAATTCTAGTCCTGCCTATTAAGACCAGGCTTAGCTGCTTAGTGTCTGAAGCTGGGGGAAGCTCCCTTAGCTGGCTAGCATCCTTTGTGGCTCTGTTAATCCTGTAAAAGAAGTTGAGCATAAGAAACAAGGAGCAGCTTGTTTTCTTGCCCAATGGAGAGTAGCTCTAGGCATGATTTACTCTGCTACTGAATGCCAGCTGCCTGACAATGAGGCTCATGACCTCCTCAGTGAGCCGGCCCCAGCCCACCAGACATGTGCTTTTTAAAGCAACGGTAGCTGTCCTCAGGTGTCTGTCAAACTCTGATCCAGAGAATCCCACCCAAGGAGTAGCAGGTTCTATTTGAACATCAAGTAGCCTGAAGCAAACGCACTTCCTTTTGTGGTGACTGTTTTCTGTTTTGCCTCAGTTTGAGTTTACAAATGCTTTATTCTGGAGGGGACAGACATGCAATGCTGTGATTTCTTTCTTGCTAAAGGTGGTTCTGAAGTGTGGTCCCCAGGCCAATGGTAGCTCAGTACCTCCTGGGAGTTTACTGGAAATACAGGTTGGTTGGTTGCCTGCCTGTTCCAGTGTGCAGAATCAGAAACTCTGAGGATAAGGCCTGGGGTGTGTTTTTTTAATATGCTCACCCCAGCAGTTCTGACGCATGTTCAAGTGTGAGAACTACTGGACAAGGTGAAATCCCTTGGGAGTGCCTTCAGCTCAACAGGGGGACTCTCAGTCAGTCAGGTGGCTGATGCAAAGAGAGACTGATATGTGGGGGTGGGGGGTGGGGGGGACGTGTGTGTGTGTGTGTGTGTGTGTGTGTGTGTGTGTGTGTGTGTGCGCGCAAATGGAGGTCAGAAGTTGACATTAAGTGTCTTCCTCCGCTGCTCTCTACCTTATTTTTTGAGACACTTTTTTTTTTTTTTTATAACTGAATCTGGAACTCACCAATTTGATTAACCTGTTGGCTAGCAAGCCCCAGGGATCCTCTTTTCTCTGCCTCCCCAACGCTGGGATTACAGGGGTGTTCTGCCATGGCTGGCTTTTTCTTTTTTTAAATATATATTCTTTAATAACAGTAGTCTGAGTCTCATTTATTTATATGTTTATTTTGGTTTTTTGAGACAGGGTTTCTCTGTGTAGCCCTGGCTGTCCTGGAACTCACTCTGTAGACCAGGCTGGCCTCGAACTCAGAAATCCACCTGCCTCTGCCTCCCAAGGATTAAAGGCGTGCGCCACCACTGCCCGGCTTCATGGCTGGCTTTTTCATGGGGGCTGGATTTGAACTCAGGTTCTCATCTTGTACAACAAGTACCTTACAGACTGAGCCGTCTCCTTATCCCCATTTTTCTGCTGTTTGGTTTTAGTCCTCGCCACAGGGGTACAGGGAAGTCTGTTGACCAGTGAAAAAGGAGAAGTGGGGTCCAGAGGCTATAGAGCGATGAGGTGTTTTTGTTCATTTAAAAATTATTTTTTGCCAACTTCATGAATAAGAACAGCGTCTATATCACGTCCCCCTCCCCCAACTCCTTGTGTTCCCCACTCTCCCCCCCAACGCATGATGTCTTCTTTAATTATTATATATATGTATATATACATGTATATGTATATACACACACTTGCATTCACACACACAACCTACTGAATCCATTTAGTATTGCTCATGTGTATGTGTCTGGGGCTGACAACTTGGGATTAGACAACCCATTTGAGAATACATCTCTGGAGGAAATGGCTTCTCTCTTTGTTGGGCACCTGCCTGTAGGTACAAGATGCATTTCATGACTTCCTAGTGCCTTCTGACCAAGAAAATGTGCTCAAAAACAAAGATGACAGAGAAAACGAATCCCCACCCAAGAGGATCAGCTGATCCAAGGCGTGGCTGCCTAAGAAGACTGGCATCTGTCAGGTGGGGATGTGTTCCAGTTTGCTCTGGGCCTCTTGACTTCAGGAAACTCCTCAGTCCCAGGCAAACCAAGACAGGTTTCTGGTCACTGGTCACCCTAGTTCAGTGACCGACTATTTGATTGTGTGGCAACTTACAAAAAAAATGGCTGATGGAAGGATACTTCCAGAGGTGTTGACAACCTTGACCTTGGGCAGCCAGGGCGTTGGGTTTTTTAAATGCTGTCGGTGATTCTGAGATATCCAGGGATGAGGACCACCTGCAGACACTTGTGGGCCTCTTCTGTTAAACTGCAGAATGCTCAAAGGCTATAGCCACTAGAGAAGCACCATGTTCTTACCATATTCAAACAAGTAGCTCATAACGTTAGCACAGCTGGAGTTGAGGGTGGCAGTACATAGCTCTGATTCTGCACTCAGAAAGCAGAGATAGGATTGCTGGAAGTTTGAGGTCTGCTGTTGGTCCCCTCCATCTGTCTTGCTGAGCTTCTGACCTTGTCCTGTGACTACTAGTTCCTCAGCAAGGTGGAAGGCTCGCACTGTCTTTGCGTTCTTCACCAGTAGGGTTCATTCTGCACAGTGAGCAGCAAGGCCGATTGACAGGAACACTTCAGATGACCATCTGGGGCTTATCTCATGATTTTTTTCACTTTTTTCTTTCTTTTTAGTTTCATGGAACAAACACAGAGAATCCCAAACCAGTCCCTCCCCACCCCTACCTCCCAGTCCAAGAAGAGAAGGACACCTCTGCTATCTTTCTTTTCCAAGGTCAGACATGTTGTTCCTTCCCAGTCGCCACTATGTGAGATGTGAGTCTGCTATCTCTGTAGTTAGAGCTGCTTTGTCTGGGCTCCTTCTGGAAGCCGTGTGATGACAGTTTTGTCCGCGGGGATAGAGGATGTTTGTGAGAAGATGAGAAGTTTGCTGCTAACTCAAAAGTTTAAGAAAACAAGAACTGTGACAAATACTCAGAAATAGCACCGATGCTGGAGAGTTACAATCGCTCATGCACAGTGCTGAGCAAACTGCTAGATCTGGGCCCTGTATCCCTACCTGCTTCCTAAGAATGGGAGCTAGCTTTTGTCTTTGATTCTCTGTCTCTCTCTCTCTGTCTCTCTGTCTCTCTCTCTCTCCCGTGTGTGTGTGTGTGTGTGTGTGTGTGTGTGTGTTCCAATGTGAACACAGGTGCTCTCAAGTCATGATGCACACATGGAGGTCAGAAGACAACCTTTGATGTCTATCCTACCTCCCACCTCCTTTGAAACAGGGGTTCTCTTCTCTTGAGATCCCCCCCATCTTGCCACAAGGTAACTAGGATTACAGACAAGTGCTCTTGTGCCTGTCTTTATGTGGGGCTCAAATTTAGGTCCCCTGTGTACATGGCAAGTGCTTTACTCACTGAGCACTCTTCTGAAGCCTTCATCACTGAGCCCTGCCCCTTTGGTGGGGTCCCTCATTGTCTGGGGTCTGGCTCTGATGTGGGTTGCCTTACTTGGTGTTCTGAAGAACAGTAGAGCCTTCTTGGCATGGGAGCCCATGCTCACCAGGGAGCTCACTCATCTGCACAGTGGAAAGGTGGCTTATATCTTGATCTAGTTTTGGAAGTGTAGGATTTTGCATAAAAGCACAGTATTACCACATTGTGTTATTTCTTCTTCCTCCTCCTCCTCTTCCTTTTCTTCTTCTCCTTCTCCTTCTCCTTCTCCTTCTCCTTCTCCTTCTCCTTCTCCTTCTCCTTCTCCTTCTCCTTCTCCTTCTCCTTCTTCTTCTTCTTCTTCATGTTCGTCTTTGTCTCCTTCTTCTTCTTCTTCTTCTTCTTCTTCTTCTTCTTCTTCTTCTTCTTCTTCTTCTTCTTCTTCTTCATGTTCGTCTTCGTGTTCGTCTTTGTCTCCTTCTTCTTCTTCTTCTTCTTCTTCTTCTTCTTCTTCTTCTTCTTCTTCTTCTTCTTCTTCTTCATGTTCGTCTTCGTGTTTGTCTTCGTCTCCGTCTCCTTCTCCTCCTCCTTGTCCTCTCCTCCTCCTCCTCCTTCTCCTCCTTCTCCTTCTCCTCCTCCTTTTCTCAGATGCATGAACTCAAAAGTTGAGGCAACCTTCAAATGTTCTGGAATGTTTGTAGGTTGTGTAATTGATATTTGTTGAGATGGTGCAACCGAGTCACATGTTAGTGAAGGGTTGAGGAAGGTGACTACTGAGGAAGGTCTTTTAGAATTTGTCTTACTGCTGGATGGAGATGCAGGAACACTGGCCTGACTGAAGAAATATCAAGAGAAAACTGGAAGAGAGGAATTGGAGAAAGCAGGCGTCATGCAAACATGCCATTCGTTTTATTTGCCTAAGAGTACAGCAGAGGGATGAGGATGGGCTGGAAGAGGAAGAGGGGCTAGGGAACTCTTCAGATAGGAGAAATTACAGCACAGCGTACACTGGGTCTCAAGGGCAGCCCCCTTCCCTGTAAGCGTCTGTCACACAGTTAGCTGCTATGCCTCTCTCTCTAGAATCACCAACCCACCCAACACCAGCCCTGCCTCATTTTCTCCATCAGTGTCTCCACTATGTTGACAAACATATTTGCCAACAAAAGTAAACCATCTTTAAAGGTTGGGTATAGCTTAGTGGTGAGGGCTTAGTTTATGCAAAGCCCTGCTTTAATGCTCTCCTCCCTCCCTCCCTCCCTCCCTCCCTCCCTCCCTCCCTCTCTCTCTCTCTCTCTCTGTATGTATGTATGTATGTATGTATGTATGTATGTATGTGTGCATCCCAGACGTCAACATCAGGTGTCTTCTCAGTTATACTCTCCCTGGACTGGAGCTCACCGATTCCACTAGGCTATCTGGCCAGTGAACTTTCAAGTTCTTTCTTTCTTTGTCTTCCCAGTGCTGAGGTTTGATTTCCCAGTGATGCCACTTTATGTGGGTGCTGAGGATTTGTGCTCAGGTCTTCCTGCTTGGTGAGCAAGCGCGTCAGCAGCCGAGCCATCTCACCAGCCTCTGAATTAATGCATGTTTGACCACCCAGGTCTCTTGGAAACTGAGGTTGCAGAAACGGGAGCCTTTGAAGAATGTGTTTTTCGTCTTGGCAGAAAGAGCCCGGGATCCTAATGCTAGAAAGCGCCATCTAGCAATGAGAGGCCTGGGTACCCTGGCCCGTGAAGCTCCTGACAAGGTACGGGGAGGTGGAATTCAGATAGCCTTCCCTGACTCTAAGCCCTCTGGGCATGGGGTCCACACGCCTTGGGGACATAACTCCATGGATGCCGATGCTAACAAACCACATAATCCCCCGAACGGCAGTGTCTATGCTCAGGGGCCTGGGTATAGACCTGGGTCAGTTGCTCATGATCTCCCAAGGCTGCAAACCACTGTTCACCAGACCGTGCCTTCCAGAAGCTCAGGGTTCTTTTCCAAGAAAGTCTTTTTGCAGAACTGACTCTTCAATGTAGGACTGAGGTTTCTCTTTCCTTGCTGGCTGTCTGCTGGGGGTCATCCTCCCCTTCCACTGGGGTTCCCAGAATCCACACTCTCAAAACATGATAACTTGTTTCTTCTAGGTGTCTCTCACTCCTGCTCTACTGGAGTCTTATATAATGTAACTTAGCAACCAGGAGAGACATCTGGTTACTTCTGTAGCATCCGGCTAGAAGCAAGCCAGTGGTTCTTATTACATAGGAGACGAACAAATTATATAAGGGCGTGACTCAGTCAAGGTTGTCACGGGCTGGCATGCCTCAGCTCTGTCAGCCTTGGGAAACAGCTACAGTAGCACCAATTCAGGTTATCACTCTGAGAGTTTAAACAATCTCATAATTCTTGTTTAGAGAGAAACATTTTTCATGCCCCTTCCTTAGTACCTGTGCACATTAATGCCATCTTGTGCCCCCTCACCATTAAAAAGACACCTAGCACTCTGAAGATCCCTGGAACAGTCTTCCTCTTGCCCACCCTCTGCTCTTGAAGAACCTCCCATCTCTGTTGTCCAGACGTCATTCCTGTTTGTCCTTTCTGTTCTTCTAAGGCCAAGCTGGGCTCCTGGCCTGGATTACTAGAAGCATTTGTATTTGGCTGAGTTGGTGAAAGAGTCAGAAGAAAGTATGTGTGCATAGCATATATAGTATACATTTTATTATATATTATACGTATGAATGGCATGAACAGAGAGAGAGAGCTGCTATGAGGAGGGGCAGCCTGAGGAGTAGTGGGAGAAGGGAGGATGGGGGATATCGGGGGGATGAATATGAGTGAAATACAATGATTTATATGTCAATAAGGCATAAAAGATAACCTGGGCTATGGGAAGATTAGGGGTGAAGGTGTGTGTGTGTGTGTGTGTGTGTGTGTGTGTGTGTGTGTGTGTGTGTGTGTGTAAATGTGTGCATATATGTTTGTGTGTATGTGTGAGTGTGTGTGATTCTAATGCTCTCCCGACCTTGCTAGCAGGTGAGAAAGTATAAGAAAGTTATGCTTGCCCTCCTGGTACATGGGCTGTATGATCCTGTGAGTTCTGAAGTTATCCACGAGAGTGTGAAGACTCTGACCATCATGCTGGGCGAGATCCAGGGCCAAGGGCTGGGCTCCTTCTTCATAGACATCACCCTTCAGACCCGGACTTTATTGGATGATGTAAGTGAGAAGGGGTCAGCATATGATCCTGGGCTGTGACATTGTCCTGGATTAGAAATGAGAACCTCGAGCTTCATAACACTGGAGCGTGCCTTTAGTCCCGGCAGAGGCAGAGGCAGAGGCAGAGGCAGAGGCAGAGGCAGAGGCAGAGGCAGAGGCAGAGGCAGAGGCAGAGGCAGAGGCAGAGGAGGCAGAGAGGCAGAGAGGCAGAGAGGCAGAGGCAGAGGCAGAGGCAGGCCAAGCTCTGTGATTTAGAGGTTTAGATAGTGAGATAGTGAGATAGTGAGACCCAGGACAGCCAGGACTATAAAAAAGACCCTGTCTCAAAACACAGAAAGAAAAAGAAATGAGAACTGTGGGTAATGTGTTTCTCAGAAACAAGGTCTATATTAGTCACTAATTTATGAATACATTTTATTGAGAAGGGTTATGAGAAGTTATGGATGGGGGTTATGGAGAGCATAGAAGATGTATAGAACCCTGTCGCTCTCCCTTGAGAAGCTCTCATTTCAATTGGGGAATGGATATATACACTAGTGATGATGATGGTGGTGGTAGTGTTGATGCTGATGATGCTGACCTGTGCTCAGTATTCTCTTCTCCACAACAAGTTAGCATTTAGTGAGTCCTTCCTGTGTGTCATTCAATTACCACACAATTGCCATGGATACATGTGCAGCTGTTACAATAACGCTTTGCTCTAGGTTCTGCAATGATCTTTATTCTAAAATGAGGAGACTGAGGAAAGAGTAGGGCCTGCCCCCTAGTTCACAGAACGTCCATGCATCCTCAAAGCAGCCATCTGACTGTGGCCCCTGCGCTGTTAGCCACAAGATAAAATGGCCCGACTGAGAAGCACAACACGGAGCCTCAAAATGAGGAGTCTTCCATGATTTGTGAGCAGACAGCCAGCCTGCTACTGTTATTCTCTGCCTCTCTATCAAAGACAGCAGCTCTCAGACAGGCCTCAGACCTCTATTTATCCCCAAAACCAATCTCCCCTGTCCCTCCCTCCCTTATTCCCCGTGGAGCCACATAGTGAGCTCTTCAAGAAAAAGGGAGAGGCGCTGGGCTTACAGAGCTCAGCTTTTCCAACAGAGCTGCTGGCTCTCTTGTCAGCGGCCCTCCTTCCTCCACAGGGACAGATGTTAATACTTCATTGGAGATGGCATGGAATGGCCTGGGATCCAGTATGTGTAAAATTAACTTTTATTCTTCTGTAGTAATGTGACTGTTGTCTTCGAGGCTTACTGCCTCTGTCTGCTAACCTGGGCCTAGTCCTGGAAACTCCTAACCTCTGTACAGTCTAATCTAGGCCTAAAATGTTTCCAGTCTCTGAGACTTACAGCTGAATAAGCTCACCCTTTCTAGTTCTTTGGACCTCTGACTGGCTGATTCAACCCAGCTGTTCTGGCTCAAACTCCTCCCCAAGCTGATTCAATCTAGCTTCTCTCAGCTTCTTACTGAATTCCTCTGACTGGCCTCATACTAACTTGGGCAATATCTTCTTATCTTCTGACTCCTTCACATTCTCCGGCTTGTTCTGTCTTCACCTATGTTTAGCTTCTTCTCTCTGCGACTTGTCTCTCTATAAATGTCCTAGCAAAACTGCTTTCTTCCTCCTCCTCCTTTCTCTCTGTGCTGTTCTCTTAAGTAGTTTTCCTTTCTCTCTCATGAGCATTGGGCATATCCTATTCTGTCAAATCTTTCTCTGATTTGTCAGTTTACCACTCAATTAGACATCACTTACAAACATGGGTGCTTCCTTCTACAAACAAACTTTACCTTCATTGTGTGGGATTAAAGGTGTGTGGTAAGGGCTGAGCCACACCACTAGAAACAGGTTCAAATATCCTGTCACAAATATGTAGCCCAGGGTGGCCTGGAACTCATGGCAATCCTCCTGCCTCAGGTCCTGAATGCTGAGGTTACAGGCATGATACACTACCTTTGCCTAGATGTTTGCTGTTGAATGCAAACCTATCTTGTTTGAGGAGTGGGTAGGAAGATTTTTACATCACCACGATAGGATGTCAGCACAAATCTTAAGGACATATCCTTAAATTCCTCTGGTGACACCTGAACTTCAGTTGAATTTTACTCAACTGCTTTTTAAATCCAGTTGCCTGTCATTTTTTTTTTTCACAATCCTGGCTAT
>CM052715.1:56830138-56842080 GCA_028551405.1 Uromys caudimaculatus
CCATCACCACCACCATCATCACCACCACCACCATCACCACCATCACCACCACCATCACCATCACCACCACTACCATCAATCACCACCACCACCACCATCACCACCACCATCACCACCACCACCACCATCACCACCGCCACCATCACCACCACCGCCACCATCACCACCACCACCACCACCACCACCACCACCACCACCACCACCACCACCACCACCACCACCATTGTCTGATGACAGAATTTATGTGAGAGTTACGCTCTGAACATGGCCAGCTTCATGCCATGTTTGTTGGGACATGGATGCCCAGTAGATGATTCTCGCGCTCTTGGGGGACAGGTACCTAGCTTATGCATTTCTGTATGGAAGCCCTAGGGGCAGGTTTAGCTGGAACAAGTTCTCACTACATTTTAGTTGCATTGATTTAAATATGAATATACACTGAACCAGGCAATGCACAGAATGCTACCCCAAGGCAATTTACACGAGTCACTTACACTAAAATATATTTTTGAATACTTCACGAAATGATCTTCTGGACGAGTCTGCGATTCAGTTCTAGACACGTCTTTTCCTTTGGGGAGGCCCACCCTCACCCCGTTCTCCCTGGTTTCCCTGGACAGGACTGTAAGGTGCTGATATAAAGATCTGTGAACCAAGGTCAGGAGACAGGGCTGGCCACCTATCTCTCTGTATGCCCTTTCTTGCCTGAGAAGGCAGATATGCAGAGCAAATCATTTATATGGAAGGGATGAGGGCATTGGGCTCCTAGGGAAGAAGTAAGAGATGAGAGAAGAAGCAGGGAGAGGGGAGAGGGTGTTAGGGTGGGGGAGACACGGGATCTTTATTTCCTTTATCTGTGGGAGAAACTCAGAAGGGAGAAGAGAGATGGTGAGTATGCGGGGTGGGAGGAAGAGGAGAGAGGGAGAGAAGAAGAGGGGATAAGGAGGGAGGGAGAGGGAGGGGGGAAGAAGAAGAGAGGGAGAGAGAGAGAGAGAGAGAGAGAGAGAGAGAGAGAGAGGAAATGTGAGGGCAAGGAAAGGAGATAAAGAACTGAGAAATGAAATCGGGAAATCTTTAGGCGATGTCAGGAAGCAGCTCCCAGACAGACTGAATGGAAAGCCAAGGCGTCTAAGACCAGCGGTGTCTGTCTATTGACTAAAGGACACAGGGCCTTGGGGGTGATGTCCACCCTTTAAGGTACAACTCGTGATGGCTGTGGTCCACTCTGATGGAGATCTAATGATGTGTTCTTGTTGATGAAAACCCACAGGAGGACGACAGCGTGCGGTACTCAGCCTTTGTCCTCTTTGGGCAGTTGGCTGCATTTGCTGGGTGGAAATGGAAGAAATTTTTCACTCACCAGGTTAACCAGACCCAAGATTCCCTCCTAAGCCATTTGCAGGACGAAAGCCCCCAGGTTGCCAAGGTGAGACTGACATTCTTTTCTCACTTTGTGAGATCTCTGCTGTCCCTAGAGGGGGTGGTGGCAGCTTCCCTAAGTGGAGAAGCCAGGCTCTGGAGTTCCGGCCAGTTAGAATGGCTGTCTACGTAAAGCTGGGCAAAGGGGCCTCCAGTGTACAATCTCCCCCACTTGCTCTTTACCTGCCTCTGCTTTAACCCAACTCCGGCCAATGCCAGATGGGTAGGTAAGGCCAGGTCTCCAGAGGATCGTGAGGCTGGGTGATTGCTTCAAAAACACAGGGTGCAAGGAGCTCTACCAAATCACTCTGGGAGACGGGGGAGAGAGGGAGAAGGGAGAGTGTAGACGTGGTGTAATTGTGAGAGGGCTTGTGTACACGGCAGAGCTGTGCCCTCTGCCTGTGCCACAGACCAAGTCGTGGCCATTTCACAGCAGAACTCCTTTTAGATTCATTCACAAATGACCTGAGAATTACTTTCCCAGCCTCAGTGGCCCTGACCATAGATGGGCTGCATTTCTTTAGGATCACCTGTCCAGTCCGGGATTCTAGAATGTTCTAATCGTTTAGGCAATTAGACAGCCATGTTATTTCCCCCAGGCTTGCAAAATGACTGTTCAAGCCTGTGTTCCGTATCTGAAACTCAGAAAGGAGCCGAGTTTCCAAAGTGAAGAAGATCGGAAGAACCTCAGGCTTTCCCGGCAGCTGGTGAGTGAGCCAGGGCAGGAGAGAGTCCTCCCGAGGGTCTTTCACCTTCAGGCCCGTACCACCAGAAGTGGCCCAGTGCAGGCAGAAGTTACCTCCCACTACCCCCTAAAGTAGCTCAAGCTAGCATTACAATTGCAATGGACCCATAACAAGATGTAAATGGCAAGATGACTAGAAGATGACCCACAATGTCATTGTTGGCTCAGTTCAAGCCATCGGCTGTTTCCAGTCTTGCCTCTGCTCCCAGTGTCCTGCATGGCAACCTCCCTCACATGTACCCTTTCTAATTTCTAATTTCAGAGCCACTGCCATCCAGAGATCCTGCTGTTCCTCTATGCCAACAAAATCCTGTAAGTCCTGAGCGGCAGAGAAAGTGCACCGTGTGAGTGCCCTGCCCGGGCATGGCATGTCCTCTGCCCTGTCTCATAGGATACGTCTTTGACTCTCAAGTGATTGCAACAGAAAAGAAGATGTCAGGGAGCAACTGAGGATAGAAAAATCACCCCGGATGTCTATGTGCAGCCAAAGTAAAATTCTATGTGAGCACTGCGCACATATACTCTCATGATTGTGGAGGTCAGAGGGTGACCTCACATACTGTTCCCCGGGCGTCATCTACCTTTCTATTGAACTGGCCTGGAGCTTGCTGATTAGGTTAGGCTTGATGGCTGGTGAGACAGCACCAGGATTATAACTATATTCCAGGGATCCAGCTTTTTTTTTTTTTTTTTTTTTAATGTGGGTTCTGAGAGCCAAATTCAGGCCCTTATACCTACTTGTACTGACTAAGCCATCTTTCCAGCCCAATAGTGCACACTTCCTTAAAACATTTAACGTGCATGATATCCCAAAAGCTCCTTTCTCAGTTCCTCTCTGTCAGGTGACACGTGTTTCTAATATGTAACTTCTGAGGCTTGGGGAAATCATTGTTACCTTAAGCATTTTAAAAATATATTTGGGGCTGAAGAGATGGCTCAGCGGTTAAGAGCACTGACTGCTCTTCCGAAGGTCCTGAGTTCAAATCCCAGCAACCACATGGTGGCTCACAACCATCTGTAATGAGATCTGACACCCTCTTCTGGTGTGTCTGAAGACAGCTACAGTGTACTTACATATAATAATAAATAAATCTTTAAAAAAAAATAAAATAAAAATGTATTTGTTTTTGATAGTTTGCTATTTACTATCGACCAAGATACCAAGGAGCTGGCTTACAACATGTCTTTAATTTTGGATGATCTTAAAATATCATTGTCTTTAAATCATCTTTAAAAAGAACAACAATGAGAAGAAATATTGCTGAAAATCTACAGGATGATAACTTACAGAATAAAAACAGTAACATTTACTGAGAGTGCTTACAACCTATTGGGTACTGTGGGGTTTAAATGAGCATAGCCCTATAGGCTTACAAATTTGAATGCTTAGTCCCTAGTTAGTGAAACTGTTTGGGAAGGATTAGAGGGTGTGTCTTTGTTGGAGAAGGTATATACTGGAGATGGAATTTGAGACTTCAAAATCCCAAGCAAGGCCCAGTCTCCCCCCCCCCCACCTGCCTACTACCTGCAGATCAAGATGTAAAGCTCTCAGTTCCTGCTCCAGCACCATGCCTGTCTACTCCTGCCATGATGATAATGAATTAATCTTCTAAAACTCTAGGCATGCCCCCAATTAAATATAAACTCTTTTATAAGAGTAGCCTTGGTCAGGGTGTCTCTTTGGAGCAATAGAATAGTAAGATTATCATTAGTAACTTTTTGAAAATAACATTAATGCAACAACTGTATGCAACAGGTGCTATTATTTATCTATTGGGAGTGAACATATGTCATGTTCACATGTGTGTGATAGAGGTCAGGTGACAACTTGAGAGGGTCAGTTCTCTCGTTCTACCATGTGGGTTCCAGGGATCCGCTCAGGTGGTCAAACCTGGCAGCAAGCACCTTTATGTGCTGAGCCATCTTGCTGGTCTCAGGGATAGATGCTATTATAGTTTTCATTTCATGGACAAGAACACAGAGGAAATCAAGTGACTTGCCCAAGATAAATAGTAGAAGTAGAACTTAAATCCATGTGATCTGGGTTCTGGAACTGAAGCACAATAATTCTTTTTTTTTATTTAAAGATTTATTTATTTAATATATGTGAGTGCCCTGTCTGCACATGCCAGAAGAAGACTTCAGATCCCATTACAGATGGTTGCGAGCCACCATGTGGTTGCTGGGAACTGAACTCAGGACCTCTGGAAGAATAGCTAGTGCTTTTAACCTCTGAGCCATCTCTCCAGCCCCGAAGCTCAATAATTCTAACCATGGAAAAATCCTCCATGGTTAAAAATGTGAGAAATAAAATATGGGCAGTGTCTGAAGCCCAGACCCAGGACCCAAGCTGGATGGTCTACACAGACCCCAGTTCTTTGGGTCCTCTTGACTGACACCGCAGGGAGACACGGAGTTATCTCTACCGGGCTCATGGACAATACCACCCACTTCTGCTTTTCTAGTCAACCAAGATAACCTTTACTCTCGTTTACACATACTAAGACTATATATTTAGGGTTCATTTCTAAAGTTCACTATACATCCATTCCAAATCTACATTGGTTTACTTGAACTCAGTATATACTCTTATTAACAATTTCTTGACAAATGCACCAATGTTTTGATGACCCAGCTTCACTATCTGAAGGGTGTCATCACTCATAAACAGTTGCATCCATATGCAGCGATGTAATGTTCATTCTTCTAGTCCTAGCTATTTGGGAGAATGGAAAAGTCACTTGAAAGCATGGGTTCAAGATTAGCCTGGGGAACGTATCAAGTCTTCATCTCAACTTTTTTAAGAATAAATTTCTTAGTCCCTCCTTCCCACCAACCACCTGTTCCCCAGGCTTTTCCTCACCACAGTTCTGAAACCCTCACTGTGCTTGGTCACTCCTGGAACACTGTGTTCAGTTTGGGAGCTGGAAAAATCAACAAGAATAGAGAACATAAGAGGTTATCAAAACACAGAGGGATATGAAGAGCCCTTCTGAGAACTGAGAGACTCTGTCACCAAGAAATGAGGAGATGAGAGCGTTTAGGGATGTCCTGGAGAGAAGGAATGCAGGCAGAGATGCAGAAGCGATAGCAGGTGCCACAAAATGGTGGGGTTTCCTTCTTCCAATCCTATAGCTGGTGACAGCAGGCACTCCAAACAGTGACTTACACTGAACAGCAGGCGCCATGGGTCTGAATCATGAGCTCTTTCCTTCCCCAGATGCTGGCTTGGTTAAGCTAGATTGACAGGTTTAGAGTCTGGGTCAGAGCTGTTCAGTGATCAGCAAGTGGCCTGAGAAACTGAATTTCGAAGACATTCAGAGACAGTGGAGGTAGGATAGGGCCGGTGAGGTTGCAGGATCTGCCGTAGAGAAGACATTGTGGTTAATGTCCCTCAGCTGGTATTTGATGTTGAGTTTCTATGATAACCCAATGAATCCCCCTCCTCATAGCCTTGCCCTGTGTGCACTCTGCTGCTCTCCAATCTAGGTTCATACTGTGACATGCTTTGCTCATCAGAATGTGGTGACAGCGCACTGTGCCCACTCTACAATCCCTGACAGCTTCCTTTTCCATCCTGGCAAGGGGCCGGCCTCTGCATAAGTCAAATTACCACAGACAAAGCAGGAAGCCTGAGATCACCTTGGGGGAGAGGTGGGAAGCCAGGCCACAGCAGACCCAGGACCCAAGCAGGATGGTCCACACAGACCCCAGGTCTTCAAGCCCTCTTGACTGACACTGCAGGGAGACAAGGAGTTATCGCTACCGGGCTCATGCATGTTGCAGAACGTAGAAGGAGGAGTGGAATGGCTGGTAAGTCCAGTCTTTCACTCTGCAGATCAGGGAGGGAACATCATCTGGGGCCATGGTTCTTCTCTAAGGGACATTTGGACAAGGGCAGGCCCACATTCCCTTTCTTACAAGGCTCCTCCAGGTTATCTTTATTCTCCTGTGTCTAAAACGTCCCCTTGCTCACAAGATGCCTGTGATGCTCAGTCTTCACTGTCAACCGGACTGGATTAGGGGCTGCTTAGAAAGCCTTGCACTGTGTCTGAAGGAGCATTTCCAGAGGGGTTGGGGGTCTTGTCCCATGTTTTGAGATCCCAGACAGAACAAAAATGAGGCAAAGGAAGAAGCCAGCCTGGTAGGCATGTCTATCTCTTCGTTTCCTCGCTTCCATGAGGTGAGTCGTCACTTTAGCTATGCATTTATACAGCCAAGATGTGGGCTTCACTCAGGCCCCAAGTGGACCCCACCATATCTCAGACAGAGCCTTCTGAAACATTTCCTCCATTCAGTTGTTTCTCTTGAGTATTTTGTCCCAGCAGTGAGACACATGACTAATAAAAAGACAATTAACTCGAGTGCCAACACAAAGACCTGTGCTTTGACTTTTCTTCCATCTTAATATTAGACACACAGCAATCGAATAAATGAAGGAAAACAGAGTTTCAGGTTGCTGCCACACTAAATGTTACATAGAACTACGAGGAGAGCCTGGTCCCTGCTTTCAGGCTAGAAAGAGAGGAAGTATGTGAGACGAGCCAGTCTTAAAGAGAGGAAGAGAAGGAGAACAATAAAGTGTATGTCAGAAGACAGCATGGGCCGCGAAGGAGAACTTGGAGTTAGCGATACAGAAGACATAGTTGTGCTTTTTTTAGGTTTCTGAGTTTTCTGTACTGAGTGTGCATTACCTCACCTATAAATCATAAAATCAATGCAAAAATGGTCTTTCACAATGAAAAGAAGACAGCTGTCTGTGGAAGTGATGCTATGGATGCCTGGGACAGTCCTGTTCAGCCTCAGTGCCTGCCCAGCCCCTTTTGTGACAGTTTGTTTTAACCAGTTTGTGACAAGAACCTGTAAATGACGCACTTGCTGGTGACAGACGCCACTTTGTTAGTGAATCTGGAGCATCTCAGTTTAGTCATTGTTGAATCTTTTCTTCCTGCATTTGTGTGTTAAATTTTCTTACAGAGATCTTGGATTCTAAAGTCTGGCATGGTAGCACATGCCTGTAATCTCACTACTTAGGGAGGAGAGGCAGGAGAGCCTGGAGTTCAAGGTCATCCTTGGTTACAGAGTACCTTTGAGGCAGGTCTTGTCTACTGGAGACTCTGTCAAAGGAATAACAAAAGGCCCCAAACACTTGAGCTCTAAATAAAGCCAATAAATACATCTCACTCAATGGTCTGTGGAGAGAGAGTCTGAAGTGCAAAGGCCATTAGTATTTGCAAGTTAAGCACAAATCTCCAAGGCAAACTTTTAATATTCTCTGCCGTACGTGCTGACCTATGAGCCGCCTTTGCTTCCGCTAAATCCCCTGCATGGAGTGTTTTTGTTTAGCTCCTGTTTCCATCCATCATTCTTCAGAGACAGAGTGGATCTGGTGGGGTGGGAGACTGGTTCTGCCACTTGCCCACATGCCTGTGGCGAAGTCAATGAAGCACATCTCAATTTGCTGGTCTGTTAAGCATAGTCAATAATAACTCCATTCCTAGAACAGCTGGACTTCAAAGAATTCATTAAGCAACACCGAGTGCTTGCCATCTTTCCTGGTAAGTGCAAAGGACCATCTTGTTTTGCTTTCTGCTGCTATGGACCCTGAAGCAGCTCTGTGCCTTCATTTCACCTGTTCTCCAAGACTGTGGCCTGGAACTGGCCTGTTGTGAGCACTTTGCAGAGGTGAGTTGAATTTGTTGAATGGAAAATGTTGGCACCTTGAGCATGCTACCCGGTGGTTTCTACAATGTATGTGTGTGTGTTAGGGTGTGTATGTGCACACGTATGTGGTTGCATGTGTGTGTATGGGTGGGTAGAGGAGGCCAGAGGATAGTCTGTGACACCTTAAAAGCCATCCACTTTGTTGAGGTGGATTCTCTCACTGATCTGGAGATTGTTGAGAAGGCCAGGTTGGCTGTTCAGCAAGCCTCTGGGATCTGTTTATGCTGAGCATGGGTTTACGATCATGCACCTCTGACAGACCTTTTGCTTGTGTTCTGAGGATTGAACACATGTCCTTATGCTTGTGTGACAGGTACCTATCCTCACCTTAGGTTTTAACAAACATCGTGGTCATAACTGACTGAGAGTAGCAAGTTGTCTATTCTCATAGGGCCCTGGGCGGAGGTCTGTGAATGCTTCCAAGATGCAATGCCTTTCTATGCTCTGGGGCTCTATTCTCTTTAACACAGTATTCCCAAAACTCTATGAATAATTCCGTATTATATCTTTGGGCCATCTCTTGCCAATAATTAACACCCCACCTTCTGTTGCAGAGTGATTGCTGCAGACATATGCCTCTCAAGCTAATGAGTTTCCTACAACAGTTTGTAAATGTTAACCAGATAAAGGGTCAATGTCCCCAGAACTGTAGATCTGAGAATTGGAATGTCATTTCCTGTGCCTACACTCCTAGAGGTATATGCCTTTGCCACAGCAAAAATGGGATGAGGGAAATCCTAAGCTTTCCAACATGACAGCCCAGGATGGCCGCAGACAGAGCCACCTGCTGGAGAAGGGGGGAAGCTTGCTTTTCAAAAGGGTGTTATTCATGCTAACTTTGGTGGGCAAAGGCCTGGCTCGATGTTCCCACTTAATCATAGGTGAGTCATAGTCTTCCTCTCTCATCTCACTTCCCCTTCCTTCCCCCTCCCCCTTGACTTGTGAGGCCAGATGTCAATCAACTCTAGGTGTCTTTCTCTGGGAAGAGCCACCTTATATTCTGAGGGCCTCTCATTGAACCTGAAGCTCTATGGTTAGCCTAGGCTCGACAGTCAATGTATCCTGCTGTGTCCCTAGTTCTGGGGTTTCAGTAGCATGCTACAGCCAGTCTTTTATGTGGGCACCAGAGAACTGAACCGAGGTCGTCTGGTTGGGCAGCAGGCATACTAATTGAGCCATAGCTAGCCATAGCTGACGGGTTGGTTATCTTTCCAGTGCCTCGGTTTTTTCCTTTGAAGCATGAGGTGAAAGCCCCCACAGCAGATTGATGCTCAGATGAGGAAGACTGGGTAAACCGTGTCCTTCCTTGGTAGTCCCTCGTTACCAGAGTCCATTTCTCCAAGAAACCGAAAAGAAAACATGAAACACAGCCTTAGGGGAGATCCTAATTCAAAAGCAACAAACTTAATAGAAAGAAAAAAGCCAGGCATGGTGGCATATACCTTTAATTCCAGCAATGGGAGGCAGAAATGAACCTGGTCTATATAACAAGTTCTAGGACAGCCAGAGCTACTTAGTGAAACAAGCAAGGGGAGGCAGAAATGAACCTGGTCTATGTAACAAGTTCTAGGACAGCCAGAGCTACATAGTGAACCGTGTCTCACTCCCCAACACACACACACATGCGCTTACAAGTACACACCAGTAAACTTAGGAATGACAGATTGTTTACACAAAGTTGCTCTTTTGGTTAAGAAATACTGGCTGCTGGCTGGCAGGATTTGCAAGTAACTATCTACTTCATGTGGTTTAGTTATACTCGGGGCTGTTAACAGGACAGGCAGAATGTTTGGAAATTATGCAAAGCCTGCCATTCTTCCCTGGGATACCTCTAACACCAAGGTCAAGTTTAAGACAAAAATATGATGTGTGGAGCCATTAGGGAAAAAGGAAATTTTTAATAAGCTTGGACTAAAGTATGTCAGAGAGACTTATTTACTGCCCCTCATAAACCCAAGAGGAATAAACCCGGGGATCTTGGATTTTTTCTGACTGGAATGAAAACCAATGTGCAGTGCAGCGGTGGATTAAATTAATCAAAAGTCAGAAAGGTCATTGACAACTTAAGTGGACAAACCCAATTTCCGAAATAAAGATCTGAAATCTTACAGGAACAAACATAACGTCTTGTATTATACACATTTCACTTGTTTAGCTAAACTATTGTCTTTGTGCATTGCTTCCTCCTGTGCTCTTGGAGTAAACACACAGGGAAGATTCTATTATCAAGGCTGGGGTATGCGTAGGTAAGGCTGTTACATCTTGATAGACCTTTATACCTGGAGCCAGTGATGTTGATTAAGCCAAGAAAAGTAGTGGTTGGTCCAGCCTTTGGGGGGCTTCTTCTTCTTCTTCTTTTTATTATTATTAAATATGAATTGAACTTGTTTATCAAAAACTTTTGTTCTGTCTGAGAAATCAAAACCTGTAACATTGGGCTGGAGAGATGGCTCAGCGGTTAAGAGCACTGACTGCTCTTCTGGAGGTCCTGAGTTCAAATCCCAGCAACCACATGGTGGCTCATAACCATCTGTAATGAGATCTGATGCCCTCTTCTGGTGTGTCTAAAAACAGCTACAGTGTACTAACATTAAACAAATAAATCAATAAATCAATAAATAAATCAATCTTTGGGCCGGAGTGAGAAGGAAAAAAACCAAACAAACCTGTAACATCTGGGTTTCCCAGTGTCAATGTGAGACTGCTTCCAACAGGCTGTGTGACTCACTTCTTGCACGACAATGGGAAGACAGCTAGAAGGATCATACGGGGTCACTGTTTCTAAGCAGTCTCCTGCTCGGTGGGTCACTGCTTCTAAGAAGCATCCTCCTTGTGTCTTGTCTTTCTGAGTGTCTCCAGAGGTGTGGTCCATGCTGTGGCCGGTGTTTGGCTACGTGCACCATGTCTACATGTGGAGCCAGATTCTTCCACCTGCAAAGCTCTAGGAGCTCAGGCTGGTCTTTTAGCAAGTAACCATCTACATTTTCCATGGGCAGGAAATAACCGACCAGTACCCCAAGGATATTGCTCAGTAATAGATTGTTTGCCTAGTATATGCTAGGCCTGGTGTTCAATCCCCCACACCACAGTAAAATAAAATAAGCGAGCAACAAACAAATGGACAAGCCCTGTGTCTCCTCTCTGGTTTGTCCTCCTTTCCCCTCCATTGGCTCTGCAGGTAGGAATCGACAGAGCAAGAGAAGTGTGAGGCCCCGTACCAACAGCTAGAAGGGAAGGTTTGTCCACAGTGGAATTCCTGCTGATGTGATGAAGGAGTGCAGTAAAGTTCTTGCCATAAAAGCATGGCTTTGGGTTCCTAGTGTCCATGTAAAACGTTGATGGTGCACACCTGCAATCCAGTGTTGGTAGGCAAGGAGAGGAAGACCGCTGGGGCTGCTGGACAGCTGGCCTGGCTGAATCAGTGAGCTCCCAGTTCAGGGAGAGACTCTGCCTCAAAAACTGAGGGAGAGACTGGAGGAAGATGCCCAGTATGAGCTTCTGGTCTTTACAGTCACACACAGTCATATGCCACATGCCTTCTCTCTCTCTCTCTCTCTCTCTCTCTCTCTCTCTCTCTCTCTCTCTCTCTCTCTCTCTCGCACACACACACACACACACAGGCTGGGGGGAGAGGGGTAACATTCACGGCTATGCATACACGCTCTCTCTGCGCGTGATCTAGTCAGGGGTCTTTTTTAGTCTTTGCTCTTTTCCCTCCTCTCTTCTACTTTTTGAGGTGCTTGCAACTTGGTAACTGTTAGTTCTCAGACCCAGGACAAACTGATAACTGAGGTGCTTATTAACTTATCAAAGTGGACACTGTCCTCCAGCCTCGCTCAGCCAGCCTTTCTCAGCTTGTCCCATACCTGTTATGGAGACATACTGGTTGGCATACCCTGCCCCTTACCCTAAACTCTCTAGCCCTGGAGCTGGGCTGGGACACTTTCCCCAGTTTCTCTTCTCTATATAACCAAGCTATTTTGCTTCACTGGTCTCTTGGTCTCCTGGCTCCTTTCCCTCTCTCTCTCTCTCTCTCACCTCCTTTCCCTCATGG
>CM052715.1:56842180-56857526 GCA_028551405.1 Uromys caudimaculatus
CTTTCTTTCTTTCTTTCTTTCTTTCTTTCTTTCTTTCTTTCTTTCTTTCTTTCTTTCTTTCTCTCTTGTAGCTGTCCAGCGGCTATGTATAAGAAGAGCAAGGGCTTGTAGTAAAACTCCCTCAGAGGGATCAGCTAATAAAATATCCATCCAAGCCAGGCAGTGGTGGCACACGCCTTTAATCCCAGCACTCAGGAGGCAGAAGCAGGCGGATTTCTGAGTTCAAGGCCAGCCTGGTCTACAGAGTGAGTTCCAGGACAGCCAGGGCTACATAGAGAAACCCTGTCTCGAAAAACCAAAAAAAAAAAAAAAAAAAAAAAAAAAAAAAAAAAAAAAAAAAAAAAAAAAAAATCCATCCATATAAAGAATAATATACACTGAACCTAGCTTCTTGTATTGAAGCTGAAACAAATTTTTTACATAATGTAAGACTATTAGCCATTCCTTGAGGCAAAACTTTCCAATGATATCGCTACATGGGCTTTCCAAAATTACAAACTCACTAAAAGCAAACCCTTTACAATCATCAGGATGCAAAGGAACAGTATAAAAACAATCTTCCAAATCCATAATAATTCTATATGCATTTCCTGGAATGGCAGCTAGAATAGGCAAGCCAGGTTCTAATGCCTTCGTGTCATTTGTATATTTACCATTCCTACTTCTGGGAACCATGGATAATTTTTCTAACATCTGTTTTTTAAACCCTGTTCGTCTCACCTGAAACAGCTCTTTAAGGCTGTGGACAAATGGCTGTTTAGAATTCCCCTGTTCCATTTGTGCTGTCACGCCTAGGTTGGGTCAACACCTGTTCAGCCTAGCCTGTGTCCTCTCAAATGTACCTCCTGCAACAACAGCCTCCAAAAAAAAAAATTTATAACTAGTGCTAGCATTAATGCTGTTCATTGCTTGCTACTGTGCAGGATGCTTTATTCCTTCCATTTTCTGTGGAGCTTCACCCAAGACAGCGTTTCTCAGTGGGTCCCCCCATTTTCAGGCCCCTCCTTTGGGCGCCACCTGTAGCCATCCAGAGGCTATGGAGAACTGGGTACATGAAGGGGCGGTGGAAATGAAAAAGGATGGGGTGTGAGAGAAGGATGAAGCCAAGACAAAAGTTTCTGATCAAGGCTCAAAGTTTAATATTCAGCACTTTGGTTATATAGGGAGACCCCACAGAGCCCATCCTTTGTTTCAACTGGATTATGTTGCAGAGCAAGCTCAGCGGGCAGTCCATTCTTCTAAGCTCCTGTAGGGAGCTGCACATGCAGCAAGGTGGATGATTCCACCTGGGTCCAACTGTGGCAAACACTTAAGGTCTATTTAGCCTGCTCAAAGCTGGGGGAATTCTCTCTCTCTCTCTCTCTCTCTCTCTCTCTCTCTCTCTCTCTCTCTTTTCTTTCTTCCTTTCTTTCATTTATTCAATAACTGACTTTTAGGCTCTATGAATTTGGGCTCCTCTGATCCATAACTACATCTTGAGAATTTGGGGGGCTTTGGGGGGCTTAGAGATAGTTCAAGCTGTTGGCATTCTTTCTTTCCATTTGAGAAAGTTCTCTGTGCTAAGAACTGCTGCTCTCCTTAAAGGAAACCCGTTTGAAAACACAGACTGAAAGATTCTGCTTACATGGCCACAATGGTGTGAGCCACATCTTTCTTCAGCTTCTGCAGAATACAGCTTGGAAGAACAGCTATACTGGCCAGAGGTAGCTTCTGCTCAATAGGATGGATGCAAGTGAGAGACTGGCTTCTCTGTGTACCCTGTGACTTATCTTCTGCTTTTATTCTTTGGAAACTCCTGGTCATGCAAGAGAGGGCTTCAACCTAGCGTGCACACTCTGCAGACCCTTTGATTGATGCTTTAAACAATGGACCAGGCAAAAGAGCTTCTTGTGCAGTGAACCCCTGGCCAGGTCAGGGTTGAAGAAACCACATGTGACCCTGGCTTTGTTAGCTTGGCTTCAGCGATGCTGGAACATGTCTCTCCTATCCATCAACTCTCTATCATATTTCACATGGCTCTGATACTCTCTGGCCTCCAGAGACAGTTATTGGATCATTACATGTAAGCAGTGACTATATGGGGTGTTGCAGGAAATATTAAAAAGGACCAGCACATTCCCGCGCTTGAGTCCTACTACTCTCTGCCCGCCAACTCTGCTGCCTCTAAGGCTCTAGGCCTGGCCCCAACAGCAACTGATCGCTCTCTTCCCAGCTGCAGTTCGCTGGTTCAGTGCCGCCTGTACCCTCTCAATCATAATCCTCCTGTGGTCGGTGGTCCCACCTTCCAGTAACCCAGTTTAAAAAAAAAAAACTCTAGAAACTTTAATCAGTCAGATTTATATATCAACAAATTCTCAATTCACAAGATGCCCACGCAATAATTTCTGAGCCAACTGATAATGATACAAACTGCCCACCTAATTAGACAAGTTATCCTAATTATTCTATTCCCTATATGATATTCATAACAACCTGTGGCTATTAAGACCACGAGGAATCAGGATCTTCTTCCTGTCCGTCTTCTTGATTCCTTCTCCTCTCTCTCTCTCTCTCTCTCTCTCTCTCTCTCTCTCTCTCTCCTTCCCCCCTCCCTCTCTCTTAGCTCTGCCTCCCTTTTCCCTGTCTAATCATAGGCCTCCTGCTGCATTAATATTTAAATAGATTAGGCCAGGAAAATCCTGCCACAATGGGGTACTTGTGCTGCAACCTGGGCTTCTGGCATACGCTGTTTCAAATAATAGCTACCAGACACAGGTGACTATTCAGTTCTTCACATATGGCTAGTCTAAATGACTATGTCTTGGGCAGGGGATATACCTCAGTGGTAGAGTACATGTTTAACAAGTGTGAAGGCCTCCCTCGGGTGAACCTTTAGGATGGGGGTGTGTAATAGGTGCATAAAATACACAGGGCATTGGAATGTCTGGTCTAATAAATAAACCAAGAGGAACACGAGGGAGGGAGTAAGGAGAGAAGAGGAAAGAGAGAGAGGTTTGGCTGTGTGTGGAGGCGCACACCTACAATCCCAGCAGCCCCTGGGAGGCAAAACAAAACAAACAAAACCCAAACAAACAAGAAAACAACTAAGAGGACTGTGAGTCCCAGGCAAGCCTGGACTACATGGTGGGACAGAGCAGAACCAAATCAAACAGGGGCTAAGGCTATACCTCAGTGAGTGAGATGCTTGCTGCACAGTTAGGATACCCAGGAACCATATGAAAGTACCTGTAACCCCAGTCGGGGGGGGGAGGGGGTACAGAGACAGGCAGATCATGAGGGTTCACTGACCAGCCAGTGTAGCTGAAACAGCTAGCTCCAGGGTCAGTGAGAAACCTTACCTCATAGCAGTGAGGTGAAGAATGACAGACGGTGTCTGACATTGGCGTCCGTGTGTGCGTGCACAGATGAACACAGCCGCACACTCACACAACACACGCAGAAGCACACATAACCTTAGACTTAGAACCAAACAGAATGAGAGAAAAAAGAAGTTTTCCCAAGTCGTGGGACTTCCAGCACTGAACTGGGACAGTCCTCAGGAGTGGAAAGCTGCAACCAGAAAGCACGTAGGGATAGAATAGCCCCTGGAGGGAAGAGGGCTGAGGGAAGAGGGCTGAGGAGGCTTGCATGGAAGGACATGAGTGAAGTAAGGAAGAACCCACATTCTTCCTTCCTTCAGGCCCTGGGGCAGCAGGTGCCGCGGGATGACTGGGGTGCAGGGACTTCAGCAAGTGCTCAGGACAGTGCAATAGGACAACATTCATCCACAGCCCCTCAGCCCTCAGCTGTACCCACTAGGCGTGCATAATTAAGAATATGGCACCTAGCAGGCGCCCCCAGTTCTCCCCACTTACCAGTGTGAGATTCCAAGGAAAAAATTCCATCCCCATAACCATGTTCGTAAACGGGGTCATTCTCCAATCCAGAGAGGTAAAATGAGCGTGAAGATGGAGATCTCTACTGAAAACCAGCAACGTCTCATCTCATTTTGTCTCCCAAAATCACAACTTTACTGAGCCATCACAGCTGGGTGTAGGACACAGTGCCACTAGCCAGGACCCTGTCAAGGAGAGGGCTTCCCATGGCCTTCTGGGTAGCCCCAGGCTGGCTTGGTTACTTAGACACACTCAGAGGAGTAGTGAAAAGAGAGAATTCTTCAACATTCTGAATGAACCTATGACTCTGGGCTGTGAAAAATCAGTCATGTTTGACGTCTAGCTTGTGTTGAAAGCAGGCAGTGGCTCGTAGCCATTGACCCTCTGTGGAGGGTGAAAACCACATACTCAACAACCACCATAGGTCCACAAATTCAGACTTTCTTCAGGTAAGTTTTAGGTGTCTGATTTTTTAAGGGCTCCTCAAGGACTCTGGCTGGAGCACTTTCCCCTCATGCTGGAGACCCTGGGTTCACCCACAGCACAGCAAGACCAACCAACAACAAAAAGACTAGGGCATAGCAGCACACGCCTATAATCTCAGGAGGCTGAGGCAGGAGGATCTCTCCTTTCAAGCCGGCCTAAGCTATGGTAGTGAGATCCCTCACACCCCAAAATCAGAAACCAAAAGCTCCCTAGATGCTTTAAAAACATATCTTAAAAGGTTATTGATGAAGGTATGATGTTAAGAGAAATAAAGCACATACGAAGAGACCAGCAATGTATGATTGCCCTTTTATAAGTGGATGGGAAGAAGGGTAGAAGGGGCTAGCAATGAGCATCTTATTGACAATGAGCACTGAACTTGGGTTTCAAGCTGTGTGAAGAAAGTGTCTGCAGGGTCATACAGGCCTAGGAGTCAGCTGCATCGGGGGAGGGAAGGTGTGTGGTGCGGGTGTGAGAACGGGAAGCAAGCTAGAGCAAAGAGCCCCTACCTTCATAGACGATGTACCTTAGCCTCTGAAACCCTCAGACATGTCCAGCATACACAGCTAGGGCGGCTGTCTTGGTGGTCACAGACCAGAGAGTAAAACTGGCCTGTAGCCTAGGTCAGAGGGATAAAAATGACAGCTGTTCACTGAGTCACCAGGGGAGGGCAGCAGCGCTCCTGCGGTCTACCTGCGGAGAGCCACTCTTTCAACCTCAAAAGGTTTAGGATTCCCAGGCCACTCGGAATTCTCACAAGAAAGGCTTTGTTCTGCAGGGGGTAGGGGGTCAGGATCAGAGTGTGTGTGGTGTGTGTGTGTGTGTGTGTCTGTGTGTGTGTCTGTGTGTCTGTGTGTCTGTGTGTGTCTGTGTGTGTGTGTGTCTGTGGGGTGTGTGTGTGTGTGTGTGTGTGTGTGTGTGTGTGTGTGTAACTTCCCGGCAAAGCAAGAAGCATCTTTCAATCTTTCATTCATAACTTTAGCCTTTAAAGAGGTATTTGTTGGAACCTTGCTAACCACCCAAGGTGCACCTGCCTCCTTACAGGGGAGCAACAGACTGCCTTCCAGAGGCTCTGGCTGTCAGTTCACTTCCGGACTGTGGAGACGCCCTGCCCTCTCCACACTGTGTGACCCGGCTTCACCCCTGTATTCTTGGTCTGGCTAATTCCCTATCACTAACTACTTCACACTCCACACCCAGCCCTTTCCGAGAGTGGTGTGCGTGCATGCGTGCGTGTGTGTGTGTGTGTGTGTGTGTGTGTGTGTGTGTGTATGTGTGTGAGTGTGTGAGTGTATGTGTGTAAGGGTTAAATGCAAGGTTTTCCTCCCGGCACTAAGTTCCCAGAAATAACAACTCTGTAACTCAAATATATTTACAAATACCTAGGCCATAGCTTTGACTGTTTCCCGATAAGATCATAACTGAATATCCCATTTATTCCAATTTAAGTTCTCTCACGTGGCAGGTTACCTCTACTATGTTCCATGCGTGTTCTCCTTCCTAGAGGCTCAATCCCACACCTGGCTCTATCCCAGGAATCTCTCTTCCTATGGGATGTCCCACCTTCTATTTCCTGCCTCAGCTATTGGACAACCAGCTTTAATTGACAGGTGTTGCATCCATACAGGACACAAGAGATTTTCCCTACAGTATGTGAGTGTGTGTAAGTTTGTGAGTGTATATGTGTGTGTGTGGTGTGTATGTGTGGTGTGTGTGTGTATAATTATGTATGTATGTGTTGTGTGTGAGTATGTGTAATTATGTGAGTGTATGTGTGGTGTGTTTGTGTGTGTGTGTATACATATGGTGACCAGTGGTCAGAACTGGGTATCTTATTTTTTGACACAGGGTGTCTCTCACCTGTATATGCTTGGCCCAGGGAGTGGCACTATTTGGAGGTGTGGCCCTGGTGGAGTGGGTGTGTCACTGTGGGTGTGGGCTTTAAGACCCTCATCCTAGCTGCCTGGAAGTCATTCTTCCACTAGCAGCCTTCAGATGATGACAGAGCTCTCAGCTCCTCCTGCACCATGCCTGCCACCATGTTCCTGCCTTGATGCTAACGGATTGAACCTCTGAACCTGTAAGCCAGCCCCAGTTAAATGTTGTCCTTTATAAGATTTGCATTGGTCACGGTGCCTGTTCACAGCAGTAAAGCCCTAAGACATTCACTGAACCTGTACAAACAAACCCAGGGTTCCTGCTGTCTCCCCTTCTCCAGCTCCAGGGTTACAGTGTCCATCACTGCATGTGGCTTTCCACACAGGTGCTGGGGGTCTGAATGCAGACCCTCGTGTGTGTGTGTGTGTGTGTGTGTGTGTGTGTGTGTGTGTGAGTTTGTGTGTGTCTGTGTGAGAGTATGTGTGTGTATGTATGTGTGTGTGTGGCAAGCTCTTTACTGACTGAGCCATCTTCCCAGAATCTACATTTTTTTATTGGATATTTTCTTTATTTACATTTCAGATGTTATCCCCTTTCCTGGTTTCCCCCCTCCCAGAAACTCTCTATCCCCTCCCCCTCCCCCTGCTTCTATGAGGGTGTTCCCCCACCCACCTACCCATTCCTGCCTCCCTGCCCTCTATGCCCTTACACTGGGGCATCTATCAAGCCTTCATAGGACCAAGGACCTCTCCTCCCATTGATGCCTGACAAGGCCATCCTCTGCTACATATGCAGCTGGAGCCATGGGTCCCTCCATGTGTACTCCTTGGTTAGTGGCTGGGAGCTCTGGGGTGGCTGGTTGGTTGATATTGTTGTTCTTCCTATGGGGTTGCAAACTCCTTCAGCTCCTTCAGTCCTTTCTCTAACTCCTCCATGGGAACTCTGTGCTTAGTCCAATGGTTGGCTGTGAGCATCTGCCTCTGTATTTGTTAGGATCTGGCAGAGCCTCAGGAGACAGCTATATCAGGCTCCTTTCAGCAAGCATTTCTTGGCATCCACAATACTGTCAGGTTTTGGTGACTGTATATGGGATGAATCTCTAGGTGAGGCAGTCTCTGGATGGCCTTTCCCTCAGTCTCTGCTCCACACTTTGTCTCCACATTTGCTCCCATGAGTATTTTGTTCCCCTTTCTAAGAAGGACCGAAGCACCCACACTTTGGTCTTCCTTCTTCTTGAGCTTCATGTGGTCTGTGAATTGTATCTTGGGTATTCTGAGCTTTTGGGCTAATATCCACTTATCAGTGAGTGCATATCATGTGCGTTCTTTTGTGACTGAGTTACCTCACTCAGGATATTTTCTAGTTCCATCCATTTGCCTGCAAATTTCATGAATTCATCATTTTTAATAGCTGAGTAGTATTGCATTGTGTAAATATACCACATTTTCTGTATCCATTTCTCTGTTGAAGGACATCTGGGTTCTTTTCAGCTTCTGGCTATTATAAATATGGCTGCTATGAACATAGTGGAGCATGTATCTTTGTTACATGTTGGGGCATCTTCTGGGTATATACCCAGGAGTGGTATAGCTGGGTCCTCAGGTAGTATTATGTCCATTTTTCTGAGGGTCCGCCACACTGATTTCCAGAGTGGTTGTACCAGCTTGCAATCCCATCAGCAATGGAGGAGTGTTCCTCTTTCTCCACATCCTGGCCAGCATCTGCTGTCACCTGAATTTTTGATCTTAGCCATTCTGACTGGTGTGAGGTGGAATCTCAGACTTGTTTTGATTTGCATTTCCCTGATGACTAAGGATGTTGAGCATTTCTTTAGGTGCTTCTCTGCCATTTGATATTCCTCAGTTGAAAATTCTTTGTTTAGCTCTGTACCCCAGTTTTTAAAAAATTTTTAAAAAATTTATTTATTATTATATGTAAGTGCACTGTAGCTGTCTTCAGACACACCAGAAGAGGGCGTCAGATCTCATTATGGATGGTTGTAAACCACCATGTGGTTGCTGGGATTTGAACTCAGGACCTTCAGAAGAACAGTCAGTGCTCTTAACTGCTGAGCCATCTCTCCAGCCCCTGTACCCCATTTAAAAAAAAGAGTTATTTGATTCTCTGGAGTCTAACTTCTTGAGTTCTTTGTATATGTTGGATATTAACCCTCTATCAGATGTAGGTTTGGTAAAGATCTTTTCTCAATCTGTTGGTTGCCGTTTTGTCCTATTGACAGTGTCTTTTGCCTTACAGAAGCTTTGCAATTTTATGAGGTCCCATTTGTCGATTCTTGATCTTAGAGCATAATGGCTACTCCAGCTTGTTTCTTGGGACCATTTGCTTGGAAAATTGTTTTCCAGCCTTTCACTCTGAGGTAGTGTCTGTCTTTGTCTCTGAGGTTCGTTTCCTGTATACAGCAAAATGCTGGATCCTGTTTACATATCCAGTCTGTTAGTCTATGTATGGCTTTTTATTGGGGAATTGAGTCCATTGATGTTAAGAGATGTTGAGGATAAGTTTTTGTTACTTCCTGTTAGTTTTGTTATTAGAGGTGGAATTATGTTTGTGTGGCTATCTTCTGTTGGGTTTGTTGAAAGATTACTTTCTTGCTTTTTCTAGGATATAGTTTCCCTCCTTGTGTTGGTGTTTTCCATCTATTATTCTTTGTAGGGCTGGATTTGTGGAAAGATATTGTGTAAATTTGGTTTTGTCATGGAATATCTTGTTTTCTCCATCTATGGTAACTGAGAGTTTTGCT
Organism: Uromys caudimaculatus; assembly: GCA_028551405.1. Classification (NCBI taxonomy): domain Eukaryota; kingdom Metazoa; phylum Chordata; class Mammalia; order Rodentia; family Muridae; genus Uromys; species Uromys caudimaculatus. The sequence goes on from CM052715.1 coordinate 56,851,181, forward strand.
GGGTATAGCAGCCTGGACTGGAAGTTGTGTTCTCTTAGGGTCTGTATGAGTTCTGCCCAGGATCTTCTAGCTTTCATAGTCTCTGGTGAGAAGTCAGGTGTAATCCTGATAGGTCTGCCTTTATATGTTACTTGACCTTTTTCCCTTACTACTTTTAATATTCTTTCTTTGTTTAGTGCATTTGGTGTTTTGATTATTATGTGACAGGAGGAATTTCTTTTCTGGTCCAGTCTATTTGGAGTTCTGTAGGCTTCTTGTATGTTCATGGGCATCTCTTTCTTTAGGTTAGGAAAGTTTTCTTCTATAATTTTGTTGAAGATATTTACTGGCCCTTTAAGTTTCACTCTCTTCTATACCTATTATCATTGGTCTTCTCATTGTGTCCTGGATTTCCTGGGTGTTTTGGGTTAGGAGTGTTTTGCTTTTTGCATTTTCTTTGACTATTGTGTCAGTGTTTTTTATGGTATCTTCTGCACCTGAGATTCTCTCTTCTATCTCTTCTATTCTGTTTGTGATGCTTTCATCTATGACTCTTGATCTCTTTCCTAGGTTTTCTAACTCCAGGGTTGTCTCCCTTTGTGATTTCTTTATTGTTTATTTCCATTTTAGATCCTGGATGGTTTTGTTCATTTCCTTCGCCTGTTTGATTGTGTTTTCCGTAATTCTTTAAGGGATTTTTTGTGTTTCCTCTTTAAGGGCTTCTACCTGTTTACCTGTGTTCTCCTATATATTTCTTTAAGGGAGTTATTTATGTTCTGATTAAAGTCCTCTATCATCATCATGAGAAGTGATTTTAGATCTGAATCTTGCTTTTCTGGTGTGATGATGTATCCAGGACTTGATATGGTGGGAGAATTGGGTTCTGATGATGCCAGGTAACCTTGATTACTGTTGCTTATGCTCTTACACCCATCTGGTTATTCTAGTGCTACCTGCCCTCGCTATATCTGACTGGAGCCTGTCCTTCCTGTAATCCTGGTTGTGTCAGAACTCCTCAGAGACCAGCTGTCTCTGTGATCCTGTGATTCTGTGATCCTGTGATCCTGAGATCCTGGGTGTGTCAGAGCTCCTGGGAGTCAAGCTGCCTCTCGGACCCTGAGATCCTGGTGTGACCAAGCTCCTGGGATCTTGTGCTCCTGTGCTCCTGTGATCCTGGGTGTGTTAGAGCGCCTGGGAGTGGAACTTCCTCTGGGTGTTGCAGGACTGGCTGTGGAGTTTGTGCCCAAGGTCTGTTCAGGGCACCAGCCCAGACCAGAAGGCAGAATCTACATTTTAAAAAACCTGTTCTATTAACTCTAGTATGTGTGAAGATGTGATTTTGATTGACATTTCCCTGATGTTTAATGACTTTGAGATCTTTTGAAGTGTTTTGGTTATTTGGTCATCTACATATCTTCTTTAGAGATGTATTCGTTCAAATTCTTTTATCGTCTTAAGTTTTAGAGATCAATTTGTTTTTTTTATTGAATTGAAACAGGTATTTATATATTCTGGTCCTAGACCCCTATCACATATATGAATTGCATATATTTTCTTCCATTCTCTGGGCTACTTTTTTTCATTTTTATGACAATGCCTTTGAATGTGCAAATGTTTTAAATGTTGACATAATTTAATTTATATATTTTTTTCATTTTTTGCTTGTGTTTTTGTTGTAGTATCTGAGAGACCACTGCTAAAATTAAGGTTGTGAAAACACTGGTCTTTGGCTTTTCTTCTAAGACTTTTATTTCTCATATTTTGGCCTTCGATCAATTTCAAGTCAACTTTTTTATAAATAATGTATATAGCCCCATTAGAGGCTGCTTGCGTGAGAAAAGCTTAACTGGACCTAGCAGTACCTGGTATTTGGTTTAACAAGTCCCCTGAAAAATGGCCCTGGAGAACGGAAACTGTTTATGACCCAGGGAAGCATAAGAAAAACAAACTGCTTGTAACCAGATTGACACAGGTCTCAAGAAAGGCTAATTAGATTCTGCTCGGAAGACATATTTCTTGACTACATTCTCCAACCTGAGTAAAAAGATAAGTACTGTTCACAGATTCCCTCCCCCGCCCTCGCAAAAGCATTGCTTACAGATCTGAAACACAGGGCTTCATAGTTTGTGTTTATGTTGGGAATTATAAAATAGAACCTAGACAATTGTAGGACACGAAGACACGGCTCCTGCAAGGGACAGTGAGTTCATTTTCTATTGCTGTGTGACAAATAACTACACATTTAGTCACTTAAAAATATCACCCACTCTGTACTGCACTCCTCCTGTAGGTCAGGATCTCAGGCACATTGTATTTGTGTCCATGGCTCGGTGCCTCAAAGCAGTTCATGTGTGACCCGTGCTGTATTCTTATTTAGAGGCTGAGTCAGGGAGAATCTACTCTAAGTTCACCTAAGACATTCGCTGGGGTGGCATTACTCAAGTCTCAGGGTTTTGAGTGCTGTCTTCTGGAGGCCAACATCATAGCTTAGTGGCCTCTTGAAATCCCTGGAGATTGCCTGTAGTCCTGAGTTTCCCCAACATGGCCAGGGCATAGTCTGTCACCAGTATCCCTGCCATAACCACTTGGGCCTATGAGACTGAAAGGCTACAGACTACTAGGAGTTAAGGGATAAGGTTTGAATCCCAACTCTCTCTCTCTGTCTCTGTCTCTCTCTCTGTCTCTCTGTCTCTCTGTCTCTCTCTCTCTTGTAAATTGTATTTACTTATGTATTTTGAGTGTGAGTTCTCTGCATGTGTGCCAGAAGAAGGCATCAGATTTCATTACAAATGGTTGTGAGCTGCCATGAGGTGTTGGCTGGGAATTGAACTCAGAACCTTTGGAAGAGCACCCAATGCTACATCTCTCTTGACCTGTGTGTTCTTGGGCAAATAACTGAATGTCTCCTGCCTGCATGTTACTTATGTATAAAATGGGCTAATTGTCTTTACATAATAATTAGGATATTTCAACTATAGACTAACAGAAAGTAATGAACACTCAAAGTCTTGTTTTCTTCCAATACGTCTAGAGCTAGTAGTTCAGGAACTGAAGCCTTCAATATGTTTAAAGCCAGATTTTTGTGGTAATGATGATTTGATTTTGCTTAATTCTGCTCCTCCAACTATCCCCTCCTTTAAAAAAAATCTGATAAGGTTTCACACTTTATAAATAATAGGCTATGCTCCCTCCCCCCTCTGTGTGTAGTGTGCAGTGTTTGCCTGCATGTTGGCATTTTGCACGGGTGTGAACATATGTGTGCTCATGCAGGAGGAGGCCAGAGAGCAATGCAGAGTGACTTCTTTTGTCACTCACTACTTTATATATTAAGGCAAAGTCTCTCATGTGAAGCTCAAGCACTCCAGTTCTGCTAGTCTTGCCACCGACCCAAGCATTGGGGTTACAGAGGCCACCACACTTGCCTGGCACCATATGCTGCTCCCACACTATGCCTTCCCTGCCATGGTGTACTGAAATCCTCTGAAACAATGAGTCAAAGTTCCCTCCCTTGTATTCTGGTCACAGTGATGTGAAAGCCACCAGTGGACGTTCATATAATGAGCTTTGATCATATCCACCCCGTCTCTCTGCTATGCCCCTGCCTTCCCTTCCACATTCCGAAAAGAATCAGCTTTCTTGGTTTGTTTTCTTTCTCACCCGTATATTTCTCATGGCGGCAGTGAAGGTGAATAGTGAATGTCCACTTTAAGAAAGCCAAATGTGGTGACATGTGCCCCACATGTCCCCAGTGATGGGGACGCAGAGGCAGGTGGATCCCTGGGGCTCCCTGTCTACCCACTGACTTCCCAGCGAGTAAGAGACTCTGACTCAAAAACAAGACAAAAGGTGGACAGTTCCTGATGAATGAACCTAAACTTGTTGTCTGATCTCCACGTGTGCACATGCACACATATGTACTAATAAAATTCGTGCACTCATGAAGTGACTACCAGCCTGGTTGTGGATCAAGTGTGAGATCATTCCACTTTAGAATGAGGTGATACATAAATTCAATACAAGTAGCCAAGTCAGTGAGACCACTGCGTGAAATTGTGCTTGAGAGTTAAGCCATTAGAGCCTACTAGCTGCTGTACACTGCAAGGAGAAATATGCCATGGATCTAAGTCCCTGATCTTAATAAAACACGCTCAGCCCCTTTATAGAGACATGGATAATTGGAGCCAATGAGTGATGTCATCGTAAGTTAATTTTTCACTAGGATTGCTGGGAAAAATCAACTTTCCCATGACAAATGTGACTCAGAATTTCAATGGGAACAAACACATTTTCTACTGTGAGCACCCTCCCCAGTGTGAGCATTCTCTCCAGTGTAGGCACTCTCCCCAATGTGAGCATTCTCTCTAGGGAACACTGCAGATAAGCAAACTAAGATGACATCATCAGGGCAGGATATAATCTGCTATGAGTAGTGTCCTTGTATAAAGGGGTGCATCTAGACACAAGTGTAGGTGAACATGGTGACCCGGAGATCCATGGAGAGACAACCATGTGAAGCTGAAGGCAGAGACTGCAATGAGAGTTGCAGGCCCAGGAATGCTAACAGTTGCCAGCCTCCACCAGAAGCCAGAAAACTAGGAAGGAACCTACTCCAGGTCTACAGGGAGCAGGGCTGGTTCAACATCTTGGTCCTAAGACTTCTGACTTGTGGAGCTGCTTGAAACCATTTCAGTTGTTTGAAGACCCCTGATTTACAAGTTTTGTTGGAGCAGCTCTTGTGGACCCTTTAAATATGGGAATGATTTGAATTGAGACTAGATTATGAAACAAATCAAGCCCATAGCATTACTGTGGTGTAAAATATGGGGGTAATTTCCGTGGATTAGTGTTTGTCTTAGCCAAATAATCTGTGCATGTTAGAACATCTGCATTCTTCCCAGAAAGCCGAGCTGCCACACAGTTTGTGGGCAGGTGGCTTATTGTAATACAGAATTGCAGGCAACAGAATCAAACAATAAAACTGGGGGGCATCATTGAGCGGGTCCCTGCTGTGAACATCTGAGGCTCTGTCTAGGTCAGCATCTTTGAGGAATCCTGTGGAATGTGCCTCAGATTTTCCTTCTCAAAAAATGGAAGAGGAGAGTCTGTCTTCTTTTTCTCACCGGAGTTCTCTTTCAGGGTGTCAAATCATTTGAATTTCTGAATCTGGGCACGGATGAGTGTTGAGAGCTTCCCAGAAGCCCTTTGCTTTGGTGCGGAGAAGCAAACTGAGTCAAAAAAGCAGATTGCTAAGAATAAGAGTCACTCTCAGGCCTTGCCTGTTCAAAGCTGGCTGCTGCAGCTGTGGTCAGATCTATAGCAAATCTCTCATTCAGGTTATGGGAGCGCAGAACCAAGCCTCTTCATTGCGGGAGTGATATGAATTTGCTGCCTGGTTTTGTTTGTTTAGGGTTTTAGTTTTTTGCTTGTTTTCAGTCATGGTTTTAAAGCATTCTTGTTCCCTTAAGGTCTTGTGCTTACAGGTTCTGGTGCCTGGCTATCTTACTCCCTAGGACTCTAAGTAGAAACCATCTCAGAGCCCTGTAATTGACTTCCCTAGCTGCAAATGGCTTTCTATGCTATTGATCCTTTTATCCTTGGGACTGGTCAGTGGGGAGCCTGCATCGAGCAAAGGATCTGGGCTGCTCCTCAATAGCCAGAGTGACCTTCATATTCATCATGGTATGTGGTACACATCCCATCATCTTCTAGGGGTGCTATGGGGTGAAAAACGTTGGGGTGTACTGTAATGCACTGCAAACTTTTCAAAGTCAGGACCTTATGGATCCCTTCACCACTGTGTTCTCATGGTGCCTGGTATATAGCAGAATTTACCTTACCCTCCCAAGCCAGAAGCAGCTGTTGGGGGCTTTACCCAACTTTACCTATCAGAAAAGGCCATTCATAGACGGTGAGCAAGAATGTCCTAGGTGGCAGGGCTCCTCTTGCACCCTAAGCCCTTGGTCCCCGGGAGCCAGTCCCCTACATCCCTGTATGCAACAACCTAGTGTTCTTTTCACTTCTGAGTCTCACCAGCCAACTCGTATAGAGGCAGAAAACAGTTTGTGAGGGAGGGAGTCCACGCATAGTCACAGGCAAGGCACAGTCCACTTTCTCACATACCTCACACAGCTTTTCCAAACCTCTGGGCCACCACTGCTATTATGGAGCGACACTGAGCCTTCTGCTCTGAGGGTTTTTGTCTGGAATTTTCCTGCTTTCTCTGCTTTGGAGGTTACAAGGAAGTGCCAACCTTGCAGATGCTAAAGTCTCCTCTATGGTCCATGGACCCAGGACAAGGGACTGAGGTGCATATTTTACATATCAAAGCAAACCTGACCTCCATGTTCTCCCAGCATCCAGCATCTGT
>CM052715.1:56857626-56955551 GCA_028551405.1 Uromys caudimaculatus
CCTTCTCCTTCTCCTTCTCCTTCTCCTTCTCCTTCTCCTTCTCCTTCTCCTTCTCCTTCTCCTTCTCCTTCTCCTTCTCCTTCTCCTTCTCCTTCTCCTCCTCCCCCCTCCTCCCCCTCCTTCTTCCCCTCCTCCTTCTTCCTCTCCCCCCTCCCCGTTCTCTCTCCCTCCCTCTCTCCCTCCTCTTTTTCTTCCCTCTCTGTCAGTGCTCTTTCTCTCTATTTCTTCCCTCCCTCCCCCCATGGTGACTCCCCTGGCTTCAATCCTTGGGACCAGTGAACTCACCCAAGAGCAGCTCCCCATAAACCTGCCTTGAATATAAATCTAATCTGGCTTGAATTGGCTCATTTCACTAGAGAAAAAATAACCTATCAATGGTGACCTCAGTTTCCCTAGCTCTTGGCCCAGCTCCAGGGTATAATAGACTCTTGCTCCAAATTAGCACATTGAGGAAATAATTGAAGCAATTCTTAATTCCTGGAGGCACAAGAATTGGGTGGCCTGACCTAAGCTCCAAGAGATGGAAACAGTTTTAGACCAACGCTTGCTGAGTTGACAGTTGTCACATGGATTCCAGATGTCCGCAGTTCTTACTGTCTGTGGACTGAAGAGGCCTAAGTGTGAGATTCAAACCATTTCAATGGAGTATGACTTTTCAAAGGTCAGCATCTTCCTCTCAAACTCAATCTGTTCCTGCTTGGTTCCTTTCTTTCTTCCCTGATATGGATGGAAGTTTGGCTCTATATGCTGGGGTTGTACACAGTGAGGGTAGGGGAAGCAAGAGTGAACAGCTGTCCCCTGAGCATCCCAGGCAAAGCGGGGGAGCAGCTGCTCAAGAAAGTGCTGGATAGAGCAACGACCCACACGGATGTCTCTTGTGGGTGCCTAGTTCCAACTGCGGAGCTAGCCCCCCCACCCCCGTGTGTGTGTGTGTGTGTGTGTGTGTGTGTGTGTGTGTGTGTGTGTGTGTGTGTGCAGTTAGAGATACTCATTAGGACCAAATCTCACAGAACCAAACACAAAAAACAAGTGGAGTAACATGCACCACTTGTAACAAGTAGAGTCATAGGAAAACAAGTGTGGAGTAGCTGGCCAGATGGAGAAGCTGGCTTCTGTGGGAAGTCATAGACATTGTTCCAGACATAAATCTTGTCTCTCTGTGACCTTTCTTTCCCTCCTTTCATTTTCTTCTCAGCCGCCTCTTCCTGCGTTCTCTCTTCATTTCTCCAGAGGATATTTCCCCCTTCCCCTGGACTAATAAATACTTAGGGTTTCTCTCCTTTAGGATGATGACCTGGTTATGTTGAGGTTCAGGAATGGATGAGGCTGGATTCTGTTGGGGGATGGTTTTGTACACTGTATTCAGATGCTGATTGCTCTGCCCAGAGATCTGCTTGCAGTGCGGACACTGTCATTGTCATGATTGTTGGAGCATGTCCCCTACCAGTGATGTGTAAAGATTCTTTTCTATCAACCTCTGCTTAATAAAGTACTGGTCTGCCAATAACTAGGCATGAGAAGAGAATGGAGCAGGGCTTCGGATCTCAGTCAGGGGCTCCCAAAGAGACAAGAGAGAGGGAGAGAAGAAGGTGTGGAGAAAAGAGAAAGACCAGAAGGATTCACCATGAGGTCATAATGAGAACAGACATGAGGGCACACATGGACCAGAGTGAGCCAGAGCAAGGCTTGGAGGAAGGTAAAGGACCGTGTGGCTGGGAAGTAGGCAGGCTTAGAGGGTTGGAATATCTTAGAATCTGCCCAGCATAGTGCCTATGGCTGGTAATAAATTTACTAGGTCTCGGTGTCATTTATTTGGGAGCTAAAATAGGCTAGAGCAGGCATAGAAATTACTATCATTACTTGGGAGCAAAGGGGGTGTAGAAAAGCCCCCAGAATTACATTTACAGGAGTCTCTGTCTCTGTTCCTCTGTTGTGATTGGTGTGTGCACAGGACCCAGACCCCCTTGTGCATACTAAGCACATATTGTTACTGAGCTGCACCTGCCCCTGGTCATCTCATGAGATTATCTCTTTAGGATGGCTACGGGCAAGCAAAGGTTAGGGATGAAAGACCCATAGCTCCTGTCTCTTGGACCTATAGTCTCTTCACTACCATACACACATACCCAAAACTCTGTCATAGTCGGCTTGGACTGCCATGCAATATACTATTGGCAGAGTGGCATGTAGACAGAAGAAGTCTCTTTCTCACCATCGTGGAGCAAGCTCAAAGCAGATTTGGTGTTTGGTAAGGGTTACTTCCTGGCATGTGGGTGATGCTGTCTCAGTGCCCTTATCTGGTGGCAGAGCCGGAGTCCTCTCAGGCTGCGTCCTGCAAAGGTTTTAGTTCCATTCATGAGGACTCTGTGCCCACCACCTGCCCCAGCTCCTGAGGTTATAAGAATGTGATCCTGGACTCTAGCTGGCGCCTATACAGCACCTGTTTCCTTTCTCCAGGAAACCTCATCTGTGAGGCCCTGACTGCCAGATAGCGGGCTCTCTCACTTAGGGACGTGATTTTACATCAAGAGGGCACTGGTGGCCACACATCCTGCACGGTACCCCTTGCCTGCCTCCTACAAGAGAATCAGAGAGCCCGACTGTGGGCTTGCATTATGAAACCAGCACCATCCTCACAACAGAATAAGAAGAGACTCCCATTCCTGCTTCATGGGCTCTGATTTTCTCTCTCCAGAGTCCCTGTCACACTATCTGTCTCTGATTCTAGGGTCTGAACGCTCCTCAGAGTCCCCTGCTATGCTGCTGTCTGTCTGTCTGGGGCATTAAATAAATGTTTAGGCCTCAAGGAGAAATCTGTATCTCAGTGTCCTCTGCCGTCTCTAAGACAGCTTGGTCAGGGACCCGTTTTGTGTCAGCCTTGCAGGTTGCTTAGCCCCAGAGCCTTCCCTTCGTGTCTTCATATCTCTAGAAAAGGAGAGGCCGCTGCCCGCCCACTCCTGAGAACCAGCTTCCCATGGTACTCCCCAGCTCCTCTGTGGTTCCTGCTGGTTTTCCCTTCTCTCTTTTTTCCTTTTATTGAAAATAGATCACCCCTCCACAATAGATCCTAATCACAGTTTCCCTCCCTCTACTCCTCCCAGTCCCTCCCCAAGTCTAAGCTTCCAGAAGGGTCTAGACTGGATGCACCCCTCCTGCTGTTTCAAATACTTATCCTGTCTGCCGTGTGTGTGTGTGTGTGTGTGTGTGTGTGTGTGTGTGTGTGTGTGTGTGTGTGTGTGATTTTTCCAAGAACCCCAGCAGCAAGAAGTAGGTGGGGTTCAGGGAGACCCTGGTTAGGTGAAGCAATAACATGGGAGCTCAGGTACTTAGCTGCAGGAGTGTGGCCCTGTAGGCGTGCTTCTCCCAGGGTAGGTGAAGTGTGTGTGTTGGGGAGAACTGGTTAAGTTTTTTCTCCCGATTGTATGTCATGCCGCAGTTAAAGCAGCAACCAGGGTTGGTCACAGCTGCCAGGCCTTCCATTAGCATCCAGAGCCCTGTCTTGGACCCCCACATTTCTGTAGAGTTTCCCCTACAGAAATCATCTCAGCCTCTAGCATGAATATATTTAGCTTGCCTCCTGGGTGCTTCCCAGAGGTGAATTTATCACAGACTACAGTGTTCATGCCTGCCGTCCCTCCTCAGGGACATTCTTACCGCAGTCTTTCCAAACTGAAGTGTAGCAAGGAGGTAGAGGCTGCTTTTGCCAAGGCACAAACTCTGTACTTGGGCCCGTACATGCCCAGTGGGTAGCCAAAAACCTGCAAAAGCTTCCCTGCCTCACTTTCATACCTGATCTACCTCCTTTACCAGTGCAAAGCCTTGGACTAGATTTCTGCGGAACTCTCACAGACATTAATCACTCAAGGACTGTCCATCGAAAGCCGGCAGTCCTTCCTCTCCAAGACTAAAGCTCACCAGGATAACTATGAGTGAGCTGTTCTCAAGATTCCAGGAATACCCATGGAGAGGACTGTCTGCCTCAGTAGGAGAAACTGTGTCATGTGTGGAGGTGGGTTGGCCCCTCACAGGGTACTGACTTTTCTGAGTCAGTAGGCCCTCACAGAGCAGACCTGAGATAATGGAGACAGATGGTGCATCCTCTCAGCATCTCCAAGTGTGGCCAAGACTGGTTGACTCTTCCCCTACTCAATTCTTCCTCTATATAACTCTGGGGCCTTTGGCAGTCCCAAAGTCAGGGCTGGGAGTGCATTTGTGGTCCTTTCTTACCTCACCTGTTCTTCTATCCAGTGGGGGTCCTAGAGGTAGAAAAGCCTGGTCTTTGTCAGCCTGTTCACCTGAACACAGGATCAGGTTAGGGCACTTCTGTTACCTACAAAACGAATTCACTCCCATGACAATCTCAGGATGCTCCTGGATCCTGTTGTGCCTGCAGAGACTGATTGACATTTTAGCACCATCGAGAGGTTGGAACGTTGCAGGTCCGAGAGGCTAGTTACATTATCTTGGGCTAGTTCTAGCCTCCAGAATAGCTATTCCTTGCTCACCTCTGTGTCTTGTAACTAGTAGACAGAAACCTTTTAGAATCCATTAACCTAGCAGACCACTAACTTCTACCAACCCAGAAGCTAAGAATGTCATCAGATAGTGTGTTGAGCCTACAAAAACCTCCTCCCATCTGGCTGTACCGCCTCCCTGCTGTTCCCACCAATGTATTTTAAACTTGCCTTGATTGACAACATTCTTTGTTCTGTAAAACTATAAAACTTCCTGAAATGCTTCCACGTTGGGACATGGAATTCAGGGTAACCCTACCCCTGTGTTCTCAGGCCATGGCCACTGAAAATAGTTCCCAAACAAACTTTCTCTTACTCCGTTTAAGAGGAGAGCTGTGGCTTCTGCATAGACAACACACACAAAGGTATTATGACCCTCCTTAGTGCTTTATCTAGTCAGTAGCCTGACCCTACATAAGAAGGGAAAGACCCACTTCTTAGGTGAGCAGGCTGCATCTGGAGGTTCATCCATACCCATGGGTCTGACTAAGACCCATTTGACCAGAGATGGATGCAGCTGAGCTGTGATGTTAGCCCAGCCCCCATACTCCTTATCAAAAGTCAGTTCCTGGATTTCAGGCCATGAATATTAATGGGCAGATCTGTAGTCCTGCAGGTCTGTGCAAGTGAAAAGTCTCCCCCAGGCAAGGCAGAAGCAGGAGAGTCAAATCTCTGTGGGAAGGCAGAGAGGTGATTGATTTTGGCCTGGGGCCAGCACAAAGGGGTGTGAAGAGAGAAGGGAAAACAGAAATTACACCAAGCAAGCTGCTGGAGGTGTTAACAGTGGTTCTCTGCGTTGAGATTTCAAAGCTGAGTAGTGTGCGGGTGGCCATTGCAGGGCAATCACCCTCACAGCCAGGTTCCCTTCACAGAACTTCAGCTTCACACAGCCCAGGCCCCCAGTCCTAGCAAGTCCCCCCCTTCCTCTTAAGTCAATAGACTTTCTTTCTAGAAAAGCCAAGAAGTAACCTATTACCCAGCAGGAACTCTGGCACAGAGAGGGAGGCAGACCTGAGCTTGCTTGGATACCGGGTAGGGAGCATCCAGTTGGGAGGCCATTTGCCTGAGGAGATAGAGTCCTTTTCTCACTCTCTGTCTAGGGGAAGAAAGCCTTGAAGGATTAGGAAGAAGAGGGAGAGATAACACGGCTAGATAATTTATGAGTGTCTCTGGGAGCCACAGGAAAGGGTTCATCGTTAAGTCCCTTCGGCCAATGCAGCCATAGCACCTGATGCTTAGACATTGGGTTTTTGTGGCCTCCACAGTACATGACATTATGGAACCTGAACTGAGTAAAAGAGGGGATGGGGTAGCCAGGATGCCTTCTCTGGTGTCACAGCAAGGTGTCCCTAGATAACTTCAGAAATCTCCTTGAGGGGAGGAATTGGCTAGGGCTGGAAACCAGGGAACATGTAAGTCAGCTTTCTGATATTATAACAAGCCATCTGACATCATTTATACTTCTGAGGATTTCAGTCCATGATTAATTGGCCTGATTTCTTCTGGGCCTGTGTCAAGGCTTGAGGGGAGCTACTCACTTCATGGATAGTAAGGAAAAGAGAGAGCTGGGGTCCCAAGATCCCTTTTAAGAGTTAATTTCCCACTGCCCTAGAAGTCCCCCATGAGGCCCCTCCACTATTTCACAGAAGCACAATTCTGGGGAGCGAGCCTTACTACATGGACCTCTGAGGGATACAGAAAAGAGCCAAACTATAGCAGGAAAGCTGAGGTGGTTAGAGGAATGCCACAGACAAACTTAGCAGGGTGTGTTTATATCAAAGACAGTTCATGAGCCAAAAGAGACTTTGAGAGCTCAGCTTTCATGATAGAGCAACGGGCTCCCTATAGGAATAAATAGGAAGACTTGGGGAGCGAAGTGCAGACCTTGCTTGGTTGCCTACAGTTGGCTCAGATGTTAGTTGTCAACTTCTGATCATTTCAGATCAAGTATCACTTTACTGTTTATCTTCAGTTTGCTTGCAAAGGACCTTAAGGTATGGTGATGTTTAGCCTAGTAGCCTCCCAACTAAACCAACCAACCAACCAACCAACCAACCAACCAATAGAACAAGGACCAAAGGCACACTATTGGCTTTGCTCTTAATCATCCCGGACTGTTCTAGGCCTGGGAACTAAAAGACTGGCTTTAGGCTTTCTCACTGAGGAATGATCCATAAAGGTGTCAGACAGCTCCAAGGACTGAACCAACTGGGTCAGTGAGGGAAATGAAGAAAGGACAAAAACAAGGACACACAGAGAAGCTGGGATCGGGTGGACTGGGCTCTCTCCTGGAGAGGGCACAGCACATCAGAATGTCAGGGTGTTTATTATATACAGTTGAACAAGAGGCAGGGTTGGTTATCTCCTACAGATGAACAAGGAGGCGGGGTTTCTGGTATAGTTGAGTGTAGGAACAGTCTCAGTAGAGGAGTTCAGACGGTCAACATCCGGGAGGGGGAGGCTATGGCAGATACTTTCTGACACACTGTCATCATTCACACTTAGACTAGAGGAAGGCTTTGCCCCTCCCATGAGTCTGGGGCACTGATGTCCTTGACAAGGCTGTGCTCATGTCAACAGTATACACTCAGGACAGCGATGTCTGTAGAATGCATAGTCTAAGAGTTGTGCTCCAGATGAGGAGCTGCTGTTAGGCACAGGTCATTATCCCTTTCTTCATTTGTCCTTAGACTTAGCTTCCTGGTCCGAACTAGCTTGTCTCCTTTTGGAAGAGATGTATGATTCTCTGTCCTGGAAAAACAGAATAAAACGAGACAACATCAAAAAAACAAAGCAAACCAGCTTTTCCTCAGAAGGCTCTCCACTGGAAATTCACCTCTTCATTCTCAGTCCAGATCAACTCCTTGCTCTTTCTGAGATCTATCATTGGTTCTTTCCCCTGCTCACCATCTCTGTTCCTTAGAGGGCTGTTGCAAATTCTCACATTTACTGTCTGTCTCCCTAAGCCTTGTCTGAAGGCCATCACTTCCTGAGCTGGGGAGAGAGAGCGCATGCTGGAGAAGTTATGCTGTCCCTTTGAGGTGACCTAGTTGCTTGTGATCTCAATGGAATTGATATGGTGGATAAAGGTTGGCACCCCAGGACAGTCTGAACTTGGGGTGAGGTGGGGCAGAATAGCAAAGCTTTGCTGACCTTCAGTTACTGCATTTGGAGGATCATCTGACACTTGCACTTGAGTGGTAGCCCTGGCTCTCTGAACTGCTCCATCAGATCTTTAAAGGAGGAAGCTGTGTTTGCACAGTCCTACAGAAGAGAGACAGTGTGCAGCTCTTCATAATTATGAGTTCATCTTGACCTCATTCTGCAAGTTAAGGGACAAGTTGCATGAGTGTAACAATGCCCCCAACACACATACACACACACCGCACACACACACGCTACACCACACACACACACACACACACACACACACACACCACACACACACCACATCACACACACACACACACAAACACCACACCACCCACACCACACATACACACACACTACACATACACACACACCACACCACACCCACATACACACCCACACTACACCACACACCCACACGCATACCCCCCACACCCCCCACACACAGCCCACACACACACCACACACACACCACACACCACACACCACACACACCCACACACACACACCACACTACACACACACACACAGTGAACACACCCCCCCACCCCACCCCCACACCACACACACACATTAAATCAGGGAACGTACTTGACAGCAGCTTCTTCTACTTTTAGAGTCAGGCTAAATTTTCCTCTCCATGCTCAGGGTAGACAGCTCTTATTATCAAGTCTAATAAATAAATCACAGCTCAGAGCCATGAGACTCCAATGTAAAATATAACGTCTGGCACCACTGGAGATAAAATAAATCACCTATAATCTAGTAAGTGGGTCATCTTGATTCTGTACTCTGTCTGTCCTAGAGACTTCGGTGGTGGATTGTATTAAACTCAGATGAAGCAAAAAGACGTTGCTCAGAGCTTTGAGTGGAATGGAAGCAAAGGACCCCAAACCCAAGACAACAGGTCCCTTTGCACAGGGACTATGGAGAGACGAATCGTGGTTGTCTGCTTTCCAGGAGTTTAAGGACAGCCCTTCCACTTCTTATCCTTTGGCAGAGAGGGAGAGGGAGAGAGAGAGGGAGAGGGAGAGGGAGAGGGAGAGGGAGAGGGAGAGGGAGAGGGAAGGAGAGGGAGAGGGAGAGGGAAGGAGAGGGAGAGACTGTTTTATCTGTCTAACAAACACTAATTTTAGGTTGTAGTTTAGTGATGTTTGCAAATAATTTAAGATGTCTGGTGCATCCCTTTTACTTTGCTGTGGCTAAGACATGAGAGAAGCAACTCAAGGCCAGGAGACACAATTCATCCATCATGGTGGGAAAGACACTGTGGTAAGTAGCTCCACCTGTGGCTGCAGACGCCTGTAAAATTTGTTCCTGACATCATGGTGGATCAGGAAGCAGAGCTTGGACTGGACATTGGGCTGGTCTATAACATTCAAGACTCATTGCTCACCAAGCAGTGCCACCTGTTGGGAATCTCGTATTCAGAGGCCTGAGCCTGTGTGTGTGTGTGTGTGTGGGGGGGGGATTTCACATCCCAGCCATAACACTCGGTGTGTATCTTACACGTACAGTAGGATAGGATCAGAATATGGTGCCTCCAGTACGGCACTCTGGCATAGTGATGATTTTGAGGTAAAGGCAAAAACAAAAACAAAAACAAACAAACAAAAAACAAACACAAAAACCCAGCAAGTAGTGAAGAAAAAAACAACAATTTGAGTTACATATAAGTAAACTTTTCTCTTGAGTACTACATGCCTCATAGGTTCATAAACTGTTGGCTCCTTGCTGGCAGGTCCAGGAAAGAGAAGAGAATCTGGTCCAGCCGGGTCTGTCTGGGGGCTGAGTAGGATGGCAAGTGTTGACGGCTCAAAAGGAACATGCCAGGCCGGGAGTCTTGTCGAAGCAGGAACTCACTTTATTAAACTAGGCACTTGCTTATATAAAGAAGGCAAGGAGGTGGGCACTTAGGTAAGGGAAGAGATAATATAGGAGGCGGGGAAGGGTGGTGGAGGGTAAGGGGTAACTGACAGGGCCAATGGCAAAGCTTCACATCAGAAATGGCAGGGAAGGCCAAACAGGTCTTGCTGAGTCACCCCGATACGGAAGTGACTGAGACAGGTCTCAAAACTCTAGCCAGGCTTAGGCTCCCTCACAAGGCCGCAGAAACTTGAGCCAGGCTCGGGTTTGTCCTCGAGGCCCAAACCAGGGCCAAAATGGGGCCCAACAATAAACCCTGCTTTTCTCCTGTTAATCTGTCTTCCAGGTTAGTTTCTCCGGCTCTAGTCACATCTAGGAAGGTAGAGGAAAGGATGTTTCCTTCCTTAAATGATACATTTGGGATACATAGACTAGATGTACCGCACATGCTCAGTAGTCAGGTGTAGCCAATGGCCATTGGATTGGACAGAGAGGCCAGGAACTTCCACCAGAAAGCATTTACTTCAAAATGGCAGCCTAGATAGACGTTGGTGAGAAGACAGGCAGGAGTCAGGGAGTCAGTTCAGTGGTTAAGAGCACTTGCCTCTCTTCAGGGGACCCAGGTTTGATTGCCAGTGCCCACGTGGGGCTTGAAAACATCTGGAACCCTAGTTCTAGGGGGCACCAGGAGGCACAAAGTGCACAGCAAAGACAGGCAGGTGGAGAAATGCCTTAGTTTCTCCATGTTGTAGATACAGTTCCATGCCACGATGTCCCAAATGGAGTCCATGACATATGAACAGGAAGACCAAGGGTGGTTTGACCTGCACAGTGTTCTGAGTTTCTTCCCCTTCATTGAAGCTACCCTGAACCCCCTGTTAGGGAGAAATAAGATGACAGGAGGCAGGAGCCTACAGGTGTTTCCCATGGTAGATACCTTTTCTCTTCCAGCAAATGATTTGGCTGATAATCCAGTAGACATTACAGTGAACAAAGTGAGACTGAGAGTCCAAGCTGAGGTTGTTTTTGTGTTGTTGTTTTATTTTAATTATTTTGGAATATTTTTCAAAAAAATTATGTTTAGGAACATTTAAATGCATGCATGTATGTAGGCCTGCAGAGTTTAGAAGAAGGCACCAGATCTTCAGGACCTAGATTGTGAGTCGATATATACGGGCTGGGAACAGAACCTGAGTTCTTTGAAAGAACAACAAGAGCTATTAACCACCGAACCACCTCTCCAGGTCCTGATATTGTTCTTGAGTGGGCTAAGTGTCAAGCAGATGTCTTATAAAGGAACCTTGAGAGAGGGGCTATCTAAAGAGTCCCATGTTAAAAACAACACGCTAGGAGAGTTTCTCTGGTGGCAGAAGGAGGTGAGGTGTAGCATGTGCCTGCCAACAGAATTAACAAGAGCTCAGGTGCTCCCTGTATATGATGATCTGAGTAGGAAATATCCCCCTGTAAGCTCATATATTTGAACACTTGGTCCCCAGTTTGTGGTGCTGCTGGGAAAAGTTATAAATGGAATGCACTTGCCCCAGGTCCCTAGGGGTGGGCTTTGAGGTTGTAGCTTCACCCTACTTCCTGCATATCCACTCTGCTATTAGCATGTGGTGGAGATGAGATCTCTCAGCTTCTTGCTCGAGTCACCCGCTACCATGACTCCCCCACCATTATGGACCCACCCCCATGGACCTGAAAGCCAAAATTAACTCTCTTCTGTGAGTTGTTTCTGGTCATAAAATTGTATTGTAGTAGCAGAAAAGTATCTAATATACCATGTTTTAAAACTTTTGCTCTTATAATACAAGGAATTCTATAGGTAACCCTGATTGAAGAGGGGCCAAGAAGGATGCAAAGCAAAGTAGCAAAGGAATCAGGAACTTTCAAATTAGCCCTGAGTTCACTCAGGGGATGCCTTCAGATGCTAGTGAAAGAAACCGACAAAGTCTGGCTTTGTCGTAAGGGTATTTATTGCCTTATTAACGAAGACCTGTATTTGGGTGTTTTGAGGACATACTCAGCAACTTTGATGATGTCATGGTTGGCTTGGGCTTTTCCTATCCCTTGGTCTGTTAGCTTTCTTATCCTTTGTGTTGTTGCCTCATGATCTCACAGTTTTAGCATGTCATATCTGTTTAAACAGGAAGCGATGAAGGTAAAAGCTTTTCTTCTGGTGAGGCCCTGTTAACTTGAGTATTGAGAAGTTTCTTAGGGAGCATCTTTTTATATCTTGTTAAGCTGGATCACATGTTGTGGCTTGCTCCCAGGAAAGCTGAGAAAGCCACTTTTCAGCTTCTAGGGAAGGAGAGAGGCAAGAGAGAAGGGAACCAAAATTGGCTTTTGGATAGTAAGCCACAGTGAACGTCCCTTGTCCCAAGATCAAGCATCATACTGCAGAAAAAAGCATAAGATCATGACTAGATCCTTCCTGTGGGACCAGCTTCCTGTGGGACCATCTTACTATGGGACCAGCTTCCTGTGGGACCAGTTTCCTGTGGGACCAGCTTCCTATAGGACCATCTTACTATGGGACCAGCTTCCAGTGGGACCAGCTTCCTGAGGGACCAGCTTCCTATAGGACCATCTTACTGTGGGACCAGCTTCTTATGGGACCAGCTTCCTGTGGGACCAGCTTCCTATAGGACCATCTTACTATGGGACCAGCTTCCTGTGGGACCAGTTTCCTATGGGACTAGCTTCCTATAGGACCTTGCATCTGTCACTTGGTCTCTCCAAGCCTTGTGTTGGGGATCTTTTTCATCTTTGACACCTCTGATTTTATTTAAAAGTCCTTGCAGGTGGTGAATGAGCTGTCCAGTGGTGGTGGTATTGTTGTTC
This sequence comes from Uromys caudimaculatus, assembly GCA_028551405.1. Taxonomy (NCBI): domain Eukaryota; kingdom Metazoa; phylum Chordata; class Mammalia; order Rodentia; family Muridae; genus Uromys; species Uromys caudimaculatus. The sequence continues at coordinate 56,870,001 of CM052715.1, forward strand.
TTGTTATTTTGATTTTGATTTTTTTGAGACAAGGTCTCCTATGTAGCACTGGCTGTTCTGGGACTCACTATGTAGACCAGGCTGGACTTGAACTCACAGAGACCCACCTGCCTTTTCCTCCTGAGTGCTAGGATTAAAGTCACCATGCCTGGCTCTGTGGCAGTTGTCCCGCCCCGCAGGACCTGGTTATTCGTGGGTCGAGGTGAATCCAAACCTGAAGGGGAAATGGGCAAGAGGAAGAAAGGAGCTAGACCAAGCAGAGTCTTGTCAAGGTCTGTTTTATTCTTAGAAAGCTACTACTTATAAAGAGTAAAAAGAAAGAGAATTGGAGTCAGGAAGGTAGGGGAAGGGGTAAATCAGTAACTGGGCATAGACAATGGGTGACATTTGCTAATGGAATCTTTTATGGTTGGTCCTATCTTGCAGTCCTATGGTAAACCATATCTCGGGATTTCCAAGCTACTGCGTAAACATTATCTTGGAGCAAAAGGTCAGGCTCTCACACAATGAGTGAGGCCAGAGGCCAAGCCTTGGCTCCCAACAGGCAATATTTTTAATTTAAAGAGACCTGGCTGGTAAAGGCTGCTGTGGCTCCTCTTTACTCTGTCAGGGGACATTTGTTGAGAGATAAACTCCCCTATTCACAGACTGAAGGGAAGTGACTTGTACTCCAGGGCCTCCTGGTTCTGGTGTCTGGGTTCTTTTCCCAGGGAGGACAACAGGTTCAAGAATGTTGAAGAAAAAGACCATTTGTGGAGCTAGGCTGAAGGCATTCCTCTCACAATGGAGGGATCTTTTTCTCTCACCTGGCGTTCATTGCCTCCCCAGGCAGGTTCCTCTGCTCTGTTGTCCAGATGTAGATGATATAAAAATTTCCTAGAGCCCTGTCCTCACTTCAGTTCATGCAACAACAAAGCTTGACTCCCCCCCACCCCCAATACACACACCTGAATCTTCGATCTATATTCCCAAAACACAGACCATAATTCACCAGTTTGGTCAGGAGTGAACCTTAAGCTGGTTACTACGTTAGGTGTGTCAGGGATGAACATTGATGGTCAGCACAGGGCTGAACACAGGATCCTTCTCTGGGGGCACTGAGGGGGGTTAGTGTACTTCCAAGCAACAGGGAACAGTTTTAGCCTGGGTAAATACTCCAAGTGTTCAGTATCTTTGTGACCAATTTTTGTCTTTAAATGGGAAAGTGATGCTCAGATACTTCCTCTAATGTTGTTTGGATGTTGATGTGTGAGAGAGTAATTTTGCATGGAATTCATATTTTGATAATGACTTTTGAGTGGACTTTAGGTCCAGTGGGTTACTTTCAGCAGTGTGGTTGGGCCCCTTTATAGAGGTTTACACAGGACACAATAATGACTTCCTCCTGCCAGAGGAGGGCCTCCCCACATAAACTTCAACATCAGTGCTTCCTGGTCTCTAGCCTTCAGCACATTGTAGAGATGTAAGCTGCGCTAGTCTCTACAATTCCTTAAATTAAATAAATGGAGACGTCTCAGCAGGTAGAGGCACATGTTGTGTGCAGGCAGGCCGGGTGACCTGAATCCAGGCCCCAGAACTCATATAAAGGGAGGAGAGAACCAACTCTACAATGTTGTCCTCTGACCTCCAGCCTCCTCACTCACCCAGGTCTCCCACATACGTATCATGCTTATGTGAACAGTACACACATGCACACGCATGCGTGCACACACATGCATGTACGCACCCTAATTAATTACTGATTGTGTTTCTTTCTCTGAGGCATCCTGACCAACACATCAGGGCAGGGTTTTGCAACCCACTGTCATTTCCACAACATTGTGGCCCAGATAAATTGACACATCAAAGGAGCCATCAAATCCTTCAGTCACAGTGGTGGAAGCCTGTAGGTGAGAAGACATGCCTTTGCCTTCCTTTCTACTTCCAGAGTCCCTAGATATTAGCACTGCACATTCCTCTCTTGATAACGTCTGAGAGTTGGAGCTGGGATGCAGCTGTTGATGTATTGGGGATACATGATTCAGAGGTGAATGGCTGTTGATGTTCATCTCTTTGCCTTTTCTTCAGGAAGCTTTACAGCCAGGAATCCCTTCAACCCTGAAACCTTCCTTCGGCTCTGCTATAGAACATCTCTGGGAGAGCCGGAAGCAATTGCTTTCCAAAGTACCCCAGCATGACCCAGGGGTGATAACCATAGTAACAGAATGAACATTAGGCTAGCTTGTAAATTCATCAACAGGTCCAGGTTTTATAAACAGGGCATGAGTTAATAAGATAAAGAATCTCAGAATCGCTTTGTCTCAGCATGTGTGCTTTGTATTATTACATTTTAATAATGCAGTATATGCTTAAAAGTATGTAGGCATATGGAGCCAAATAGAACCACCAATAATTTAATGACATATTGCCTCTGCTTAGCTGTATTTTCCATATAAGCCCAAAACCCCACATACCTTTGGAACTGCAGGAGACACAACTGTACTCAATGTCGTTTTGTAGTAAAGGGTAACTCAGCAGGCATTGGTTCGTCAAAACCTGCACATTGCTTACAAAGTCTAGTATCTAGGAGGACTGATTCTTTATCTGACTCCTGAGATAACCTCTGAGTCCTTGAAATATACAGTGTCTGGGCCCTTGATGGGAGTTCTGTGCTCCTCTGAGGTCTGGTTATCAGTTTGGTCCCAGGGGAGGAGACATCTGGAGATCCAGTAGCTAGGGCCAGCAGTGCTTCGTGACCATGCCCCATAAAGATCTTGGGTCCCAACGCTCACATGAGATGCCCTGGTAAACAATACATCACCATGAGTCATAATACATTGTTACTGACACTATTAAGCTTATCCACAGGGGACTGTCCTGGGAGGTGACACCTGGAAACTTGTTGCTGATTTCTCTTGTCATTGATATGCCTTTTCCTTTGTGAATTCAGATCTGTATCTGCCCACTGTACCACACCATAACTATGAGTGTTCCAGCTTTTCTGAGTATCTTAAGTCATTAAACCTAAAGAAGATCTCGGGGACTCCTAACATAGTCTCAGCTATAGGAGAGACAGCAACAGAGGTACCCCTAGGAATGTCAGCAGTAAAAAAACCAATACCGTGGGAGCTGGAACTGGACCTCTGAGGACTTACCATGAGGGACCTTTGAAGCTCTTCCACTTGGACCTCAGAGAGCTTATTTCCCATAGTTACCCATCCAAACTGTACAATTTTGTGTGGCAGATCTTCTTCGCTCCTTTTTCCTGAAGTTCTTTAATATGATACCCTGCAAATTAGATGGTGCCAACTCCCCAGCTGCTAGGGATCTGAGCTGCTAAAGGACTTATCACTCTCTCCAGAAGAGTCCTTGGCCAGACGGAGCTGATGGGGAGGCACAAAAGGCTGTCATCAGTTTTTCCCGAAGGGGGCGCCACTACTGTGGTATAGTTTATGATCAGCTGATTCAGGCCACATGCCTGTTCATTCTTTTCCAGCTCCATCTGCTTTCTACATTTCCCATCTGCTTAGAGCATTCCTCTTTACAAATCACGGGTCTAGGAATCCCCATCTCCAGGACTGACTGGAAGAGCTAGCCTAAGTCAATGATAATCAAATTCTCATTGGACGTTGAAATCTCCACAACCATGTCAATGGAGCTCAAAACACAGACCACAATGTTCTTACTTCTCAGCTCTATCTCAGTCCTATGCTCATGAACTAAAGCAGAGAAGACAAAGCAGTTACATATAGACTTAGCAGCTCTGGGAGGCAGAAGGTGAAACAAACTCTCACCATCCCCACAGCTCTTCTTCCTACAGCGGCCTACCTGTCCACAGCTGTCAGAAGCCTGAGCCAGGCTGGCTATGGAGGTGCGTTGAGGGGCCACCACAATCCCATTACAGGCACCTTGAGGCTGCATCATTCCAATGTTGAGTTAGCTTTTTGGTTCTGAGTGAGAATAGCCTATTCCTCCCAATGAACTGGAATTCAGTCCAGAGTTTAGCTGAGCCTGCTTGGTGAAGCCTGGTGCTCAGGAGACATATGCCACAGGTGTGCTCCCTTGGGGGTTGTATTTGGTTTCCTGACCTCAAACTGTACCTGGAACCCTGCCACATCCTATTGTCACTTTTACTGTGCTGCTGGATGCTAAGAGACATCAAGATGTAGGACCTTGGACACATCGGGGAGGTGAGAATGTGCAAAGACGGAGAGAAGGCTGTGCAAAGGAGCACCTGGAAGGGATTTTAGCCATCTTTGCTGTGTTCTTAATGTCATTTAGTGAGCGAGGGAGCATGCCTCACCACCAATGGCCCAGATGTTCAGCAAGGACACACAGCTGTCTCATTTAAGCTCAGACCTGCTGGCTGGCTCTGACACAAAGACCCAACACTTCCTATCAGTGACCTGAATTGCTCGCTGGTCCCAAGAGACTACAGGCAGGATACTGATGAAAGACTTGATATGTCTAGGAGATCAGTAAAGAAAAGCCAGCACGGCATGGTGGTGCTCGACTTTAGTTCTTTGGATGTAGAGGGAGGCATATCTCTGTAAATTCCAGGACACCAGGGCTACATAGTAAGATCTTGTTTCTTCAACAACAACAACAACAACAACAACAACAACAACAACAACGAGAAACAAAGAGGAAAAGGAAAGAGAAGAGCATCCTGGGGTAGCCCAGAGGAATACTTTCTTTTACTCTCATCTCTATACTTCTTCACGTGTATGTTGTATTTTATAAAAAAGAAAGAAAGAACCAGGATATGTTTGGTAGAGTGAGGTATGGTGTGGGGGAAGGGGGCGCCTCTGTGGGGCCCATGCTGAGGCATCCTTTCCCCCTGAGGCACCGGCCACGTGATGGGTATAGCATGGAATAGAGTTTATTTAGGGCATGGGGGGGGGGAGTGGAAGAGGGAGTAGAGACAGAGAAAGTCAGAGAAAGGGGGAGGAGGGAGGGAGAGAGAAGGAGGAGGAGGGGGAGGAGGAGGAAGAGGAAGAGGAGGAGAGGAGGAGGAGGAGGAGGAGGAGGAGGAGGAGGAGGAGGAGGAGGAGGAGGAGGAGAAGGAAGAGGAATGAAAAAGAGTAGAGGGTAGAGGCTTGCCAGAAACACGGGAGAAAGAGTGAGGAGGGGGCAAACAGCCCCTTTTATAGTGAGTCAGGCACACCTGTCTGTTGCCAGGTAACTGTGGGGCAGAGCCCAGAAGGAATGCTAACATGTGGCGTGCATCTGAGCTCCTGTGGATGAGTGATTGTGTGGAATTCTGTGTCTGTTTGTGAACATGCGTCTGGTGGTCCAAGGTTGATGTCAGCTGCCTTCCTAGATCTCCCTCCACCTTAGTCTTTAAAGTGAGGCTCTCTCACTGACTCTGCAGCTCCTCCATTCGGCTGGGTAGGCCAGCCAATGATAGCTGGGGATCTTCCTCCCACCCCAGTGTGGGGGTTACAGATGCACAGTGTCCTCCACCTTTTAGCTGGGAGCTGGGGCCGGGGCTGGGTCCTCATGCTAACACAGCAGGGTTGAACCATCTTTCCAGCTCCTGACTTCCACTTCTGAAGCTCAGCTGCTGCTGTTGTCCTGAGCTCAGATTGTATTCTTACAGGAAGGAAAGGAGAGATTTGAGAACGTCTGAGCCAGGGCAGGGAGCTCATTGCCAGCACTAGGTGTTCTCTGCCTGGGTCCCGCACATACTTCATGCTGAATCCCACTGTTGGCACCATAGGAGTGTGGCCCTCACCTTTCTCTGTGTGCTATGCTAGCTTCCACCTGCCTGTATGTGTGTCCTCTTGCTAGTGGCTATTTGCCAGTCAGTGGGACCTGTTTAGATGCAGTAGAGAACAGAGTTACTGGGGAGGTGCTCTAAGGTGAGGAGTTATCAATAAATGTCCTGAGGTTATCCACTTTGCTATTGAGCTAGGACTCTGCCTCCCAGAATTCCCCACACCTCTGCATGCTGTGAAGGTAAATGCCTGGGGTAGAAATTGTATCCTTCATTGGCTTCTTTCTCTGTTCTCTTGCTTTCTTGTCAGTGTTTCCTGAGACCCTCTCCATAAATCCTGGACTCAAGCCTTAACCTCAGTTAAGGTTCTGAGGGAAATCAGTCTGCTAGTACCCTGGTGTCTCTGTTTCTCTCTTTTCCCCTCTTTTTTCACTTCCTCCCTCCCTTCTATACAGACCAGGCTCAAAGTTGGGAAGAAATTATCTGTAGAAGCAGCTAACCATTTCTAAGACCAGAGGTCCTGGGGCTCTGGGGCTCGCCCTGCCCTTGTGGATCATTGGCCAATATTGGTCCAGGTTGGCAAAGGGAGCCGAAAGGTTCAGAAGCCCTGTGAGTATGTAGGGTGAATAAGACACATCGGGACCAGCTGCAGGGAAGTGGATCAACTTTGGATGATTCAAGGCTTATGTATATAATTTGGGGGCCTGGGGGTAGGAATGTCTAGGATGGGAAAAGGTCATGGGCTGAATGCTTAGGGTACCAAAATGCCTCATTAGCATGGGGAAGCATTTCAGGAATCTCAGGCACTAGTTGAATGGGTTCTTATCCGGGAGAAAGGAAGTTGAACCTGTAATTTAACTAAGGCTATGTGACATTCTACAGGTAGAGATATGTGTGTGTGTGTGTGTGTGTGTGTGTGTGTGTGTGTGTGTGTGTGTGTGTGTGTGTTATGTTGAATTCCCCAGACAAGGTTAGAGAAGGGGAAGCCCTGCCAGTGAAGGGAGTCCTCCATCATTGCACCGAGCCCCAGAAGGCTATCTGGATAATGGTAGACTTTGACCTTAATTAGCAGAGTTTCCCCACAGGGCTTCAGGCAGCTAGAGGCAAAGAGGCCTTTGCTGACCCGGATCCTCACCTTTGTGTTCCACCTGCTGCTCCAATGATAATTCCACCAAGTGTACCCCAGATGGGCTGCTGCCATAACTTCGGTCCTTAAAAGATGATGTAGATTCTAGTTCCGGCTCTGCCACTTCCTAAGTTGTGATTTTAGGCAAATGGTTATCTGGTTCTAGGTTTCAATTTACCTCTCTGCAAACTGAGGGGGCTGAGTGGATAATCTGTCCAATCTCACCTCCTGTGTACAACTGCATTTGTTAAATACTAAAGGGAGGCTTCATGTTTGCCTATTCTGATCATTCCAGCTAAAAGTCTGGTTTTGATGCAGGAGAAATTTGGAAGAAATAAAACTGATGCTCTATAGGATTTGCTAACAAACTTGCTTAGGAAATACTAAGTCATATGAAGTAGAATTTAGCTAAAGGAGTGTGGCCTTCACCATGACTGGAAGATATGTAGTGTAGACCAGGAAACGTCTGTGGCTGGTAAACCAGGCACTTATAACAAAGGTTCCCAACCGTCCTGATGCTGCAAGTCTTTAATACCGTTCCTCATGTCATAGTGACTCCCAAACATAAATTTACTTTTGCTGCTTCCTCACAACTGTAACTTTGCTACTGTTATGAATTGTAATATAAATATCTGGGCTTTTAATGGTCTTGGGCAATCCCCGTAAAAGGGTCGTTTGAACCACCAAAGGGTTGCGACCCACAGGTTGAAAACCACTGACTTAGAAGGTCTGTACAGAGTCAGATCATAAGTGCCTCAGGCTGGTGGGCCATGTAGTCTCCATTGTAACTGCTCAGCTCTGCTGCCAAGAGATGGCAGAGCGGACTACAGCTTCAGTGAGGGGGGGAGAAGGGAACACATACCTTGGGCAGTGAACTTGAGAAAGCCAAAACTCTCAGCAACCAATATGAATATTCCAATGGAGATTTTTACCAAAAAAGCCACCCCAAGATATAAAAAAGTCAAAATTTTAAATACAGAATCAGAAATATGTGAATGCAGGAAAGTAGTCATCTTTGAGTAAAAAAACAAAAAACCAAAAAAACCCCAAAAAACCCCAACCCTTTGGCCTGTAGGCTAGTTTGCTGGCTCCTGTTACAAGGCTCCCCCCTCTCCCCCTGCCCTTGCAGGGAAGTGTTAATCTAAGCACCATGTGGCTAGGTGTGATTGTGACATACCCTTTTGAGGGTCTTTTCTCCTTCTCTCAGTTCTTTGGTGCTATTTAGGATACTCCCCTCCTATACCCCTATTACATTCTAAAACATTTTAATACAGCAGGTTTCACATTGGACATAGAAGTTTTTCTAATAAGAAAAGTTGAGCAAGGGTTCTGTCCTGACTGTGAGCTCTGTCTTCACTGACATCACCTAGGTAGGGGGACACTCCTTGTGGTTGCCTGGAACTAGGCACAATATTCAGTCCCATATAAAAACCCCAAGACAGCTACAAAAGTGACCCAGAGGATCAGTGAAGCAGATCTTCTGTGACCAGGATGATTTGGGTCTCAGTAGGGGGCACCGTGGGACTGTGTGAGCCTTCATTGTGCTTCAGAATTCAGGGAAAGGTAAAACAAGGCATTGTTTATTTCTGGTTTCTTCCAGTTTCTATCTTCAGACTGCAGTTGACTGTGAGTATTAACTGGGTAAAGGGACATGGCTCTGCACTTGGCAGATGGTTTGGAGAGAATCTGATAAATGGCTTGTAAGCCTCTCATCTTGGCGTAGGTGCGTTTCAATCGTAGTGTGTTCTAACCAAAAGGCCTTCCTAAGACATCAAACAATACAGAAACTCTAGGTCTGTATTTGTTGAGGAACAGGTGGAGCTGGAGCTTCATAAATCTTCTCACAGGTATGACAGAGCAGTCAGCTTCAGATGGAAGCAACCTCAGGTACCTGTGAGGGGTGTGACTCAGGTGGCTTAATCGCGACAAGTTTGTTCTCTGCGATTTCACGATGTTGAGACCTTCTATGACAATAAGGGCCAGCCCTGATCAAAAGTGTGGAGTTCACAGCAAGATTGTAGAAACCTACGAGATGGACGCCAGGCCTCAGCAGCAAATTCTGACCACACAAGTGTAGGTCCTCCCCTTTCAGAACCCTCCTCCCGACCCCACAACTCCACAGTCACTCCTCTAAACACTGGTCTTCATGGTGCAGCGACTCAACCTAGAAGCCAGCAAGGCTCGTGTGACCCAACCATGGTAAAAGATGTTAATTAATTCGACAATTCACGACAGATCTATGTTCCAATAAAACTTTATTTGGCTCATCCTGATCAAGTTTAATAATATTTAACAGATTCTTTGAAGAACACGAATAATTATAACAGTTCTCTGTGAACTCGCGGTCAGTCAGCAGCATGTCCCTTTACTCAAAAAGTAAAGCTTCCCTCTGAGGACAATGGCACGTAAGGAGTGGTGTGCATTGCATTTTCTTAAAGAAAAAGAAAAGAAAAGAAAAAAACCTAAACACTTTATATTTACATATTTTTCCACCTAAAAACCGGTCAGCGTGATTAATTGTTTTAAAATATACCTTTCTGATGCATTGTAGGTTTCAACATACATACATAGTTAGCTAGATTTAAGGTGCTGTGATGTGAGAGTGAACACAGCCCAAAGAGATCTCTCAACAGACCAGCTAGACCTCTTGTGGCTATCTTTGGGATATCGGCAGGGGGAGGGGACGAAGAGGAGAGGAATAGATATCCCAGTGGCAGAGAGTTCAGGGACAGACTGGGGACTGTTCGTACTTCCCCCAATCCCCTGCCCCATGCTTTTTCTGCAGAGGGCTTGGGACTGACTACAAGTTTGTCTTAACCTAAGCTACCAGGGCGTGATTACTTTGAATCCCTTTCTTTGTCTTGGGTTCTCCATCTTGATAGCTGACTCTTCAGGACACTTGAGTTTGGGACTCCTTTTGAAACTCCTAGTTTATCTTTCTGGGTTTCTTGCCCTAGGGTTGCTAGCTCTCAGGCCATTCCTTTAGGGACACTCTTGGCTGGGACCGAATGGATGTTTATGATCATGGGCGACCTTAATGAAGGATGACAGTCTTCTGTGGAATCTTCCCTCCTAACTCATTTGTCTTTATGAAAAGCACCTTATTGCTTTTCCTACAAATGAGCAATTTGTGCCAAGAACATTTGGTCTGGAAATAGGCTTGGAGAGGAGCTGTGTGTATGTGGGTGGGGTGGGTTGGGGGTTGGACAAGAGGGATTCTTTTGATTGCTGTCTTCAAACTCACCCATGTATGCTATCCACTGGGGAATGATGGCTGTGTTGAGTCAGGAAAGTGCACAGGGCATGCAGGAGGAGGCTGGAGGCACAGGCCTGGGAGACGACTCAATTTACCCACGGTCCCCAGACTGCTCTGATATGAAGCAATAACTTCAGACTGAGCTGGGTTGGATAAATACAGTAAGGACATTTAAGCACTTGGGGAGTCATAGAAATATGTCGGGTGACTAGGAAAAAGAAACTGGTTTTGTTTCCAGTTTCAGAAAACAGGAACCATTGCTCTAAATTAAAGGGACGAATAGGATAGACGGTAAGGGAAAGTGAGAAGCACTCGGAACCAAGTTTTCTGACCAAAAAGCCAGAGTGACCCCAGCAGAGGAAGACATTATACTGTGGTCAGACACTGGTCCAAGGGGTAGGAGCTTGGGACACAGGCGTTACCCTGACACTACTAGGCTTGTGGTCCTAATGGCTTCTCTGGGCCCAAATGTCCATTGGAGACTAGGTGGGTCACATGGCTTGGAAACTATGTCTGCAAGCTGTTTCTGAATCCTTGACCCTCGTAGGGCTGTAGACTGCTGCCCAAATTCCTTCCCTTGCACACTCTCAATAGCTTTCCCTTAGATGGGAAACTGACAGCTCCCAGCCAGGCTCTGTTCAAACCTGCTCCCAGAGGTTAAAGGCTAGTTATTAAGGCAGATTAAGAAATGGACATTCTTCTTGCTCCCCGGATCCGCGTGTGTTCTGCTAACCCCAGTGCAGCAGAGAGGGGCTGAAGGGGTGCTAGGGGAGCTAGTAAGTGCTCCAGCTTTCTTGGTGGGGTTTTGCTCCAGGAGTTCTCCCGCATTCCTTCTGTGCTCACCACCTTTCTTTGGAGAAGGCCTCTGTCTGCACGAGGTCGCCAGGGTGCTCGGAGATGCACGCACCGTTCAGGTCGCCCAGTTTGTTTTCTGGTAGGTCCTCAGGTTTGGTGCAGAGCTTTAGGGCACGTGAGATGAACACATCTAAGTCGAACTGGTGACTGGCACCCCCATCGATGGGTGTCGGGTGTCCTGGGGGTGAGGCAGAAAGACGGGGCTCTGGGGCATCAGGGGGAGGACTGGCACGCTCAGGACCACTTTGTGTGCTCTTGACCCACTGCGCAATCTCCAGAAAGAGGCTTGCTGGCTCATCCTCATGTGACACCGGGTCTGCTGCTACTGCAGCCCTGGGGGGTGCACTGGCCGCCTGCTTCCAGTGTGACAGGTCCAGGATGAGCTTGGGTTCCGAGTAGTGGTGGGGCTTGTTGTCACGCCACAGCAGCTTGTCCAGGTAGGACGGAGACCCCACTTTGTAGTCGCAGGACCGTCCATAGTCGGCCTCAAAGGCGCGCTCCATGGACGAGTGTGACTGCTCCAGGAAGCGCTCGGAGCTGCTCTGTGAGTCCTTGCGTGGGTCCACCTGAACATCTTCCGCCAGCGGTGTAGAGCCTGCGCGTGGGTCGCGCTGCACCTCGCTTGCGTCCTGGCACCGGTCAGGCCGCCATTCCAGATCTGAAGACAGGCTCACCGGATACCTGCAAGCGTGAAAAAGAAAGCACGATGTTAATTAAGCACAGCCAGGAAGAATGGGGAGCCAAATCGCCTAACGCCTGGTCTCTACTCACAAGTCCGCTCATTATTCCTCCTAATTCCAAAAGGGCAGGTACTCTCATCCTTCCAAGTTGATGGCGCAGGTGAATGTGAGCTTCAAGGGCCCAGCTGGGGGACTGATCTGCGAGTTTGGTCTTCATAGTCTTTAGTAGTCAATCAACAATTTTCTTGGACACTCATTGTGTGCAGGCATTAAGGGATGGATTTGTGAACAAAACATCAAGATGGTCTTCCCTATGGAACTTTCTAACTGTTTCATCGATGTAACTCATATAATAACATGGGGTCTTGTTAAACTGGGGATCTGGACCCTGCCGCTCTGCAGGGGGCCTGGGATTCCGAATATCTAGCAGGCTCCCTGTTGCTCCTGCTAATCCTTGGACCACACTTTGAGTGGCAAGGCCAGGTGCTTCCTAATCCTGCCTCCGATTTGAATCACACAGGAGGTTTAAAAATCTGTACCAGGTATCCCTTGCTGCCCACTACCAATGTTCTGATTCAGTAGGTCTAGATGGCCCTGTCTGGGCATGTTTATGAGACTTCTCCCAGGTCTAAGACGTAGCCAAGGCTGATAACCTCTGCCATGATGGATCTGGAGAGGTGCCTTGTAGCACCTTGCCTCCAAGCGGAGCAGATGGGGCCTGCAGAAAGATCACAGACACCATCAAGCGAGGCCAGTGATCCTTGGAATTCTGCCCTCTACTGACTGCCCTGTAGCCAAGGAGACTGAAATCAGATAGCTAAGAGCAAACGGAGGGCAGAAGGGCAGGCAGGTGGCTGGCTGTCAGCTCTGGCTGAACCCCTTTCTTATGCCAGGTACTGCCGTCTGGAGCACAGACAAAGTGGCAGCTCCTGGCCAGCTGTTCCCTGAGCCAGAGGGTTGGCGCTCACACAGGCAGCTGTAGCCCATTGTCTATGGGGTTACTCTGGCTCTGGCTGGGGAGGTAGGGGAAAGGCTTGAGCTGCCCACCTCCCAGGGACACCGTTAATGGAGGCTTTGCTCTCAGAGCTCAACATTGCCCTTTCCCGGGATGCCCTTGAAATTGCAGGGGTTTCTAGGAAGAAGAGCTAGGAAGCACCAGCGTTTGTCTGTTACACCCCAAGTGCTGGTCATATATTATCTACTTACTACCTTTGCAGCAATTCTGGGAGGACTTAGTTTGACTGCCACAGTCTTAAAGATGAGAAAATTAGCATGCCGAAATGGTGACTGTCCCTGCAGCAGGGACTTGGACCTCATCACCCCTTTCCTTTGTGCAGGTGTGATTGGGAAGCCCAGGAGCTTCAGGTACTACACTGAACTAACTAGCAGTGACCTCAGGTACCCTGTTACAGTCTTCCCTGGTGCCAGCCCAACCCTGTGAGCCCTGAATTCTGTGGCATGGAAGGGGGCAGGCGCAAGTCTAAGAACTAGTCTAGGGCAGCCTCAGCATGAGGCTGGCAGAAGAGTCTATTAATCTCCATTCGCTGACAACAAGAAGCTAGCAAACCTGCCCCAAATAACAGTGCCCTGCCCCCTCTTTGCACCCCCTCAATTTTGAAACCTATCATCTGTCAAATGACTAAAAAAAGAGAAATTGCCTATCTGCCACTTATGTAACAAGCTGTCACAATCCCATGGCAGTGGGGTTCCCAGTTAGCCCCCTCAGAGCTGATGCAGCTAAACACCCCCTCCACTGCTCTTTCTAAACAGAGCAGTACTGGTCTCCTCCAGACATTAGCAGATGGTGGTGTCCCAGTGCCTGACCTGAGAAAGCCAGGACAGGAAAGGACCTATGAGATCAGTACTATTCCTGCAGCAAGGGTTTAAAAATCTACGTTTCTCCAATACTGACACTTGTCAAGGGTCCTGAAGCCGAGTGAAGCTTAACATTGAAGCCTTAAGTGTGGGACACCGATACAGTTTGGGGATGGCCCTACGTGGGTTTGCTATGCAACTTGATGCCAATGGCTTAACCTCTCTATGCGGTAACTTTCTCCTGGACAATAATGACACCTCCTCCTTCAAGGACACCCACCGGAGGTGTGAATGATGTGCGAAATGAGAAATGTTTCACGGCAGGGAATTGTGTACTGCTTGCTTGCTTTGTGTTGTCACAGTTGGCCTTCCAAGGGCAAAATCATGACTGAAATGTTGTCCAGTGGCAGAGTGGTTGCCTGGCATACTCTAGGAAAAACACTTCAGCCTGTTCATGAGCTACCATAGCAGGCGCTCACTAACACTTGCCCCTATGTGCCCAGTGTTCATTGGTCTTAGGGTATTAAAGAAAGCTGGGGACATTGTTCTGTGGAATGGACGTCCCTGATTCACATAGGTGGCACCTAGCTAATTACTGGGATTGTTTGGGGACAGGAGAAAGGCAGGGAACTAACCCAGGAACCTGCCCCCATGCAATACACAAAATGAGAAACAGAAGTCATGGAGAATCAATGGCCAAAGGGAAATGAGAGAACAGGGGAACATGGCTCTGGACACCAGTCCTGGACACGCACCTGTCCCAGTTGGAGAGCTGGCTCTGACTGGCAGCCATCAGTACGATGTCATCGATCTCATCTTCAATGCGGAAGGGGTGTTGTGAGGTGGGTTCATCCTCGGGGCATGAATACGGGCTCATGTAAGGGTGCTGTAGCCCCATCTCAGCTGTTAAGCGGTCCATGGGGTTAAAGGTCAGGATCTTCTCCAGAAAGTCAATGGCTGTAGGGAGCAAAGGCCATAAAGGTCACGTGCTGTTCCTGTCACGCTGAGAAGGGTTCTCAGTGTGGTGACAGTCCCTGGTGCCTGTGACTTTGTGTTTGTAAGAAGTAGTTTCTTGATTTTGCAATTGAACTCAATAGGGCTGCAGATAGGTAAAAGTGACTTGCTGAAGATCTCACTGCTGGGCAGAGGAGCCTGCCTTAGACCAGTCTGCTCTAAACACAAGGGTTGGGGACAGGTAGGGGTAATCCTTGACATACAGATGTTCAGTTCCACTGGGATCTTCCTGGTGACAGCAGGGATAGCTCACAGGTATGGGGTTCAGGGTATTCAAACATATTCCCCTTGACTGGGTTGAGGACTTCTGGAGGAGGGGGGAGGGCCCATGGGAGAAAGCCCTGATAGGAAAGATGAGTGTGGAGATATCGGGAGGGAGAGGGAGGGACAGAGGATGCCTGTGCCATGCCTCTGGTCTGAGGACAGAGTTCTTTCTACAATATGTCACCGCTGGAATTCTCACAAAGACAGATGACTTAATCAATACTCAGAAACACTGCGCACTCTGGTAGCAGTGCCCTCTCGTGCTTGGCAGCTACCCACCAGTGACTAGATACAGAGGACTCTGGGTGGCAGGCACCTAGGAAAGGAAAGGCCAGGGGTCCTGTCACAACAGTGGCCATTTGTCAACGTGTATGACAGTCTATTAAGCCCTCAGCAGCAGATAGTTAACTGGGATATGCTAGCTGTACAGCACCCCGGACCCAGTAGCCACTATGCACCCCCTGAGCAGGGCTGTGCCCTGATTTATCTCAAGACCTGTCTTAGGAATCTGTAGAACTTCTCACTCAGTACATTTTACTGGCTCCACTTGAGCCATGCTTATTCATGTTCTGGCCCACATATGAGCTCCAAGCCTGGGTTACCTATTTTTACAGTTCTTCAGACTGAACTCAAACTGGCCCCCTCATAACAGCCCTGGATCTCTTTGCAGGAAACATCACCAACAATGTAAAATCAATGACTTCAGAAGGTTACCGGCTTTCCAAGAGGATGCAATGGTCTTGTATGACCTTGGACTGCAAGATCAGTTAAGCAGCAGAGCCTCTGAGCCCTCCCTGATGCTCAGAGGGTCTCTGGCTGCAGACCTGGAAAAAGATCCACCTCAAACTGCTCAGGACTGCACAGATCAGGCAGTGTACAGCTCCAGGCTGGTAAGGTTTTCCTCTTTGGGACCTCTCCTCAGTCCTACCTGCTACCCAAGGCCTTCAGGAAAAGCAAGTGAGCACCAAAGCTCTATTGCTATCTTTTGTCAACAAAGACCAGTAAAGTTGGGAGGGGCAAACAGCAACCCAGGCTGCTCCCCTGACAGGGGGGAGATTGTCCTCATCCCACTCCCTGACAGCCCAGTCTCCAACCAGTGCCTAGGACAGAAAAGTCTCTTTTCTATCAATCTTAGATCTGCCCTCTTAAACGTCAATCCTGGACTTAGCTCTGCTGTCACTAGCCCCCTGAACCAGCATGACCCCTCTGTCTTATGATTGGCCTTTGTTTTAAGATAATGGTTTTGTATCCCGCCCCCAATCCCTTCTCACAGCACTCCATTGGTTCGCTTCTCCAAGACTCTCCTGCAATGAGGGTGGCTTGTGACTGGGGTCCTTCTGGAGTAATATATGTATCCGGCTTCGAGCCCAACCAAAGACCCACAGGAGTCTCTGCGGTCTGCTTGGCTTCTGCTGAATGTGGGGGTACACTTTCTTCAGGAAACACTTTCTTCTGGGCCTGGCAGAACCATTCAACCTTAAATAGCTGAAGACATTTCTTGCACAATGAGGCTTCTGTATAATTACATCACCTTCCTCTGGCCCATTGTATCCTGCCCAGGGTTCTTAGAGCCTCAGGCATACTGGAAAGATGCCCTCTGGTAGTTGAGTAGGACTTGGCTCCTCACCCTGCTTTGTCCACAGCACCCCTTCTATCTGTTCGTGCATCAGTTTTGTCTTGTTTTTTTTTAAACCAGACTTTACCCTTTGAGTATATTTACTTGTGACTCTACCAAACTAGACACACCAACTGTGGTATCAGGGCCTGCTTGCCTGGGTCTTTCACCTGTTGTGTGCTGGTCACTCAAGCTGCTGAGAGATGGCGTCACCTAGTTGGAGTCTTTTATACCCTTTAAGAGTACATCCAGGCAGATTCTTTGGTTTCTCTTGGCTTGGAGACCTCAAATATACAGTTAAAGCAAATGAAGCCACCATGGGCTCTTTTTCCTGATGCTTTGTAACTAGTACTTGTTGGGGTTATTTTTTAAGACAAGAGGCATACTAGGGGACACTAGCTGAAGCTCACATTGGGAGGTGAAGCCAGCAAGTCTTGGAGGGGCACTTGGTCAGCTCTGGGGTCAAGGATGGATATAGAAGCTGGGCTGTGGAAGCCCTTATAGACGCTGGGTCCTTCTTACTTCTCCTGTTTGACCATGCCTATGTCCCTGTGAATTCTTGTCCCTAATTCACTTTCCCAGCTTCAGAAGATTAACAAACATTGACTGGCTGTGGTGAGGAGCTTTGTATTTTGTCAGTTACTGACTTTGTCTGGAGGCAGCGTCCATCCCTCTCTGAGCTGCAACAGTGAGGGGCTGCTGGGTATAGCTGCTTGCAGAGAGGAACGAGATGGCCAACAAAATCCAGATCCAGAGCTCCTGGAGCCAAGGCACTGGCTCCATTTCCCTACCTTTCTCTGGGGAAGGAGGGCCACATGCTAAGCCAGCAGCATCAGAAGGGATGTCCCAGTACCTGAGTGACCTTGTAGAGCAAGTCCACTGTATTGGCCATCATATTATTATGTAACAAGGTAATACACTTTTTCTTTCCTCAATAGGAAATCAATCTTACTCAAGCCATCGAGATCTTGGATCTCTCTTAAAATCGGCTGAGGTTGCATCCCACCTATATAAGAACCCACTGATGACGTAGCACATACAACCTACAGAACAATCTTTTTAATACCACAGGCTTGAGTTCACGTTACTTATCTGTCACCACCAACCTATTGTGGTTTGGTTTGGAAATGTCCCCTGATGAGAATTGAAGGCTTGGTCCCCAGAGCATTGATATTTTGAGAGGCCTATTAAAAAGTGGTGGATCAGGAGGGCTCTGAGTTCACCTGTGAGTCCATCTGTCAGCAGATTAATAACTGATAGACTGTCAGAGGAAGCGGTGAGGTTGGATTAGAGAAAGTGGGTCCCTGGGGTGTGTTCTTCAGGGCGTGTCCTGCTGGCTGCCACCTGCTCAAGCTCTTAGTTGTTCCTCCTTCTTCTTACTCCTGGCTCACAAAGTGAGCAGCTTTGCTCTCTCATGTCCCCTTTGCCATGATGTCCTGATTCCCATAGACCCATAAACAAGGGGGCCCGGTGACTGAAACTCAGAAGCTGTGAGCAAAAATCAACCTTTTCTTCTTTATGTTTCTCATATACTTTGTCACAGTCAGGGAAAGCTGACCAATAAATGCTCTAGGGTCCAACCACACTATTTTACAGTTAGCGAAACTGGTCTGCTCAAGTAGACAGAGCTAGTCTTTGGGAACTGGGAACCGACCATTGGTCTAGACCTGAAACTGAGAACAGCACATTCTCTGTACTACATCAAGCCTTCAGGGGAGAGGAGACAGTAAGGGAGGCAGATAGAGAGCAGAACTTGCAGTCCCTTTAGTGCCTGCCTCAGGGGTTGCCACGTGGCCAAAACCCGAACTCTGAAAGCCTAGATTGACTATCCCTATCCAAATTGTTTGCCGCCTGAATTTTCTTTCAAATTTGAGGTATCTTCTAATCTTTAAAATATTTATATACTCCTTACTGGTTGTGAACTCCTAGTCCCCAAATCTAAACACCTAATTGTTCTAAATTGTTACATTTTTGTGAGCTTGTATGCAGGAAAAACACCCATTGCTAGGAGTGTTTGATGTCTGAATTCTAGACATCATTCTGTTCTTTGGACAGAAGCCAACCTGCCCTTGCCCCTGCCCCTGCCTGACATTAAAGCCAGAGCCCAGCCTCATGGGAGGAGGCCCCAGTGCAAGCTCAGGTACCTTCACTGTTGACATCTGGGAGCAGTTTGCGAAGTGGCCTCTTCACCTCCCAGGTGCTGCTGATGAAGGATGGCATCACCCTGAGCAGCTCCTCCTTGTCTTCCTCCCGGACCACAGGGATGGTTTCTAGGATGAGCTGCATCTGCTCCAGTTCATGAGCCCCTGGGGAGGCAAATGCCACATGGATACATTGTTTCCCTGGACCACTGTGTGCTGGGATGCTCCAGAGCAGTCCCAGCTGACTAGAGAGGACACCAGAGGGCAGTGGGCAGCACTAGGCTCAGAACTGAGGGACTTGGGGTCTAATAGATACTCCACCATAATTTGCTGTGTGCCCGCTGCAGAAGGCTGCTGTTTTGGGGATTGGCTTTGCTAAATATATAGTTTAATTGAACATGAAATGTCCCCCAGGGACTCATGTATTTGAACACTTGGACCCAGTGGGTTAGTGTTGCTTTGGGAGACTGTGGACTTTTATGGTATAGGGTTTTCCTGGCTGACACGGGCCAAACAGGGAAGACCTTATGGTCAGTAGCCGTGGTTCTGGCCTGAGTTCTCTGCTTCCTGTGCACCACTGAGATGTGAACCAGCTGTGCAATACATTTCCCACTGCCACTGAACAGGCCACTTTGTCCACCACGCCCACCCTGTCATGACACTATCAAGTGACTTGTCACAGTCACGAGGACAGTAACTCATCAGACTAGTATCTAGTTCTGTCTGAGGCTTCTCTGTTTAGCTAGTGTCTGGCACCTCTGGAGCTGGGATCTCATGTGGACTAAGTCAGCTGTTCCTGAGGCCATGGGAGCAGCCAGGCTGTGGCTGTGCACACTCTCCACTAGGCTGGGGAAGGAAACAATTACAAGGCTGGAGTGAGCCTTCTCTTTAAGTTTCCACAGAGGAGGAGCCCATCCAGAAAATTCTCAGGAGCAAGAAAATAGGGAACAACGGTTGCGTTTGGAAGGCCCTTTGAGCTCATTCCCTCTGTGGGCACAGGGAGGAAGATGGGTTCTGCCAGCTCTGGAGGAGGTGCAGCAGGGCAGGATAGAGCCAAGCATTCATTCATCCATTCAATAGTTATATATTGGGTGCTACGGTGGGTTGACTAAGAACGGTTCCCATAGGTTCTCAAGTTTGAATGCTTAGCCACCAGGTTGTAGAACTGTTTGGGAAGGATTAGGAGGTGTGGCCTTGATGGAAATGTGTCACTGGGGGTGGGCTTTGAGGTTTCAAAAGCCCACACCAGTCCCAGCATCTCTCTGCCTTTTGCCGGAGGACAAGGATATAATGTTCTCAGCTACTGCTCCAGTGCCATACCTGTCTGCTTCCTGCCATGGAGACTGTAAGCAAGCTCCCAATTCATGTTTTCTTTTATAAGTTGCCTTGGTCACAGCAACAGAACGCTAACTAGGTCAGGTGCCTTCTCTATGCCAGGCATCATGCTGAAGGTGCTACCTCTCCAGGCTGTCCTGCCCTCATGTCCCTTCTCAGCTTCAGGACTCTTTCTACTCCTCTTAGCCAGGCGGAGCCCTCAGTGCTATTCATTCTTCCAGGCAAGCCCTCCATGGCCACCCACTTGCATAGTGAGCCTTCTTAGTCCACGGGCTTCTGCAGAATCCCAGTCTTCCAGCAGCTGGCGGCTTAGGAAGTATCACACCCTATCATTCCCCCAAGCCTCATCTAGCACTAGGTATATTCAAAGGTCTACAGCGTCTCTTAAAGAGACACCTTTGTGCTTTCCCTGTCCTAAGCTCAAAGCTAAGGGTCTCTAGGAGCCTCTTGTGGGCTGTCTTCTCTGGAAGCGTACTTTAAATCATTCTTCAGGGGACAAGAAAGTCATTGGCAATCAAGTCCAGACAGTCTCTAGACCCTGACTCTTCTCTGTGACAAAAGAACAGCAGTACACAGCTCTGAGCTTGGAGTCACCTCCTTAGCGAGGGTTGAGCTGGCAGGGAACTAGTCCTTCTCATTTGTGAGCTCCTGCTAGGGAGCAACTGGGTCATACCAGAGGCAGCCAGTGGTGTTTCATGATTTAGACGGTGGACAAAGGGCAGGGACGTGGGAGTCAGACAGCCCTGGAAGCAGAGCTGGCCACCCATCCATTCATCTCTCTTCCAACACCTTATAGAAGGAGGATGACTTCTGACACTTGGAATGACTGGTAAAGGGAACCCACTCTGTTGGCACACCAGGGGGGCCAGCTCATAGCAAATGTGTGATAAACCTCAGCTTCCACTGCTTTCTGGAGCTGGGGAACGTGAATTTCCCAGAGAAGCCAATGACATAAATCCATATGAAGGATTGATGCCCAGTGGTGACAGATGTCGCCTGGGGGAGGTCTATTAGCATTCTGAGTTTACTAAAGAACCATTGAAAACAGGGAGCAGGTGCTGTGTGACCTCTCTTCCTTCTCTGCTGACATGTCCTTGGGGTCAGAGACAACCTCACTAGCTACTGGCTTTCCTACCTTCCTTGTAATGAAGCTCAGACTCCCACTGTCTACCCATGCATATGGAGGTCAGCTGTGCCTTGCCTTGGTTCTTTAACAATGTAGACAGAGGCTGCCAGGGCTGGTTTAGAAGCCCGGAGAGTCAGCCAAAGCATCATTTACATGCAAATGAGCGGGGACTAGGGAAGGGATCCCAGACGGAGGAGCGTGAGAAGCAGGTGTGGAGACCTGGCTAGAGAGGGAAGTAGAGGCCATCAACCCACAGCCCAGAGTCAGAAGGTGCAGGGGATAGTTGCTGCTAACCAGCAGGACAGGATGAGAGTAAAATGGGTTCTTCTGACTTAAGGACAGCCAGGCCTGCGGTCTGGGTGCACAGAGCCCCCATGGCTACTATTCAGAGGCCACTGGGTCATGGGTAGTTTAATGTCCGGAAGAGTGTATAGCTGAAGTAGGGGGTGAGTGTTTCTCAGAGGAAGTAGCTTATGTGGCCATGTGCTTGAAGGGTGTGTTTCTCTCTCTCTGTCAGTCCATTTGTCTGTCTGTCTGTCCATATCTCTCTGTGCCGCTTTCCCCAGCATCACCTTCCCACCATGACATTTCTGCCTTGCCACAGATCAGACTGCAGCCAGCTGAAAGGTAACTGACACTTCTGAAACTGAGTCAAAGACAAGCCTTTAGGTTGTTTATATCGGGAGTTTTGTCACAGCAATGCAAAATGACAAAGGGAAATGAGCAACAGGGGCGAGGAGAAACCGGAGAAATAAGTGGAGACAGCACAAGCTCCAGCAGGCAGGGGACAAGAACAACATAGGAGAGTCAGTAGGGTCGGATGGCTGCCTGGGGACAGGACACAAGCAAGGCTTCAGTGGGAGTTTTCCAAGTGAAGGGTTTCTTCATCATGTGTGGAGGTGAAGACCGTCTTGATAGATTAGGGAAGCAATGGGTTACTTGGTTGGGGCTGCAGGACAGGGAACCCATTATCAGAGAGGGAGAAGGAAGAACCCGAAAATACCGAGTGGGTGTTTTTAGCACTTAATCTGAAGGTGTTGGATTGTAAGTGTGATTTAGTTCACTTGAGCTGCTCGAACAAAATACCCTAGACAGAATGGCTTATAAACTATTTCTTGAAGTACTGAAGGCAGAAAACTCTCAGATGAAGGCGCTGGCAGATGCAGTGACTAGTGAAGGGCTTGCTCTCATAAAGGGTACATTCCTGCAATATCCTCACATGATGTAAGGGCTAAGAGAACTCTTTGGGAACTCAGGAGTACTAGTCCCACAGAGCATTTCCCCTGAGCTCTATTTTTTAATAGGACCACACTGAGGTGGTGGCTTCAGACCGTAGCAAAATGGCTAGTGATTCAAAAGTTCTGTGCTCATAAAACGAATTTGGCTTTTATAGTATTTTTATATGAAATGCAATACTATGAAATACTATGTCTACAAGAAGTATAATATGCAAAAAAAGTTATTTAAACAAAAGATTAGCATGTTTTGGGCTTTGTGGATGTTTTGTATGCAGTTTAAACAATACTAGGAAGGAATCAGTGGCCTTGGCTAGCAACTTACCCGCGAAGAGCATTTTCCCCGTGAGCATCTCTGCTAGGATGCAGCCAGCTGCCCACATATCGATGGCTTTTGTGTAGTTGTTCGGGGACAGGAGCAGTCGTGGAGAGCGGTACCACTTTGTCACCAACCCTTCCGACAGATAACCCTAAAAGATAAAGTCCCCTATATTATCAGCCAGAGATCTGCAGGTGCTGCCCCTCCCACCCCCCTTGGTTTTTCCTTCCAGAGAGAATCCGAGCACCTTTCAGAATCCCGTTTGTCTTTGTTCCTTTTATCTTGATAATAGGTGTGGAGACCTTATGAGGCCCTGGGATTCTTCTTTGTGGGAGGAAGGACTCCAGGGTATCAATATTTTAGAAGAAATGTTTTTCTGCATCCCTTGATATGTAACCAAGTCTGCCCACATTGGTTAATGCGAACCGTGTTCAAGATCATTGCCACCATCAACTGTCATTATAAAACACTGGAATTGTATTCAATGGCTGCCTCTGAGAAGTAGCCTTAGATTTGAAGTTGAGCCAGTGACATTTATACTGATGATGGTAATTAACACGGCCCCAAACCCAGGCCCCTGCTGAGAACAAGAACCTTCTTAACTGATACAGGCAAATGATGCACCTACCAAAGCAGCCATGAACCACAGGGCAGCTAGGGTTTCTCTAGGTCCAGGGGATGCTGGGGACTCTACAGAGTTTTGAGGGATAGGTGTTTTGGCTGATTTGGGTCACCGTATTATGATACATAATCTGGGATGGGATTGGTCCTGACTGCACATGGTGATGATCTTTTATGTACAGACGGGGAAATATATTCAGGCAACACAGAAATTGTCCTCTGTGTAACTCAGAAACTGGGCCTGAAAGTGAAGCCAGAACTGTCTATGTGGATTTTCTGGAATAGTTCATCACTGAAGGAAAAGCACAGACCCTTTTGTAGATAAAGGTTCAGACCAAGGGGGACCATAGGGAATTCTGGGATTGGTCTTGATATTTGCTTTTGCTCTCAATTTGGCATCCAAATTTGTCTTTGTTCTGATCTAAAAAGTATCACAGTCTCAGGTCAAAGCAGACAAAAAACGAGGAAGCCCACGTACCCAGGAGCTCCCATGCAGACTCTTCACTGGTTGAACAAAGACTGAAGAGCAAGCCCAAGGCTGATGGGAAAGGGAAGGACTGAGGGCTGCTTTGTCATGCGGATTTGGGGTTCGGCTCTGGGCTCCTACTTCCTTTGCCCAATCAGGACACCTAAACCTGAATCCTTCACACCTAGGGCAGTTAACAGAAGCTCCAATTTTCTTGCACCTTTCTGTCTTGAGGTTGGTTGTAAAGACATTCTCGGATCTGTCTTTGTCCATAACTAGCCATGAGGTGTTCCTCATTTCAAGGGTTCCTGTTCCACAAACAGGAAACTAAGAGAGACTAGGAAGAACCCAGGCCCTCCACGCATTCTGTGAGCAATGGGTCCTTGTGATGGTTGGTAAATGCTTGGCCCCGGGAAGTGGCACTATTAAAAGGTGTGGCCCTGTTGGAGTAGGTGTGTCACTGTGGGTGTGGGCTTAAGATCCTCATCCTAGACGTCTGGAAGTCAGTCTTCTGCTAGCAGCCTTCAGATGCAGATGTAGAAATCTAGGCTCCTCTTGCACCATGCCTGCCTGGATGCTACCATGTTCCTGCCTTGATGATAATGGACTGAACCTCTGAACCCGTAAGCCAGCCCCAATTAAATGGGAACCTGGATTGACAGCGGACTGGTCATAAGTTCCAGAGTCTGGGACTTGGTACTGGTATCTAAAGTGAGGACATTCTGGTAGCACTTAGCCCTCTGTGTGGAATCTGATGCTATCTCCAGCTAGACAACATCCAGACTAAACTGACTTCTGAGAACATTATACTGGCTATTTTTGTGTCAACCTAACACAGGCTAGAATCATTTGAGAGAAAGGAGCCTTAATTGGGGGTTGGGGAAGGAAGCCTCCATAAGATTGGGCTGTAGGCAAACCTGTAGAGCATTTTCTTAATTAGTGACTGATGGGAGAGGGGGTCCAGCCCATTGTGGGTGGTGCCATCTCTGGGCTGGTGGTGGTGCTGGTTTCTTTAAGAAAGAAGGGCGGCGAGCAAGCCATGAGGAACAGCCAGTAAGCAGCAACCCTCCAAGGCCTCAGCATCAGCCACTGCCCCAAGTTCCTGCCCTGTTTGACTTCTTGTCCTGACTTTCTTTGATGGTGAAGTGTGGAAGTGTAAGCCAAATAAACCCTTTCTTCCCCAGGTTCCTTTTGGTCCTGGTGTTTCAACACAGCAATAGAGACCCTGACTAGAACAGGCATCCAGCTGGTGGACCCTGGAGAACTATTTACTTGCTGGCTCTCTAGTCACATGCCTTGGAGTCACGTGATCTTTTGGGAGTAGATAAGAGGGGGGATTGATCGGGACTTCATTTTCCTCTCTGCCCCAGGATACACCTTAGCTAGAAATGACTAAAACATGCCCAGCCCTGGCCTCTATGTCTAACTTGCAGTGTTAGAGGCTGCCCTTCCACTCCTCTCCTCTCATACACCCTCCTCAGATGTGTGTGTAGCTGGCTAACACACTTGAGTCACCCAGTCCTTCCCAAGAGCACTAGATGATGTGCCCCTTACGGGGAGCAGCTCTGGCCTGTTCCATAGCTGCTTCAGCCTTGCCTGGCCTGGTGTCTGTCTCATTGGAAGCATGACTAACACTGTGAAGAACTGACAGGAGGGCTAAGGGAGTGCCGCCCTGCTTGTGTGGCCTGAGCCTCTTCAACATGAGACAGCTCTGACAGACTCATTGGTCCTTCTCTCTTCGACACACTCGACTTTGTGATTAGTTCTGATTCCTACTTTCAAAGACAGGTGGGGAGGCTATGTAAGCTGATAGTTTTCAAATTTGCCTCGTTCCAAAAAGGATTAGTGAATGTAATTATTTAGCAGTTACACCTTTTAAAAGTCAGGTTTACTGAGAGATGATTTTCCTGCAGTACAACTTGCCCATTCAGTGTGTGGTTCTATGAGGTATTTTCCCTTCCCAATTTTTCTTTGTGGGTATTTTGCCTGCATGTATGTGCACCCCATTTGTGCAGTGCCCTCAGGGTCCAGAAGAGGGCACAGGATCACCTGGAACTAGAGTTACAGAGGGTTGTGAGCCAGCATGTGGGTGCTGAGAATTGAACCTGAGTCCTCTGAAAGAGCAGCCAGTGACCTTAATGGGTGAGCCATTTCTCCAGCCTCTGTTTTATGTGAGTTTTGTCAAGGATGCCTCTACCATCCTAATCTTGGTAATTCACAATCTCCGACACTTCTATCATGCCTTCTTCTGGCCATTTCTAGCTCCCTGGCAACCACTGTTCTCCTGGGTTTTTGTAATTTTCTTAAAAGAATTTATTTATTGACAAAGTCTCACTGTGATGCCTACTATGTGCACAACTATTGTTTGTATATATATATATTTGTGTGCGCCAAGTGAGTGCCTGTTGCCCATGAAAACTAGAAGGTGGCATCAAACCCCCAGAACCAGAGTTCTAGACAGTTGTGAGCCACCATGAGGATGTTGAGAACCAAATCCACATTCTCTTAACCACCAAACCATCTCCCCAGCTCCAGCCTCAGACATTCCTGCTCCTGTGTACTGAGGTGAGAAGTATGCATGCTGTACCCAGCCTTTGCCTGGTTTTACTTCAAATACAATACCATATAAGTGGAACCAATTTGTAGCCTTTAGCCTGACTCTCGTCACTCAGAGCAGGGCATCAGAGACTCATCCTTGCTGTGTGTACAGTGGATTCCTGTGATTCTAAAAACCACAGGGAGAAGCAAATGTGTTTGTAGCAGTTCTTTACTTGGTTGTGTTCTTGCCAGAGAGTGAGACTGTCAGAAAACTAAAGCACAGTACCCATCAGGGAGGTGGCTTAAGAGTTTTCACTGACAAGTCAATATGCAGTCTTGTATCAAATAGAATGTTCTGGAATAATCTACCTCATTGTAGAATCTAGAACTGGAGAACAATAAGGACACAGAGGTTCCTTCTCGAACACTTGCTCATTTGCAGGACAGGACTACTCGAGTGTAGGCCACAATTTTGAACCAGTTTGTGACACAAGCTAAGACAGTTCTTTATCTTTCAATAAACCAACAACCTGCTGCACTAGTGACAACCAAGCTATTTCCTTTTGGATGTTGGTCTCCCAAAGTCTTTACAAAAAAAGATAAACAGGGGTATATTCAGAAGCTCCTGGGCATTAGGGGGTTTGGGGAGTTCTGGTGTTTTCTGCTAAGCCCTCTAACAAGAGAAGGCCTGGGACAAATAGGACCTTGTTCTACATGGGAAGAAACAGGGAGCTCCATTCCTGGGCCTAAGGGGTAGACCCTGGGGCCAGGGCATCCTGCCTGAATAAACCCTAGAGAGCTGATTGGTGGGAGCCTCGGGGGCCCATCACACCATACTGGTGATCTGAATCTAAAAGAGGAGTCTATGGAGAGGCTGGGGTGATATATTCAGAACTTTCTATAGACCCCCCCCCAGCAAATATCTAGACATGGGACTTTATTTATCAGCAAGGCTCACAAATCAGTGAGAGGGAGGTCCTCTACCCCGTGACCCTATCTGTATGAAGCCTGTCCTCAGCTCTGAGTTGTCTTTTTGGGCAATCTGTGTGCACTGTCGTGCTGGCTGAAGGGGTTAAGATAGGTACATGCATAGTGTACCAGAGGGCACTCTCTGCAGGCAGAGGTCACAGGCTGGGACCAGGTTGCTGTGGGACTGTGTAGCATCACTGCTCTGAGAAGAGAGGACGCCCACACCCAGGCAGGTCTCCCTGAAGTCTTCTCAGTGTGCAGAAGGCAGGGCTAAGGATGCTCCTTCATATAGCCTCATCTGCTGCTATCCCACCCTTCAGGGTTCAAGAAGGACTCTGGAGACACGAAGAGCAAGCAGGGATGAGAGCTGGATAGAGTGTATGCTTCTGCAGCTGTTCCCACCAAGCCATTTGCTGGCTTTTTGAGTGTTTAGAACCCATAGAAGGATTTGCTTTCAACAGCTTCGAAGTGTTTGGGAACTAGTCTAGCAGCAGCTGCCCTGTACAGAGTGTAATTGTGGCCCTAGTCGATCTAGGCAGAAGGTATAATTAAGGCTCTGAGTGTTCCCTTCCCACAGGGAGCAGGGGGCAGCCCTCCCTGTGCCTGTGTAGGGACTCAGAATAGCCTGGGTCCATAACGCTCTAGCAGCATGGGTTGGCACTGGTCCAGCAAGCTACACAAGGCACTGGAGCACCAGGTCTGCTTGCCTCTCCATGTCTCCCCTGCTCTAGCCTAACAAACCCTTTAATAATGAGATGGTTACTAATCCCTTACAGGTGTGTGTAGGACTACCTTCCCCATGAATAAAACTTCAGCCGCCCCACTGTGTGTGTGCATGCATGTGTGCGTGTGCATGTATGCGCGCATGTGTATGCGTGTGTGCATGCATGTGTGTGTATGCGTGCATGCGTGCGTGTAGATGGGGAATGGGGCAGGGAGAGTTCTTCTCCTCTCCTGAGTGGATGTCGAATGCGGCCACCGTTCCCAGGCCAGGATGTAAGGGGCTCTAATAGCTTCTCTTTCTCAATTAGAAGTTTCCAGAATGTACCCTGGGAACTGAACATGATCAGATCCCAGTGGAGGATACACAGAGCATCATGTAGTGAGAACGGTGAATGTTAATTTGAAAGGAAGGACGACCAGGAAATAACCATGGTTAATATGGATGTTGGACATATGCTGTGCCCAGCCTCTTAGGCCAAAAATCCTCCTCCAGTGTGTGTGTGTGTATGTGTGTGTGTGTGCGCATGTGTGTGTAGGCCAGCAGTTGACGCCAGGTGTCTTTTTCTCTTGCTTTCTATTTTGCTTTCGGAGACAGGGCTTTTCAGTGACCCCAAACGTCACCATCTGGGCTAGGCCATCTGGCCAGTGAGACCCTGGGATCTGCCTGTCTGCCTTTACAGCACTGGGTTTACAGCTGGGTACCACTATACCTGGCTTTTTTTTTTTTTTCCACATGAGTGCTGGGCATCCAAACTCAGGTCTTCACACTCATCCAGCAAGCAGTTTATCTGCTCAGCCATCTCCCCAGCCACTCCAACCCCAAGCTTTTTAACATGATTCTTTCTGGAGGTGAAAGAACCTGCCAGATCCCACTTGGTTTGCATTATACACAGGCAAACTGCTTTGGAGACATGTGCACTGAGGAGAGAGGTAGAGAGAGGAGTGAAACTGCATTACAAGAAGGTAGTAGGCCAGAGAGAACCCTGAACACACTTCCTTGGGAGGGTAGGGGCACACATGTTCCCAAAAGATCGAGGAGAAGCTAGGTCGAATCCCAAAGAAACTATGTAGAGAGAAGCATGACTGTCAGCCTCAAGGGGCAATGGGCGGTGGCAAATATGGGTGTGGAATAGATGCTACAATCCTTGCAGGGCTTGGGTTGGCAGGAGGCATCCTTGTGGGCGGGCTGGTGAGTTCAAAGGCCTGGCACAAAGGCATGGTGAGATGGGTATTCATAGCCTATAGGACACAGAGGCGTGGCATGAGAGCCACACTTGCACACGGCAAGGTGGCCATCTGAGAGCTAGGGAGTGTGACATCTGTCGCCCGCTCACATGAGCTAAGAGCTATCCAGTTCCTTCAGCTCCTGTTCTGCTTTGTATGGATCAGCTCACCCTGTCCCTGCAACAGCCATTCGAGGTAGGGGCTCACTGTATAGGAAGGAAACAGGCACAGAAAAGGTAAGTAACCGGGTTGCCAGTGGTGCAGCTAGGATTTAACCCCAGCTCATAACCTGAAGGACTGTAGTACCTCTCACATAAGACCGCAGGGCTGTCGGTGTCGGCGCTGGGCTCATAAGAGAATCCCAGCACAGACTGGACAGTCTCAGGGAGATGGCTACCAATACTGTGTTCTCAGTGGATGTCCTAAAGAGCAGCCTCTCAGACTCCGGGGGCACGCCCAAATCACTCGGAGATCTTGATTAAACTTAGATTCTATTTCTCAGCTCCACAAGCTGATTTTGATGGCTCCTGCCATTGAGGGGAGCCCTCTCTTGGGCTTGAGACTTTCTCTTTAACACAAGTTAAAGTGTGTGCATGTGTGTTTGCATGCATGCATCATGCATGTGTGTATGTGTATATCTGAGAGAGAGAGGGGACAACTCTGGAGAGTCAGTTCTCTCCTTCCACCACGTGGATTCCAGAGACTGAATTCAGGCTAGGAGACTTGCAGAGAGACTCATGGATTGGTCCTGCTGCTTCCTCTCCCCACCCCTGCTTCCTTTAAATGTGTGTGTGTGTGTGTGTGTGTGTGTGTGTGTGTGTGTGTGTGTGTGTGTGTGTGTGTGTATGTGCGCGCATTCATGTATATATTGTATTTTGCTCATTTTACCCCTATTCCCTTCTCACCTCTCTTACTCCTTCTTCTTCCCAACTTTCCTTCCTATTTATTTATTTATTTATTTATTTATTTATTTATTATGACCTGCTGCTGAGTTTAATTAGGGTTGCTTGCATGAACCAGTGTTATTTACTGGAGTATGAACAATTCACTAACGGTGACACCACTGAAGAAAAGGTCTCCCCTCTCTTAGCAACTGTTAACTTGAAACACGAGGCCTGCTTCTCTATCTGTGAAAGAATGTTGACAGGCGCTCTCCTGTGCATCCTACGCAGATAACCACAGCTGGGTGAGCTCAGGAGCGTGAAGCCCCCGTCACATGCAGAAGTCAGTAGCACCCGACAGCTCTCCTCCTCACTGGCTGGCTCTTACAGTCTCTCATAATGTCCCCTCGGTGGTGGAGGTAGTGAAACAGATGTTTCATTTAGATCAGCTAACATCTAAATGTTAGTGGTAGATCAAGGGAACATCTAATGTTTCACTTAGATAAACTCTTCCTGAGCTATAATGCCCTGGTCTAAGAACTGGTGATTGGCCTTGCTTACAGACTAGTAAGACTTCCCCAGCCCAGCAGCAAACTGACCTATTTCAGAGGTTAATTCGTAGTTGTGGGTACTCACCAAATGCATGGGGGCGGGGCTGTCTCTGACTCTGTTGCCTGCCATTGGATCCCCCTCTCCTGCCTGGTTCTTAGTGGGAAAGGATGTGCTTAGTCCTGCTGGGACTGGATCTCCCTGGGTGGCGTGGTACCCAAGGAAGGCTTCCCCTTCTCTGAGAAGAAGGGGAGGAGGTAATGGGGGCGGGGACTCGTGAGGGTGGGACTGGGAGGAGAGGAGGGAGGGAGCTGTGATCAGAATGTAAAGTGAATGAATACATTAATGAAGGAAACAAAGAAAAGATCATTGAGAAAGGCAACGTGTTCCAGAGGCCCCGCTTAAGCAGAAATATATGGCCTCCTTTTTCATAGTCTTCTCCTTCCAAAGGTCTAATTCATTTGTGCTAATATATATCTGAAGCATGTTAGAAAGCATTTTTATAAAGGAGTAAGGGCACATGTCCATTCCTGGGTAGGTATACATCCTAGCCAGCAGCCTGAAGAGACAGACCCGGTCACATCACATCTATTGCTGCCCTATACACAAGAGCCAAGATGGCAGCCTACATGGAACCAGTCTAGCTGCCCATCAACAGCCAGACCAATAAAGAAAATGTGATGTTCTCAGTTGTATAGAAGAATAAAATTAGGGCTGAATTGGAGGCTCAGCTGGTGAAGTGCTTGATGCAGAGGACCTCACATGAGGACATAAGTTTAATTCCCAGAACCCACATAAAAACTGTGGTGCCACACACTCATATTCCCAGAACTGGGTAGGCTGGAGACAGCTAGATCCCTGGGGCGCTTCGGTCAGACAGCCTAGCCTACATGGTGAACTCTGGGTCAGTGAAAGAGATTGTCTCAAAAGCAAAACAAAACAACTCCCCCCCCCCCACAAACATCAACAAAGTGGGTGGTACCTAAGGAACAACAGAGGTAGTTCTCTGGCTACACACACACACACACACACACACACACACACACACACGAATAAAATCATGTCGTTTTTCAGAAAAATAGATGGCTTATAGATGATCATGTAAAAGAAATAAGGGAGTTACAGAAAGAACACTGGTTTAATCGTAGGTGAAATCCTGATGTAAATATATACATGACATGAAGTCACAGCACCCAGAGACTGTGAAGAAGGACAAGGACGCCTATGGGGAGGGGGGAATAACAAAGCATTGCATGTTTTCACTGAAATATGGAATCCAGATTCAATCTATTTCAAATACACACACTCATGAGTACCATAAAATCAGCCACTTGAGGTGAAGCGGGAGGGCAGTGAGGGGGAGGCAGTGGGGGCAAATACGATAAGTGGCAGTGATACCCAGGGACAAGCATGTCGTACTGAGGGACTGGGTGACGGTGTGCTGGTTGGCGGCATGTCCTGCTCTTGCAAAGGACCCAAGTTTGGTTCCTGACACTCAGGTCAGGCAGCTCAATCTGTCTGGAACTTCAGCTGCTGGGGATCTGATACCTCATGTGGACTCTGGGCCACTGACCCATGTGCCTAGCCCTGCCCTACACATAAAAATAAGTATTTCTAATAATGCCATGATCAAACCCATTATTTTACATCCTAACTGAAATCCCAAAGGTTATAAAGTCTCCCGGACTACATTTCTCACTGTGTCAACTTGTTACTGTGACAAGAGGAAGCATTTCTCTTGGCTTGCAGTCATGCTGAGGAAGGCAGGTAGCATGGGTCGGTCTGAGCTGCTGGGAACGTGGAAGGAATGGTGGCTTCTCATGTGGCTGCCACGAGAAAGCAGAGAGCTGGGCTGGAAGTAGTGACCTTTGCTGGGTTCTTTGTCTCTTGAGACAGGATCTCTCATTGAACTTGGAGCGAGGCTAGTGGCCAGTCAGCCCCTAAGATCTTCCTCTCTGCCCCTGTGGGGGGGGGGGGTAGGGTGCCCTGAAGGAATGTGTGTTGTAGAAATGACACGGTCTTATCAAAGACCTCAGCCTCAGTCCACGGTTAAGGGCAAAGCCTGACACAGCTTTCTTCCCAGATGTTTCTGTCCTGACGGCTGCTCCCCTACATAGTCTGCTCCTACCACGGTTAGCTAAATCCTTGGTCCAACTGTATAGCATAAACCCTGCCCCCTTGTTTATCTGGGTGTATTAATCCCACCTCTATGTCCAGCTCAGCACTAACCCCACGCCCCTGTTCAACTCTACATAATAAACTTGCTGAACTCTCAGGGTGCAGTGGTTTCTCTTCGGAGAGCCCAGACCACCTAACCTCAGCTATTTCTGTGTCCTCTGATTTCTTCATTGCTCCAGTCAGTTCCAAGATCCTGGAACCTTGCTAGAACGTGGCAGTTCCCCCTCCCCACAAAAACAAAAAACAAAAGACCCTCTGGAGTTACATGTGGCAACACCAGGCTTCTTTCCAGAGTGCTGGGATCTGAAATGAGGTCCTCTTGCTTGCAGCTCTCAAACCTGCTACAGGTTAGATGCACGTGGAGATTTTTTTTTTCTTTTTTTAAAATCTTGTTCTTCAGGCCATGTGCCAGCCATATCAGCGACATGGGAGTGTCCAGGGTGAGACTTAGACACCAGTCATTGTTAAGATCCCCGGTGGATTCCAATGTGCAGTTCTATTTGAGAACCAGGATTTTTCTCACCTATTCTTAGCCACCTTCACTTCCGTTGGAGATAGGGTCTTGGGGTTTGTCTTAACCTCCATGAGCTGGGATTCCACACACAAATCAGCACACCTGCTGGCATTATACATGTGTGTCGGTAGACCTGGGTGGTACAAGACCATTTTAAGTGATGAGTTTTCATTGAGGTTATGCATACCATAGAATTCGCCACTTCAACTATTTTTTAAGTGTGCAGTTGGCAGCATTAAAGCATCCACAACGTCATCAAACCACCAGCGTCCATCTTTGTGCGGACTTGACTCACTTAGCATAATATGCCTCCTCTTGCTCTTCAACGGCATGGCAACGGGAGACTGGCGTCGGCTGCTTTCTAGAAAGCACTTTACTGAAATGTGGCCGACTCCTAATTCAACTAGAGTTCACTGACAGAGGTAACAGCTCTGGATCTTTCTTCCTAAGGTCCGAACCAAGAACTCTGAATTCTATTACAGTTCAAAGCAGGACAAAATGTTTTGTTTGTTCAGAGATATATTAGGATAAGCAGCTTTCATCTCGACACCTGTGGGGCCAATGGCTGTGCTGTTTGGACACTTGGGCAGAGGTAGGATGGAGGGAAAGTTTGGTTTCTGCTTTTCTAGCCTCAGTTTCCCCACTTGATTGTGCTGCTGGATTCTCCCAGGTTTTCCCTGTCAGCATCCTGTGACTCGACATTAGTCAATAGCTCCCCTGACTGTACCTTCTTTTTTCTTTTTTGGGTCAGGGTCTTGCAATGTTGCCCAGGCTGGCCTGCAACTCAACGTTGTGCTTACACACACACCAGCTGAGCCCACTTCAACAGCCATCTCTTAAGAGAGGAGCCCTGCTGGACCATAGTGATGAATTTTTAACAAGCCAGTCTTCCAGACAATTTCTCTTTTTAGGACGGTGCAGTAACTGCCGGGTCATAAATAGACATTTGCCTCACTGACTTTCAAGGGGAAGTCTGTAGAGCAATTGCTCTAAACCTGGCTAAAGGTTAGAAGCACCTGGGGAATTAAAAGAAAAAAAAAAAAATCCCGATGTTTAGACCACCTGCCCCATCAATGACATCAAAATCTCTGGGGTGAGATCTAGGCATCAGTAATTGATAAAGAGTCCCCTGTGGACTCCAATGTGCAGTCATATTTGAGAAGCAGGCCTTAGACATTTCCAGTTCACTGGCTTTGGAGCGGTAAGTAGTGATTTCATAGTTCCCAATTAGTACAGTTTTCCATTTCTAAGTCTACTCAGGATGAAAGAAATCCCCGAGCAGCCACAGAGGCTCTCTGCACACAGCTGATCCCAGGGAGATAACTAGAAAATAATTCATCAAACGATAGCTAGGATTGACTGAGAACTTGGGGTGTACCAGGCATGGTGCCCAGTGTTGCTTTCTTATTGGTCCATTTAATTATCAAAATGACCCAAGAGAGTCTAGAGAGGTGCCTGATATGGACAAGGTCAAATTCCACAATAATTTGCAGAGTGGAGACATGATGCCAGCAGGGCACAAAACGGAGTCTCCGATAGGAGTACCCATTAGTAGGAAAGAGCTGAGCAGACAAATGTATCTGTTCATGGAGATAAGTGTAGGAAGGACACAAAACAAAACAGGGTAGGGAGATGGGTGAGTGGTCCAGGACAGCAGAGTTCACAAGAGAGCATCTGAGCAGAGACCAGTCTATCATGGAAATGCTTGGCCCCCCGGGGGGAACATCAATAAACTGACCTCTGAACTGCAAGTCTCACCTCTCCACCATCTTCCCCTCACCCAAAGGACGCAGCAAGCTTGCTTTCCCCCTCCCACCTGCAGGTCTTCCTCTCAGGCCCCTCATTTACATGCAGTTATTAAGTGCTGGAAACGTCTTAGGAGGGCGGAGGAAAGTGAACTGACCGACCGAGCATCTGCTACGAGCAAAGGATTTGACAGCAGCGGCTGGCAGAACTCACTTCCTAAGGTCCTCAACATTCCGGAGGCTGAGGCAGGAGGATAATGAGTTTAAGCCTAGTTTAGGCTACATAAATGTGTTCTGTATCATCTGTCTGTCTATCATCTATGTATCTACCTATGTATCTATGTATCTACCTATGTATCTATGTATCTATGTGTCTATCTATATCATCTATCAATATCATTTTTCACTTTGTATCTGTTGAAATTACTGTAGATACTATTATCTGATATCGCTGATAGCCTTGGTGTTTCACCGCAGCCTGACCCCTCCATTGTCAGTTCTACAGCAGGAGAAGCAGGTTAGAGACCCCTGACAGACATTACCTGTTTTATCTCCACTTCTTCAGTACACCATACCCAAAGTAGCTGCTTATTTAACCTTCCTTGAATGAATAGAAAAACAAAAGTTAAGCTAAAGGAATGATAGCTATGCCTAGATTGCCTGTTTAAATTCTTGTTTAATGATATACCCAAACCAAAGGAAATGTCAGAAACTGATCACCAGTTAAGGGGAGCTAGCTCTTCAGAAGTCCAAACCTACAGGACACAGGCAGTATCTCTGTACAAGTGCAGACCTTGAAATCCAGGCACTGTGGAGTGTTGGCGTAGATGACCATTTCACTGGACATGGTACTATGGTGTGCTAGGTGAGTCCCCAAGACTGCTGATCTTGTCTTCAGCCAACCCTGCTGTCAGACCCTGGACTTTACCAGACACCACCCACCCCCAATTCAGAAAGTCAGAAAGTATTAATCCTAAAGTCTGAGTAACAATGATGCCAGTCTGTCAGGTGCTGCTTGTGTGTTTGCATGCTGGATACCACTCTCAGCTCTCCCTGATCTCTTTCATGCGTTCATTCATTCCTGCAGTCCTTCAGCAATGCAGAGGAGGCAGCTGTGGCCCTGATTCAAGGTCATAGTAGCAACATCACAAGTCCCTCGTGGTCTGTAACCACAGTGCTCGGGGTCAGGGCTGAAACAAGGATTCCCAGAGCTCGCTGGCCAGCCAGTGTAACCAGTGGGTGAGCTTCAGGTTCACTGAGAGCTCCTGTCTCAAAACATAATGTGGCGTGGGATAGAGGATAACACTCAGGGTCAACCTACACACACACTCGCGCACACGAATGCTCGCACGCACCACCATCAACAACAAACATGCATCCCCAAACTCCGGTTTCCTTGTCTGCTCCTCTATAGCTGCTCCTAGCTTCCATACCACAACTCAGTTCCTCCCTGGAAGGTAGTAGTTCACCGCAGCAGCTCAGCTATCAACTGAGAAAGAACAGAGCGAATCTCCCCAAACCTTATCCTTCTCAGAAACCCTGGGATTTGAGGTATCTCCCAGTGAGGCAACTGATAGGGCTAGTGTATCAGGTGTCCTGTCACTTAGGTCTGGAGAGTAGGACAAACCCTAGAGTCCCTGGGAGCTTAATTATACAGAGACTGTGGGGGCAGGGCTCAGAGAGCTGCCTGCAGTTGTCAGAGGTCCCTAAAGCAGGCCAGCGAGATGGGGATAGTTATGTTAGCATGGGAACAGAGAGGAACCTCTCACCCTGGTTGAAATCGGGTTGAAGTCTCACCAGCAGAGAATAAAAAATTCAACACCATGAACAACAGTTGCTTAAGGCCTTTCTCCCTTTCCAGCTGTAAACCTGCAATTTCTGCCTCTCACCAGAAACTGAATTTCCAACACAAGGCCATGCTCCAAGCACCTTGTGGAATCCTGGTGACTTCTGATTTAATCTTGTAAGATCATAACCACACTCACAGCACTTCTTGGGACACCTTATAATTTCAGTCATTGAAAAGGGGAGGAGGGGGAGAGGAGGGAAGGGTCCCTTAGCAACCATTAAGTAACAAAATCCCCAAAGCTCACAACATCTTGGTATATATAAGGTCACCACTTGCGTTGAGTGACACTTAAGCTTGATTCTGAAGCTTCAAACAAGCTTCAGGTGTGTCTCTCTCCCTGAGCATCTAATAACCCCTGACTTAAGATCCGGATTAAACATGTCTTTTAATACATCCCAACTGTGCCTCTTTTCTCAAACGAAGCCAGGGGTCCAGTTTCATCTGAGGGGGATCCCTAAAAGAGTAAGGGTACTCAGTGGCACTCTGGGCTGTGTCACCTGATGTACCAGTGACAGCGGTCAGTGGCACTCTGGGCTGTGTCACCTGATGTACCAGTGACAGCAGTCAGTGGCACTCTGGGCTGTGTCACCTGATGTACCAGTGACAGCAGTCAGTGGCACTCTGGGCTGTGTATCCTGATGTACCAGTGACAGCAGTCAGTGGCACTCTGGGTTGTGTATCCTGATGTACCAGTGACAGCAGTCAGTGACACTCTGGGTTGTGTATCCTGATGTACCAGTGACAGCAGTCAGTGGCACTCTGGGCTGTGTCACCTGATGTACCAGTGACAGCAGTCAGTGGCACTCTGGGCTGTGTCACCTGATGTACCAGTGATGGCAGTCTCTGTTTTATTGGTGAGGTTCAGAGGAGGAAGAGACTGTGTTTCAGGGAGGACCCCAAACAGGACCCCACGATCTGTCAGCAGGAAGCAGCTGCTTGCTAAGCATGGTAGAAGGAGCCTGCTCACACTGAACGTGGTTACCTGGCTGTCCTGGTCTAGTACTCTCAGCTATAGGTTACTGTTCTTTGTTAAGGAGACATTTCTTTACGAGTTCACATCCTAAAGACTTTTTACTTTTGTCACTGAAAAAGGGGAGAACATTTTATTTTGGGTCAAACTTTCAGAGGTTCTGGTTCAGGTTTGCCTGATCTGTTGCTTTGGGCCTGAAGGTTGGTGGCCACCACGGTGGTGGGAACTTGTGGCACACAGCCACTTGTGGCTGTTCACTTTGGGGCAGCTGGGAAGCAGAAAGACCAGGAAGAGGTCAAGGACCCTTCATGGGTTTCCCTTTAGTGACTCTTCTTCCTTCCAGTGAGGCTCCACCCCCAGGGCCACCTAAGCTTGCAACATGTGAATTTATGGAGGACATTTAATATTTAAACTGTGATGCATATTCACAGGAACCAGAGGAGATGAAGACATATGACCAAACACTCTTGGGATAGGTGGACAACAATCAACACATTTATAAAGTTTTCAGGACAGACTATGGGAAATGTGGGTTATCGTCCTCTGAATGCCTCCATCTTGCAGGAACCACACTGACCGTCTTCTACTAAGTGACTAACAGTATGTCACCAGATGAACCCACCTGCAAGGGATCTGAGACTCCCACCACCTCCCCCACTTATCTTCAGAACTCCTGCATGCACAGGCTAAGAACTTACTTGGTGTGAGCACACAGGAGAGGCTGAAGGCCAGTGTTACAAAGCCATTAGAAGTATTAGCTACTCGCATACACCACAGAGGTTCTAGAAGGGAGGCGGGGAATGATACAGGTTGTTAAGGAGGATAGACAAAATGGGAGAACGCAGGTGACTAAGGGAGCGGTACTGAGCCCTCCATGCCCAGTCCAGGAAGAAGCGAAGGCATGCAAGGATGGAGAGAGGATCACAGAAAGGACCGATACTAAGTCTAGTTTATCTTTAATGGGGCTTCTGTCAGGGCCCAAGCTCAACTTTTTGGCTTGGTAACCTTGTCTGATCTTGGCCATGGTAAGGGTCTTTTTACTTTGGTGAACAGAGTATGTGTTGGAATTTTATTGACCAGAAAGCACATGCTCTTGGTAGAGCCACTATCTTCCTGAAGAAACTTTAGGACCAGCCATGCTGACCATTAAGTGCCCACAAGCTGGGGGTGAGGGGCTTCCCTAGGCCACCAATTACAATTGTTCTTCCCAATGTTCTGCTGACTGTGCCTTATTGTTTTCTGTGGTGAGGCTTGACCGTGGTGTTCGGAGTCAGGGTCTTCAGAGAGCTTACACTTCTGAGTCTGGGCAGAAAGCACATTAGTTCAATCTCAAAGACCACTATTAATCCAGGGAACAGTGAACACTGATGAGGAAGGGCAGATGGGGCAGTCACTGAGGACAGAGAAAGGGCCAGGGTGGATTCAGGTTTGGGAATCTTTTAAAAATATCAAATTATGAGCATAACATTAGGTATGAAAGTGAATGTTTATTTTGAATCCAAAAAGTAATGGCAACAAATCACAAATTACAAAAAAGTTGGCAGATACTGCAAACACTACAGAATTCATAAAAATCACATTTCCACTAATTAGCTGCTTGGCAAATCACAGGTAACAAATGCATACTGCATAATTTTTAATTATCTTTTCTATGTGAATTTTGTAATATAATTTTCCACAGAGAGAATTTCAAGATAACTCAGTGTTTGAAAGATAATTGAAAAGATAACATGGTCTCTTCCTCCGGTATGGGTGATAATTCAGTTTGGTTATTTGAGACATTTCTCATGTTCAAAACTAGCTACTGGTAGTATCGTATACATTTGTAGGATTGTTAGCAGATAAGGGGTGAATGCCAAGTATCCTTTTGTCTATGAACTGTAAGACTGGACATTTTTATAATCATAATATATGGTGATTGATGACTTGTCAGCTTGTTGGTTATGTTCTACTTGTAGTCCTATGCCAAGTCACCGAGCTAGCCTTGTGTCTTTGTGCAATGACCTCAGTGAGTTGTTTCAGTGTGCCACAGAGTTTGTGGAATAACTCGATTGGTTGAGTGTTAACAGTAACTGGAGAGAGCTAACTGAAATCCACATAAACCCATCCACTAACCCAACTAAATGGATCCCCAGCTCTGCCTTGAATGGGTACCTTCTGGTAAATGCTGGGCTGCAGGAGCTCCTCCCAGTGTGAATGGCGACTGGTATAGGTGACCGGCCTGACAGTTAACTTTCATGAACGCCACAGTGAGTAAAAAGGCAAGAGGAGAGGTGTGACCAAAGAGGATGGCGAAGCTTTTGTTTCAATTTCTATGCTAGGAAGGAATGCAGAAAGGTATTCCAGAACCTTCTCTGAAGTCAGCCACAGCAGGGCCCATGAACTTGCATGCAGAGACCAATCATGTAAACATCTGGTTACCTTGAAGGTTTTCATCACAAGAAAGCCTATGAACGGGTGGGTGTGACTTCCAAAAGCTATCATGACGTTGAAAGGGGGTTCTTCCCTCCTCACACTAGAGGACTGGAAAGTCCTCTATTTTGGTCACCAGAATATTCCTTCTGGTTTGCTCCCCCTCCTCCTTGGCCCCCTTAGATTCCTTTACTAAGGGTCTAAACCCTGACATCACTTTCAGGGGAACAAGGAGAAAATCACAGTTTGGCCTTCCCCTCCAAGGACAGGCAGAGACTTCACTCTCCACCTGGGCAATGCAAGGACTTGGTTCCACAGAGGGAGCCAGAGGCGTGCAGCAGGGAGGAGTTGGAGCTCAGAGGAGAAGGTCACAGGAGGTCATGAGGCTCTGTCACTCAGATCCTGAGTCCTGCCACTGATGGTTCTACAAAACAATAGTGATCTCTGCTTTACGGTTAATTGCACAACATTGTTGAGTTTGGCATCCGTAATACATGCAACAGTTGACGAGGGTCTGTAGCTTATTCATTTTCACAGCTGGGTCATATTCCAGTGTAGTGATACAGACACTTCGTAAAGGGACTATGGATTTTTTTGTCATTATCTACCTTCAGCTACTGGCTGCATCATAAAGAATATGGCTGGTCTTTATTCCCAGTTCCTGGGAGAAAGCCTCTACCCCTGGAAAGCCCTGGAGAGGGTCTGTTATTCATGGTGGGCTCCTGAGACCACATCTGAGTTTATATGAATGAGGCGGCTCAGAGCAGAATAGAGTTGGGTAATGTTTAGGTAGGCATGACTAGGCCATCCATGCCTAGATAACAGACATCCTTTCCTGAAACCAAACCAACAGATAGCCTCTAACCACTGAAAGTCACCCGAGTATCACATGTCAATGCAGTCAGAGGTGGTTCTGAATGAAGAACAAAGACACTTCAGAAATCATTTTGTAATCTAAGTATAGGACTTTCCTTAGTTCTGTGAACAGACAAGCAAACTGTTAAACCCAAGGGGCCATGGGAACTGCAGCCAGTAGACAGAGACAGCTTCTACCCTGTGTATCTGCACTGATTCAGGGTCAGGGTAGCAGTACCCAAAGTGGCAAATGCTATTTGTTTGCTATTTTAAACGTAAATGGCATAGTATTCAAACTACATTGTGCTTTTAGTCAGCATCCAAAATAAAGATTTTTGTATATTGCTGTTATATTTAGCAACACTACCAGAGTCTTTTTCCCCTCCAAAAGACATTTTTTATTATTACGTTGGCGCACCATGCTCTGTTTAACTAAACACTATTTATTTATTTACTTATTTATACTAAACTGTCATTCATATCTGCTGGGAGAGTAGAAATCAGTTTTTTCCACTAGAGTGACACTGGGTACATCAACCACTCCAGGACAGGCCTATGTTCAGGAGTTAAACAATATACAACAGACTCCACAGGGTTTTTTGTTGTTGTTGTTGTTGGTGGTGGTGGTGGTGGTGGTGGTGGTGTGGGTGTGTGTGTGTGTGTGTGTGTGTGTGTGTGTGTGTGTGTGTGTGATTTTATTTGGATACGATTTGTTGAGTTTTGTTGTTCTTGTTGTTGTATTTCC
This sequence comes from Uromys caudimaculatus, assembly GCA_028551405.1. Taxonomy (NCBI): domain Eukaryota; kingdom Metazoa; phylum Chordata; class Mammalia; order Rodentia; family Muridae; genus Uromys; species Uromys caudimaculatus. The sequence continues at coordinate 56,911,719 of CM052715.1, forward strand.
CTTTTGTGTGCTGTTTATTTTGTTTTCTTGGTTTGTGTGTGGGGTGTTGTTGTTGTACTGGGCTGTTTTTGGAGAAAGAACTTTAAAGTTGGGTGGGTAGGGAGAGAATCTGGAAGGACTTGGGGGAGGGAAAGAATATGATCAAAGTATATTTAAATTTGAAAACATTTTTTAGAAGGTTTATTATTTATTTTATGTGTAAGAGTACACTGCAGCTATCTTCAGACACACCAGAAGAGGGCATCAGATTCCATTACGGATGGTTGTAAGCCGTCCTGTGGTTGCTAGGAACTGAACTCAGGACCTCCGGAAGAGCAGTCAGTGCTCTTAACCACTGAGCCATCTCTCCAGCCCTGAAAATTATTTTAGATAATAAAAAATATAATAAAAAAGAAAAAAAACACCGATAATGGTGTTGACTTGCCCAAACAGGGGTTCTGACCAAGTGCCTGTGGTCACTGTTCAGCTTGGTTACTTTGTGCAGATGGATGCGTGAATCAGGCTTCTGAACACTCAAGTCAATGACTATTCCTGGGAAGATTATAATTCTAGATCACTTTTTGAAATCCACAAAGTCTTAAATTTCCAGCCATTAATTTGCCTGTAGGTTGACGCTTTATTGAGGCAATGTGACCATTTGTGGAAGAGCACAGCTTACTGTGCTTGCTAGGACCACTGGTGCAGTGTTGGATATGGACTCTGGGCAGAGACACTCCCCGCCTAACCATTCCCCAGCTACCCTGGCAGCTTAAGCATTCGTTCGTGCTGCTATCTTACAAAAGGACAAAGTGAAGCTTCGGAAACAGAAAGCGAGGGCAGGGAATAAGTCCAGGTCCTGCTCTGAACAGTTATCTTCACATCAGCAATTCTCAAGCTCCAGCCCTTTAGTCATCAGAACCTCAGAGGCTGGACCGGCTCCAAGGCTTTGAATCCATTGGATGACACGTGAGTAAATTTGAGTAAATTTGCATGCCCGATAGCTTCCCAGGGAGCCTGAAGCTACACTCCAGAACCAAGCTGCTGAGCCTTCCCGGCTGTCCCCGCTTTGTTCAAGCCCCACGTCTGTTTCTGTTCAGGGGCTCGGGAGCCATGCCTCTCCTCCATGCACCTGCAAGGGTTCCATCGCAGCAGCATGTTTCTGGGCCCTTAAGCCCACAGCCCTCATGAGGTGGTCGCTGTTGTCACCTCCTGTCCCTGCATGTAATTACCCTCATTAAACACATTCTACTTACCATCCATGTAGACAAGCTCTGCTGAGCAAGGGCTGTGTCTGCACCTGATGCCCAGGCGGTGCCAAGATGGCACTCCAGCTGAGTCCTTGCCTGTGGGTCACAAGGTTCTCTGGGCTCTGTCTGGGGCTAGGGCTACCCCGAGTTGTCCTTGAAAAACTGCAAACTCTACTGCTTCAGCCCTTCCACTTCCATCTTTACAAGCAAGCCCCGTGACCTGAGCTGGGATTTAAAGTCAGGGCAGGACAGTGGCCTGCCCTTCTCAGCCCTCAGCTCGTGAGGCAGATGGAAGCCTCTAGAAGCCCTTAGGGTTGAGGCTGGGAGGGCAACGTGCTCAGGTGCAGTTCAGGTAAGTTCATCCCAAACAATAAAATAAGCACATGAAAGACTGATAAAGGTCTTTCCTCTGACACAGTCTGCCATGACTAATTTGATGGTAAGCATTGTATCTGTATATGTGTGTGCCACAGGCCAAAAGAGTGTCCATAATTATTCTCCACATTTTTTTCTAATAAGACAGGGTCTGTCACTGAACTGATTCAGCCAGATTATCTGGTCAGCATGCCCCAGCGATTTTGTCTCTGGCTCTTCAGCACTAAGACTGTAGAGTGAGCCACCATGCTTGGCTTTTTGCACAGGGGCCCAGATATCCACATTCAGGACTTTATGCTTGTGTGTCAGGTATTTCATCAACTAAACCATTTCCTCAACTCCCTGCTTTAAAAACAAACAAACAAACAAACAAACAACAAAACAAAACAAATCGAAGTTCTTTGCAAATCCTTGTGAATGCCCCTGTTTTGCGGGCGACCTGACTCTTAGCAGGGGATTCACTGCACAGAAGTTTTTGGTGTAGTTGTTGTCTTGTCAGCAGAACCTGGCTCTCACCTCACTCATGCATCAGGTGTTCTCCTGCCAGACATTAGAGTCCTCATATGCTGCACATCTGTGTTGACGACATGTGGTTTGGATCTGGGTTCAGATCTCATGCTAGTAACTTACTTTCTGGTGACTAACAACAACGTTCTTGGTCTTTGTGAGGCACAGGTCCCTCATCTGCACAGTAGAGACAGTGCCCATGTCATCTGTGGTGAGGGACTGACAGAAAACAGACAACAGCTCCCAGCCACGCTGCCTGCCCCCTTCTTAGGCTCCATTTTGATAGGTTTCTTTTTTTGCTTGTTAGGGTGTATTCACAGTTCTTGGCTTCTTTCTCAACTACTGACCCTATTCCCCTCTCCCATCCCACGGAGTCTCCTCTCCCCAGCCACCCTTTCTCCATAGACAAAGGTTACCACCTATGCACTCTGCATGTTGCAATTGGAAGATGGCTCCCCCCCCCCGCTCTGATTTTCTAAATCCTTAGAACCCACAAAGATCACTTAAAGGCCAGGTCCTCAGGGTGCTTATCACATAGGGAAAATGGGATATCCATGAGGGGGGTTGCCACTCACTTCTACCAGCTGTGTGCCCACCTTGCCTGTTAGGACGGTAGTCTAGACTCTGTCTTCTTGGAGCTCACCTGCTCTGGATTATTTGCCTATAACTTAGCCCAGCAACACTATAGACTTCAAAATCATCTCTAGCCGACCTGTAATACTTACTGTAATGCAGGTGCCCTAGACATTGCTGTTACAATGTATTATTATATACATTGCTATAATGTATTATATACATTGTTGCTATTAAGGAGCAACAGGAAGAATGGAGAGCATGGCCCTTTATCTAATCAGAACTAGTTCATTGCTAGTGATCAGGAAGAGGCGGGGTCATTTCCACATTGCATATCTCAGCTTTGCACTTGAAGTGTCTGTGTGTGGTAACAGTGGTGACATGTGACAATGGCTAGCATCTGGATGCCACTTTACCTTCTTTGTCTCCTGGTCAGGGGAAGCAGGATGCAGGGCTAAGGAGCCAGTAGGGCAGAAGCGTGGCAAGAATTGGTGGGGCCAGATTTCTGGCTGCGTTAGTAGCATCCAAGGGTTCCTTATCCAACTGACTCTGCTTAAGGCCTGATTTCCACATTAAGAATATATTCTGCTGAGCATGGTGATGTATGCCTTTAATCTCAGTACTCGGGAGGCAGAGGCAAGCAGGTCTCCTGGAGTTCAAGCCCAGCCTAGTCTACATAGCAAGTCCTAGGACGGTCAGGGCTACATAATAGGGACCCTGTCTCAGAACAAACAAAACAACAAAGAACAAAAACCAAAAAAGAAAATATTTTCTTTGTCCCTCAGCATTTACGGTGGGGGTTTGTTCATAGGACACCTTCACTCAAATGTGCAGATTCTCAGTCTCGTCTATAAAATGGCATAATGTTTATTTGCCTATATCTTAGCCCAGCAACTCCACAGGCTTTCAAATCATCTCTAGATGACCTGTAGTACTTACTGTAATGTAGGTGCCATACACGTTGTTATTATTATATACATTGTTATAATGCATTATATACATTGTTGCTATTATGTATTGTTATATATATTGTTGTTATAATGCATAATTATATACATTGTTGTTATAATTATTAGTTGTGGAATAATGATGGGAATAAAATACAGAAACCATTTTTTTGATGTGTAATTGACTGACTCCATGGGGATGTCACCCCTAGATATAGCAGGATGACAGTATTTGGAGTAACATTCTGGCTGTGCAAGAGGTCACTGTTGAATACAGAATGATACCTGTCACTCATGCAGTAAGCATCAATCACTCACAGTTAGCGTGAGCTCAGTGCGGGGCTATGTTGGATGGAGAAGACCTAAGGTAAAAGAACTGGCTCTCTTCGCACAGTGCCACCCAGAGGTGCACAAGAGTGCTCTCGGTGAGACACTGAGGGCCCAGAACCCCCGGGGGGACAGGGCCTGTGAATGAGAGAGAAGGACATGTTTGGCTCATGAGAGGGTCACCAAGGGTGCCAAGGACCCTGGGTAGCTCGAGGATGCTGGGTGCATGAGGTGGATGGTGAAGAAATGGATGCTTAACACCTGTCTGGTGAGGGGGTCCTAGGAAAACCTGAATCCTGCTCACTAACCACACACTGTCTGGCCCCCCGCAGACCCAGCATATCAAATACTATGCCTGGAAACATCTGGAAGGAAGAGCTTTTTGTACTTCAAGACAGAAACCTCTGGGTCAAGCTTAGATCACTACTCTTCAGTTCTCTAAGCTTGAGAAAGCCTCAGCCACTTGATGCCTCAGTCTTCTCATCTATAAAATGGGTCCGATAACACAGGCCTTCCTGTATTACCTTATTTCCAAAAGGAAATAAGAACCGAGAAAAGCTTGCACATAAGGGGAGCTATGGCCAAAGCCTGCGGTACTTCACAGCACAAACTCAGCTGGCTTCTTTAAATACACTGAGCACAATTCATTACCTTCTAGAGGGGCAAGATTTGGAGCATTAGCTGCAATCTAGGTGTCAGCGCAGCTCTGGGATCTCTGCTGAGGAGTATGGAGCTGGGCCTGGTGATGCTGTGCCTGCTTCTCTAGTCTCTGTCTCCTTACCCGCCAGACAACCAGCTGCCATTTTTCTCTGCTCAGAGTGTATCTGTTGGTCCCCATTGCTAGATTTGACAAATGGATATTAAGGTGTGATAAAGGTGCGCGTGTGTGTTTTAAGTAGGGCACACCGGCTCTACACTGTGTTCCTTTGTTTGTAGACTGTGTGTGTTCTGTTTAGGGCATTTTAAAAAAAGGAAAAGGAAACATATTTATTTCTCTGTGTGTGTGGGGGGGGGCAATGTGATTAGGAACGGAAAGGTACAGATGTAGGCATTAATACGAGGATACCGAGAGATTACAAAGACTCCAATTTCACAAATTTGTCTAAAACTAGTCCTGGCTCTGCACAGCTTCGGTCTTGGAGGAAGCATGTGAGCTAGGACTTATTGAAAGCCTTCACTGAGGATGATGAGAATCAATTGTGACTGCTCAAAGAAACCCTTTGGGCTAAATGTGTCCCTCTCATGTGCCCCATCTGGAAAATGCATGCTTCAGGAAAGCTGTCTCCATCTGCATGCTCCCCGGGCCTGTGATCCCCATGGGGCTCTGCTCCTTGGTCCCATAGCCTAGAATCTGCGCATGCTTCAGGAAAGCTGTCTCCATCTGCATGCTCCCCGGGCCTGTGATCTCCATGGGGCTCTGCTCCTTGGTCCCATAGCCTAGAATCTGCAGCTTCAACAGAACCCTGCTCCCATCTCTTCTAGGTGTTCACACATCCTGAGTATTCCATGCAGCCAAATGTCACACTGTAGGAAAGTCTCGTTTTACAGAGCAGATGAGACAAGAGGGCCCAAGCTGGGTGGAGGGAAAGCTTGCAGACCTTTAAATACGGGAGCTGAGAGGGCACAGGTGGAAGCCTGTTTGCAAAGCCAGCAGTGCTTGTATATCATGAGCAAAGACCCTGAATTTAGCAATGTGGTTAAGTACAAAGCAGTACAGACCTAATCTGTTTAAACCAGGAGTCATATCTGAGAAGAGCTGTTGTCCAAAAGCGTAAGGCTGCAAAGAACATTCGGTGAGCAAAGCCTTGGTGGTAGTCTAGGGAGTGTGATGCTCTGGCCACACTAGAGTTAAGCAGAAAGACTCTGTCTCAGCCCCTGTTGCTAGAAATATCTCACAAATGTCCTCATTCAATTTCCGGCCTTGGTACATAACACCCAGGGAACAGAATTTAATTTTCTATGACTGAATGGCTTCCTTCACTTGCAGGACTTTCTGAATTTTAGTTTATTATGGTACAAGCTCACAGGTAGGAACAGGGAAGTTTAAATTACTTTTGGCAGCTTGGACTATGAATGTTCAGACTAGAAACCAATTTGAACTTGAGAGCCAAAGTCCAAAAGAATTCCTGAAGAGACTTGCTTTTATTTTGCTGTCCTTTGCTTTTCTCCACAAAGCCAGCCAAGATTCCACCATCATCTTGGGCAAGTTACATTTTCGAGGGTTAGGAGCTGGACAAGATGGCTGCCATGTTGGCTTCTCTCTCCGCCTCCTTCTCTTTTCCCCCACTTAGTTCCTCTTCTGAACTTTCTTTTCTAGAGGTCTCTCTGGCACATGGCCGAGTTCAGAGTTTTTACCTGGATGTAACAGCCATGTGTCTGTGAACCAAGAGTTAATCAAGAGTCCCTGTTGACTAGCATTTTGCTCTTTGTGAATGTTATTCTCCTGACCTGCTGGGGATCTGGTGGGACTCACTAGGAGCATCAGACACCTGTCACAGAGACAGTAGTGTGCCATACAGAGCTTGGAGCTGAGGGGACCTGTCAGGAGCCACATTTAAGCCATACTTTAAACCAGGCATCTTTCCTAAACATAGTCTAAGAGTAGGAAGCACACAGAGCTAGTAATGGTTTCCTAAACATCACAAACCAACTAACTAACCAATCAATCAACCAACCAAACCAACCAACCAACCAACCAACCAAACTAACCAACCAACCAAATCAACCAACCAACCAACCAACCAAATCAACCAACCAACCAACCAAACAAACAAACCAAACCAACCAACCAACCAACCAACCAACCAACCAAACCAACCAACCAAACCAACCAACCAACCAAAAAACCAAGTAAAGTAAATATTGCCAAAATGAAAACCTGTTTTCTTTTCTTTTTTTTTTCTTTCAATGCTGAGGGTAAAATCCAGGACACCGAGCACACTAGGTCAGGGTGCTATCCCACTAAGTATGGCCTCAAGCTTCAAAACTGGTACTTTTAAGGACAGTATCTAGAAAATAAAACAACAAGCCACAGACCTCAGATCAAGGAGATTTTAGAAATCGTCTGATAAGAGGCTTACATTTAGAATACAAGAAGAGTCTCCAAGTTCAAAATTAATAATAGTATGAATAGTGATATAACTCAATTAAAATAGGCAAAGATCTCAAGATATAAAGAAGACATGTAAAAGGCTGAAATGCACATGAGAGGATGCACACTACAGGAGGCTCAGCACCAGTAACCATGGATAAAACCAATTCAAAACCACCGTGAAATCTTTCTCACACCTGCTGGGGGACTAGGAAGAAAGGAAGGATGTGGTCACAGAGAGGACAAACTCTCACACTTTGCCTACTGGATACAATGTTGCAGTGGAATCTGCTATTAGTTTCTCAGACAGAAACACATGACCTAATGATGCCACGTTATAAGACATGTCTATAGAGACTTGTACGTGAGTGAGTGTTCGTGGCGGTGATATTACTCATAGTCCCACAGAAAAACCCAGATGTCCATCAATAGATGGGCAACGAGACAGCTGTGATATGGATTATTGTTAGACAGATTTACTGTCTTCACTTTTGAAATGAAGTCTTAATATCGGCCTCTACCACTAAATAAATCCAGGCAGCACTGTGCTGAATGCAAGAAGCCAGACTCAGAAGATCAAAGGACCCTGTCTTACACATCCACATGACCTAGCCAGCAAGGTCAAGGCTATGGATACAGAAGTAGATGGATGGCTGCTTAGACTAAGGAACGATGGGGATGTAGGGAAGGAGGTTACAATGGGGTGGAACACTGTTATTTTGGGGGGCAAAGAAATGTCCTAAAATAAATTCTGGCAGCAGATGCACAGATGAATGATTCTAAAAGCCATTCAATTATACACTGATAATGGGGAATCATGTGGCATGTTTTACAGTTTAGACACAAACATACAGCATAGTCCTACCGAAAGGAAGACTCCAGCAGTGGCCTTCTACCAACCAGCTATGTGTCGGAGGAAGTGCTGGTCTCTCCATGGGAATCTATGTTGGGAGGCCTGGGTCTCAGGAAGCTTCATGTGCAGAGACTGAAGTAGAGAAAGCAGTGTGTGTGTGGCGATTGCCTATCCTGATTGGTCACTGCCGGTGTCTTTTCTCATTAGTTGGTCCAGAGCCTCCGTATTATTAAGGGCTTTGCCTGTCACCCCATGTGTAAGCTTTGGACTAGAACCAGCCAAACCGCAAAAGGATTAACATCTAAGGCCTTTCGAGGCCTACACACTGGGTCTCAAAGCCACAGTGCTTCCTCATCTACGCACTGTAACAAGCTCACTCTAAGACTTTTTCACTCACCCCTCTTCTTCATGCCTTGTACCTTAGAAGAGAACCAGGACCATTAACTCCCCCCTCTTTCCCCCAATTTACCATTAGTGGTGGAAAGTCTCGTATCTAAGGCCCAATTAAGAATCACTATTTAAAAGTCACTATTTTTTGAGGACTCTCCAGATGCCCGAAAAGGCTGAGCATTTCACACATTATTTGGTGTCTCCCTCAGCCCAGCAAGTGGAATCTGTTATTTCCAAGGGGCGGAGCCAGCCATAGGCAGGCTGAGAAACTTGCTCAGGGACACAAGGAACCAGTTAACACGGGTTTACTCCATCTAAGAGAATGTTGGCAAGGGTGGGGGGAGTGTGTCTTGTTCCCTCAGAGACCAAAGCAAGGCTGCCACTCTGGGTGGGTAGTGAGGTAAGGCCTACACAACCATACCGTGAATAACAGCTCAGGGTAGGGCGAGGCTGGAGGCCACTTTTCCCAGACTCCTGGGCCAGAGGCAGGTGTCCAGGGCTATTCTCTCTTGGTAGCTGAAGGATTCAGATTAAACATTCTTTTCATAACGAGCACAGTTTGAGTGAACTTCCTTTTGTGTCAAATTTCTGGAACTATCACTAGAAAAACTCACTCTCTTTTAACCAGGCATATCTACCTCCTATGATTTTAATATTTTAAAAACATAATGAAAATGTAAAAAAAAAAAAAAGCCATCAATTTTCTGTCATTAGCATGTTGGAGTTTCTATTTGTTGTCTATTTTTAAAATTATTTAAATATTTTTTGTTTGTGTCTGAGTGTGTATCATATGCATGCAGGTGGCAGGGGGTAGGGAGAGGTTGCCCACCATGGGTGTTGGAAACCAAACTTAGGTCCTCTGGAAGAACAGTCAGTGCTCTAACCACTGACCCACCTCCCTAGCTCATGTGGTCTATTTTAATGTATATTTCTTCCTCATTTCCTCTCAGCTGCTGTCATCATAGCCCCTATACAGCTTCTGTGCATTGCATGGTACTCGTATGAAGGCCAGAAGACAATTTTGTGGAACAGGTTCGCTCCTTCACCTTTATGGGGGTTTAGGGGATCTAACCATGGTCCAACCTGTCACAAGTACTTTTACCCACTGAGCCATCTTGCTGGCCACTGTATTGCTTTTAAGCTCATTATTACATAATCCTTTTCTCTGTGACTGTAAACTCCTTAAACATTGAAAATGGTCATAATGAATGCCCTTGTGTGGGGTAAACATGATTTTGTAAAGTATAGATATTCACATATCAGATTTTCTTAAAGTAGTATTGTCTGTCAATACTTGTGTTCTGTGTATCTAGGAGTTAAAGTGCTGCAGATGGCCAGGCAGCTTTAACTGACTTCAGGATGAGCGTAAATTGTACTGAGGTAGAATGAGAGGGTGGGAGAACGGTGCCCTTGAGTCTCAATAAAGCATTTAGCACCATCTCCTACAACATCTTTGTGGTCGATTTTTAAAATATGGGTTAAATGATTATAAAATTATGCAGATGGGTAACTGGTTGGGCAGCTTACAGGTCAGAGATGTCTGCTGGCTGGGAGGCTGGGCCTCGCACCTAGTCTCTTTATGCATATTTTAATTAGTGATATAGGTGAAGTCCTAGAAGGCAGGTTTAAACATATTATAAAGCTGTAAAGGACACGATTGTATGATAGAACAAAGATCCAAAAAGACCTCCTCCCGTTGGAATAGTTGCCTGAGCCAAGAAGATGAACTCTACATGTGCTTAAAACCAAAACCAAAAAACGAATAACAACAAGAAACAAAAACCCAACCGCATGAATTTAAAATACAGAATATAGAACTAACACAAATTAATTGGCTAGCAGCCCAATATGAGCCTGCACGTGCAGGTGTGGCGTGTCATTTACAGAGCAGAGGTGTCACACTCATACCAATTCTGTGCTGATGAGGTCACATTCGGTCTATTCTGCAAATGGACTTTAAGGAGGGCTCTGACAGGAAGAGGAGGTGAATGAATGTGTAGCTAGATGGTGTGGGCTCTGGAGTGCAGTCAGCTGAAGGCAGGTCCTCTGTTTATTTCATTCTATCGAGAGCCGAGGCACTTAAGACCAGCAAGTACAGGTAACTAAGCCTGAAAACCACTGTGTAGAGACAATGAGGCTCCGCACCGCAGGGCTCCACGCTGCAGGGCTCCACATTGCAGGGCTCCGCTCTGCACTGCAGGGCTCCGGAAGGGACAGGATACAGGATGTTAAATATTTGAGAGCTGTCCTGAGGGTAAGTCAGGCTTCATCCTGAGACTCTGGAGAACCACACTCAGGCTAACAGAAAGCAGAAGCATGGCTTGTGCATTAGTCAACCAGCATTTACTGAACACATTTTATGGATCAGACGCTGTGCTAAGTGCTTCCAAAATAGATATGAATGAGAAGTGTTCTTAATCCAAGGACCCACTGGGTCAATCTGGGAAGAGGCAGCACATGAGCTACTCAACAGGATATAGAAGTGCCTCGGGATAGAGGAGGACTTGACTAACTCTCCTGGAGAAGTAGGTGACTTGGGACGTTTGAGCAGAATCTGTCGGGGCCCATGGCAGTGTATGTGGGAGGGAAGGAACAGTGTGTGGGCCCGGAGCTGTCACTGCTTGTGGCATCTTCTGGGGCAAGATGACAAGTTAGTGATATTACACCAGGAGAGGTGGGTGACTGCAAATTAAGTTCAAGATGAGAGCTGGCCTGGAGCTCAGAGTGTTGTGATCCTGATTTAGAAGGGAGCCATAAAAGTCAGAAAATTCATAGCAAAGCCGGGCAGTGGTGGCGCACGCCTTTAATCCCAGCACTTGGGAGGCAGAAGCAGGAGGATTTCTGAGTTCGAGGCCAGCCTGGTCTACAGAGTGAGTTCCAGGACAGCCAGAGCTACACAGAGAAACCCTGTCTCGAAAAAAAAAAAAAAAAGAAAAAAGAAAATTCATAGCAAAATGGTTCTCACCCTCAAAACACGCCATTTCTTGCTATACCACTGTCCTCAACAGTCCAGTCCAGCAAAGGCTGAATAGAGAGACCATGTTTCAGCAGCTGAAGGTTAGACAGCAAGAGGAAATCGTGAAAACAGTGGGGCGGGGGACACAGAATATACAGGGGACTCACGATACAAAGGAAAAGCATCATCTTGTCTTTTCAGATACAACAGTGATCGGAAGCAAAGAGAGGACATTCTTAAAGACTGAAAAAAAAAGAGTGTGAATCTTGAGTCCTGGGAACATAAAACTTTCAAAAATGAGAGTAAAATAAAGATACTTTATTCCAGTAATAGAGAATTTGCCACCTGCCAGCCTGTACTCCAGGAAGCACTCCTGAGCAGCCCTCACAGGCAGTGTGTTCCTAGGCTCTGAGCTTGCCTTAGCAGCAGGCGGCTCAGATAGAGAGGTGAACACCAGGTGGGTGTTTGCAGGAGGGAGGGCTACAGGAAGGAGCTATGGTTCCCTTTGAGCCATTGAATCAGCTCTCCAGGGGAGAATTCACCCCAAGGCACACTCAAGAAGCTGACCTTGGCTTTGAGGAGGCAGTAGCCCCGTGTGGATGCCCGGTGCCATTTTAGCATAATGAGACAGCGTACTGGTTGGGGAATAGCTGGTCCTCCCTCACTCCCTTGTCCAACTCCTTCATGTGCTTGCCAAGGGTGAACTGCTGGCAAGCATGGCAGCTTCAGGACCTCACCTCAGGACTCAGGCAAACTCTGTCCTGAGTGGATTCTGCTTGGGATGGGGTAGTGGTTAGACTCAGCCCTGGAGCTCAGTGGGGTTGCTTCTCAGGAGGGCCTGGGTGTACTGAGGAGAAAAGAACACCAGGAAGCTGAGGTACCTGCTCCTGGGACTTGGAGAAAGAAGACTCTGAGAGCCAAGAAAATTAGCTTTCCAAGTCTCCCTGAGTGTTCAGACACTTGGCTCTTCAGTACAGCCTCCGTTCTAATCCCTGAGGTCATATTTTTCCTCTTTAAAATGGGATATTCCATAGTCTTTTAAATGCACCTTTTCAGCTCCACTGATTTGGAATAACATGTTCGACAATTAAGAAGAAAGGGACCCTCCCTGCTGGCTGGTTCCTCTGCAAGGTGGCCTTCTACAAGCCCATTGGTACCATGGGCTCTGTGAGTGTCTGAGTCACTCATGGTATCAATATAACAGACCCCAGGCCTGTTTGGGGGTCCTGAGCAGTTCCTTTGCCCCCCACACTGTGGGCTTTGCTTTCTGCTAGGTAGAGACCATGCAGGATGTAGGCAAGCACTGAAAGTTCCACAGGTGCTCTCCTAAGTGCAAAGAGGCTTTCAAAGCCACAGAAATGAGCATTCTTCCTGGATTGACGTAGAGAGGAGGACCCTTTCTGGGTGCCTTCTCAGGCAAGTGGCAGATGCCATCCAAGGCAGGTAGGACAGGAGAGGAGGCAAAGTGACAGTGGTCGGGACTATGAAGGCAGCTTCAACTTTCTGAGTTGTTCTTGGCAGAGTTTCTCAGGCTTCAGTCTGTGCTTAGGGACGCCTCTGGGGCCTCAAATGAACCACGGCCTTGAACAAACTACAGCAATTTGCTGAGCCTTCAAAACACTCATTCCTATCCAACTGTGAAACCAGTGTTTTGTTTCTTAAATAACATCTTAGTGAAGTAGCTTACAGCAGAAAGAAAAGTTCATATTTTCCAAATCACCGATCATATCCCCTAACTGCTAAAATCATGCATAAACAAGCAGCGTTTCTTTTGTTTAGATTCCGGGTTTCTGTAACTTCGGCCAAAACGTACCATGGGGAATAGGCGGTTTCTGAGGTAATGTAATTGAGGCTCCCCAAAGCTATGCTGTGCCTCAGAGCTCCACCATGAGCAAGCCCTCCAGTTAAGGCACATGCTTCGTGTTCACCCACAAGGTCTTCCCAGCGCTGGCGTGAGAACTGCAGCGCTGAGCTTTAGGGAGCATCACGAGCACTGGCTTCCACTCCCAGGGAAGGAACCTCACGAGCACACAGATAGCTGGACCTGAGCTTCTGACTCAGGAGGTCTGAAGTGAGAACCAAGCGCCAGCCTGTCTGAGTAGTTCTTGGGTGCTACAAAAGAGCAGCACTTGGAGACCCCAAGCCAGTTACATTTTATGGAACTGTAAGGAGATAGAGAGGTGAACTGAAAACATTCTGGTCAAAACTGAGGTAAGAAGACACTGGACTAGGAAGTAGCCAGAGGTTTGGGGTTCAAAGTACCAACTTAGCAGGAAGCGTTGACTTGCTCGAGAGATCTACCAGAAACATGAGACCCTTTGCTGCCCATATTCTCATGAGTCTACTCCTCTTCCTCTCTTGCCTGGGCATTTTTCACATGTACCTCATGGAAGCTGTATCTGTAGGCAGTCTTCTAGGAGGCTCTTGTGAGGATTTTTATTTTTATTTATTTATTTTTGGGGGGCAGGTTGGAAGGCCCTAGGTGGCCCTTCCTGGAGAGGCACATTCACTCAGATAATGAGGCTGTCAGTGAGTGGATTGATCCTTGTTTGCTCTCCAAGGAGTTAGTAACATTTCTCAGGATTTAGATAGGGCTCAGTGAAATCTTAAACATTTTTTCCTTTTGAGATCATCCATCTCCTAATATGATAAATTCAAGGAAAATATATTCATATCATTCAGACACCTCTTCTTGACACAAATAATAAGAAATTAATAATCAGGTCTGTGGAAGAAGTGAGTACATTCTCAAGAAAAGCCTCATGACTCATCTGACCAAGCTGATAAGAGCGGGTCCTTGCTTTAGCACGGGTAAACTGAGGCCTGGCACATCATGGCATCTACTTGGGCAAGTGGTTCTGTTAGTGATTTAAGAAGTATGATGGCATCCTCACTTTTAACTGGGGAACAAGAATCCTAGGAGAGAAGCAGGAGGGAACCTGGACTGCACTCCGACGGGGGTGCATCCCTGTAATGTCTCTGAGCCAGGAGCGTCCTGAGTTTGAGGGCAGGGTTGGATACATCTTGAGGTTCAGGTCAAACTCAGCTACTTAGTGATCAGCCCCAAAGAAAAACAGAAGTAGCAGCAGCAGAATGGGAGGGAATAAGAACTGAGAAGTGGGGCTTGTTAAAAACAACAACAACAACAACAACAACAACAACAACAGCGGACACAGTTACAACTGATACATAGTGCTCATTATATGACCGTGAGCAGGGTTCTGCCCTTTTGCTTACACCTGTGAGACGACAAGGATGGAAAGGATGGCCATGGGACTACGTAAAGACCTCATTCTCCAGGAATCAACTATGTGAGGAAAATGAAGCCTCTCTCCCTGCTAAGTTGCTTTCTGTCAGGGTATTTTATCAAGGTAAGAGAAACAAAACTAGAACCTAGCGGTGGGTGTTTGAAGGTTTTACCACGCTGGCTCCTGTCCTGCTCCATCTTCTTCCTGATCCACAGTCAGTCATGTAGTAAGATGAATAATGACTGTCAAGGTTTGAACTGTAAATGTTCCACAGTGGGTCATGTTCTGGAAGCTTTTGGGAAGTGTGTGTAACCTTTTAGGAGGTGGGGTGTGGCTGGGCAGAAAGTCACTAGTTGTAGCAGTTAGTTTTAATTGTCATTTTAACTTAACCTAGAATCACCTGGGAAGAGAATTCTTAATGAGAGATTGTCTACATTGGGTTGACCTGTGGGGTTGTCCTAATTAAGTTACTTGATGTGGGCAGACACAGTCCACTGTGAGTGGAACCATTCCCTAGGCAGGATGTTCTCAACTGTGTGAGCTGAAATATTAAACTGAACACAGCAAGCAAGTGAGCCTGCATCCGTTCTCATTCTCTCTCTCTCTCTCTCTCTCTCTCTCTCTCTCTCTCTCTCTCTCTCTCTCCCTCTCTCCTCTTGACTGTGACTGTGGATGTTACTAAGCTGTTTTAAGTTCCTGCAACCTTGACCTCTCTGCTATTATGGACTGTCACCTGGGATTGTGAACTAAAACAAACCCTCTCCCTGCTAAGTTGCTTTTTTTGCCAGGGTATTTTATCAAGGTAAGAGAAACAAAACTAGAACCCAGGTAGGGGTGGGTGTTTGAAGGTTTTACCACACTGGCTCCTGTCCCTTTCTGTCTTCTTCCTGAACCACAGTGATGTAAGGAGCTCCCTGTCCGCCATCCTGCTGTGAACTCTGCCATATCTTCCCCATCATGACAGATTAAAGAGACCCTCTAAAAGCAGAAGTCAAAATGAACTTTTCTTCCAGGAAGCCCTCCCCACCCCCCAGGTACTTTGGTCACAGTGATACAAAAGTCACTAATCCAATGACACAGGTACCAGTGTTTCCTCGGTTCTCCCCAGAGTCTTTTCCTCATTGTCACCTGTGCCATCTCCTGCCTGTGTGTAACAGAAACTTTACTGTCCCCCGAACAAGGCAAAGGCCAAGATTCCTAGAAATGGTGTGGTAGACCCAAAGGGCTCTTGAGTTTGCCTTGGAGCTCTCTTGATTTAGGTGTTCACTAGAGAAGAGAAGGCAATTCCTTTGGCATCTCTTCTAGACCAGCAAAGTGGGTGCCTGCCCTAGGAAGATCCTGTAGCAGATAAAGGCCACAGGAGTGAAGAGGAGATGCCATCTGCCTGAGAGAAAAATGGAAGAGTGAGGAACAGACGCTACACACTGCTAAGTGGGTCAAGTATAGCCAAGAGCTAAATCTTAGCCAAGAAAGAGGTCCCTGGCTGGGCCACTCTGGATCTGGACTGGATCAGTGTGTAGAAAAGGGTATATTTTCATGAATTCCACGTACGTAATGGCACTCGTCAAGAGAGAGTAAGTGTCCACAGAGCACATGACTTTTAGGCACCATCGTCCTCCAAGTACACCAGCATGTGCAGCTGCACATAGTAGGTGTACACATCTGACCCCACCTACTGTCTGAAAAATGTAGAGTTCTTTTCCCGAGTTTTACTTTCTAGCTATGGAATCCACAAACATCTTAGCTTCCCGTCTGTAAGGTGCTGGTAGATCACTGTCCTGCCATATATATGTCCGGTACAATCAACAAAATCAAGGTTGCATATAACTAATATGCGTCTGTGGAAGAGACCATCCTTCAAAAACATGGTATTCTGTGGCCACACGGAAATACTCACAAGATAGAGTGGCGAGCAGTCAATACTAGAAGAGAGGGAAGGGTCAGAAAGCTCAGAGGCAGTTCCACCCAGAATCCAGTGCACTTCAGAAAGAAGAGTCCCCACCCAGCCTGTGAGAGACCCCAGTTCCTCAGAAGCCTCCTGGCAGTCAGCTCTGGAAGCCACATGTTTTCTCACAAAGCCACTTCTCTGGGTTGTCAAATGGCCCACTTGCCCTAAGTGCCTCACAGCATTACAAGGATTAAGTGAGAACTGATTTAAATGCACATTGGATAAATAAAAGCTCTGAGTATGAAGCTTTTCCTCATCTCTGGAGGGAGAGAAGGGCAGCAAGCTAAGAGCAGAAAGTGAACAAGGGCAAAAGGTGGCAGTGGGTGGTCCCTGACAAACCCAGGGCTCCAGGTTAATGTGAACACACTCCAGGGCAGTAACTGGCTCCAATTGCTGTTTTAAACCTCACATAATGCTATCTCTCTCTCTCTCCATTTACAGAGAGCCCAAAGAGATGGAATGAGAACAGTGAGTTCCTTTGCATGGGGAAAATGGAGGTCCCACTAAGAGGAGTGGCAGGAACAGGGCTGGAGAGGACAGGCAGAGTCACGTCAGCTTTGTCCTTCTCCAGCCCCAGTCCCTGCACTGAGCTTGGGCTCCATGGGTACTCAGTGATGTAGTTTTTAACCACTTTTCAAGGAATTCTATCTACAAGCCAAAGAGGCAGGCAGGGGACAGCTCTGTCACCTGAGGGGAACCTGAGGTTTCAGGGGTGAGTGATCCTTGTCCAAAATAGTGCTAACAGGGAGTCCATGTCCTCAGCTCCTCACCCTGTGGGGCTGTTCGTACCATGCCATGTTGCGAGACTTGTTTCATCAATGGCACAGGACTGCAATCCCAGCACTAAGGAGGCCAAAGCATGAAGGGTGATGGAGTTTCAGGACAACCTGGGCTACAGAACTGGACCTGTTTCCCACAAAATAAAACTGCTACTATGGCCAATCTTCACCACAAGGGGACATCTTCCTGACTGTACTGTAAGCTACAATACATCTCTAAGTTCCCTTCCTGTGACTACCTTACCAGATGGTGGTTCTTAAGAGTGCTGGTTTACTACAGTTAAGAGGGAGCTGGAGAAACCACTCAGTGGTTAAGAGCACCTGCTGTTCTTTCAGAGGACCTGGGTTTGATTCCCAGCACCACACAGCAGTTCACAACCACATGTTAACTCCAGTTCCAGGGGATCTGAAGCCCTCTTCTGGTCTCCTCAGGCATTGGGCACACGATGACATACAGACCATGCAGGCAAACACTCACATACATAAAATAAAAATAAAATGTAAAAAAAGAGAAGGTTTTTGTGGGGCCTGGAGAGATGGTTTAGTGGTTAAGAGCACTGCAGAGGACCTGGGTTCAATTCTCTAACCACTTGGCAGCTCACGACTGTCTGTAACCTCATTTCCAGGGGGATCTGACTCCTTTGCATAGCTACACATGCAAGCAAACCACCAATGCACATGAAATTAAAAGTAACTCATAAAGAAGAAAAGAACATCTGGGGAGGTTTTTATGTATTCCAAATAGAAATGTAGATTCTCTGGATCTTTTTGCCAAATAAGAACCAACCGGGGTTAAAACCATTGATTCAATGGCTCAACATCGTAAGTCCTTAGAAAGGGAGACAGGGAAGGGGGTGTCTTTTGCTTTTTGGTTTGTTTGTTTGTTTGTTTTGTTTTTTGCCATTACTTCTTGCCTACGGACTTGGCTGTCAATCTTGACAGATGACATGGCTGTAGGAATGGGTGCCGAGGGTAAGCACATGGTTAAGGCAGCAAAATAATTTGTGGTCCTGAGAAGCCAGTCAGTGAGGCTGCTGTGAGGTCTGAGATTAGAGCCGGAACTCAAATTCCAGCCGATGAGGGCGATCAGGGACTTGTGACTCTCCTACCCATTATGTCTTCCCAATGCACATGGAGAGGAACAGGAGGTCCCTGGAGAGAGAGCCGTGCCATGATCAAGGTCAGCCACTCTCATAGTCCTTGGCCCACTCTCACCCTTGGCTATTAACATTTCATTGTGTACCTGCTTCCTATGGAATGTTCTACTCTAATAAAAATATCAAGTTACAAAGGTTTTATTGGGGGGCTGACTCTGTTGCAGGGTGCCTGGTTCAAGTGCTTACATGAAGGCAATCAGGCTCCTTGCAATGGCAGCAAGTCGGGCAGAAGAAGGCAGAGAAGATCAGAGAATTTGCTGTTCCCGAAGACTCAGCCCGTCAGGAGGGAGGAGGCTGAGGCTTTGAAAATAAGTGTGTCTCTATCAGTGCAGTTGGGATGGTTCTGTGACACACATGGGGAATTTTAACAGAATCAACCTCAAGCATGGCTTCCCTAGCACACTGGGGGAAGTGCATCATAGGACCCAAGAGGGCAGAGTCATTAGCTGATGTGCAGTGAGCAGTAGCTCACCCTTCACTGACTGATAGAAAGGAACCCAGAATGGGCCAGCCCTGGTGAGGGGAGCAGGTAAGACAAACCAGAGCATAGTGTTCCCAGTGTGGAGAGTCTTCTGGGGTCTCCTGAGCACTGAGAGGATCATGCAGACACCCAGAAGCAGCAGATACAAAAGAAAAATTCAATCACATAGAGCTTGGACTAAAGAATCTTCTGACGTTGTTTAATCTGACCTGTCACTTGTACAGCCCAGAGTTATTGGCCACAGTCATGTGGCAGAGCTATGACTAGGGGCTAGACTCCCCCACCCCCAACAACGTCTCAGGCCATGGATCTTTCTGCACCTTTCTGCCTCCCCTCACACTCATAGCAGTCTCCTGATCACAGTGGAGAAAGACAAAGCCTCCGGAACACTGTGTGCACCCTTGAGGATCCCACAGGTCCCTAGTACGTTCCCAGGCAAACATACCTTGTGTGAGTAATGCTGATCCACGATTCTTGCCAACCCGAAATCCCCAATCTTCAGTACAAGGTCCTCTGTGCTGATGAAAATGTTGGCGGGCTTCAGGTCCCGGTGCAACACGTTGGCAGAGTGGATGTACTTGAGCCCACGGAGCAGCTGGTACATGAACAGCTTGGCGTGCTCCTCGGTCAGCGTGCCCTGCTCGAGCAGGCATGCCAGGTCAGTCTCCATGTACTCCTGGACAATATAGGCCACGCTGAACTTGAAGAGCTCACCCTGTAGATCACTACCCTTGGGTCCTAGTACCTCGTACACTTTGACAATGTTATCATGGTCCAGGCGACGGATGATTTTGATCTCTCGGAGTGCATGCTTCATGCTTCGGGCATCACTCAGAACGATCTTCTTCACAGCTACCTTCCGGCAGGCCCTGCTGTCTGTAGCTGACAGCACCAGCCCATTGACCCCAAAGCCTAAGGGTTGGAAGTCAATGAAGCGCCCACCAAGGTCATACCCGTAGACACTGGCGATGCAGTCACCTTTCTCAGCCATTGTTGCCTCAGTGGTCTGGGGCTGGCTGTAAAATGCAGGGGCAGTCAGGAAAGGCCAAGTTCCAGCTAGTGGCTGCCCCAGCACACCTCATTCTGTCAAATCTCACAACTGAGGGATGCTTTTGCTCCTGATGAGGTCACTGCTGCCAACTGTCAGGGGACAGGAAGGGCTCCAAGTCCTTGCTCCCTGACCTGCTTAGCTGGATGTTGCAAGGTTTCTTACCTGCACTAGGAGCCTTTGCCACCAACTCCTGTGCTTCAAGAACCCTCCTAGGTGCTTAAAATGTTTCATGCTTCTTCTAGATCCGGCATTATTAGAAGGAAAAGCCAGTATCATTATCTTCTATCTCCACGGATCTCAGAGTAAAGTATGCAGCAACTTTGAGTCCTTCTGTGTGGCTTAAGTAGAGGAGCTGCTTGCTGATCAGTTGTTACTTTACTTAAGTGGGTCCAAAGCTTAATCGGATCACAGCCTCCTTCTGTGCCTGAGCAGCAAGAAGGGATCCAGTTAATGGATTCTAGATGATTCTAGGGGCATCTTTTCATTTCTGCCAGTTTATCTTTCTACAAGTTTCGTTTAGATCCCCAAACCCCAACCAGTCTGGTGAGTAAAGAGCTGGACAAAGCCACACTCTCACGAGCTCTGCAGTTACACCTGCTGTCCCAAGTCCAAACAGAACTCAGCTGCCAGGCCAGGACCCTCCAGAGGCTTCAGATGAGAGGACACCCTCTTTCACCCACTTATCCGCAGCACCTTGACAGAGGATGCTCGGCCAGATGCAGTAGGGCCTCAGGAATGTAGCGTCTTTCAGACAGTCCCCTTCCCTGTCAAAGAAACAAGCACTGGGTAAATTTCCACACTCTGGCTTCTAACACCTTCCCACTTGCATCTTTTGTTAACTAGCCCAAGTGTTATTTGATCTGTCCAGCCAGCTGAAACGCTGCTTGCTCAGGAGATTCCAGCTTTGCTGCTCAGCCTCTCTCATGCTGTGTGCAGCAGTGCCCTGGCCGAGGAGAAAGACCGGTGGATTTGATAAGCCCATCAGATGGTGTGCTTTTATGTCAGTGCCTGCCCCCCACCTCCCAGGATTAACATGTGCAGACTGGGGTGGGGGTCATCCCTTTTGACCTTTTCGAAATTAATCTGTTATGCTTTCCAGACACAGACAAACACATCAGCACTAGCTAGGAAGGCTGAGAGTCAAGAGGAACTAGCTACAGATGAAAATGAGGACTCTAGTCTTGTTTTCCCACGACGGTCCTTTCCTTATTTTGCAAATGCCTTTGAATACTTTAAGAAAAAAAAATTCACCTCAGGCTGAGATGGACTAGCATTTGTATTCTTTGCTTTCTGCATAGGTGGCAGATACACACATATATAACTACAGGAAAACTCTCCTGTCACTCACAGAAAAGGAGCCACCTACCCAAAAACCAGTGCTACACATGGGCCGGCATGGCAAACCCTCTTCTTTTTATGTCAGAGCAGTATTTGACTGTTCTTCTTTGCTGGCTGCTAACTCAAATTGCAAGTACAGGATATTAGGTAGTGAGGGAAGGCTCTGCAAATCCTACCCTGGTCAACTCAGAACTCTGAAGTAAGGCAACATGGTGACTTCAAGAGTGTGGCATGTTTCCCAAGTGTACAAAGTTCATGGCTACAGAGAGAGAGAGAGAGAGAGAGAGAGAGAGAGAGAGAGAGAGAGAGAGAGAGAAAACGAGCAAGCTTTGTACCCAGCACAGAGGGAATCTGGCCAGGCTCCTTAATTCTTAATTCCCACCCCATCTATCTGAAGTCTTGTCACAGTGCAGGGCCCCCCTGTGAGTCTATGTTCCCATCTGGACTCTGTAGGACTCTACAAATAATAAATGACGCAAAGCAGCCATGAGCTTAGTGCTCTGAAATTTATAGTATGTGTGTGTGCGTGTATGACTGTGTGCAAGAGAGTGTGTGATGAGTGTGTGTGCACACATGTGAATGTGTTTGAGTGTGTGAGAGTGTGTGAGCAAGTGAGTGTGTGAGCATGGGAATGTGTGCATGAGTGTGTGAGTGTATGTGTGTGAGCATGGGAATGTGTGCATGAGTGTGTGAGTGTATGTGTGTGAGCATGGGAATGTGTGCATGAGTGTGTGAGTGTATGTGTGTGAGCATGGGAATGTGTGCATGAGTGTGTGAGTGTATGTGTGCACGTGTTTGAGTGTGTGTGTAAGTGTGTGTGCGCATGTGAATGTGTGTATGAGTGTGTGAGAGTGTGTGTGAGTGTATGTGTGTGTGTGTGAGAATGTGTATGAGTGTGTGTGTGCATGCATGTGAATGTGCGTACATATGAGTGTGTGAGAGTGTGTGTCTGTGTGTGAGTGTGGGGAGGCATACATGATCAGTTGTACCCTATTGAGGGCTGAGCATTCAGGCACATATCCGTGCATATGGAAGCTATAAGTTGATTCCAGGTGCCTTCTTCAATAGCTTCTCTGCCTTACTCTCTGAGACATGGTCTCTCGCTGTTCCTGGAACTCCCCGATTTGGCTGGACTGGCTAGCCAGCAAGCCCTGGGGAGCCTGTCTCTACTCCCCTAGCTCTGGGGTTACAGGCTTTTATGTGGCTCTGGGGAGCTGAACTTAGGTTCTTATGCTGTGTGACAAGCATGTTATCGAATGGGCCATCTTCCGAGTTGTGCCATTGGCTCTGCCCTGTCCCCTCTGAGGATTTCTGAACAAGGAAATTTGCCAAGGCTCTGGAACATAGTAAGAGCTTGGCTCTACAGATGTCAGCTGTCACGACTGCTGTCCAGCAATTCCTCACATCTGAATGAGATGGTCTGACTCTTTTGATAGCCTGTCAAATTCATAGCGGTTCCCCTCTGAAGCTTTTATTGGGCCCGGAGGCAAAACAATCACAGACTTAACAAAACTTCAGACTTGGGAACAGTCCGAGTGAACAGGTTCCATTGTCCTTAACTGCAGATAGTTCTGTTCTCCTAGGCTCATGTGACTAAGAGTCACTATCAGCCTTTATTGGGCTGGACCAGGCTTCTAAGTATTCTATTAAGCAACAGTGACTGACACCTGTCCCCTGTGTCCCCCAAATGCTAAGAGCATGCCCTCTGAGGCTGCTTCTGACTCAAGTTCTCACTTCTCAGGTGAAGGACTCTGAGGCTTTGTGAGTGCTTGCACAGAGAGTGACACTTGGCTAAGGGAATACTGTTCGCTTGGGGTGCAGATGCCTGAGCGACTTAGGGAGAGTGCTGAGACCCACACAGCGCCACAGTCTGTAAGCAGTAAAGTCCTTGTAGACATCTAACCCAGGGAACTCAACCTGTACGGACACATGAGCACATGTGCGTGCACGCATGGCTCACTCTGGCAGCCAGGCCAGATGACTCCACCTGAGCTGGAGTTTCTTGCAGTCCCACGTGTTCAATCCCCCAAGGTACTGCAGAGGGAGCTAAATTATCATCTCTCTCTGAGGAGAGATGTCCAAGCTTCGTCCTCTTTTTGGTAAACAGAGATTGAAATGTCTCAAAGGAAGAGTTGTTGGCAATTGGGGCTGCATTGCAGATAATCTGTGAATAATTAAGTAGGACTTCATTTATTTTTAAATCCTTTCCTCTTCCTGCCCACTGTGAGAGGGACTATCTTCCTTGTGCTGCATCGGACTCTTTCTCAGTGTTCAGCTAGAGCACGCAGGGAACATGTCACCTTGGGGGAGGCTCTCCTCCACCAGCACCATCTTCCTTCCTGTCTAAATGGTCCTTTTTAATTCTCGCCTTGCTTCTTTGGTGGTATCTTTCAGATCCCTTCCTGTGGAAGAGTGGGTCCCCATTTTCAGTACTTTTCCAGGATGATGGGTGGGTTGTTTCTTCCTGTGTATAAGTGCAAGGCTCACAAGCTCTTCTTACCATGACCCCTAATCATGCGGACAAAGCCCAGAGCTTGAACTTCGACCTCCTCAGCATAACTGTCACTCCAATACTAACTACCTCTAAGAAGTTCAACGGCCTATGCAGGTGGCCTTCATCCAAGCGTTCTGCCCCACCTGAGTTTCCTGTCACCTGTCTGTTCCTAAACAGCTTCTTCATAGACAGTTCCTTTCTCTAGTTCCTCTGTAATATCTACTGCAAACTGCACCGCCTTTTCCCACAGGCCGCTGACTATGAAGCATCCTTTCTAACAGATTAGTTCCCTTCTAGCATGATATGCCAAGAAGCAAGGCTATTCATCCCCCACAGAGGGGCAGATGGCACTTAGACTCGTCCCTGGGTAGCAGGGTAGGTTCAGCAGCAGAGACTGGTCATCGCCACGAGGAGGTGGCAGCCCAGAGCTGCTCAGAATCCCAGATAAGATTTCAGGCTAAGGACTTGGCATTCACCATAGGAGACTGAAAGGTTAACCTATGCAGCTGCGCCCAGATGACAGGCAGTAAGATGAATTCGTGTAGCTCCCCCAAGGGCAGCATAGTCTCCGACAGTTTCATAGCAAACACCGTGATAAACACAGAAATAAAAACTGCTAGCCTAGGCCTCCCTGAGAGTAGAACCCCAGCTTTTGATGGGTTTCTTATGGACAGCTTCTCAGAACTCGGGTGGGTTATTCTCTCACTATGTAGCCTTTTAACAGATGGAGGCAAACCAGAGGTGAGGTGGCATGTGCCACCTGTCCCTTTCTGGGATCCCTAGGGCTCTGGTTTACAAATTGGCTTTGGAAAATCTAAATTTAGAGTCACCCCTCTGCCTGCTCAGCGCCTCCCAAACCTCATGCTGTCGACTTCAGCAGGAAACAGTCTCCTGTGAGACACTGACATTTCTCAGCTCCTGCCTCCTTCCTTCTCCCAGACACCTCCAAAAACCTGTAGTTAATTCTTGGATGGGGCTGTAGACTGCACAGTGTCAGGTGAAACCATTTATGCCACACTTGGGGCCTGACTGAATCCAAGGTTCATGAGTGAATATCAGTAAGTCATTTTTATAAAGGGACAAAATCGTGTTTTTGTGGCCAGTCTTCCTTCAGGTGAGCAGACTACTCAAGGAGGTTCTGCCCAGTGTCACTTCTTCCTGACACTGACTACCTATCTAGGTCACTATTGCCTCCTGCATATGAATAGAAGCCACATCTGGTTCAGCCATGGAGAAGCTGTCTCCAACTCAACCCTCCCAGTCTCAGTACTATGGACATTTGGATCCATGTCATTGTCAATAGGGCCCCTCCTGAGCACTGGTCTCTGTCCACTCCACACCAGTAATATTCTGCAGTGTCTTCAAACACTGACCGTCAAGTCAGCTCAGCTGAGTTGCTGGTCTACTGGGAAGTTTCAAGAGACTGGTTATCGTTGAAGAGGCCAGCTGGTACCTGACTCAACGTCTCTCATAGGGTATCAGTTATGCTTTCTGACAAGCCTGAGTCACGTGAAGGCTAGCTAAATTAGTCTCTACCAGGATCACCAATGTGATCTACATGGGTCTTGCTCAGGGTCAGCAGCTCACACCTTGTTTTGTGGGACAATTATTATTAGTGTGTGTATGTGTGCACGATGTCATGTGACTGCAGGCACAGTTGTGTCATGGCATACCTGTAAAGGCCAGACAAGTTGTGGAGTTAGTTCTCCCCTTCCGCCTTTATGTGGGATATGCAGATTGAACTCAGGTTGTCAGATGGGTATAGCAAGTCCCTTTAACCACTGAGCCATTTTATCAGCCCTGCCACTAAGGTTAATCCTGTCATGTGTGAATGGTACTCCCTAGTTGCTAAGGCCACCTCACACAGTCCCTAGAATCCTAGTTTGTACTTCTCAAACCTAAACCAACTGAAAACAGATGCAATCTGAGGGTAGAAATTGGCACTGGATGGTTGCAGGATCAATTCCTGAACAATAAGCCTTAAAGAAAAGCCTTCTGGGGTGGAGATCTGGGGAAAAACTTCCTCCCCAAGGAGCAAGAAACCCTACCTCCTGTCTGAGGACACAACTGTAGAGGAATCAATGTGGATGTAATGTTGATCGGAGATGCTGTGCAGAAAGCAGGAAGACCAAACCCAGCACACAGAAGTAGCAGATGAGCAGCGGCGCTTTTTGACAACCCTGAGTAGCTGAGCCACATCTATGGGTTCCCAACTCCAGTCTTCTCATCAAGAGAGATGGGCAAGTCTATGAACCACATCTGTGGGTTCCCAACCCCAGCCTTCTCGTCAAGAGAGATGGTCAAGTCTATGAACCACATCTATGGGTTCCCAACTCCAGCCTTCTCATCAAGAGAGATGGTCAAGTCTGTGAACCACATCTATGGGTTCCCAACTCCAGCCTTCTCGTCAAGAGAGATGGTCAAGTCTATGAATCCACTCTAATGGCAACACTCAGTGTCCCTGGGACACAGCCACACCACCCACCATGGGCTTCAGTTCTCTTATCAAGTTTCCTTAAGAACATGTTCTTGGGGGCTAGAGAGATGGCTCAGCAGTTAAGAGCTCTGGCTGTTCTTCCAGAGGTCCTAAGTTCAATTCCCAGCAACAACATGGTGGCTCATGATCATCTATAATGTGATCTGATGCCCTCTTCTGGCGTACAAGTGTACATGCAGATAGAGTACCCATATATTAAATAAATAAATAAATAAATAAACAAACAAACAAACAAACACATACATACATAAATACATACATACATACATAAATACATAAATAAAAATTTTAAAAGGACATGCTCCTGGGGACCCCAAGAAAGGAGATGAAGACCCCTGTTGTCCTTTTCTCTACAGTAGGAGTTAATAAGCAACTGAGAGCTTTAATAAAATGGTTTGCTTGAGGAACACCATACCAGTGGTGGATGGAGGTCACCTTCCATAAAAGAACAAATTGGAGCCTGCAGGCTTTGCTTACTTCTTTTTTATTAAAATTATTATTATTATTATTATTATTATTATTATTATTATTATTGGTGGTGGTGGTAGATTTTTTCCTGTTTTTGAGACAGAGTCTCACTATGTAACTCTGGCTGTCCGGGAACTCACTAGGTAGACTACGCTGGCTTCAAACTCACAGACACTCACCTACCTCAGCCTCCCAAGTGCTGAGATTAAAGGTGTGTGACATCAAGCCTGGCTTTACTTCTTTTGTAGAACATTGTATAACCATCCAGGAGAACAAAGACCTCCCGGAATTTTCAACACACTGAAATAGCAGGGAGAGAAACACTGGTTCTTCATGGAAGGTCCAGTCCCAACCTGGGGAAACCGAGGAAAGGGGACAATCTGGGTTCCCGTATGTGAAGTGTAGGTGCTTGTCTCCATGGAAACAGTGCCAGCTGTGCAGAGATACCTGCCCAGCCTGGGACTGGGAGTATGGCTTGTCGGGGGGGGGGGGGGTTGCAGTGATTCAATTCTGACTTTAGATGACTCCTGCATTTAATTTTTGTAATTTAAAGGCAAAACTTTCTGCTTCCTCTCTGTAGAGGAAGGAGATCAAGGAGAGTAGAAACTGGGGTTACTTTCTTTGGGAGGAGAAGGGATGACAGGGGCTCTTGCGATGTGGCCCAAGCTGTCCTTGAACTCAAAAATCCCGACTTCATCTTGAGAACTTGAGGTACATGCCGCCAGGCACTGCTGAAGATGGTAGCTTCCTTCAGAGTCTAACTCAGCACAATGGTGACTTTGGCAGCTAGTTGGTGAGGTCTGTGTGTGGCTGGTGTTGTTGGGCTACCTTCGGACGGGAAACCAGAACATCTGGGTGCTCAGTTTGCAAGGCAGCACCTCCCTCTTTAATTCCTTGGGGGCCCCACTGCCTTTCCTAAGTTGGGAGCTTACTCTCTGTGAACTCACATGCAACACACGATCTTGGGAAGAAGGCCCAGAGTTTGCACCTGATCTTTCCTACCAAACTCGGGGGGGGGCTATGATAGGATCACATCCTCCTCCCCCAGAGCCCAGGGTA
This sequence comes from Uromys caudimaculatus, assembly GCA_028551405.1. Lineage (NCBI taxonomy): Eukaryota > Metazoa > Chordata > Mammalia > Rodentia > Muridae > Uromys > Uromys caudimaculatus. Next base: position 56,939,484 of record CM052715.1, read on the forward strand.
AGGATGTGCAAGGCTATGTGACCACAGAGTCTGAAATTTTTAATCAGAAAAGGCAAATGCATCTGTGTGGTCCTTTGACTCCAGTGCATGCCAATGGCAGACACTGACTGTCAATCCTTACGCTTCTTCCTTTTCTGCTGAGCCCGGAAAACCAGAGTCTTTCTCAAACAGTACCGCACTGACAACACCTCTGCCCATGACTAGAGCTGGAGCTCAGACAGAGCTCCCTGCACCCCTACGACTACGACCCCTGGCTGTATGTTCCCATCACTGTGATATGCTCCTGCTTTATTCCTGGGACCATCTCTGTTTTGCTCCCAGACACCCAGGTCAGCTCATCAAGCACTTAGTGAAGGTCCCCTAGGTGCTGGCGTGATCCCATACCTTCCACAAAGCCTGACTTGATGCTTCACACAAACAGAGGGGGTGGCACCACTGTCTTACTAATGAGACGTCACAGCACACAGCACCTGCCTGGTAAAGAAGGGGCTGTATGGGTGTAGCCTACCACTTCCTGTCCAATTGAAAAGGGAGAAATTGACTTTCTAAGGTCATAGGGCAAAGTGACAGAGTCTGGGTCCCAGTAAACTCTAGCATGTTCTGTCAGTGTGGGGATCCTTGTCCTCCTTGCCTGGGTCACTTGGGAACCAATTTGGGGACCTTCCTAAACCCATCTCCAGTCTTGAATTCCACTTATCAGCTGAATAAGATGTCTTTTTAAAATTTTCTTTTTAGATTTTATTTTATGTGCATGAGTGTTTTGCCTGGGTTTACGTATATGCACCAATATATGCGTGGTGCCCTCGGAAGGCAGAAGGCAGTGAGGGATTCCCTAGGACTGAACTACCATGTGGCTGTTGGGAACTGAACCTGAGTCCTCTGCAAGAGCAAGTGTTCTTAGCCACAACCCTGAACCCTCTCTTCTGCCCTATGAGACCCCTGCTGGCCACATTCTGCTCTCTGTCTCATCCTTAAACAGGTCATCCCTGTTACCAGGAAGGATTTCTCCTACTTCCCCTGGCTCTTCTCACCCACCCCTTAAATCTAAGCATTAACAGCCCCTCCTCCACGAGGCCCCCATCAGACCAGCTATCTGTTCAGGCTGTGTGGCCATCATCCTGTCTCAAGTCAGTTTTCTCTCTTTCTGTTTTGGCTTTAATAGCTGGTGTCCAGTGTTGGTTGGAAGCTTGGAGTGGGAGGGTGGGAGCAACCTGAGAAGCATTATGCCCCGTGGTTAATTCAAACCTCCTTCCTTCCCACAGGGGAGGCAAGCACACTCGAGAATGTCTCAGACCTTACCTGAGTCACTTGCTGGACTCGGTCCCTTTAAGTTTCATAGACTTTGCACCAGTCACACTCACTGCCCAGCTAATGCATGCACACAGCTGCCTTGCTCTTCCTGTGGACTCTAATCATTTACAGGGGTGCACTCAGAGCCCAAAGGAAGTGCTCATCTGAAAAACAGCCTGAGCTAAGCTCTGTTCTTTTGGTATGATTTGAAGCCCTCATGCCCCAGGAAGGACAGGTGAGTCAGGTAGGGTGGGGGTGGGGGGTAGCCTGGGAAAGGCTGTGTGTACAGACCCTACTTCCAAGTTGCCTTCACCAGTGTCATGGGCACAGGCAACTTAGGATCTGAACGCAAGGCATAGCAGTGGGCTTCATAGCATGGCCAGAGCTGCACCCAGAATAGGATGGTGGTATGCCATCAAAGAGGAGTGAGAAGCCACCTCTCCAGAGCTGGCCGTGTTCCACCTCGAGCAAGCTGAGTATAATTCTGCTCACCGGGGAATGCCGAGGAGACCTGAGTGAGTCGAAAGAAGGCTGCTTTTAGAACCCGGGTCTATGTTACCACTAGGTAAGTAATTTTCTTTTAGCTAATGATGCAATTGTTTCTAGTTCTGAAGCTGAAACTGCAAAAGTAGGGTTTCGGATGTGGGCAGAAACAAAGGCTCACATTCCCCCCCAGTTCCAGGGGCCAAATGTCCCCCTGCTCCTTTGAGTGGCTAGCAAAGGTACCTGGGAGCAAAGGCAGGACTGTCTTAGTGCCTGCGCCCAGGGCAGTGGTCCTCGACCTTCCTGATGCTGTGACCCTTTAATACAGTTCCTCATGTTGTGGTGACCCCCAGCCATAAAATTATTTTTATTGCCACTGCGTAACTGTAACTTTGCTGGTTATGAGTAGTAATGTAAATATTTTTGGAGATAGAGGTTTGCCAAAGGGGTCATAACCCCATGGGTTGAGAACCACTGGCCTGGGGCCCCTCTCAGCTTGGAATTCTATCTTTGTCTACCCAAGGCCTGGCTGTGTGACCCCCACAGGGCTGTGACCCAGGGAGCCACAGGGCTAGAGTGTCTCTCAATGTCAGGTTTACTCATGCCACGTCTTGTCATGGCAGCAGCAGGGTAGAGCACATTCTTTTCTTCTTCCTTGTAATGGAAACATAGAATCAGTGGGATCCTCCAATGAGCACATTTAGAATAAGCCCCGCCCTCTGCCATCTCCTGCTGTATGTCACACCCCTCTCTCCTTCGGCTTTTCTTCCAAATAGCATCTATTCTTCTCACTCTTGACTGTAATATTGTTAGCGTAGCTCTTCACTCTAGAGGTTCAGGCCTGAGGACCCCTCACTTAGACCTGCATCTGCGTTCTCCTCAGCTCCAACTTCTCCGTGAACTGAACTGCATGGTCTGAAGAAACCCTCCTTAGTCACCACATTCCTAGACCGTGAAAGACACGGTTTGGTGCTTCCTTCTCATTCACAGCACACATACCCGTGAGAGCCAGCCCCGCAGGCTTCTATCTCTCAGCTGGGTCTTCTTCCATCCGACAGAGAATCCCAAGAAAAGTGTGGTGGCCACTTTACCCCGATGCCCCCAGCTGTGTACAGCTCCCGGCATATTAAAGGTGACACAGGGTAGGACTGGAGTGAGGGTCTGAGAATGCAAGAGGGCTCAGGGTAGTAGTTTCTGAAGGAGCATCTTTTGGAGGGTGTGATTAGATAGGGGGATACGGTCAGGACATTGGACAAAAGCAGGAGGCCTGAGGGGAGCAGAGTGAGAGTAACTGACAGTTGAGCAGCAAAGGCTAGGGTGGGTTTAGAGACCACAACAGAAGAGTGGCCATTGGGGAAGGGGGGTTGTGTGGGACCCGATGTGGGCATGTGTGTGAGCGTGGGACTGTGTGCAGCAGGTTGTACAGGGCTGTGGGTCCGGAGCACAGGACACGAGTGTTCTGACGGGAGGGGGTGGTTAGCTGTGGACTCCTGGTAACTGTATACTCTCTTGGGCATTACCTGCAGGCAGGATGTCAAACAGTGCAGTTAGGAGTCCACTGAAGCAAATCCAGACCTAGAGAGCTGAGCCATCCTGGGCAGTTCCCGCTTTCTTTTTTCTTTCTGGCTATCAGATCACACACTGGCAAACTTGGGGTGCTAAATTCAGGTTGTTTCTGAGACTGAAGACCAACTGTTCCCTCTCACACTGACTTTTCTGTCTTCTTTCTTCAGATGCAGCCACAGCACAAGAAACCGCGTAGTTCGTGAACCTCCGAGTAAGCCCTCCACACAAATTGTTTTGTTCAATTCTTCTGGAAGTCTCAGCTGCTGTAGACAGCTCTTTTATTGTTTGTTAACCCCGCAGATAGCAATAAAAGTAAAACGAAAACAGATTTGCAAAGCAACTTTCCACTGTCCAAAGCACTTGCCCGTCGTACTGTTTAATATTTAATATTTTCATACAATATTTAGCATCCCTGTGTTCCAGGAAGTGGGGGGATTCAGGTGCAAATAAAGCAGGCATGGTCCTTAGCCCCATGAAACTTACAGTTCAGAGGTGGAGAGGCCGACGTGACACAGAGGTTGGCTAGAGCTCATGTCTGACTGGAAGCACACAAAGCTGAGGGTCGAGGTAAGAAGAGGACCAATTACTTCAGGGAACAATGGCAGACTTCCTGAAGAGGTGACATTTAAGTCAAGACTTGAGGCGTGAATCTGGGCTGAGAGGCGGAGGCTCTTGGGGCAGGATGTCAGCATCATGACCTTGAGAAGTAAGTCTGATGCTGGAGGAATGGAGAAGTCTGGTGGGATTGATCCTGACAGCCATCAGTGGGTAAATGAGGTCAGGGAGAAGGTCAGTCTGGGGTGAGAGGACCTGCTATTTGATTGTGTTTTAAGGGAGCCTGAACAAGAGGCAGCAACCTCCTCTCTCCTTTGGGAAAGAGGAGGTCTGATGATGTACCAGGAAACTGGGGAAGAGGCCACTGGAGGACCTACGGGCAGCCATTGCACGAGCCTCTATGGTTTCATCTCCATCTTACAAATAGAGAAACTGAGGCTCAAGTCTATCCAGCTGGAAAGGAGTGGAGCAGTCTAGACAATTAGACCCTAACCAAAAGAATTAAATGCCCGTTCCTAGGAGCTGTCCTGCCAGCCAAACGATGTTCCAAATGACATGTCCACCTTGTGAACGGTCAGTGCCAGTGCCTTCAACACGAGACTGCCCTCCTGCCATTCCCATTCGTGAAACTGGGACAACAATCAGATTTTAAATAGAGGAGGTAACTGGCTACCACAGCCACAGGGAAGGCGTTAGACATGGCGCTTAATAATCATGCACGATCTGTCACCGGTGCCCATGCTCCTAGCGCTCCAGCAGTGCTGTCTCTCCGAGGCTGGAGCAAGTGTGTCGCATGAGAAGTTTCAGGGCCATTTTTGAAGCACACTCTTCCTCCCCCCTTCCTGGCAGTCATTACCCCCTCTTTGATGGAATTGCTTTAATACCTAGGCGGCTTCCTTTCCTGCCCGTATCTTGTCGGGAGCCGTGTCTAGCTTCCACCACTCCCATCCCAGTCTTTCCCAGCCTGCAGATCTCTGATCTCTCCCTCCCAATCTTCTCCTAGTGACATTTCCCCTCTGTGACTCTGTGCCCCAATGCCAGATCCTCCCTAGATATTTGGTTGGCAAGGCTACAGAAGAGGACAGAAAGGAAGAAGGGGAGATGGTGCAAATGGTGTAAAGGAACCTGTCAGTCCCACGGTGTCTCTGTTTTCTCTCCTGACATGCCCCCTCCCAGCTCCTTTTCAAACAAGTCATCTCCTCCCTTTTTTCTAACCTTGGTAAGATTTGAGTCCAACTGTCTACACTGACATGCCAGCGTTCTCCTCCTGCGGAATCTGTCATTTCCACTTTAGTTCTGACTCTGAACATCTATGTCCCGGTTGTGAAAGGTGGAATATCACTTGGGCTATTCGGGGATGTTGTCTCCAGCAACTTAAAAGATTGTATCCTCGGGGCTGGAGAGATGGCTCAGAGGTTAAGAGTACTACTGACTGTTCTTCCAGAGAACCCTGGTTCAGTTTACAACACCCACATGGCAGCTCACAATGGTCTGTAACTCCAGTTCCAGGGAATCTGACACCCTCAACATACATGCAGGCAAAACACCAATGCGCATAAAAACAAAAAGGAGAACCAGGTGGTGGTGGCGCACACCTTTAATCGCAGCACTCAGGAGACAGAGGCAGGCGGATCTCTGTGTTCAAGGCCAGCCTGGTCTACAGAGCGAGTTCTACGACAGCCAGGGCTACACAGAGAAACTCTCTGTCTGGAAAAACCAACCAACCAACTAAATAAGAATCATTAATTTTTTTTTATTTTTATTTTTTGATACTTTATTTACAAGTCCAATGTTTCCCCCTTTCTAGGTCTCCTGTTTGGAAACCCCCTATCCAATAATAATAAAAGACTGTATCCCGAGCTTCAGGAGAAGGAAAAGGAAGATCCAGGAGCCCTTGAAAAGACCTGAGTAGAGGATGGTGTGGCTGTAGTCCTGAGTGCACCAGCCCCTGGAGTGCTGTGGCATACTCTCCCATTGCTGGGCCACTCTGAGGTGTCAGCTGGCGTGTCACACTCATTTGGAACTCTCCTGATACATAGACAAGTGTGACTTCTTCGCCACTCGGCGCTTCCAATCTGACAGTCACCTTTCATGTTCCCAGTCCACACACCTCCTACATGACCAACTAACAGCAGCTCTCCTGCCTCCCCCAACATGCCCAGGTGTTGTTTCCAGAGGAGGCTGTTACCAAGGCAACACATCATGGGCATCACTCGACACTGTCACGTTCTGCCTGCCGCCTTCTTCCTGCTTTACACCACATGCAAAGTTATCTAAGCCAAGTCTCCATTTCAGGGTGGAGAAATCCTTAATCTTGGAGTCGGTCCTACTGAGCAGCAGCTCCAAAGGTGGAGATAGGGCACAGATGTGCAGAGCTATGGCTGGTCAGGCATTGGTCACCCCTCCACACAACAACAGGGGTCTAATCCATGTTAACTCTCAGCTGTGGAGGCGACTGGTAGGGAATGATCACTGGGCAAGAGATTTCCACACTTCAGAAAGGTCAGGGTTCAGAGACTTGGTCCAGAGTACAGTTCGGTCAGTTGAAGCAGGATGCAAGATCAGCCGGGGTGATTTGTCAGCCCCAGGACACACAGAGGCCCAGGCTGGGGCCAGCAAGTGTAGAGAGGGGCTAAGATGGGAGAATTCCTCACAGCTGGTAGTAATGCACTGTGCTTCCCTTCCCGACCACAACCTCTCTGAGGAGAAAAGGAAGCATTTCCTCCCTCCTCAGGCCCTCCTCATCGTCTCTAAACCCCAGGTAGAAGGCAAGAGTTGTTCTGAGTTGTGGTGAGCAATAAGAGATGGGAGGAAATTTAGAGAGAAGTGGTTTTTTATAAAAGATTCAGTGGCTAGGGAGATGTTCAGTTGGCAGTGTGTGTCGGGTGAGTGCAGGAGCTAGGTTTGATCTTCCTGTAGAAAACTGGGCATAGTGGTACACACACATAACCCCAGCCCTCGGGAGGCGGAGATCCTGACTGCTGTGTGTATGTGGTAAGCAGGGCCAGTGGAAGACATGGCAGCAGTCACCACTCTGCAAGACCATCCATCCACAGCATGTCTCGTGAGCAAGGAGCGAATGTTAGGAACCCAAACTAAGCAAGCTAAGCATCTGAGCCCTCGCTGCCTCCCAGGTCAGCGGCTATGACTTGAGCAAGAGCCCAAATATGGTCCTTGGATGCACACTCTGCATACGTGAGTTATTTCCTGGAGCACTGGGCCCCCAACCTGTTAATGGCATAGCTGACGGGGCCTGCTGGGGCTCCTGGTTCAGTGGTCCTGGGAGGAGACTGGAGAATCTGCATCCTAGGTGAGGCCAGTACTGCTAGTCCAGGGACAGACTTTAAGAACTGCTGACTCAGGGGTCTTAAGGAAGGATGGATGGGTTATGGTTCAGACTCCCCTTTCCCAAGACATAGCACAAAAGCTGAGCTGGGGAGTGTGGTTTAGTGGTATGGCTTCCTTGTGTTTCCACCCCAGAAACACATATGCATACACATGTACACACATACACACACATATAATACACATATAAACAATATACCCAGACATATACATACACACACATACACGCATACGCATGTACACACACACACACACACCCCTACCTCTTTCTTGTCCCAAGAAAGAAAAGCAACTACCACGGTGACTGGGTAATGCAGGCCTTTTGTCTCACTGTGAAGGTTCAAGTTTGAGGCTGGTTACCAGTGACCCCCATAATCTCCTGCATAGTGTTAACCACAAGGGCCACCCAGGCTTGAACAACTATAGAGTTTGAGCCCAATTACCATGTTTCCTGCTCAGCCAGACCGCAGGCCAGAACTATGGCTCAGTGATGCTGAACTCCTGGTAAACAAAGATAATTAAATGATAGGCACTGTTGTCCTGGGTGCTTCCCTGCGTTTATATTTGGGGGTGAGACTGCTCCTAAGAAACATACTGCTTGCCTTGGTAAGCTTTGGATTTAGACAATTTCTTTGAATTTTATTTCATTTGGTATATCAGTGCGGTCATTTTATAAAATAAGGCACAGGAAGGCAGCAGAACCCACGCACCAGCCAAGTTTTTTCTAAGCCGAATTTAAAGCCAGTGCTCTGCAGTTTAATTTAGAATGATCAACTGAGCAGTCACCCAAGCCCTATTTCTTAAAATTCCCTCGAGTGGAACTCTTCAGCTTTTGTGCTTACAGCGTAGGCTGGGTTTCAGAGTCTTCAAGTAAATTTCCTCTTCCCAAATATACAATCATTTGTTTTCACTGGCAGGCAACAGCAGCCATACAGTGAAGAAAATAATTAGTAAATTCATTAATTAGGATTCTACGTGCACTTCTATGATGGCTAGCGTTTGTTTAAGATAACTACGAATCCCATGCTTTTTACTAAAACCATTAATGGTGTTCAATACATATGATATGTTTGCAGAGCCAAATTTATTTTGTTTTATATGTAGAAAATGAATTTTGATACAATGTTATGTCTGAAGGTGCTCAGATGTCAAAGCTGAACGCTTTAACAAAATCTTACAGGAGACACACATACGTACAGGAGATACATATACATACATGTACACACACATGCATACACTGCAGCAGATACTGAATTATGCTACTAATATAAACTCACGTTTAACCATTTAATTATAAAACCAATCAAGGAAAACACTGACCCTTATTCTTAGGATTCTTATGTAGTACTTACTAGACTACTGCTACACCTTACTGGGACTATCCACAAAGACTAGGCTATGACATGTGTCATAGCAATTAAAAAAACATTTCATATTCAAAGTCTGAAGTTATTTTTAAGCTAAAAGAGATGGCAGCATAAACATCAAGAATAGCTAAAAATCAAGCACATCAAAGGATCCAGCTAAAAACTGAGAATAGACGAATGTTGCTTGGGAAATCACTTTAAAAACAGATAACAAAATAATTTTTAGAGTTTAACTCTAATCTGCAGAACAACACAGCACCTCTGAACACAGACTGCAAACTACAGATCTGTGTGACTCTCTTCACAGAGTGAAGATTCGAGTTGGTATTGCTCCATAAGATGCCAGCCTATTTTGTATGCTCCAGGTTTCAGAGTTGGGGGAGAAATGAGGGGGAGGAGGAGGGGAGGAAGGGGGAGGGGAGGGAAAGGAAGATAGGGGGAAGTGGAGGGAGAGGGGAGGGGAGGGGAGGGGGAGGGAGGAGAAGGAGCAGAAAGAAAACAGGAGGAAGAAGGAAAACAGAGCAAAGGAAGAGAGAGAAGGGGGTGTTGATGGTGTTTGGGAAGAGATGCCTTCAGGGGCCAGAAATGGCCAGAGATTTGTGATTTTAGGTGTCACAACCAGGACTTCTCACTAAAACTCTCTCCGGGTCCCGTCCCCCGCCCCGTGTGTGTGTGTGTGTGTGTGTGTGTGTGTGTGTGTGCGTGCTGCTAAGCAAGAAATTTAGTCTATGCAGTATGGTGGCACGGGCCTTCACTGCCAGTGCTTTTAAGGGAGGATCAGCATGGATCTGAAGCTAGCCTGGGTTATACAGTGAGAACCTACTTCAAAAAGAAAGGGGGGGGGGAGAATAGGAATAGTTGAACATTAAGAACTCAGCCTTTCTCACTTGCCCTCATTCTCCCCTTGACAAACACCAAGCTCACAAAGCCATCAAGGGACAGCCATGGAGAAGTGTCTTCCCAGAGTACAGGCTGTGTATGAGAAAGGGAGATGACAGATTCCTGTCTTGGAACTCGCCTAGCCTGGCTCAGGTTTAAAGGTTTCTGCTTCTCTGGTTCACTCACATTGGCAGTCAGTGAGCTTGGCACTGACCCTTGGGGAATTACTTCCCTTTCGTCAAGGCTGCTCACGTTTACCCACAGGCCAGGCTGCTCTGCCTTCTTCTTTCCTCAGGTTTCTGAAGCGGCAGGGTCATTTCAGGTCTGGGCGACCGGGCATTCCTTCCAAACGGAGGAGGCAGCAGTTCCCTCCTGGTCTACCTGGTTACTTTAAGGCACCAGATGGTGCCCCGAGAGAGCTCCTTTCTCCCTGTGAAGTCTGCAGAGGAGCAGAGGGTCTTGGGTCCTGGCTCTGCTGTCTCCTGATGTCACCTGGGTAGGCTATTCAGCATCTCCGAGCCTCAGCTTCTATTTGGGAGTAAGGGGATCATGAAGCCGCCTTCCAGGGTGGTGTAATGGTTGAGGGTCATATACAAAGGACTGCGTGTGGTGCTGGCTGTGCTCAGGCACCAGGCAGTGGCGGCTACTTATATTCTGTGGAGCCAGTGTGCTGCTTGCCTCTTAGTTCTTCCAGAACTGGCTTTCTCTGAAAGGCTCCCCAGTGTCTTCACAGGTACTGTGTTAAAGCATCCTGAGTTAGCAGTGCTCCCTTCTCCCAGTCTCTTGGCTCCTCCTGCATGGCTCACTTCTAACCTGCTGTAACTATGGGAAGGTCTCCCAGAAAGGATGGCGAAGCCTAGCAGGAAACACAGAAACCTATGGGATGGAACATAGCATCATCTGGCATCCCTGAGTCACCTGTTTGTTGCTATTTGTTGTAAAAGTGCGATGCCTCCCCTAGCCAGCTGTAAGGGGGGGGGGGGAAGGCTGGTCTGATTGGAAGGGTAAATCCACTCTTGAAAAATCAAGCTAACATCCTTAGGTAAATTTGCCATGCAAGTTTAAAGGGCTGCAACATATCATAATATTTTTTTAAGACTTCAAGGCATCCAACGTTAACTTGAGGACCGTAAACCATGCCATGAGCAATCTAAAATAAGGGCTTTTTTTTTCCATTCTAGAAATAGCTGCCAGACAGACAGATTCCACTCTATGTCGCTCACATGTTGTCAGCAGAGCCTCACACCCCACCACTGCCCAAGAATAGAAGGATGGACATGAAGTTAAAAGTGGCAGGGGGAAGGGGACACAAGATGCTCTTAAACCTGTACAAAACCCACTTGTTAGGGACTGAACCGTGTCTCCTGCGTCTCAGTCTAAGCCTCGCAGCACCTTATGACTATATTTGGAGACAAGCGCTTTAAAGAAATAATTAAGGTAAAGTGGGGTCGTTAGGGCAGATGTAATCCAGCAGGAAAGGAGAGATAATATCACTGACAAACAGCAGAGTAAGGGGTGGCCACAGGGGAACCAGAAAGACAGCTACGTATCAGCCAAGGTCAGGACTGTGGAGGGAACTACAACTGCTGCCTCAGACCTATGAGGAAAAGAAATCTTTCTGTGGCCCAGGTGCCCAGGCTGGGAGGTTTTGCTGTACTGGTCCTAGCAGGCTCTGCACTTTGACCAGGACTTTCTTAGTTTGTGTGTAGGGAACAGGTACACAGAAGCAACCTGGCAGGCCACACAGCTAATGAGCAGAGATGGTCCCCTAACATTTGACTCCGGAATCCTGTTCTCTGCCCTCTATATGAGTTACTTAAGGGGGGGGAGGTGGCTCCTCTAGTTCATCTCCATTCTTCTGTGTAAGCACTCTCTACCAGGGGCCCAGTAGCCACTGGGACATTGTAGGTTGGCAATGTTCACTGTCCTCTGCTGTGATCTCTTCAGCCTGTCTGTGGGAGCCCTCTCCTCCTACTCCACCTCCATTCCCTAGAGGCTCTACATGTTGGTGAAGATTCCAGGGACCCTATCGCTTCCTGGAGACCCCATCAACCTTTCCTCCTGGCTCAGCTCCATTCCTTTCTGTCACCCACTGACCCACAGAAGCGGTCTCTACCAGGGACCTCAGAGCAACCATGCTTGCCTAGTGCCAAGAGAGGGCAATGACAATCAAAGAATGGAACGCCCACCCAACAGAGACAGGACTAGATGTCGACAGCAAGAAACACTCGGACATCACAGCTCCAGATGTCTAAATCTCAATATGAAAGCACAAACATGAACAGTCAAGATGATGTGCTTCCACGAGAAGCCAGTAGCTGTGTTGCTGAAGACCCTGAGAAATGCAGAAACACAAGACAACATTTTAAATTGGAATTATGAATATGTTCAAGAACCTTAAAGAGGATGTGAACAAATCCCTTAATGGAATCTGTGAAAATCCAGTTTAATAAAATAATGAAAGCCATTAAAGTCGTGAAAGTGGAATTCAACAAATAAAATCAACAAAGAAAACCCAAACTAAAAATAAAATGGAAAATAAGATATTTAGGATGTCAAATAAAATCCTCAGAGGTGAGCCACATGAACAAAGAGAGAATCTCGGGTATTGAAGAAAAGGTAACATTTTCTCTAATTAAAGAAAATGTTAAATCTAAAAAAATTCATATCCAGGAAATCTGGGGCACTATTTAAAGACAAAATCTAGGCAGGCACAAGAAGCATATAGAATGCCAATTATATAGGACCAGAAAAGAAATTCCCACCACACAAATTTCTTCAACAGGTGAACATTTTTAGTGAAGCAGCAGATATAAAATTAAGGTACATAAAAAAATGACAGACTACGAAAAGAATCAGGGAAAATTACCTTTCACAATAGCTTCAACACACATAAATACACATACAGTTAACACACAGACACGCACAGAGACACAGATAGACACGAGGATATATAGGCACAGTCACATATACAGAAACACACAGACATATACAGAGACACACATACACAGACATACAAACACACAGACACACACATATTGGGTTAACTCTCAGCAAACAAGTGAAAATTTTGGATAATAAAAAACAAGAGATTTTAAAGAAAGAAATTGAAGATATCAGAAGATGGAAAGACGACCTATGCTCATGGACTGGTAGGATTAATATACTGAAAATGACCATCCTACTAAAAGCAATCTACAGATTCAATGCAATCCCAACCAAAATCCCAACACAATTATTTACAGAAATTGAAAAGACAATTTTCAACTTCATATGGAAACACCACATAACATCCAGGATAGATAATACAAATTTAAAAAACCAAAAACCTGCCAAAGTTATCACCATCCCAAATTTCTAGATGTATTACAGAGCTATAATAATACACACATGATGGTAGTGGTACCAAGCAGACATGCTGATAAATGGAATCACATTGAAGACCCAGATATAAGTCCACACACCTACAAAAACCAGAGTTTTGGCAGTGAAGCCAAAAATACACACTGAAGGGGAGACAGCATCTTCAAGAGATGGTGCTGGTCAAACTGGATGGCTGCACGTAGAAGAATGAGAATAGATCCATGTTTATCACCCTGCACAGAACGTAACTCCAAATGGATCAAGGATTTAAGACCAGGTGCCCTGAACCTCATAGAAGGGAAAGTGGGGGACAGCCTTGAACTCATTGCAAAGGTTTCCTGAACCAGACACCGAAAGCCAGGCACTACAAACAACAGTTAATAAAGGGACCCCCAAACTGAAAATGTTCTGTGTGGCAGTGGACACCGTCATTCTGAAAGCAGCAGCCTACAGAGTGGAAAGACATCTTCACCAATTATACATCCGAGAGGCGGTTAGACTCTAGACTATGTAAAGAACTAAAAATCCTGATCATCAAGAAAACAAATAACCCAATTAAAATGTGGAATACAGGACTAAGCAGAGAGTTCTCAAACCATAAAACAAATGGCTGAGAAACACTTTAAAATTGTCCAACAACCTTAGCCATCAGGGAAATGCAAATTAAAACTACTTTGAGATTTCATTTTATACCAGGCAGGATGGCCAAGATTGGTAAAACAGACGATGTCACAGGCTGGTAGGGATGCAGAGGGAACACTTATTCATTGCTGGTGGTAATCCAAACTTGTACATCCACAGTGAAAACCATTGTGACAGTTTTACTGGGGAAGCTGGGAATTGCTCTACCTCAAGATCCAGTTAGAAAACAAAACAAAACAACACCCCCCCCCTCAATCATGCTGAGTGAGGTAACCTTGAGCTAAAAAAATCCAAATATTGTATTTTTCTCCTATATGTGGATGTTAAATATTGTATTTTTTTCCTATATGTGGATGTTAAATACTGTATTTTTTCCTCTTATATGTGGATGTTAGCTTTTGAGCCTTCATAACGTATTCTATAATCCAAATAGCCACAAAGGTTAGGTATCTAGTAAGGGGTTAGGGGAAGGAGAGGCTCTCCCAAGGAAGGCGAAATAGAATATATTGTTACAAAGAGATAACAAGGAAACTAGGAGGATTAGATAGAGGGGGGTGAGAGAGAAGGGCAAAGGAGGGGATATGTTATGGGACTAGGAGTTGTCAAGCTGGTTGCCCAACTAAAGGCTTCCCCCACACTGACTAGCATTCATGGCACTGGAAAGTAATGGTATCAAAGGATAAATATCATCCAGCTATCAACCCTACAACCGACAGCAGTGCAGGACATACTTGTACAATAGTGGTACAAATGTTATGAGAGTAACCAACCACTTCATGATTCCATATAAAGTCCATTCCATAAGATGGAACCCATACCTGATACTGCTAACGTGGCAAGCATAGACTGGAGAATGGCCATGAACCCAAGTGGAAAACCTACTCTTCTTCTGCTAAATGAACATAGCAGTAAAATGGCTCCTAATGAACATACCGATGCACCCACAGACCAGTGGCCTTGCCCAGCCATCATCTGAAAAGCTTCTTTCAGTAGATGGGAATCAACCCAGAGACCCAGAACTGGATAATGTGCAGAGCAAGACTTTGGAGCACTCGGACCTGAGTGAGATGTCTTCATCAAAGCCCCCTCCTCAAGGATCAGTGATCTATGCAGAAGAGAAGAAGGTGGAAAGACTGTAAGAGCCAGAGGCGGTGTCAGTGTCTTCAGAGGAAGCAGTGTCTTCAGGACACAGTGGGACCGAAGCACATATGAACTCACAGGAACAGTGGCAGCACGCACAGGCTTACACAGGTACAAGCATGACGGGGCCCTAGCACTAAGATAGGGAAGTAGATGCAGGCACCAGCCCCTAAACAAGAAGCTATCTGCAAGAGATATCTCCTGGCAAAGGAAAAATTAGTTTTCTCCAATGGAGTCTTACTGGGTATATTAACCACACTTTAGGGCAAGTCCTGTGCCCAGGAATCATTGATCAGCACAAAGAAAACTCAATGGCATTCATTCATATTCTCTCTCTCTCTCCTGTGTGTGTGTGTGTGTGTGTGTGTGTGTGTGTGTGTCTTGAGTCTTGTGTTTTCTTTGGATGGCTTTTTTGTTTGTTGTTTTTTTCAAAGAGAGACATCAAGAAAAACATAAAGTTTTCTGGGTAAGGAGGTGGGGAGGGTTTGTGAGGAACTGGGGAAAAACATGATCAAAATATAAAGATGAAAAAAATTCACACAAAACAACAAAGAGTGAAGGCCTAGAGCCGGGATTTCTCCGTTCAAATCCTGCCTCTGTCACTTCTGAGCCCTGTGGTTTAAACTCACTGTGCTTGTGTTCCAACATCTAAAAAAAAAAAAAGCTATAAAACTCTGCTCTGTTTGCTTAAGGAGGGGAATAAATCATTTTAAAATGAACTGATAAAATATACATGAAATACTTAGTGCTCGGCCATGTGCTGTGCTTAGTAAATGCTGGCTAAGATGATTAGTGCCTTATTGTTCCTAATGTCATTACTATTACTGAGCTATTCTCAATAATCTAGTCCAAGCATTTTATTTTACACATGAACGGTAAAATGAGGCTCAGACAGAAACGCTCTTAGAAAGCCACAGAACCAAGACACAGAGCTCTAGCCCAATTTATTTCTATTGTTCTGGGAAGATTCATAGAAACAAATGCTGAGAGACAGGGTTTTATATCCAATGGAGTTGGGACTAGAGAGGGGTACAGTAGAGATGACCAGGAGCTACTCCAGGAGCCAGGGGACTCATCCTGATGTCTTTTACACCCAGGCCCAAGATTATGGGGAGACCACAAGCATGAGAGGGGAAGTGCCTGAGTGACAGGAGACTGATGTGAAGTGAGAAAATGAGAAGGGACAGCTGCAGAAGTAAGATGGCTCCAAATAAAGGCACTTGCCCTGCAAGCCTGGAGACCAGAGTTCGAGTCCTAGGACCCACATAAAGGTGGAAGGAAAGAACTGACTCCACAGAATTGTCCTCCGGCTTTCCTATGTGCACTACAGTATGAAGCTCACATGCACCTGCGCGCAAGCACGTGCACACACACACACACACACACACACACACACACACACACACACACACACACGCCACAGCCACACATGCATGCA
>CM052715.1:56955651-56995154 GCA_028551405.1 Uromys caudimaculatus
ACGCACCACAGCCTCTGCTTATGTGGACTTCAGTGAGGTGGGCAGTGTGGGGCACGTGTCCAGCATCGCAAATGGAAGGGGCAGGGCTACTGACTGAAGAAAGCCCTCGCAGAGATGGGGGCACATCGTGGAGAGCACGGACTATAGAGTGGAGAATGGCTCTGTTGCTCTGGGACTGTTCACTGGTAGCCTGGTTCAGGAGCTGGTCTGGGGCACTGAAGATGGCACCCGGATTTGGATCGTACGGATGGGTAGGGAAATAAGCACACTGGTATACGTGAGCGATATCTGGAAAACATCCCTCAAGCGTTGGTGCAGTTGGGTGAAGTGGGAGAGATCAAGTATTAATCCAGTGCCTGACTCATGCTCCTAGTTCGATAGGGTTGCAAATACTGAGGTGAAGAAACTGGACAAAGGGGTAAGCTCTGGGCTGGGTTTATGTCTGAGAGGAAATGGTGACAGGAACTGCTGACGGCTACTGAGAAACCTCTTGTGCCAACACTACATGGAGTTCTGGAGAAACAGCAATGAGTAAAGCAGGTTTCCTGACCTCAAATAGCTCATGCTTAGTAGGGCTGCTCTTTGGAGTCACCTGGGGAATTTGGCAAATAAAGGTAGTGGATCCCACCCCTGAGGGACTCAGCTAATTGGCCTATAGAGCTGACAGGGTATCAGGATAGGGAAAATCTCCCCAGGAGACTCTAACAATGGAGGCCAAGAGCCAGCGTTTCTGAATATAAAAGAAAGTGCCAAGGTGAACCATGATCTTAGGCCTTAAGAATTTATGGTCTTGGGCCTTAAGAATTTATGGCAAAAATACTGAAGAACATGAGTATAAAGGGAATAGTGTTATTTAGATATTAAACCAATATATTTTCATTCCCTAGTATTTCATGGTCCCTGGGTGTTCCCTGGCTCACTAATTAGGAGTGGAGCCTAGCTGTCTTAGATCAGAGAGTACACAGAAAAATCTCTTCTACCTCTGGGGGAATTAGCTACTGATAACAGGTGACCCCTACTCTGGAAGAGTCGATATGCCAAAAAGAGGTATTATTAGCTAAATAGAAGGAAGGGTATGACCCATGTCATTAATCAAGGGATGACATAATGTAAGGAATTTCAGAGAATTTAAGCCTATATGTGTCCAGCTACCCTGTCCAAGACACCACAAGGGACTGAGTCAGGTTTCTGGCTCCTAGGATGGACCTCACCTGCCCTTGGCTCATGCTGAGAGCACACATCACTCAGTTTTCCTTAAGAGCAAAAAACAGAACAGAACTTGGTGGAAAATAACACCCCCAACCTCCCAATCAAATGACACGTCACCCTGTGCCAGGTGTTCATACCCCACCCTCCTCGGGGACAGAGCCAAGCAGTGCTCCAAACACCCCACTTTCGCTGCCACAGGCTGACAGTAAGGGAGGGGCTGGCACTCATCACAACAATTAGAAAGAGAGAAATAGAGCACCTGGAACATAGAAAAAGGCAAAAGAACAGCAATGACCTGGGAAAAATGAACCCCAAACTTCACCCACCACCCAACTTCTGTTACATTGCTTCCTAACCCAGTCCCTGGAATTCTTCCTAATACTTCACCCACTTATAACAAAAGCCCCCTACATACTGAGGTTGACTGTTTTCTTTATACCAGAGAGACAGAGTTGGCTGTCTGAAAGAATTCTTGGCTCACATTTCTCCACAGTGATCAGAGATTAGATCCAACTCCCACATCCCGACCTTCTGAGGAGGTCATAGTGGAGGATCAGACACCATAAGGACTTTAGGGTAAAATTTAAGAAATTTAATTTTATCCCCAGTCTGAAGCTACTTAAGGTGCCTGGGCTGTAAAACCAAGGTGTTCCAGTGAGATCAGCAGACAGCTGCATGTCCAAATGGCTTGTGCTGAAGAGCTACTGAGCAGGAGGTCCCAGTCAAGAATCAAGCCTTCTGTATTGTCAAGTATATCACTAAGTTCTAGAGCACACTTTGAGCCAACACTATGTATGTCTCTTGAAGCAGGACCATAGGACCCAAACAGACCCTTTGGCCAACCAATTCGGGGACCAGGGTATTTTAGCTAAGGCCAGGATGCCCCAGTAGGAATGACTGTTTCTTCTCCCAAGGCCTCTGTTCCTAAAGAACAGATCAAGACAGATCGGTAGCACTTTCCCCTAAAGATTCCCAGGGAGGAATCCGGGGCCTCTAAGGAACCTCTAGATTCTAGGAGAATTTGTTTCCCTTCGTCCTCTCTTGTATCGTAATCTCTTTCCTCATCAGAGTAGAGATATTGGGGAGCACAGGCATTGACACATCTAAGTCCTTTTTGTCCGGGAACCAGGATGTAGACCTGGAACCTTTGTTGGGGTTTTTATTAAATCACTCCATCCAACCAATAGATCACCACCACCACCACCACCACCACCACCACCACCATCACCACCACCATCATCGTAATCATCATAAAAATCTATGACACACTAGAAACTGTACTAGACATAGTGGTACATAGAAGGCACAAAACTAGACTCAAAGTCTATCCTTAATGTCCTTAAAGTCCAGAGATGTTTGATGTAACTCATAAATACCCACAGCGAGAGACAGAATAAGACAGAACAGCAAAGAGAATGAAAGGAAAGGTTGGGGGGCATCCAAAGGCAAGGAGATGCAGAAAAGAGTCGGGAAAAGAAAGACTGGGAAACCTGGGTGACATTTTAATTGGGTCCCAGAATGTAGGCTTTTTTCAAGACAGGGTTTCTCTGTGTCGCGTTGGCTGTGCTAGAACTAGCTCTGTAGACCAGGCTAGCCTCAAACTCAGAGATTGACATAGTGGTGTCACATGCCTTTGCCTCCTGAGTGCTGGGATTAAAGGCGTGCGGCACCACTACCCAGTTTAGAATGCAGATTCAAATAAACACAGAAAGACTCCTAATCGAACTAATTGGAAATCAAGCAACCATAGCAAGAAGAATGTTGGCTTCTTTCAACAGAAGAGAAAGAAGCCCAGGGGTCCGTTCCCTACACGCATCCCTTGCGGCCTGCTGTCTCCCAGGAACGTCCAGTCCTTAGATGCTGAGTCCCATCTCCAACCATGGGCTCTGTGGCAGGACGACTGCTCCTCTCCCTTTAGCAGCAGCATGAAAGGTTTGAGAAAACACCATGGCCTGTGGATCCGGGAGTAACGCCTTTCTCAGCTACAGAAACTATCTCTCTCTCTCCCTCTCTCTCTCTCTCTCTCTCTCTCTCTCTCTCTCTCTCTCTCTCTCACACACACACACACACACACACACACACACACACACACACACACACGAAGTCACTCTCCAAGTTCATGCTGTGCAGGGCATGCGGCACTCTTCTTGCTGATGAGAGCTCTGTGCTATTCCGTCCTACTGGGCTAGGAATCCACCAGCAAGCACATTTTATTCAAACACTTTCTCCACACTGGGGTTCTGCAGGTCTTCCTTGTTCACCTCCCTGGGAAGAACACTGTGTGGGTCAACAGTTCTCTGCTTTACTAGGACTTACTGTCCAGCTGGAGATTTCAAAAATAATAATTAACTCGAGGGGCATCAGAAAACAGTGTGGATGCATACGCTGCAAATAAAACATCCAAGCATTGGCACAAAGCAGTGTCACGGAGGCAGCTCTGAGACCCACTCTGGTGGGAAGCCTGCGACACCAGAAGAAGGGTTTGAGTGTATACAGTTGAAGTAAAAACTCAACTGCATCATTTTTTTGACTCACTTATATGGGTGATCCTTGTTAGCTATGTCAGTTGTGTTCCATAAGGCCACAGCGAGCAATGAATTAGGGAAGGCTCACCCACTGTTCTTACGGGAGACACACTGCTGCTCACACCAAAGCCCGAGAACACTTAGATAAGCCACCTCTTCCTTTTTCCGTTTCTCATCAAAACCGACTGTACAGTGTTCTGGTCTGGTCGAAGGTATGCGTACATTAGGGGATGCTGTAAAGAAACTGCCATGACGACCGCTCCATGATATGGCTAAGGTTTTTGTTGTGGATATGAGCAAACAGCCAGAGACATCTGGAAGATTTTAGCAGAGAGAAAGAGGTAGACTGACTGTGGCCAGGGAAGCAGGAGAGAGGCAGAGGGAGGGGGAGGGAGAGAGAGGGGGAGAGGGAGAGGGAGACAGAGAAGGAGAGAGAGGGAGGGAGAGGGAGGGGGAGGGAGAGGGAGAGGGAGACAGAGAAGGAGAGGGGGAGGGAGAGGGAGAGGGAGGGAGAGGGAGAGGGAGGGAGAAGGAAAGGGAGGGAGAGGGAGAGAGAAGGAGGGAGAGGGAGAGGGAGAGGGAGGGAGAAGGAAAGGGAGGGGGAGGGAGAGAGAAGGCGGGAGAGGGAGGGAGGGGGGAGGGGAAGGGGAGGGGGAAGGGAGGGGGATAGTGAAAAGGGGAAATTCTTGCCCTTATAAAGAGAACAGATGGGTCTCTGGGAGGAGGGACGCCTGGGAGGTGAGAAACCAGCATGCTAAGTGGAGGTTTAGAAATATAGCAGGTACTTGTGATACTGAGGAAACCTAGAGGTCAGCATGGGCTTTTGCAACCACAGGTAGCCATTTGTCCCTTCTGCCAGAGGTTAAGGGAAATGACTCCTTTTGACAGATGGAATCCGGGTCACAAGTTCCCCAAGGAATGCTGGCTTTTATCTACCCGTCAGGAATCCTAGAGTCTAGCTTAAGGTCATATCTAGATATATTGAGTGTCTTTTGGAGTTTGGGGAATGGAGTCTCCCTGACAGTATGTGACACCACAGACTTCTGCGAAGCACAGGGTGGCCTTCACACATCTAGAAACGTTAGAGAGCACTTGAGCATTGTGTTTAAGGGCTATGTCAAAATGCAAAATTAACAAAAATAGCACAAAATGTAGCACTAAGTAGACCATGCGTCACTTGTTTCCAATAAGAGCCAAAGCAAAGGAGAGCGTCCACTTGTCTGCCTTCAGCTGAGCAAAGTGCAAGTCAGGCCGGCAAAGGTGCACACCACACTGGACCTACCTATGAGTAACTGCGGATACACTGAGAGTGTGGAGCTGGGGCGGGCGAACTGGCAGGCGTGGAGCTGGGAATCCTGCAGCCTCCGCACATCTTGGTCCAGAAGGAATAAAAGGGAGGCTACAGACTTGCATGGAGGCTACAAAGGCAGATGGTGAGGCAGCCAGATGGAAAACCCCAATGCAGAGACCACAGAAGAGCAGCAAGCAGGCAGCACTGTGGAACAGAGTGACAGCAGGGCACAACAGGACAGGCAGCTTGGGCAGGGGAGCTAGAGGTCTCACTCACATCCCCAGGATGACCAGGGAGAGGTTGGTCTAGACAAGGAAAGAAGATAAAATAGCTTAACTCTACTGTATCTCAGCATCCACATAAAACTGAGTCATCCAGCATCAAGGTGGGCTGAAGACCCTGAGGGGTGGGCTTGCTCTGTTCCATGTTCCATCAAACCAGAGAAATCTGAAAGGTTCCCCTTGGCACAGTGGTGGAGTCATCATTAATGTCACTAAAGCATTTGGGGGGGGCACTCTTACAGGCCTAATGTGCTCAACAGTGGAGGGCATGATTGCTATATGGCTGTTTAAGGATAAGAAACTGATGAGCAGGCAAGACTCTTGAAACTCACTTGAGGCTGGCTGCTGGAGCCTCGGCGTTCACTGCTGCCTGTACCTTTTGCAGCTCTCTGCCCTGAGACAGACCTTGTACATCCAACTTCTTAGGCAGGTCTAGGAAGGACTGGCCAATGAGCCACTCAAGATACGACCTAAAGAACACTAGGTAGTGACAGACATTATAGATGGACCAGCCTGGGAACCCCAAAATAGGACATAAAGATGGTGGTGCTCCCTGTAGATGGGCCAGGCAAAGGGGCACCCAAGAGCAATGTCACCTTTTCACCTAATGAAATTTTCAATTGTAGGGGTGCTTAAACTCCTGTACATGTCCTTATACCTTACACCCCTACTTATAGCAGACTACATTGTGGGTAAAACAGGCTTCGGAGAATAGCGCTCTCCTTTCCTGGGAATGTCCAAGCTGAAGGAGGCACATGGGAGGGGGACACAGAAGAGAAACTCAAGCACCTCATGTCTGTCAGGGTCAGAGCCACTGTTTGGCCCAGCCAGCTCTTTTACTAAACAGCATGCTCTTGCTTGCTCTAATTAAACTCTTGGCTACTTATTCCACTACTGTCTCCCACATGCATTCTTCTCTTTGGGGAGCACAAGAATTGAAACTGTGGCTGGGGTGAAGCTCCAGATCGCCTTGCTACCCAAGCATCCCTGTATGAGCGAGTTAAAGGTCTCTATTTCTCATCATCCATCTGGACAGCCCAAGGATCACTCCAGACCACTCAACCCTCAACCCTTACCCTGCTTCCCACCCCACCCCCTAGCTTCCAAATTGGGCTAGCTTCAGAGAGTACCACCCGTGCCCCTCATACCCATACACACACACACTCAGAAGGACCACACAGGCTGAGTGCCTCATGTGATACACTCCTGTCTCTGAAATCCCCAATTATTTCTGAGCAATTGTACCCTGGTGAGCAGAAACTGGCTGCTCTGATTCCCCAGTGTCCCTCTACCATGGGTTGCTTTGGTGTTGAGGACCAGGGACAAGTCTGGGCAGGCAGCATCGACTTTGTTGAAAACTTTCCATCCTAAATGAACACATACATTTCTATTCTGGTTTCAGAGCCGACCAGTGTGTGTCACTTATCCGCACTGTTGTTTGCTCAGTCTGGCTGCAAACTATGTAAACTCCATCCTCCCAGGAGCTTTCTGCTGCCGGCTGGGAATTAGCCACACACGTCAAGCTCGTTACATGATTCTCTCTGGGTTCTGCTCTCCGAATCTCCAGCCCTTGGTATGCGGCGTTTTAGTCCTCTAGTGTGTCAGTGAACTTGAGTACTTACCCTTGAGAAAGCCCAAGCAATGAAACTCTAAGCTCACAGTGTAGTTATCCACCTCCCCCAGGTATATGAGAAGGCTTAAGTCTCCGAATCCCTTTCTAAACTGTTTCCCACATTTCTTCTTCTCCCCGGACTAATCTGGGTATAAAAATGAGACGGAAAAATCAACAAGTAACTGCAGGTGCCAGAGCCTTGGCTTATTAAATAAACAACTGTGTTTGAACTGCTTATCTGAATTTGACATCCCGGTCAAATAGATCTGAAATCCACTGTTAGTCAGAAAAACTGTAATATAAAGAAGTCTAGTGCCATTGAGAGATACATCAAAGGCCAAGGAAAGGACATGGGCAAGAGGAGAGGTTAGCAGGGGACCTCGGAGCCCTGCTGTGGCTACTGACAACATCCTGGAGCCGGGTCCTATCACCTCATTCTCAGAACCTCAATTTCCTCCTCGGAAAAACATGTTTCAAGAATCGTTGCTGAGAGTAAAATTAAATAAGACCACAGATCCCCAAAGCACTTGGTGCAATCTTCCAGCCTTTCTGTAAAATTATAGGACAACATGTGACGCAGGCTCACAAGGCTGCAGACCATCCTGAGTTTAGCAGATCCTTGGGAACTGCCAGGACCCTGAAAAGATTTCAAGAGAACCCAGGCTCTGGGGGAGGTTCGATCAAACTGCAATGGAAAGCATTTCCACTCTCCAAGGCCTGCCAGCCCTTGGCCTCCCAAAGCGATCAGATGCTGGGCCTGGAAGCCATGAGCATGGTAGAATTCTTCACACTTCTAATTACTTTATGGTTTGTACACATTTTGGCTGTTTTATTAATTCACAGATTTACACTGAGTTTGTTTTTTTTTTTTTTTTTCTCTTTCTTGCCAATTAGCTGAGCTAGCTGCAACTGGGCATCTGGGGAGAGCTACAGTGGGAACCAAGCCTACTTCTGACCAAACCCCACATTTGTTTCAGAACTGTGCCTCAGACAGTGCACCAGAAGTCACCACTGGGAACAAATGGGGAGGGGTGCTGGTGGGTGCTTGTTCCCTGGTGACTAAACCTGTGCTTCCTCTGCTTTAAGACAAGATCCCCAGTTGCTCCTAGTCTGTCTAACACCAACACCCATACATTCTGGATCCTGTGGGCTTGTGTCAGACCGAACACATGAAAGAGAAAAAAGGCTGTGGTTGGCAGACTTATCTACTCCATAAAGATTCTCCCATCTAGCATGTATAAATTAAGAGAGGACTCTAGATGGCTAGATCTCCACTGTGACCTGTAGATAACATGCAAATAGAAGACCTAATGAGACACTGGGACCATGTCATCTCCCACACGGGAATATTCCAGGCATGGGGTCTGTTTCAAGTAAGTCCTGATACTGATTAGGAATGAGCACAGAATCTCAGGTCTCTCTTTACTCCTTTAACATGGGATGCTAACATGCTCACCCTCCCTGCCAGGTCACATTGCCGAGTACTGAATACTGCAGAGCACTGACTACTGTGACATGCTGATTGCAGGCACAGGACCATTGCAACCAGACAACTTGGTTCGGAGAGAACCCTGTGGCAGAATGGGGCTCTGCTTTCTAATGAGAATTGGTCTCAAGGCTGGGTGTTGACAGGAAGGAAGTAAGAGAAATGGTTAAGATGCCCAGAGTCTAGGCCAACTCTGAAATTGGTGTCAAGCAGTCAGGGAGTGTCTGCAGTCTCACCAGGCCACTGCTGGTCACTGGAACCTCCTTGGGTAGTTTATCAGCTTCTTTTCGGACCCTGCCTTTTGAAAGAAGTCTCAGCAGAATCCACTTGAAGAAACAACAGGAGTTGAAGAAACAGCAGGAGCTGAAGAAACAGCAGGAGCTGGAATAGAGGCCTTGTGGAGGGGGGAGGAGAAGACCGAGCTGCATGGCTAACTTTAGTTACACATCCAAGGAAAGCAGCCATTTGTCTTACAGATTGATGGGAGCCTGTGGTTGGCCAGGGGCTAGTTTCCCTGTGCAGCAGGCTCTTGGTAATTTACACCTCCATGATAAATGCTCTTGTGCCACCTTAGCAAAGATCCCAGAGGTCCAGCCCTTCAGAACATGTGGGTTTCTGGATGTGCAATGGAGGTTATGATTTATTCTGGGGACTTGGGGTTAGCTGGAGCTCCTTTGCCCAAGCCTGTGAGCCTTGCCCGGTTTCTACCTCCCCTGCGGCAGAGCTTAGAGAATGGAGAAATGGGGAGGGGCACAGAGGAAAAATGGGCTCCTATGGCCCTGGTGACACTCCCTACTCCATTCTGTAGCTCAGCACAAGTACACGAGGTGCCGGGAAGCCCACGCCATCCATCAGTCCAGCTCTCTTCTAGGAAGCAAGAAGATTTTCTAATCATTAGGTACACAGCACTCAGCCCTTCCTTCTGCATCCAGGGGTGGCTTTATGCAGTGTAAGAGCCTTTTCTGTGTCAATTGTCCTGGTTTTTCTGGATGCTTCTGTGAGAGTATTTTTGAATGATGTTTACAAGGAAATTAGTGGGTTAGAAGTAAAACAGACCACCTCTCTGTCTCAGTCAGGGGTTCTAGTCCTGCACAAACACCATGACCAAGATGCAAGTTGGGGAGGAAAGGGTTTATTCAGCTTACACTTCCATGCTGCTGTTCATCATGAAAGGAAGTCAGGACTGGAACTCAAGCAGGTCAAGGAGCAGGAGCTGATGATGCAGAGGCTATGGAGGGATGCTGCTTACTGGCTTGCTTCTCCTGGCTTGCTCAGCCTGCTTTCTTATACAACCCAAGACTACCAGACACAGATGGTACCACTCACAAGGGGCCCTCCCCCCTTGATCACTAATTGAGAAAATGCCTTACCTCTGGATCTCATGGAGGCATTTTCTCAACTGAAACTCCTTTCTCTGTGATAACTTCAGCTTGTGTCAAGTTGACACACAAAACTAGCCAGTACACTCCCACACTCCACAATATGAGTAGGCCTCATCTAATCGGCTGAAAGACCTGGGCTGAACCAAAGAACGACTTCCACTAACCAGGTGAGGTTCTGCTCTACACCGGGCTTCAGCTACAGTGTCAGCTCTTCTTAGGTCTCTAGCTCTTAGCTCTGTGTGCAGGTTTAAGAGACACCAGCCACCATAATCATGTCAAGCTGAATCCTCACAACAAACTTCAATATACAAATACATGTATATGTGTACACACACACACACACACACACGCACGCACGCACGCCCAGAAGTCTCTCTGTGAAACACTAATACAAATCCCAGCTGACATTGCCTCCTCACTTGCAAGCTCTCTTTCCAGAGGCTTGGGAGAGTCCCATCAACTGGTATTTCTGTCTTAGAGTTGGCCTTGCTCACAAAAGCAACCCTGTCCTCTTGCAGTCAACTGGAAGCTCACTGGAGGTCAGGCTGTGACTCTACTGCCTGCCTCTGCTGTGGTCTGTGCTTTGGCTTTCATGGGGTCTAAGGGCTTGGTTCTTGCTTGTTCTTGACTCCTGTGAGTCTTTAAGTAGAGAAAATAGGAAGGAGCTTTTGAAGAACAACACCGAGGGCCAGGGTTGGGGAAGGATGGAATAAACATAACAGAGAAGCAAGGAAGGAGACAGGTTCACAATCCGCACTTGCTGACCATTAGTATCCTGGGATTCTGGTCACTGGACTTGGTCTCTGGGGGTTATCAAGGCCAGCTTCCCCTGATATGACTTTTGGGGGGAGGGGAGGATGGAAAAATCCAGTTCATTGTGACTTGCCTCCTGTCCAGCACCAATGGTGGCCTGTGCTGAGTTGGCTTAGGAAAAACACAGAACTGAATCCCCAGCCAGCCCCAGGGTCCCAGTCTCTCCCTGCTGGTATGCTAGAGTCCCTCCACGCTGGCCTGCTGGGACATGTACACATCAGCCAAGACAGGGGTTTATCTCCGTGTTTTTCATCTTCTGGGTACCCAAGAGATTGAATTAGCATAAAATTCAGTGCCCCAGGCTGAGAGAGGAAATGGACTCTTTAGCCAGGCTAAAGGCAAAGCTGACAGCTGACTTGGCATTCTTTGATGGAACTGTTGGGCACTGTCAAGGGTCTTTTTCTGAAGACCTAAGGCAGCCACAGCTCCCAGGTGTCAGACTGAGAGGCCTTCCAGCCAGGGCACCTCCACTCCTGGACTAGCTCAGTCCCCAAAGCATGAACACACACCTGCAGCACTGCTTCCACCAAGCTCCTAACTCCCAGCTTCTCTGTACAAGCCACAGGCCAGGGCATACAAATTTGGATTCAGTCAGAAGACAAACACGAGGATCATATTATCCCTTAATCACATGAAAGAATTTGCCTTTGGTATTGTCTTTTAAAAAAAGAACTCTCGTTAACCATTGTTGTTGTTGTTGGCGTGTGTGTGTGTGTGTGTGTGTGTGTGTAGTATATGTATACACTTGTGTGTGTGTGTGTGTGTGTGTGTGTGTGTGTGTGTGTGTGTAGTATATGTATACACTTGTGTGCTTGTATGCATGTGTGTGCAGGTGCGTATACATTCATGCATTCGTGTGGAGACTAGAGGTTGACGGTGTGCCTTTTATTGCTCTCCACGTTATCTTGAGACCCTGACTTATTTCTTGAGAACCTGGAGCTACCAACTGGGCTGGGTAGCTGGCCAATGAACTCCAGGTTTTCACCCTGGGGTTACAAGGGGCTGCCATACCTGGCTTTTTGTGGGTGCTGGGGCCCTAAATTCAGGTCCTCACGATTTTGTAGCAGGTACTTTACTGACTTAACTGAGTATCTATCTTCCCCACCCCAACTGTTGCTTTTTTTAGATTACAAATTTATCATTAAAAATTTCAGAAAATAGTGGCTTCAGAGAAAACTGACTGGAGCACAGTGCTCATTGCTCTTTGAGAGGACCTGGTTCAATGCCCAGCTCCAACATGGCAGCTCACAACCATCTCTACTTCAGTTCTAGGACACGCAACACTCTCTCTGGCCTCCAAAAGCACTAGGCATGCACATGGTACACAGACACACACGCAAGTAAAGCACCCATAAACATAAAGTTCAAAAAAATTAAAACAATATTTGAAAACTTTTTTTCAGAATCTAAATAAAAAGACTTTTAGTTTTCAGATAATAAAAGAAGAAAAGTAAAAGAGGACCAGGAAGATGGCTTAGTGGGCAGCACTGAGCAAGCATGGGGAACTGAGTTCAAATCCCCAGTACACATATAGGAAACTGGACATAGCTAAGCATGCTTGTAACCCCAGTTCTGGGGTGTGAGGGTGGAGAGGGGTGAGTCCTGAGAACTCAGTGGCCAGCCAGCCTTGCTGAACTAGCAAGTCAGTACAAGACACTGTCTTAAATCACTGATGGTTGATGACAGTAGAAGATACCTGGCATCTCATCTGTACCAGCCCCACCCCAAAGACTTAAAAATGTTAATATTAATTAAAGAAAAAAAACCACACAATAGTCTGAAAACCCTTTCAATGTTTTCTACATATGTAACAACAGGTTTTTTTTTTACAAAAGAAAACAGGATCCTTTAGTACATGCTGTACTGTCAAGTTTTAAAAAGATCTGTGAACATGGAGTCTGCATGGGGGACACCCCAACTTTCTCTGGTATTGATTTTCTTTAAACAGTACTCTCTCCTAGAACCTTCGACTATTTGTAAAGTATAGTTTACCATATAAATCTCTAGGAAGTCTTCATTTGACAGGTACTTGGTTCCCATTTATACAGGCAGCGCTTGAAGCCAGTGCCCATGTACTCATCCATTCACCAAATGCCAATTACATGCAGCTGTGATTGGACAGCATTTGAATCTGTGCCCCAGGCTGTAGGCATCAGCAGTTTGGCCCAATGTGGTGATGTTGGAAGGTAGCGGCACCACCAGGGTGTGTACACCACCTCACGCTAAACCTCCCTGTCTACAGCATTTCATTATAAAAGACAAAAAGCTGACTACTGTATCTGCTACGCTGCCCTTATCACTGTGAACCAGAGCAGTAAAGCAGCAAATAGGCCTCTGGTTCAGTGGAACTTAACATTCTAACAAGAAGACAGCGTTAAGTAATGAGATAAGGCAGGCTGCACTAAGGCCCATGAAGGCAGCAGACAGGGGCAGGTGATGTGTCATCTTATCTTGGCAGAGAGATTATTTTAGGTTTCTTTGAAAAGATACAACTTGACTAAAACATGAAAGGTTTAAGTTTAAACCATTCTTTAACCTGAGGGGGGGGGACAGCTAAAACAGCCAGAGGCAGGACAGTGTTTGTAGTGCCCAGATATCAGGCTAGAGGAGATGAAGCCAGCTGGCACATGGGATGAGGTAGACCAGATAGACCAAGCAGGAGCTTGTATGTCACTGGGAAGAGTTCTAGCTCCATTCCAAACACCCTGGGAAGCCAGGAACTGGTCCAAGCAAGCAAGAAATGTAACCTGATTTATAGGTTTACAAATTCCCTTTGAACGATCTCTGAAAGTTGATGAATATCCTAGAGGAGGCAAAAGTAAAAACAAAGACCAGTCAGGAGGCCACTAAGGTCTCCAGAGTGGTGACGATGGCAGTTCAGATTTAACTGTCGGGGACGTGATAGCCTATAGAGAGAAGCAGACCTGATGAGATTTGCTGATAGACCTGCTGTCCTTGTTAAGATGTGAAGAACGAAGACATTTAGGGACAACTATAGCTGAGATGAGTCTTAGTTTATAGAAATGTTTGCACTGCAGGATGGAGGTGTAAGCCTCTGTGTGGTCCCAGGATCCCTACACTTCAAACCCTGAGTTCCAGCTGTACAGGGTCAGGATTACACCCCTGACCTAAGCTTGAGTCTTCCAGAGACTTCTCTTACCCCACGAGCTTTCCCTCTACCTCTGACAAAACAAAAGCAGGGAACACCCACCCTGGTTAGTTTTTATTGCCAACATGACACATTTCCAGAGTCACCTGGGAAGAGGGAACCTCAAAATGGGAATTTTGGACATCAGATTGGCTTGTGACATATCCGTGAAGCATTGTCTTAATTGCTAATTGATATAGGAAGGCCCAACCCACGGTGGGCAGTGCCACCCCTGGGCAGGTGATCTTGGGTTGTAAAGCTGCTAAGCTTTACTAAGGTTTGTGATGGTGTGCAATGATGGGAAGGAAAGGGTTTCAGGATAGGAGCTCAAGCAGGGCAGGAACCTGGAAGCAGGAGCTGATGCAGAGGCCACGGAGGGGTGCTGCTTACTGGCTTGCTTCTTATAGAACTCAGTACCACAGCCCAGGGGTGGTACCACTCATAATGGCCTGGGCCCTCCCCTATGGATCACTAACTGAGAAAATGCCTTGCAGCTGGATCTCGTGGAGACATTTCCTCAACTGAGGCTCCTTCCTCTCTGATGACTCTAGCTTGTGTCAAGTTGACACACAAAACCAGCCAATATAACTGACCCCTTATCAACTTGACATACAAATGCATCACTATTAAGCCACAACCCTTCCTTTCTTATTCATCCCCAAGTAACTTAAAAAGTCCTACAGTCTTTACAAATTCAAATGCATTAAAATTCAGTCCCTTTAAAATAGCCAATTTCTTCTAAAATCCAAAGTCTTTTAAAATTCAAAATCTAAATTCAAAATCTCTCAACTGTGGCATCCCATAAAATCAAAAATAAACCAAATACTTTCATAGTTCAAGAGGCAATCAAAACAAAACAAGACTCCAGCTGTCCAATGTCTGGGATCCACTCATGATCTTCTGGACATCTCCAAAGGGCTTGGGTCACTTCTCTAGCTCTGCCCTCTGTAGCACACACAGCTTGCCTTCAAGGCTCTGGATAGCTACACTCCACTGCTCTTGTTGTTCTTGGTGCTCATCCCATGGTCCTGGCATCTCTACAATGCTGGGGTCTTCTGCTGTAGCTAGGCTACACTTTCACCAACACTTCTCATAGGTTCTCTTCCTGGTGCCAAACCTCAACTGGCCTCTATCTCACCAGAGGTCACTAAACCCATCCCAGCAATCGTGAACCAGCTCAGGAATGCATAGTGGCTTTATAATTTGATAGGCGAGATGTACCCTTTCCAAGCCTCAGTCTCGTCATCTGGGAAATGGGCATGACAAGGCTGATGTGATGCAAAGTCTGAACAGTACCAAGAATGGCACCTGCTGATGCAACAGGTGCTTGGTAACATGAAAGGCTGTGTTTCTTCTTTAACTGTTTTCAAGGCTCCTACTTCCTAGCAAGTAGTCAGGAGACTTCTTGGCTCAAAAGAACTGGAAATAAAATTAAACAATTTTCCTATGAGACCTACCTAACTACATGAACAACTTCCCAAAAGTAGAAAGGAAAGCTGTAGAATAGCTTGACTGTTTTTACTGTTTTCTTTCTTTAAGGTTATTTTCATGGGCTTTTGTGTGATTTTCTTTTTCTGAGACAGGGTCTTTTGTGCCCCAGGTTGGCCTTGAACTCTCTGTGTAGCCCAGGCTGTACTAGAATTCCCGATTTTTCAGCCTCTACCTCCATGTGGCAGAGTTACAAGTATTCACCACTATGTCTGGCTCATGCTGTATAAATTTTTTAAACAAATACAAGCATGTGACATCCACCATAGCTGATTCCACAGTGCCACTTCCCTCCTCTAGGGAAAAGCGTGTGAGCATCAGTGAGCAGTAAGCTCATGCTGGACCATGACCTTAGATCGCAGCACGCGGATGTGCAGCCACATTTCTACTGCGTAGACCTAAGGATCTATGTCGTAGGAAGCATGTTCCTCAAGTAATAAAATGCCCCCAGAGTGTGCAAGGCCCTTCTATTGGAAAGAACAGGATTTGAAGTCAGAAGGTCCAAGTTCTAGCCTTGGCTCTGCCCCGAGTCTTAGAAAGTCACATGTTCTCTTGGGTCCCATTTTACTTTTCTGCCATGACGCGTCCAACTTGATGATTGTTAAGGGAGAGGGGGTCGTTCACATCTCCCTCAGGGCAGCAGTGCCAAAGAAGAAACGTTGGCTGGTACTCCTGGATTCCTGAGGAGAGCTAAATAATCTTTGGAACAAATAAATATTCAGCAAGTGATTGGGCCTCCACACAGTGACATGCATGCCTACTGTTGCCAACACAAATAACAAAGCCGCACGGTCTTTGTTTCCACGGAGGTTAACATCCTATTCCTGTTTCATGTCTGGTCCATAACCTAGCCCAGCATCCCTGCTCACACCAACATGCCAGCCTGAGGCTGTGCCTACCTCCCCCCTGAGACTGCAGAGGGAATGGACTGTCTGAGGGACAGGGAGAAACACCAGGCAATCAGGCTTAGCTTTGATAAAGGGATGACACGGTTAAAAACGACCCACAACTGAGATTTAGCAGAGGTGGCTTCCATAGAGGGTGTGTGTGCTTGCCACGCTGGGACAGGAATGGTTACTGAGAGCCAGGAAGAAAAGGGCAGTCAGCAGCAATGATCGCTGAGCTCCTATCATGAGTCAAGGACTCGGGAATTTTTAAACTGAATTCTGAGTGCTGGGTAAACATCATAATGACTCATGGCAAAACAAATCATGGCTGATCACTTCATTTCTTCTCATAAAGGGTCTCGTGATTGCAGACTGGTTAGTTTATAATATTCAGGCCCTGTGTACTTTAAACCGGGAGTCTTTGGCTGGGCCATGCTAATTCAGGTTTACAGAAATTTGAGTCTTCACAAGAGATCATTCAAATTGTTCTCTTTTTTTTGTAAGGGAGATGGCCTAATTAAGATGATGCATTCGCCTTTTCTCAGTTTCCATTCAGTTCCTTGTATAAGTGATGACCTTAATAAGCTTGGATCATACGGAAACATGTGACAGGATGGGTACGCAGGCCAGGTGCCTGGTTGTGAAGGGGTTAAATATGTACCACACTGGCTAGCAGAGTCTGCTCTTCAGGACAGTCTTTTCAGATATTTGGGGGGCCAGGGGAGGGAGTTAGGGCCATCTCAGTTGCCCAGTATGTCCCTTCACACACCCGTGCCAGTCCGTTTGGGGAATCTGCTCTTACCAAGGGAGCCATTGCTTGCTCGTTCAAATCATTCTTCCAAAGACAGAAGTGGGTCCAGTCCATACCTCAAGGCAACATAATTTAAAAACATAAACATCTTCAAAACTAAGAAACAAATCAAAAATGCATGTCACCAGTTTTATCGACACTACAGGGACGGTCACTAGAAAAGATGAAGGCTGTGATATACTAAAATGATGTAACCATAAGCAGTTGTACTCCAGCTCCCTGAGTAATCAGCTTTTCCCACAGATCAATGCCCTGCGGGTGAAGGTCACCAGGAGACACCAAAAGTGAAAAGTGTAGAGACAGAGGTAGGTTGGTTGTCACCATTGTACCCAGCAAACAGAAGTCTATGGAAGAGAGACTCGACTAATGGAGGCTTGCTGTAGAGGGCAGAGGACCTTCAGTACATGCGTACAAGTGTGACTTTCACACCCAAAAAGGAAGTTTAGGTGCAAAGGAACAAAGTTTTCACAAAAGTTGGAGCTTCCCTCAAAGGAGTGGCCAACAGATCTCGCAGAGCTTCCTATCATGGGATGTGTTTGGGAAGCAGAGGTGGCCTCTCCAGGTGACGTGGAGAAGATCTGGAGGTGGAGAAGCTCAACTTGGGGCTAAGATGTTAAGATTCTGTAAAGGAGAACAGCCAGAGGAACAGAAACAAGATGGATGAAGGTAGAGCAAAGCTGGAACAGAAGTGTTCTAGTAAGGACTTTAGGTCCAAAGGCAGATGGGAGGCTAGAAGGCCTATCCTATCACCCCCTTCCTCCTGACTTATGACGTGTGATTGGTGCCACCTCTCCTTCCAATGTCCTCCCGGCTTCAGGCTCACAAGGGTTGGCCCTATACCTCTGTGGACTCTAAAAAGAACAACAGTGTGACTTTCTTGTGAGGAACGGCCAGTACAATGGGTCGGAGCCTATCAAGGGTTTAACAAACTGGAAGTCAAGGTTAATCCATAAGAGTCATGGTCAACAAAATTCAAAGCCATAGGTTTTTTTACGAGGAGGTCAGAGGACAACTTTGTAGAATCAGCTCTTTCCTTCCACCTTTATGCAGGTAAAAGGGATCAAACTCAGGCCACAGGTTTTTGCAGGAAGTGTCTCTATCCACTGAGCCACCTACCCCACGATGTCCTTTTCCCCTAAGAAGATATAGAGTTAAAGGAATAAAAGTAATCAAAATGGAGTTTCTATGGGCAATAGGAAAGCACAGTTCGAAGACCAGTGCTTTCTGCAACACCAAGGAGTCCTGGAGTTCATTGGCACCCGGTTTGCAAACCAGAAGTCTAAGTGCAAAGCCCTGAATTTACTGAGAAGAACTGAGAGAGGTCACATAGCTCACTCAGGACACTTCACTACTTAGTGGCTGGTTGCTGCTCCATCTTTGCCTCCAGGGGCCTGGAAAGAGTTAGGATTCTAAGCTGACAGCAGAAGTAGTGCAGGTACCTAACCCCGGAAGTGGTGCAGGTACCTAACCCCGGAAGTGGTGCAGGTACCTAACACTGGACGTGGTGCAGGTACCTAACACCATCCAAGATGCTGTCCTCTGTGGCCGTGATCTGACAACGTGCAGCTGAACTTGGTCGGCCTTGTACTCTTTCGTGTAAATTATCATTCTCCCTCCCTAATTTATGGTGTAAGACGCTTGTGAGACTGCTGGCTGCCAAACTGCTGTTCTCTTCTTACAGAGACACTTTTAGTTGGGCATGAGGCCAGCCTGGGAAAATTCCATCCCTCAGTTGTCTGGGGTGACTGAAATGTGCAGGACTTCCTGACTCAGGGTCAGATCCTGAGACAGGAGCAAGCTCTGTCTTTCAGCTTCCTCCTTCCTTTTGGCCATGCAGAGGAGGCCCTCAATCTCAAGAAAGAGGATTAAGTAAGAAAGAAGTTAGGTCCCTCAGCCTAGGCTGGCAATGTGATTATGGCGGGGTGCTTATCCTTAAAGGAGAGCAATACAGTACTGTGTAAGCAACTAAAACCTAGGGAGAGCAATACAGTACTGTGTAAGCAACTAAGACCTAGGCACCGCCCCCTCTTAACTTAGATGCGCCAGGATATATATGCTCAATGGACTCCAGTCACCCAACACACACCACACCACACACACACACACACACACACACACACACACACACACACACGCGCGCGCGCGCGCGATTACTGAGGAACACATGAGCACCTCTGTCACCCCAGAGACAATGCCAAAGCTGACACAGCATGTAAAATAACCTGAATGTCCACATGGGTGACTAACCTGGTTCAAGGCCCCAGGCAAATAGGCCTCTGTGTCCTGTGCTCACAACAAAAGGCCACTGTGTTTTGTGTGAAAGATTTGGGACTGTGTTATTAACATTAAGGACAGGCAGAGCTTCAGTGAGCAAGGGCAAGTGGGCAGGCTGCTGGTGGGACCTGGCTCTCAGCTCCTTCCTCCCAGATACCATCAAGGCAACAGATTCCTGCAGAATAAAGAACATGGCTTCCCAGAAAGGTGGCATGTTAGTCTTCTGCCTTCTGTTCCTCCTGTGATTCTTGGTTCTACTGACACCTCTAACGTCATGCTGGATTCACGGAACTGCAGCAGAAGCGGGCAACTGTTCAGCTGTTTGCATCTTGACACAACCACAACTTACAGAACTGCAAGCTTCCTAGTGTCTCAGGCGTCTGAGCTGATGAGCAGCTGTGAAACTGATTCTTAACAATGGTAGTCAGCAGGACATTAAAATCCCAAATAGCTTTATTTTTATGAAAATGTTTAAAAGACAGAGGAGTCGGAGGGGGAGAAAAATGGGGGGGGGGGTGGAGTAAAGACAGTACTTGTGTATGAAATGCTTAAACAAAATTCAAGTTAAAAGGTTTTTTTAAAAAATGAATTGATGGTATATTCAGGTAATTAAGTAATATTAACCTTATTAAAAGAATTTTAATTTAAAATTTAATTTTATTTTTTGAGACAGCATTTCTCTGTGTATCTCTAGCTGCCCTGGAACTCCCAG
This sequence comes from Uromys caudimaculatus, assembly GCA_028551405.1. Taxonomy (NCBI): domain Eukaryota; kingdom Metazoa; phylum Chordata; class Mammalia; order Rodentia; family Muridae; genus Uromys; species Uromys caudimaculatus. The sequence goes on from CM052715.1 coordinate 56,975,571, forward strand.
ACTGGCTTTGAACTCCCAGAGATCCGCCTGCCTCTGCCTCCCGAGTGCTGGGATTAAAGGCGTGTGCCACAACCATCAGCTAAAATATGATATTCTATAATTTGTATTTTGACTTTTAATTTTAACACATTTAAAACATTTTAGAAAAAAATCTGAAAACATTCATTTAAAATGTTTTTTAATAACTTCAAGTTTTTATTTCTATTACAATATAGTCAAATTTGGCACACATTTGATTTTTAACCCTTTGGTCCCTATTATCACTTGAATACAAATTACACTGAATAGCATACTTAGTGATTGCTCTGGAAAGAAGGCAAGATAACAATCTTTTGGAATATATGGTATTTATAGTCTACCACTCCATCCAACCATAGTCCATAATGCCCAGTATGCATCGTGGTAACTACATTTCGCTATCTTTAATGCTCTGTCAACTTCCAGTATTTTTCCTCTAAGATTCCATTTATGTCAAGTTCAAAACCAGACAAAATTTATAGTCAGAATGGGAAGACAAAGGGAACTTAGGCGGGCACATGGAGTCTCTACGGTAGGCAGTAGCCTGCAGGCTCACGTGGTACACAGTATTTACATTTGTGAAAGCCATCAAGCTATACATCCAAGGTCCAAGGACTTTTATTTATGTAACTCACTCTTCATCTTAGGACAAGGGAAGAATGTCTGGTGGCTCTGACCCCTTTCTGTGATAGAAACCAGCATCCTTCCCCGGGCATGGGATGCCAAGCGTTGCCATCGTGGTGGACTCTCATCAGAACCTCCCCCAGATGACTGACCTGAAGTCCCCGTGTCTGATGACGTGGACAGGTGCCTCTTCCGCCATTTCCTCTGGGCCATGTTATTTTTCTCTGTAGACTTTCAAGACCAGAGCTATGTCATTAAACGACTCCCTGGAGCTTCCTTGAAGCCAGGGGACAATATTGCAGCAGCCAGAGAGGGATGGCAGCTCTCTGAGGTGATTTCTGCAAGGTCACTTTGGCCCAGGCCTGGATAAGGAGTCATCCTGCTAGTAAAAGATCCATGCTGCTCCCTCATCCAGTAAAGATGCACCCAGACCTGCTCCTAGGGCAAAATCTATGTCTGCAAGTCAACTCACTGGAGACTGCTAAAAGGCAACCTTTCTCTGAAGTGACACGAACTCTCCTCCATGCCCGAACTAAAGTCCCTCTGACCCTCTCCAGCTTGAGACAGTTCCTTAGGCACACAACCTTTCTCCCCTTGTTGGGTTCACCTCGCCTGTATAACAAGGTTAGTTGGTCCATAGCCAGGCCATCCATTATCATATGCTGCTCCCTTACAGGCCCTGAGCCAGGGCTGGCAGCATCTTCTGTGGTCATGGGATAGCCAGTGACATATTGTTATCTAAATTGGATCATTACAGAATTCAAGCCCATAATGAGCACAGTCCACCACGAGCTATCCCTAGCACCAAACCAGTATGGGGAAGAGACTATTATTCCTCAAAATGCTCCCCACCAAACAGGAAGAGAAAAATGGATGCAGAAGTCGCTAGCGTTTGACAGAAGCCCAGGAAGAGGGCACAGTGACCATGCAGCCTCTGCCACCATTTGTCTACCTCATCGATCTACAGATAAAGAAATGCCAGCAGAAAGAGGCACACCTGTGACTCAGCTCTCAACCGTCCCTTCTGTTCTGTTTGTGGATGCTACACTAGAAATCTGCCACTTCAAACCACAGCTTGTCTGACAGCAGGCTCCATGTTGGTTTCTGCCAATGGGGGATGCCATGAGAGACTGCAAGGTAGGAGCTGGGCTCTTCTGACAGCATGGCCCCTGTGATGCTCTTCAGCTTGTCGATGGACCTGGTTCTGGCTCCCCATTGTCTCAGTCCTCACTCTCAGCACCAGCTTCATTGCAGTCCTTTGCCAGTGTCAGCCTCTGGGAGGAGCCGCCCCCCCCCACCACCCCCCCCCCCCGCCCCCATGTCTGAGTCTCTGCTCAGAGTGGCGCTTGTCAGTCACCCAGTGACTGTACCTGATGGCCCCTTTGTTCTTTTGCTTTCTCCCTTTGTTCCTCCAGCTTGAGAGGAAGTGGCTGCTTCCTGTTTCTGTATCTCCGTGTCACTGCGAGGTCCTCTCTTCTCTTTCAGGTCTTAAACGCCTGTGGGACAGATATCCTCTCCTAAACTTCTTGTTCAAACAACTGGTGTGGTGGTGTTCTTCCAACCATGTTCTAACCACGTTCCTGAATGGTGCCGAAGCTGAGTGGCCTGACTAATTTTTCTCAACCCCTGATGCTAATCTCAACCAAATCTTGATTTTTCTGCTCACTCCATCCCCCCACATCTCCTGTCCAGCATGACAAAAGAGAATACAGTGATCTAGTGGTGTTTAAAAGTAGCAGTCAAGCCGGGCATCGGTGGCTCACGCCTTTAATCCCAGCACTTGGGAGGCAGAGGCAGGCGGATTTCTGAGGCCAGCCTGGTCTACAGAGTGAGTTCCAGAACAGCCAGGGCTACACAGAGAAACCCTGTCTCAAAAAACCAAAAAAGAAAAAAAAGAAAAAAAAAAAAAAAAAAAAAAAGTAGCAGCCAAGATCCAAATCTCGCTTCACCATTTATTTACCAGCTCTACACGTCATTTAAAAAAAAAAAAAAAAAAAAAAATCACTCTTTGCCTCAGTTTTCCCATTTGTAAAATGTAGTTGGGAACAGAACCTATGTGGGAGACAAATTATACCATCCCCAAACAGGAAGGAAAATGAAGCTGCAGACAAAAGGAACCAGGTACAAGACATATATTTATAAAGTGTCCTGCCACACGTGCTCACACGAACACACACACACACACACACACACACACACACACACACACACACACACACTTGCCCCAGAGAGATCAAAGGTTAACCACCAAAGACAACTTTGGATCTTTCTTGTCTTGAAGGTGACACCCTGGAATCTTCAGGAACACGCTTTCCTAAGTAACTATCGGTTACCTGCCCAGAGTCTCAAAGTCCTTTCCATGGCTTTGTCTCTTCCCTACAAGTCTCCGGGTTTTTGCTGAAGATGCAGCAAAAGCCAGACTCCACACGTACCCCTCTGAGAACCACTTACATACACACGCATGTCTCTCACATACATATGAAGTATACATGTTAATAAATATTTGTTTCTCTCCTACTAATTTGCCTTTATGATAGGGGTCCCTTCAGACTCGAAGATCATGGCGTTATGCTACCCTGCATGATCACAGGGGGCTGAGCACTGAGCAGCACACCAAGTGCTTTGAACTGTACCTGGCATAGCTGTCCTCAACAGCAGCAGCAGGAAGCAAAGCAGCATCAGTCCAGAGCGCAGTCCTCAGCCACCGCCATCTGGTGGCACCTCATTTCTACCCCTTATTCATTGTGGGAGTTTGCCTATATGAACTTTATCTATTGAGCCTCAGTCCCCTCTACCAGAAGACATCTCGCAGGGCAGAGGACCAAACATGATAGAGCACTCAAAATGTTATCATGGTGCCTAACATAAAATGCTATTGTTATTCATCTTTCTAAACGGAATGAGCCGGACGTCTCCTTCGACATCTCTAGGACGTGTGTGTGGTGGGCGAGTTTAGAGAAAGACCACCTCAAGTGGCCTCTGTGGAAAGGAAATGGGTCTGTGTTTTCAAGGCATTCCAAACAGCGATGGCTCATACTCTCAGAGAACGTGCAAGAACTTCCAGCCAGACTGAGGGAAGAAGATCTCCAAATGGTCACCCAATGCCACTTGTGGACTGGCTGCCTTGGGGCCAAGTCAAGTTATACTTAGAGTCAGCTTGCAAGAAGGACTTCCAGTCATCTGCAGTATAATGTGCAATTTAAATCTTGAAGTCAAAAACAAAGATCTGAACCCGTGCGGAGAAGGGAGGGGAGCACAGGTAATCTGCTCTGATCCTGAGTGGCAATGGTTATTATTTTCAAATACCAAATAAATCTTGTTTCCCAGCAAGCCTGGCAACGAGGGAAATCTAATCACTTCTGTAATTCTCCTTTTTGATTAGGGAGAAGTATTATTTTATTGAAAGAAAAATTCCACGATACTGCACCAGAAAGTAATTAAATGGGACTTTAAATAAGAAATACGGAATAGCAGGCTGGGCATTGTCGAGGAATTATAAAAATGCGTTGTGTGTTGTGTGGCTTCTTATTGAATATATTGTTATTAATAACAATAAACCCAAGAGAGTTAGGCTGCAGGTTGCAGCCTGAGATTGCTAAGTCACCCGAATCCCTATCAAAGAGGACAGCCACAGCCAGTGACTCCCCAGGCTAGAAAGGAAAGAGCACAGTTTCCTCAAGACAGTTCCAGAAAGGATTTTTTTTTCCTTTCACAGAAAGACAAGAACATGACTGAGAACAGGAAGCTACCAAGTCTTGGAGATGACTGGTAGGAATACACAAGTATGTGACTGAGACTATTTCCAAAGGCCTGGCAGTTCCAACGTGCTGTCACATCTAACCGTGCTTGTTGGAACTGCCAGCTCAGTCCATCCTTCCGGCATTTCTGTCTGCTGCCCAGCTGCTTGGAATAGCACTCTCCCACAGTCAAGGTCCTTCATCCTCCCTCTGCCACAGCACGTATAATCAACAAGGAGAGAATCAAACGGCAGAGGGGAGCAAGCGATGACTGAAAAACCAATTCAAGCAGTGTGTGCTGTGCCTGCCTGGAATCTCAGTACATGGAAGGTAGAGGTGGGAGCAGAAGAAGTTTAAGGTCATTCTCAGCTACATAACTAGTTCAAGACCAGCCTGGACTACGCAAGACCCCACCTCAAAAACAAAAACAAAAACAAAAAACAAACAAACAAAACAGAGAGCAAAAGCCAATCCAAAGACCCAAGGCAAGATACACAGAAGGTAAAAGTTAGGAGAGAGAGAGTTAGAAAACCGGAGTCTTGGTTCTGCACCTTGACTGTTTGTAGATCATCTGCCTATTGAAAATGCCATTTGTTTTTCTGAAGATGGGATATTCGGCTACATAGTGTGTCCGCTTTGCATTGCTGCAGTAACGCTTATGAAGAACAACTTAGGGGTGAGGCTTATTTTTGCTCATGGTTTCAGCCCAAGGTTAGGTGACTCCATTGCTTTGAGCCTGAAGTGAGGCACAATGTCACGGTGGCTGGAGCATGTGGCAAAGGAAGCTGCCCACCTCGTGGAAGCCGGGAAGCCGGGGATGGAGAAGGGGTCAGGGGCCCTAAAAGTCTATTCAGCTATTGATTGACGGATGATTTTATCGATGGATTAACTTACTCATGAGACCAGAGCCCTCACAATCCAACCACCTATCAAATCTCCACCTCTGACCACTGCCATCTCAAGGACTCAGCCTTGAAGCACAGGGACCAAGAGAACATTTTATAGCTTAAGCCACATCCACCACACCCTACCCTTGCCAGAAGGAAACCATATCAGGAGAACCCTCCAGGCAGAGCTGGCACGTAACAAATGTGTTCAGAGGACGTTAGCTCTGAGGGTCCGGACACAAAGGATGATGACAAGATGGTCTCAACCATCTATAAGGATGACACCACATTCATCAGGGAGGGATGGTGCTCCAAGGACAGACAATCCTAGAGCCTCCATGGCTGAACTCATCGGGCAGATTTCTCCTTCACACAACACGTCTACCAGGCATTGGCAGGGACTTGGTTCATACGGTCGCTTAGGGTCACAGGCTGAGCTGGCTTCATTTCCACATGAGCCTCCAAGATCACAGCAGGGGAAGTGAATCAGACTCAGACATTCTGTCCAAACGTGTCACCTCCTCTTACAGGTCTGGGAGCAGTGGCCAGCGAAAGACTTTCGTAGACTAGCTGCCCAGCCAAGTATCTGGGGCATGGCTGTGCCTACCCCGTATGTCCCCAGCCATGCTGAGTTCTTTGCCACAGACCCCTTCAAGAGAGTCTGCCAACCTTTCCTCCTTGGGTTCATTGCTCTTGTTGGTTATCTTTCCCTCTAACTGCTACTTGTCTAAGTCCTTGCTGGGACAAATGGCTGTGGTTGTAGACCTGGGCTACTGTATTTCTAGGACAGAGGAACAGAAGGGACAGTGGCCTCCTGGAGTTCAGGCCCTGTTAGGATAGAAGCTTACATGCTGTCTTTGCTCTGCCTTCTGCTGCTAGAGCTTGAGAGCAACGCAGCTCTAATCCTAATGACCCCAAAGGAGAACAAGGAAAATCTGATTTCCAAGGAGACCAAAGGCCAACTGTGAAGGGAGACATAGCCCTGAAGAAGCTCCAGTTAGGAACCCCCTGGCCACAGGAGCAGGGCAGCAGTGTCCCAGGTATGATGGAGGTGCCAGTGCCTGTGCAGCTTTGTTCCAGTTCCTAGGGCAAAGGGCCACCTCCAGAAAAGTGGTACAACCTGTCTTTCACCAAGGCCACAGCCAGATGACTGGGTCCATGGCAGAGCCCCTAGCATCTTTTTCTTTAGAGTAGTGCCACATTCTCCTGGGACCCCCTTCGTGGCTTTCCCTATGAAGACCAAGGCTAAACATGGTTTCCATCGCAGCTCCCTCTCTGTTTAGTCGGCACCATCTCTGAGCTTTAGTTTCCTTCCCACCTTGTTGGGCTGATGCGTGGTCCAGAGTGAGGAGTCAGAAAGTGACGGTGGTTACAGTGGTCATGGCAGTATAAGACCAGCATCCTCCAGCCCTTCTCCCATCCTTCACGGAAAGATGATTGGGACCGAAGGACCTGTCCTTCCCTTAGCATTTGCTTTGCAGGCCTTCAAATCCCTTGCCTCTTAGCAAGCCTATGCACTAGTGCAGATGATCCAAATCACAGAGAAGAGGGAATCAAACCCTGGGCACTGGCAGGTTGGCGCTTTGGCCCCAGGTCACCACCCTCACGGTCAGCCGCCGTTGATCAGCTTGGGTAATGGAACACAACAGTGGCCTGCGACAGTCAAGCCAACCCAAAGCAAAATATCCCACAGGCCTTTTTCCTCTTGTACAAAACTATGTCTGCTCCAAACTTAGCAAAACAGTCATGGATAGGGCCTCTGGGGCAAGAGAAAAAGAAGCTAAAAATAGAGTTTTGCATAGGGACACTTTAGCAACTAGTGTCACTCTCCACTTCAGGTCTGTCAGTCAACAGGCTCCGTGTGCCCTCCTGGGCCGGGGACTCCCTGGGACTTAGCAGGAGAAGGCTCGGGAGCAGTTAATCTAATAGAGTGGGGTTTGCGCTCATAGATTCGTGGGTGTTTTACGATTAATTTTCCCCAACCATGTGTAGTCATGCCTCATTTATCCAGTTGGATCTGGGAACTGGGGGTATGTTAAATAAATTGCTTTAACAACTAACAGGACTGTGATTAATTACTTCCAGCATCAAAACGCTAACATTCACCACTTCATTGGGAATTCTAAGGCAGGCCACATGCTTTCTTGCTTCATTAACCAAAGCATGCTAAGAAACAATTTCATCACCTTCCTGGCTCAGGAGCACCATTATAAACATCAGCTGTTACCCTGCGTGTTAAGACAATGGCATTATTTGAGTTACCATGATATGGGGACATTTTGTCTCTAACTGGATGATCCTAGAATTTATAGTTGCTCTATGTGACGTTTACAGCTTTTATGATTTTCCACTAGGGGCAGTCTACTTCTTACTTCTGGGTATGCCTACCTCGAATTCCTTCTAATTGGCTCTTTTAAAGTGCAATGATTCATCTTTTGTCAATTCGACTGGATTAAGAATCGCCTAGGAAACAGAGGCACACTTCAGCTTCTATCTGAGAGGATTAACTGGAGGGGAGACTCAATCTGAACATAAGAGGCACCATCCCATGAGCTGGGGGTTGGATGGAATAAGAAGGAAGAAACCAGAAAGAGCTCCAGCATTTCCCCTCAGTTTCCTGGCCTTCCAAAATGTGAGGGGTGGCACTTCAGCGCTTGCCCTGCTCCTGCTGCCACAAACCAAGCTGTTCCAGATTCTTTCGCAGTCACGATGGATGAATCTCCTGAAACAGTGAGCAGAGATGCATCTTCCACCTTTACAGTGACTTCTGGCAGCTACTTTCTCAAGCAGTCAGAGAAGTACCTGGCACACTAAGCTGAGAACTCAGGAGGGAAATGAATCTTGTTAGAAATCCACGCACACCAAATGAAAATAAACCCTGTGGAAGGAACCCACAGAGGAGAGAGGAACATTTATACAAGGTCTTGTGACATCTGTCCCAGATAACAGAAGGCCATGACAGGAAGATGAAAGAGTATTTACTAGGACTAGTTACTAGTATTACAAGATGCCAGGCAGTGTTCTGTGGCCACCAAGAGATTCTTCTAGAATCATGTTACAGGTGCAGACTGAAGCAGAGAGAAGTCAGGATTGACCTGATGGGTCTGGTGGCATGGTAGTGACAGACAGTGTATTATTAGGTTGGGAACAGGCAGGGTTCCTGCACGTACGTGTGTGGGCACGGGGGGAGGGGTATAGAAGGACAAGAAGCATAAGGAAAGAAGAATATAGGCAAGAGACTGGCATGAAGCTACCTACCACAGGCTCCCCTCTTTGGGGTAGCACAGGGAAAGAGGACAGGTGGGTGTTTCTTAGCACTGTGTCTTGGTGGCTCAGAGTCCCTGGTGCGGCCTTTACTCTATGGAACAGAGGACTCACTAGAGAAATGGAACGCAGCTGAAGCGGAGCAGGCTGAGTTCTGAGGAGGCCATTAACTCTGTGTCCCATCAGACCCCTTGAGGACAGAACTAGGCACAAGGGCAGACCTCTCTGCTGCCGGCCAAGTCAGCCTTGCCAGGGTGTTCTGTAATGCTCCAGGGTGTTCTGTAATGCTCCATAGCTCCGGCTTAGCAGAGAAGCTGGGGATAAATTCAAATATACTTAGACAAAATCTAACCTGTAGGTTAATATTTATTAGCATGATCCTGCTATCACACAGAATCACACCAGCAGGAGTGATGGTGTCACGGTCAGAGAAACCACTCTGTCTCCATAGCTTCTTCTTAGGATGAGGGAAACCTTTCCCACAAACCTGCAGGAAGCCCCTCTTCCACAGCTCCTCTGGGGTCCTGTGTTCCTTCTCCTAGACCTTTTGGGCTGAAGTTCATTCATACCTAACTGGATCCAAGTCTGAGTTGGTGATGGCGTGGGGTCTCCCCCAAGATGCCTGACTGGGAAGGGGAAAAAGAAGGTGGAAGTGGATCTGAGTAAACTGAGATCCTATTGCACAGACAACCAGAAATGGCCGCTGTAAATGGAGCACAGTCACCTCCATTGAGACATGCCTATTCTCAAACCAAAGCTGGGAAAAAGAGGTATAGTGCGCAAACTGTACCAAATGCAGTGTGTCCTCCTGAATTCAGGGTAGTCTCACCCCAAACTAACTCTGCTGTGCTGGAAACCAACTCTGAAGGAGACTCCATGTTTTGAAAATACAAATATTGCTTAATTATATATCATAATTGGCTTTGCACCCCGAGAGGAAAGTGCTCCATTTAGAGGCTTTAATACGGTAAACGGATTAAAATCCAAGGCTACTTTCACAAACATCTCTTTAAATGACTTAGGATAGTGCTTCACAGGCAAGCAGAAGACACAAGGTAAAATATGTCTGGGTGAAGCCACTCGTGCTGGGCTCTGTAGATAAGTGAATTAGAAACACAATCAGAGACGCGGACTCGGTAGGGTAAGCAGATACTGCCCCGCTTAGCTATATAAACCTCAGCTTAGAAGTCAAGTAAATACTGCCAGGCTCTTTTGAAAACTGTTCTCCTTACTGATCAGTGAAGTGAGAATTAGCAAGATTCTGTATAGTTTCTAATCAGGATTAATTAGCTAATACTCTTAGAGAACAAAGCAAAAGTTAAGGACTGTGAGAATGAATTGTCTTTGTAGTGGAAAGGTTGATTATTAATTCTGTCCAAAACTTATTCACGTGAGTAATACTCTCTGCTCTATGAAGTTTGGGGTGCGCTAGACTTAGACACACACTTTTAAAGACCAGAGGGGGTAAGAATAGTCAATGGAGAGTGGGGGTTGGCTAATCAAGGATCAGAGTCAGCATTACCAGTCATGTGGATATCATGCCCCCTTGATCTATGACACAGAGGCCACCTGAGTGGCAGTCTGACAAACCCACTAATCACAGTCTAATTGTAAGATTTGGGGTCTTCTGGTCAAGAGTTAATACTTCTCAGTTTCCTGAGAAAACAAGAGAAGATAAGAAACTGCCACAGTACAAAGGATACTGAGACCCAGCAACAGAGAGGTTGAAAACTAGACTGGATCCCAAAATGGGGGAAGACTTTGTGAACAACGTGGTGAAATGTCAGCCCAAGAAAGAGAAAGGCATGAGGCAAAATTTCTCCGTGAACCGAAAGCAACATAACATCGAGTCTACTTTTGGGTCTTTCCTGTAGTGGGTTGGTTGATGCTGCTTGTATTCTCATCTTTTTTGTTTGTTTGTTTGTTTTTCGAGACAGGGTTTCTCTGTGTAGCCCTGGCTGTCCTAGAACTCACTCTGTAGACCAGGCTGGCCTCGAACTCAGAAATCCACCTGCCTCTGCCTCCCAAGTGCTGGGACTAAAGGCGTGTGCCACCACTGCCCGGTTTTTGTATTCTCATCTTAAATCCTGGTTTGTCATGATGTCATCGCCACACACATCACCCCCAAGGGCAGATCCTTGTGTAATCAAAGCAAGTCCTCGTGAATCTTCTCCCCTATTTCACTTGTCAATAGAAGGCTACAGCCTGTGCTTGGGCAGTGGAGGGAGAAAGGTGGGCCTGGAGGGATGAGGGAGAGAGAAAGAGAGAGAGAGAGAAAGAGGGAGAGAGAGTGTGTGTGTGTGTGTCAGGGGTTCAGGCAGAGAGAAAAGGGAGGAAGACAGCGGAGGAGGAAGAAGCAGCCACGGACCAGAACCGCATGGACAGGAGAAACAGCAAAGTAACAAGGGGCTCTCTAGCTGGGGAATAAGTTAGTACAGCCTAGATCTGCCCAATCTAGACTTACACTTGTAAATAAAATACCTGGATTGTGTGTCTTTTATACCAGCTGGTTAGGATTATAAATTCTTTCTACACTTCCCAAATAATCAGCAATGACTAGGATTTAGGTAAGGCTCTCTGTAGACAGGAGACTCAGGAATGAATTACTTACTGTAAATAAAAGCAGAGACTGGGTCTGACCAAGGTCAGGCAGCCCCTGTGTTGGTGAATAAAATAGGAAGCCACAACCTGGGGAGGTGCCACTCTTCTGAATGACAAGATCCAGTTGTAAATTCCTGACAGACAGAAATGACTTCTTCCTTACATTTACAACTTCCCAGCACGGCACACAGATATTTGACATTATATACAGTCTGTTGGCTCCATTCAGGAAATTGGTGTCAAGACCTACTGTGTCTTAGCTACAGGGTGAATGGTGTTAAGGTATCTCCTGCATACATCAGTCATCTCCCATATCCAACAGCGTCTCTTAGTCAATGGTCAACATGGCCACAATCTCACATTTTCTCTCTGTCTTACTTTAAGCAAAAGGTAGTTAGCAAGGCCACATTGGTAAAAGTCATTGAGAAAGTAGACTATGTAGAGTTTAGGCCAGTGGTTCTCAACCTGGGGATCGAATAATCTTCTCACGGGGGTCACCTAAGACCACCTGCTCAACTACATTGAGATTCATAACAGTAGTAAAATTACAGTTATGAAGTAGCAGTGAAAATAATTTTATAGTTGGGGTCACCACAACATGAAGAACTAATACAAAGGGTCCTAATACCCAGCATTAGGAAAGTTAAGAAATACTGATTTTTAGATAAAGAAGGATCTAGTACTTTCTAGTTGATCATATGCTTCCTGGGAGCCTTAGGAAACCAAACCCGATCTAGAAAGACTCTCTGGGGGGTCTTATCTAGAAACTAACAACAAACAAAACAACAACAAGAAAAGCAAACAACCTGGCTGATTTTAGAGGAAGGCGCAACACGAGCATCGGCTGCTGGGAGCACAGAGCAGCTCTCTGGGGTCAGACTGCTAGATCTCTGGACCTTCCTTTGCAACAAGCTGTCTCCAGCCCATGCTGCCTGCTTCTAAAGAAGCCTTCCGGTGGGCTCGTGCACAGTGGGCTCGTGCACGTGCAGTGTGCCTAGAAAAGGTTGGTGAAGAAAAACCCTAGACTTCCTTTTTTTTTGTTTGGTTTGGTTTTTTTGAGGCAGGGTTTCTCTTGTATAATCCTGCCTGTCATGGAACTCACTCTGTAGACCAGGCTAGTCTTGAACTCAGAAATCCACCTGCCTCTACCTCCTGAGAGCTGGGATTAAAGGCGTGTGCCATCACCACCAGGCTAAGCCCTCCTTTTATTGATATCAAAATACATCTTTTGTAGGAGTGAGTGGAAGCTGACTAGAAGGGGCACAAGGAAATTTTCTGGAAAATATTCTGTGTCCTAATTAATCATGATGGTTTATGGGTGAACACAAATGACAGTGTTTTTACACGGAGCACTTAAGTCTCCCTAACGTGAAAAGTGTCAAAAGAACCTTTGAAATTGACATTAAGATTCAGTGATGGATGCCATTCTTACAGTTTGAATTTTCTACTCCTGCTAATGTCTCAAAACCATGTGATGATCTGGGTGGCTTTATACTTGTATCCTTTATCTGATCTGCAGGTGGGAAGAGCAACCAAGCTTCTCTGCTTTTAGGCACAGACTGCTACTGAGCAGTGTCTCCCCGGTCTGTCTTTACAACACTGACGTTGAAGACTTTTAGAAAAGCAGCACATGCCGGGTGGCTGGTGGGTACAATCTGAGTTCTTTGGTCTTGGGTTTATAGAAAGAATGGTGAGGGCAATTGAGCTCTTGAGAGCTCCCCCAACACAGTCATGGACTGGAGCCCCAGAGGGAATAATAAAGTGCCCTGGCTGTGGTGCTCCTCTGGGGAGATGAACCAGGACTGAACCATTATGAAAGGGTTAACCAGAGACAGGTGAGATCCCAGGTCAGTGAAAAGCCAAGCACCAGGCAGAAGACAAGCAGCAGGCAGGTCGGTGATGCACTGCATTAAGACACATATCCCAACATTCGACCTATCTGCCTTTGAATCCAGCTCCACCCCGCTGGTGATTCAACCCTGAACAAGTCATTAACTTCTCTAGGTTAGATCATTGCGGTGACAGCCATGCCTGAGCTCATGGGAGTGCTGCAAGAGGTAAGCCGATGGACGCGTATTAAGCTCGATCTGGGCGTGCAGTCCTAGTTGATTGGGAAGATGCTGTTTTCCCTTTTGAAATCTCACTTTTGTTTACCCAAGTTCCATTCCTTCTTTCCAGAGCTGCTCACAGGCCTCCTGAACAAACAAACCGGGGGTGCTTCCTGAAGGACCCTTGATTTGAAGCAGTTTATGGCCAGGAAGAGACCTCAGCCACCATCAACCAGGGCTACAGTAAATAGCAAGAGTGTGATGATGAAGCAGTTCGGAACATGCGCAGGTCTCTTTAAGACGGAGACACGGCCGTGAGAGGATAACAACCCTTGGCACCAGTTGTTAAGAATAAATCATAGTATCTTCAACTTCAGGTGTTATCATCATTAGTACTTCTTAACATTTAGGTGGAATTTACATCTTCGTTAAGTGACTTTGGTTTTGAATGTTTCACCCACCCAGAGGGCTATCACCACAATTAAGAAATAAAATATGCTTTGTTGCTTGTTGTTGCCATACACCAATTATTTCACTCAGAAGGCAGAGGCAGGAGGACTGTCAAACATTCAGGCCCAGCCTGGGCTACAGAGTGAGGCCCTAGCTCCCAAAACCATAATCAACATAAACCATAACAAAATAGTTCCGTTTCCTAGCCAGTTTCCTCACGACCTCCTCGGGCTGCCTCACTCACCCTTATCAAAGCATCTCTGTCACTATATGGTCCTGTTTTCTACTCTTGAGCCTCACAGACATAGGACATTTAGAAGGTGTTCTTCCTATTGTTTTAACGCGATGTTTCTGAGACCTCTTCTGAGACGTTGTGGGTATTTTTCTCCCATGACCATTCTTCCGTTCCCCACACCATACCTCTGTTGAGCCACTTCGTACATCCTTGGGTTGACTGTAAGCTAGGACTAAGCTGCGGGGAAACATTCTTCAATCAGTCTTGATGGACCTGTGTCTTCACTCCTCTCGTATAAAGTAGCTGAGCCGATGCTAGACATGTTTAACTATACGAACTGCCAGCAGTTTGTTCCCTAAGATGACTGAGTCACCATGCACTCCCGCCCGCCCGACCGGATTGCAGGATTTCAGCTTCTAGACCCTTGTGAGCATTTGGTGTGGCCAGTCTTTCTGGTTTTAGATACTTCAGTGGCTCTGAACTGACACCTTATTGCGGTCAAGGTGTATACTTCTCTCATGATAGATGACGCTAATCCGCTAAGAGGCTATTCTTATAGCAAGTAAATATCATACATTCTCTGGACCCACCATCTTTTCTTATTGCCTTGTTGGGGTTGTATAAGTACTTTAAAATCACATTTATTTATATGTACTATAAATATTTCTTTCCAATCGTTCGGTGCCTATTTTTTAAATGCCAGATTTTAAACTTTTAATTTATTATTTATTTTATGTGTATTGATTTTTTTTGCCGGCATATATATCTGTGCACCACATTAGTGAGCTAAAGAGGGCTGTGAGCAGCTATGCTGGGTGCTCGGAATAGAACCTGGGTCCTCTGGAAGAGCAGTCAGTGCTCTAACCACTGAGCCATCTTTCTAGGCTCCCCACTTATTTTCCTGCTTATCACTCTTTCTCTTGATGGTGGTTTGAACCCCTAATTTCTTACTGATTTGGAATCTTAAAGAGAGTATTAATATCTGAGGGAAGGGTTCGGTTTAGATTTTACTTCATGTCGGTGATGAATGCCAAGTTGTCTTTGATATTCAGAGTAAGTCAGGCATCAAGCCTTGATTTATTTACAGATTCGCATCTACCTTTCCCACCACTTTCTGATAAAAATCCTTCCCACTGGATTGACTTCACATCTTTGTCAAAAATCAATTGTCTACATAAGAGGCTATCTCCACTTCATTGATCTATTTGTGTCTTTATACTGGTAGCAAACTATCTTTATTTCTGTAGATTCCCTGGTAAATCTTGAAATACACTGTGTGGACAATCTGATTTTGTTTTTGTTTTTTTTTGTTGTTGTTGTTTTCATAGTGTTTTGCAATTTTTTTTCTTTTAAAGATCCTTTGCATTTTCAGAGAAATTTTTAACTCCCCCAGTCAATTTTTTCAAATCATCCTGCCACAGCTGGAAAAGGTTCAATGGGCGTCCTGATTCACTGGGAGAATGGATGAAATTCTCTCTGCTTATACTATTGGCAGCAATTGCCAACCTTTGGTGGAGCTCAGCTGGTCCTCTGCTTACTTACCCTTACAACGAGTGACCCAGGGAGATTAGAACTAGGTTCACACTACAAATGGAGGTCACCCTGTTCAGAAAGATTGAGCAGAATCCAACCAAATATATACAAGAAATAATCGCAGAAGCTATGTTTTCACTGGAAGCTGATAAATCTCAGCGGTTTTTCACCACGGTTTTGAAGTTGGCATGGAGCCAGCAGGGATGGAATACATGACAGAAGAGAGAACTGGGAGAAGTGAGGCCACCAGCCTGCAAAGGGAAGGCACAATGGCTTGTCTAAAATACTTGGAGGATCACGCCACAAAAGACTCTGGAGCAGATAATTCCAAGAGGCTAATGCTGATGGTGTAAAATGGGAAGAGGGAAAAATCTCATCTGAGAATGCCTCAAAGCTAGTGGTTAAGTGCAGACACAGACTGTGGAAAGAGGTCACCTGCATTCTAATCCCGTGCATCGCCTCTAGCCGTTTGACCTTGGGCAAGTCTCATAACTGCCCCATATCTCCATTCCACGCTCTACGAAATAGGGCTATGTGGTACACTGGATGAACGGCAGTAGTTATAAGGGGCTCACACTAGTGTCGGGAACACAGCGGAGGTTCTAGACAGGTAGGGGGAAAGTTTAGAAACTGTATACAAATCTTGTAGGTTTTGCTCTGCCGACTGTCCTGTCAGGTCTGAACTACCATCCATTAAGGAAATGGCAGGAAAGAGGCTAGTGGAACAGCTGATCTCCCTCCCTCCCCCTCCCCCACCCCATCTTCAGTTCTCGGGTACAGTGATTCTAACTCAACTCCCTTGAAATTTATGAACAAATAAGAGGTACAGTGGCTTTGTCCCCTCTGCTGAGGCCCCCTTTATTCCATGAATGCATCCCCATACCACAGAAGCAAAAGGCTTTCGTGGTGGAAGAAACCTAAATCAGTGTGTGCCTTCAGTCACACAGCCTGAGAGAAAGAGACACCCAGAGGGGCTTCTCATCAGTTTGCTAACAGGACTTTGCTGTGTCTTCTGTTCTAAGGGCCGGACTGAGATTTGTCAGAGAGCATAGGGAGGGGAAGTGACCTTATCCTGCTTCAAAGAGGGCGGGTATCGGCGCTCTCATTCCCCCACACTGGTATTTCTTTTCTGTCTTTCCACTTCACAAATTTCTGTTTGTCTGAACAGTCATGCCCCTCAGGTACCTATCTTGCCAAGTAGTAAGCAAACACAAGTCTCCAACAAGTTAGCTGGCATATCCTTGAACACTGCTTTGGGCTTTGGTTTGGTTTGGGTTTTTTGTTTTTTTTTTTTTTTTAAATCTCCTCTTACCCATGAACCTCTAGAGTCCCTGCAAGCTTACTTCATATTCAAGACGAGCAGAAGCTGCAAGCCTCAGAACTTTCCCCTGGGTCTGTAGGGGCCATGTCTGGACTTCCGTTCCCATGTTTCTAACCGCCTTCTAGCACATTACTCCCCCAGTCAGTTAACTCAGGCCTTCTTGGTCTTTCCGGTCATTAAAATTGTGCCCCCTGCACACAAGGTATCTTGTGTATCTGTAATGGCTGCAGAAGTCAGAGCCCACACTTCTCCCTCTCAGGAGAATCTTCCTAGCATTTAGACATGTTTATTACAAGCCCAATATCCCTGTCATCCTTTTACACGGGAGAAAAGCCCCTTGAGGTCATGGAGGACCAGAGATTGAATGCACTAGCCTCGAGCCACATGCCTCATGTATCTGTTTGTGACCAGGGCAGTTAGCTTCATCTTCCTGAGCCTCTTTCTTCCTCTGAAAGAGGAAAAAAAAAATGGTGAAAGAGTGGTTGGTGGTCATGTTCTCCTGAGCTTCAACTTTGGAGATATCAAACAAATGCCACCGGCAGACAACTGTGCACACAACGCTTTGTAAACTAGAAATACACTAAACAAACATGAGCCTTGATCCATGCAGCTGCCTCCTGGCTACACAAGACAAATAAACTAACAAGGCATGCTCAAAAGTCACCCAGCTCTATAGACTCTATCTTCAGCTTTTTACTGGGTCCAAAATTTTACTTGATGCTAAAAGAAACCTCTTATGTCAGTATGGTTACTGCCAAACACCACTGCCAGAAGTGTCCACACAAGGGAGGGTTAAGGGTAGAGACCCAGGTCAGTCTCAATGATATTCTTTACCTGTTGTGGGGTTCTAGTCTCATTACTAAGTCTGTCAGTGTGTGCAGTTCCTGGAATACTCCCACTGAATAGGTTTGCCGTGCAAAGAAATAGCCCTGCACAAACGAGATAGTTTGTTGCTGCCAATACAGTGGGCAATATTATGACGAGCTCCCTGATTCCTATACAAAGCACCTTTTCCTAATGCTCAAGTGAATGCAAAGCCAGCAGAAGCCAGGCTACCAACTGTACGAATATGAATTTGAATAAGCATGATCACATTTTAAAGGAGAGGCTTTAATCAAGGAAGAGCTTCCATTTCAACCTCAGGGTCCAGAGCACAGGCTCACTCAGGCACGAAATGCACATTGTTTGTGTATCTACTTCCCAGCACTGGTACTGGCTATTTAAGCAATGGTACTCACCTATCCTGACTGCCAATAACGTGCTAGGCACTGTGTTCTGGACAGCCTTGTAACTCAAATCCAAAGGGCCATGAGTAAGTCCCTGGCAAACAGAACACATTGTCCCCCAATTCTCTGCATGGTTCTCCATAGAGCTTTGATGAGCTCTGTTGGCAAAAGAATCATTCATCCACATTCAACTTTTCCCATATGGCATAACACGGTTATTCCACTCCAGTGATGTATCTGTGTTTACCTTTCCATTTTAATTTCAGCCCAGCAGGAAGGCCCATCAGCTGCTGTTAACTCACGTGAGATGTTCTGTACTGGACTCACAGGTCCACAAGGCTACTAATGGAGCCTGGAACCTTCTACGCCTGCTCAGCTCTGATCCAAAGGGACAGATGTGGAAGCCTTCTGCCACTGAGCAAGCACTGTCCTGATAATTCTCCTATGGCACTGTGGTGGTTTCAAAGAGAATGCCCCAGAGGCTCATCTGTTTGAGTACCTGGTCTCCAGTTGGTAGAACTATTTGGGAAAGATTAAGAGGTGTGGCCTTGTTGGAGGTGTGTCACTTGGGGTGGGCTTTGAGGTTTCAAAAGCCTGAGCTATTCCCAGTAAGTTCCTTCTACCTGCTTTGTGCTCATGGATCAGATGTAAGGTCTTAGTTACTGCTCCAGCACCATGCCTGCCTGACTACCTGCCTGTCTGCCTGCCTGCTGCCACGCTCCCCGCCACGATGGTCATGGACTCACCCTCTGAAACTATAAGCCCCAATAAACTCTTCTATAAGTTGCTTTGGTCATTGTGTTTTATCACAGGGATAAAAAAGTAACTAAGGCAGCCCCACTCTCCAAGGGCTTAAACCCTCATCCAAGGGACAGTCACTACCAGGATTAGGTAATGACATACTTCATTGTTCTCTCTCAACAGGCTGCAGTTAGCACGGTTGTATAGCACTGTAGTGGCTATTCCTGATTGCCAACTTGACTATATCTGGAGTGAATTACAATCCAGAATTAGAAGGCTCCCCTGTGATCTAGAGCTTGAGTCTGGAAGACACAAGTTTCAGGTGTGGTGGTACGCACACCTCTAATCTGGGCCACACTTGCTGCTGGAGATCTACATAAGGACATTGGAAGGAGGAAGATTCAATCTTCTTCACCTGCGAGCCTTGTGGGACTAAGCGACTGCTAGATCCTCAGGTTTTCATTCACAGCTACTGCTGACCATTGTTGGGAAGTTTGACTACAGACTGTAAGTCATTAACAAATTCCCTTACTATATAGAGACTACTTATAAGTTCTGTGACTCTAGAGAACCCTGACTAATACAGAAGTTGGTACTGGGAGTGGCTCTAGAGGAGCAGAAAGCAGTATAAGGATGAATCTTTTAAGAATCTGGAGTTGGTTTAATAATTCACCAGCACCTTCATCTGCTGAAGCCTCTCCAGATACGCTCTCTTCTGGGAGCTTGAAGAATATTGAAGACCCGTGGTTAGAAATATATTTTAAACTTAAAGAAGCTAATGCCATTGAGCATCTTGATGAATTGGGTGATTGTGTGCTCAAAACTTTTTGCAATATGGGGAAAAAATTTGAAAATGACTTTGCTGGCCAGTTGCTCTTAGTATCTCTGGAAAAGATGAT
>CM052715.1:56995654-57011272 GCA_028551405.1 Uromys caudimaculatus
CTTGTGGGTGGTGCCATCCCTGGGCTGGTAGTCTTGGGCTATAAGAAAGCAGGCTGAGCAAGCCAGGAGAAGCAAATAGCCAGTAAGAGACATCCCTCCATGGCCTCTGCATCAGTTCCTGCTTCCTGACCTGCTTGAGTTCCAGTCCTGACTTCCTTTGGTGATGAACAGCAGTGTGGAAGTGTAAGCTGAATAAACCCTTTCCTCCCCAACTTGCTTCTTGGTCATGATGTTTTGTGTAGGAATTGAAACCCTGACAAAGACAATCTTCATAATCAACTAGCCCGTGATCACATGACCCACCAGCCAGTGGGCCAATCTGAGAAGCCAGGGCACACAGACCTCCCACAAGACTGGATGGATCATAATTTCTGGGAGCATTTTCTTTTTGTTTCCCAGCAGATCCCCAAAGACCCCAGGATGAAGGCTCACTTATCATACCCGTCTCCTCCATTTTATGGGTAAGAACCCTGGGACCCAAGAGAAAGAAGGAACCATAAACCACACAATGGTTAAAAGTAACTCTCCTTAAGCTGCCCACTTTTCCTATTTCCAGAGTGTAGCAATGCAGTCAACAGACAATGCCTTCAAAAAGATGGTGGTAATTATAAGACTGTTGTTGGCCTGTGAGGTGGGGAACAGTTGGAGAACAACGTGGGACGTTTCTAGGTGCCCAAACTCCTAGAAGATACACTCAAGTCAGCAACTGGTGTCAGATTATGTTATGTAACTGTGGGTCCCAGTCCTTTTCCACCTTTAGTCCTCAGGCACAGAGAGATTCCTTAAGCAACCTGTAAGGCGCCCGATGAGCACCTAGCCAAGGATGGACTCAACACTTCGGTTTGCTCATTTGGGCGGACCCAGGGGCCACAATCTATTTGGTAGTTTCTAATGCACTGGAGGAGCTACAGAGAAGCTTCGGTGCTAAGAGCATCTGTCACTCTTGAAGAGAAGCTCATGACTGCCTATATATCTCCTATTCTAGTGTATCTGATACTTTCTTCTGGTCTCTGCAGATACCAGGCACACACATACATACACGCAATCAAACACTCATGCACACAAAATAAGAATAAATACATAAATATTTAAAAATAATTTTTAAATGTGTTTAGCCCATTAAAGATTTTTTATATATATCTTATTGTGTGTGCATGTGGTGTGTGTGTGTGTGTGTGTGTGTGTGTGTGTGTGTGTGTGTGTCTACCGTCATGGCGGACATGTGGCTGCCAGAAAGTAATATGTAGGAGTTTCTTCTCTCCATTCACCAAGTGCATCCTGAGGATCAAGCTTAGGTGACTGGGCTTCACCTGCAGAGCCATCTCTCTCCAGCCCCAGCACTTCCTTCAGAAGGTTCAACAAAATTCCCCTTCCCTTTGAACGCAAGTAAACATAGACCCTCTCTAATGAGCAGAAAGAAGGAATGACAATATTCAGCCAGGGCCATAAAAGACACTACAACTTCTCACTGGCTCTCTCTTGCTCTAGCAAGGCCCTACAGAGAGAGCCAAGCAGACACAAGGAGGCCTCCTCCCTCCAACACCCATTTGAGTGGCTTTGCAAGCAGATCTCCAGCCCAAGATAGCCTTCAGATGCCTGCAGCCATAGCCAACATATGACTACAGCCTCATGAGATACCCTGACCCAGAGCCACCCAGCCAGGCTCCTGTCGAATTCCCAATCCACAGGAGTTCTAAGAAACAAGCACTAGCTGTTCGAAGCATTTAAACAAGGTCATTTGTTACAAATCGACAGCTATCTAACACCTAATCCTCGTTTTTTAAGGTAAAAACACTGGTGTGTTTGGGGCTATGGGAAGGACTGAAGATAGAAACCACAGCTCCTAAGCTGCGCACAGAGTAAGCAGGAGGCAAGTACTTCAGTCCGTGAATCAGAGTTGAAAGGCCGCTACCGGAACTAGACAGCAGACATATTCAGATACTGAACTGCCTTCACGGGTAAAGAGATTTAGACATCCAGTTACATGACAGCCCCTGTGGGAGGCAGGGGAAGGCCTTGAAGGGGGTTCCACAACAGGCTTAGGTTCCTGCCCTAAAAAGCACTAAGGAGACAAGATTGCTGCAGCTGACATTACTGAAGAAGGCGGCAGCGGTGGACAGTCTAACTCTGTTTCGCAGAGCTGGACGGACAGTAAACAGCATGAAGCAGAGAAAGAGGGAGAGCCAGATGCCCCAAGACAGATTCCTGCGACAGTGCACTGGACGCTGACCTTCACTTGGAGCCAAGCAGCAAATGGAACCAAGAGACACTTTGACTTTGCCAGCCAAAGATGAATGGAAGTCTTCAGAAGACATTTAACCAAACGGTTTCAGCCACATGCTCCCCAGAGAGTCCCTGGTGGTCATTACCAAAACATCTGGGCCTTACCCCTGGCATTCAGACCATGACTCTTCCCCAGGGCAAATATAGACAAGTGTCATGTCCTCTACCCCCACTCTCTGAGCCCTCCCAGTCTGGAACTGCTGCTAGTCTCCTCCCACAAACCACAGCAACTCTGTTGCCCTAAAGCAGCAGAAGCCATCTTGAAAAAGGCCAACTGAGAAATCTTGATGCGGTCCCTGAAGCTGACAGCGATCATCAGTCTATGCCATGTGACTCCTGCCACCACCATGTCCCCCTCCAGAAGCCCTGTTAGAGCTTCCAAGAGAACACCCATTCGGCCACAGGGGAACCCCACAGAGGAAAGGGTGCAAGGGAGGAGGAGGTGGCGCCTGCAGGGGTGCTTGTCAGACAATCTGGGTGCTGATGAGACCTGTCAGGATTGATTTTTCTCAAGAGCCACTTGTTGGAGATGTATCAATTACCGTGATGAAGAGCCCCGGGAGGAAGCCACAAATCAAATTTTCATTACCAGACTGAAGCAAGAGGCACTGCAGTGAAATCCACCGCCGTTGATTTCTTCTCCGATGGATACATGAGAACTCACCTACAGCCCAGCTCTTCAGCACCTGTCTTATCCAACTATTAGCTCGTTGCAACCCACAGCTCAGTTTCCTTTCTGCCCGTGTGGTTTGCAAATGCGATGTTGCTCCAGCTGGATCTTACTTGCTCTGCACTGGGGCTGTTGTCGGGGTACCATGAGTATGGAAGACCGCCCTGGCGAATACCAAAACCAGAAAGGGAACAGGCTAGGAGGTAAAGCAATGTGGCCACCAGCAGGGGACTCAGAGCTTTGCATCTGTCTCAAGGTCAGAGAAGAAGGAAATGTGACCCTAGCAAGTGCTATGCCAGGAAAACTCAGTGTTCTCCAAATACACAAAGGGCTAGAAGGGTCCTGGCCAACCTCGGCTAGGCTAAGGGGGTAAGATATCCCAGTCCTTCTATACACCCCTCACATGGCTGCATTTTTTATGACTCAGCTTCTTAAGTTTCCCAAACATTCAGAGACCCTTCGTCTTCCCTGGGAACCAGTATCTGTATAAGAGGACCCGAGTAGTCGTAGTCTTGAAAAGTCTGGAATACTAAGCAGGGGCAGAGGATGACGCAAGGGAAAGGTGGTGTAAAGGCCATGTCCCTGGTGGCTTCGTCACTCCCACAGGGATTCCTGGGACTGTTTCCTGTGTATATTATGGGTACGTATTTTTTCGAGTCCATTTTCCAACCTGCAGACAGTGAGCCGCCAAATCCAATTGCTTCCTCGGCTGCTTCAACATACAACAGCTTCAGGTCAGCCCAAGCTCCCCACAGGACAGGCTTCTCACAGCAACCTCTGCTTGTCCAGACTAATTCCCTAGCACTGAGCCCTGATTTCCCCCTCCAGCCATATTTGCTTCTCTCCCATC
Source organism: Uromys caudimaculatus (assembly GCA_028551405.1). Classification (NCBI taxonomy): domain Eukaryota; kingdom Metazoa; phylum Chordata; class Mammalia; order Rodentia; family Muridae; genus Uromys; species Uromys caudimaculatus. The sequence continues at coordinate 56,999,458 of CM052715.1, forward strand.
TTCTCTTGTGCCGCCCCTGGGATATTGTCCAATCAATGGCCCTCTAGCAAACAGCTGGGTATTCAGATTCTGGGCATTATCAACTTCTCCCAGAAGCTTCCTTTGAGCAACAGTCCCTCTGCCTAGGGGGGATAATGTATGTCCCATGACAGCCCCAGGTGCTCCTCTTCGGAACAGCACATGGCTATCTCTTTATTGGCCAGTCATCCACACACGCCCCACACCAAACAAGCTGCTTCACACAGGAATGGTGTAGCCGTGTGGTTTGCCCAACACCTAGAAGGGAGTAGGTCTTTTGTAATAATAATTTTTAAAAGGCCAATTTTTCCTGGCTGAGAGGTCATTTCCAATTTCTTTTATCGGCATCTTTGGACTATTCCCTAAACCACGCCAGTGCCAACACTTCCTTCCTCCCTCCTGTAGCAGGGGCAGACCCTGAGCAGAACATGAGCATCTCCTGGGAAGGTGTCAGAGATGCGTATTATCTGGTCCCATCCATCTGTTGAATCAGAATCTCCAGGGACCCCCCCCCCCCCACCATTGTCATTTAACCAGCTCTCGAGATGATTCTGATGCATGCTTGGTGTCTTAGTTAGGGTTTCTATTGCTGTGATGAAACACCGCGCCCAGAAAGCAAGTTGGGGGAAAGGGTTTGTTTGGCTTATGTTTCCACATCAATGTTCATCACCAAAGGAGGGCAGGGCAGGAATTCCAGCAGAGCAAGAACCTAGAGGCAGAAGGTGGTGCTGAGGCTGTGGAGGGGTGCTGCTTACTGGCTTGCTCCTCATGGCTTGCTCAGCCTGGTTTCCTATAGAACCAGAACCACCAGCCCAGGGATGGCACCACCCATAATGGGCTGGGCCCTTCCCCATCAATCACTAATTAAGAAGATCCCTACAGCTGGATCTTATGGAGGCATTTTCTCAATTGAGATTCCTTCTTCTCTGATGACTCTAGCATGTATCAAGTTGGGTTACAGAGCTACTGCCTTGGGCCTTTTTAATAACCATGAGAAGAGATGATATCACACTTAGCAAGGGGGCCTTGTTCCAAGCTAGCTGAGCCCCTTCCACTGCAGAAGACATCCTGTACACCCCTGCAGAAGTCATATTGGCACACACTCCTTCCCTTCCCCCTGGACTAAACAGCAATCACCCAGAAAGCAAGGAGAAGCAGGTAATACAGGTACTGGGCCCCCAGGGATCTTTGAGCCCTGGGAAGTGGGAAGGCTCTGGGGCAGACACTTGCTCATCTGGACGGAGTTCACCCAAGGTTAATGTCAGTGCTGCTATACTTCTTTTCCACAGATGCCAGCTTCTGGCCACATGTCTCAGGAGAACAATAGTAGATACATGGGGAGTGTCACAGACAGATGTGACACACCTACCACAGCAGAGACAAAGGTATAGTAACTAGGAAGATCTTGGCTGATTGTTTTGGCTCAAAGTTCAGTGGATGGCTCTGAAGGCTATAGCTATAAACTGAACTTATATATCTACTGTAGGTTTTATACTTACTGTAAGCCAGAGTGTAACACAGCTAGGCCCATGGAAACAGCCAAAGAGCCAGGAATATACAACTCACACACATTCCATGTAAATCCTTCCACGTTTCACGTCATGGTACGTCACCTTTGAGCACCTCCTACACACAAGGCAAGCTTGCTCTGCAGGGCTGTAATCTTGCCTGTATGGAAGAATTACCCAAGAAGCCCTGAAGACACCTTGATGCCCAGACCAGATCCCAGACAACCTAAGCTACTGTAGTGGGACCCAGAATACAGAGAAATCAAGCTGGACTTGATTTGAAAAATTCCTTCCTGCTAGTCAGTTTTCATAGATGGTACTCTACAGGTTGCAGGAGCAAAGGCACCTAGTCTTACCCATCAAGAGTCCCTGTCTGCTACAGTACTGCCCTGCCAGATATGTGCCCACCAGTACGAGAGGGCCGTGACTGTTGTGGGAGCCATCAGTGATTTCTTATCTGAAAATCCACAGAAAGGGATTCATGCCTGGTACGGTTTGCCCCTACAGAGGTCATATTCGCACACACTCCTTCCCTTCCCCCTGGACTAAATAATCACCCAGGAAGCAAAGGGAAGCAGGTAACAGGTATTTGGGAGCCACAGGGATCTATGAGCCCTGGGAAGTGGGAAGGTTCTGGGGCAGACACTTACTGGTAAAAACTAGTACAAAGCTCATGGCTTCGAAGTCATAGGCACTGGGGGGCAAGCGGGGAGAGCACCCACTGCTGCTGATTTGCTAAATGGACCTGGTGTCAAACTGCCTTCTAAACATGCACACTTATTCAGATAGATGGGTGCTGCTCTCAACCTGGGTCAGAAGAGCTGAGTTTGCAATGGGCAGCAGCTAACACTGAGACTCATAACTAGTCAAAGTGGGGCAAATGAGGGCGAGTGCTCAGATCTAGGAGGATATCTACAGGCCCCACTCCAAAGCTCAGCAAACACTTCACAGAGGGGTTGGAAACAATGTAACAGAGTACACTGTGGTGCAACACTGTCCTGTGAACACCTCACAGATGTAAGCACGACCTCACAGCAGCTGAGGTTGCCTGAGTAAGATCCAGTCTGTTAGCATCTCAGCCTGGATGGGGACAGGGGTCATAGGGTCCTATCTATCCCTGAGGAGCTGTTGGCAGTTAATAGCAGCTGAGGGAGAAGGAGGAATTTTTCCTCAGTGGTGTAGCCACTGCTAAGTTGTTCATGCTCCATTTTAAAATAAGCAATTAGAACAAACAAACAAATTCTCATCCACGTGTATACAAACAACCCTAATTAAACCCACTGGGTAATAAAGAGGGAGAAAAAAAACCCGTGAAAATACATAGGGACTTCCTGAGTAGGAGTCAAGATGGAGTGGGATCAGATAAAACAGGGTTATGGGGAGTGAATATGTTACCTAGATCTACAGTATGTAAAAATATTGGGCCCAGGTGTGATGGGTGAGACTTGTAATAACAGCACTTGGGAGACGGGGGTATGTATCACTGTGAGTCCAAGCCAGTCTGAGCTAGAGTGACGACTCTCAACAACAGCAACAACAGCCCAGAAAAATAAGCTCACTACAGCCTCTCCTTGTTGAGTTTCCTCTTCCCAGGTGGAGTTTTCATTTCTTGTCAGCACTGATTTTTCTAAATCGAGAAGACCATGACACTTGTTCTCCATGGCTGTTACAGCAGGAGAGGAAGCTTCCTGGGCTCAAGTCAGGAGAGATAAACTCTGCGTACCATGCCACCTCTTCTTCCCTGTGGAGTCTGGGACAAGTTATTTGATCTTCAGTTACTCCCTTAGGAAACAAGCAAGCCAGTTCTCTCGAGGCGCCCTTCCAGCTCTGACATCATGTGGCTTGAATGTTCTTGTGCACAACGACATTAGCCTTGTAGAAATGGCTTCATCTATGACTTTGAGAAGAGGTCCTTGAGTACCCAGTTGCATAAAACAAAGATACAATAAGCAATTGGTGCACGTGATTTACCAGACTTTGTAAGTCTACGAAGGCAGGGTCAGTACCTATGCCGATGACATCAGTGAGAACAACTGTATTTTCTAATGAGGGCTCACTGCTGAAAGAGATGTGCATAATGGCAGGGAACCAGAGTGGCAGTATGAAGCATTTTTTTTTAAAGAAATAAAAATATGTCCTGAATAAAGTTGTTTCTACTGGAGACAAAAGGACATTGAACCAAAAACAAACTTGGATTCTGGCCTTGGCGAGACTACTAGGTGGTGACCGTGCCATCAAGACAAGCCGCCCCACTTCTCCAAGTTTGTTCCAACATGGAGAAGGGGAAGCCTCATAAAACGTGGGGCAGTGCCACTAGGAGGCCCCAAGAAGACAGTCAGATTTTGTAAAATTCTCCAGCATGGAAATTATGCCAAGCCATGCTGGAGATGTTCCTATAGAATCTTATCTACATTTATACATATTAATATTAAAATATTTATAAAACCATTTATAAAAACCACAGTTTCTAATGACAAAGCCTAGACATTGAACTCAGGACAGGACCTTCTGTTTCTCTTTTCCTCAACATCTTGAGTTTTTCCATCACTTTCTCATTGAATAAATATATTGACTTAATTTAAAAATTAAATAGTATGAAGGCTGGGGCTATAGCTCAGCAGTAGATCACTTATCTAGCTTGTATTATCTAGCCAGGGTTTTATTCCCAGCACTGCAGAAAAATGAGTAAATAAAATGTAGAAATATAAAATAAAAAAAAATTCTTCCCCTCAGCTCGGCCTCAATTTATCACAACTAACAACATCTTCTACCAAAAAAGCCCGCACATTTGTTCTACATAAGAACAGGTTGCTGGACCTGCCCCTGGGTCTATAACAATATACTTTTTTTTTTCTAGATATCCATTACTAGAGAGGAAATATCTTCTTTCAAATAATCCAAGCGCAAGGCAATGTAGTTTTAGATTACTGAAATCTGACATTACTTCTGGTGGTGATAATTAAATAATAAGGCTACTATTATTTCCTGTCAATTGGAAAAGAAGAAGGAAAGACAAGAAGGTTAGTGATTAGGAAGGAAGACAGAGCCTGAACAGGGGCAAAGCTCTGCACTTCTTTCTTTAAGTGAGACCGGTTAGAACACACCTCTAGGATGACAGACATTTGAGGGTGGGGTCTGGGGTCAGATACCTGCTTGTGCATAAACTAGGGAGAGCAGCCCAGGGGGTGGTGTTAGCGCACATTGTTGCCCAAATACATCTGAAGTTCGCGCTCAGAGACTGCTCATAAAAAAAAAAAAAAAAAGAAAGAAAGAAAAGAAAAAAAAAATCAGATTTCAGGAGTAGCATGAAAGAATACCAAAATCACTAAATAACCTACAAGCATTTCCAGTTTGGACTCCTGAACACGTCCTCTCCTATCTAGAGGCCCAACACAAAGAACAAGGTCCTGAGTCTTTCATGTTTCTTCCACCTTCAATCTCCAGCTAGCAAAGGGGGAGGGGGTGGGTAGAGAAAAGCAGCAACTTAGTAACACACAACATGCCCACAACTATTTCCACCTGCAGCGAGAAAAGCTCCCGCTTCATCTGCCACTCGAACGGTACATATTTCAAAAACTTCACTGCACAGTGCAAAGATAGGTCATCAAAGCCATCTGAATCCTCGGTTGCAGGTACTGACTTATATAATCATCCCTAAGAAAAATTTCATTCTCCTTCCTCTGATCTAGAGACTCAAAGTAGGGCACGGTGGCTATCTCACAGCGATCCGTTCCTCAGTTATTCTCTCTAAATGACTTACTGCAATCATCTTCTTAATCCTCCTAACAACTAAGATCATTTCAGGTTCTGAACGTCTGTCCCTTTCATTCTGTTGAAAGCACTGCAACAGTTCCGAATCTTCTAGAAAGTGCTGGGCACTCAGGAAAACCACAGCACTCCCTGGACCCAGTGCCTTCGTCTCTGACAAGCGCAGCAGTCGACTGAACTTAGGCTGTCTAAGCTTCCTGTGACTTCCACAGACGCTACTGTAACTGGAGTATGTTACCTCTTGTTAGCAAACAAGATAGTCTCAAAGTGGTTGGGAAAAAAACAAAACAAAAACCAAATCCCAATAGGTGTGAACCCCCCCCCCCCAAATCATGCTGATGAATCTCAAATAACTTTACCTTCTTCTTCTTCTTTTTAAAACAAAAACAAAAAATAGTTCAAGAGCCCAGGTTACTGATAAATAAAGAAGCTGGAGCTTGCACTGAAAGTAAATCATGTTGGAGAATTTTAATCTATTCATTTCAGGCTCGGGGGGTGATGGTTCATGAATTCTTTCTTCAAATATTTTGTCAGATATATATATATATACATGTGATGGTTTGTATATGCTTGGCCCAGGGAGTGGCACTATATCCCACTAGCAGCCTTCAGATGAAGCTGTAGAACTCTCAGTTCCTCCTGCACCATGCCTGCCAGGATGCTGCCATGCTTCTGCCTTGATGATACTGGACTGAACCTCTGAACCTGTAAGCCAGCCCCAACCTTGTAAGAGTTGCCTTGGTCATGGTTGACTGTTCACAGCAGTAAAACCTAAGAAAATATCCATCTATCCATTATGCCCAGTACATAAGGGCATTTTCATACAAATATATTACGCATAATTCCCATGATTCTCTACTCCCCGCCCCCCATCTCCCCTACATACCAGGCTTCTACTTCCATGCCATATACATACATGATCATACAAAAATACAAAAATCTCCAACATGGCTCATAGATTCTTACAGCTCGTAGAAGTTTCTAGTGATTCTGCCTCCAAAACTAGTCATGGAGAGGAACATTTTCCTAGAGAACAGGAAATATACTTCTTCACAGTTAATTAAGTGAGTACTATTATTTCTTCCAATGGGATCAGTCACGGACTACAGGAGAGTGAGGTGACAGATTCATTTTACAGGCAGTTGTTAAAGCCTAATTAATTGGTGGAATTCTATTTCTAGAAAGATGGCAGACTATTAAATGTACTTTTCCTAGTGAGAAATGTTATAAAATTAAAAGACCAGTTGGATCAATCATTGTAGAATATGCAAAATGATCTCTGGTACAGAGTGGTTTCAAAAAATGAATGGTGGAGACACACGGTCTTAGTTAGGGTTCTTATTGCTGCAACAAAACACCATAATCAAAAAACAAATTGGGGAGGAAAATGATTTACTCAGCTTACACTTCCACATTGCTTTTCATCACCAAAGGAAGTCAGGACAAGAACTCACAAAGGGCAGGATCCTGAAGGCAGGAGCTGATGCAGAGGCCATGGAGGGGTGCTGCTTACTGGCTTGCTTCCCCTGGCTTTCTCAGCCTGCTTTCTTATAAAACCAGGACCACCAGCCCAGGATAGAACCACTTACAATGGACTGGGCCCTCCCCCATCCATCACTAATTAAGATGCCACCTTACAGCTGGGTTTTTATGGCAGCATTTTCTCAACTGAGGCTCCCTCCTTTCAGATAACTCTACTTTGTGTTTCAAGTTGACATAAGACTGGTGAGCACATACCCCACCCTAGATAGGCTCTTTCCTGATGGGCTAACCGCAATGCTCACACTTTTCCATTTACCTCCTGGCTACACACCTGAAGTGACTGGAGATTTGAAGGTCCTGGGGAGAAGAGCAAAGAAACAATCAAATACATCAGGTCTAAGGTTCCAGAGGAAAGGGACTCAAAAAAGAAAGTAGAGCCCCCTTCCTTCCTCTGAAAGGCCAACAGAGCCACTGGTGAGGTACCCAACAGGACTTTCCAGCATTTTGCCCCTTTGCCCAACCAATACATTATTCTCAACATAAATTCCTCTGGTTTCATAAACAATACTGAAGAAACACCTATATGGTGGAAGAGAGGGGAGGAAATACATTTGGCTGCTGATCAGAGTTATGTGAGACTTCCGAAGACCAGGAAAAATATCCTAAGTTTCCCTTTAAGAAACCAGAATCAGGCCATCAAGACTGGGTAGAGGCTTATCACCAAGCCTGGGGGCCCGAGTTTCATCCCAGGGTGGAAGGATCCGTGGTAAAAGAAAGAACCAACTCTCCCTCTGAGCTCCACATGTATCATGTCCACGCACATACTCGACAAATAAATAGACCTGATTTTAAGGCAATCCTTTATTTGTTTATTTGCTTGGTGTCGTAGTTAGGGTTTTACTGCTGTGGACAGACACCATGATCAAGGCAATTTTTTTTTTTAAAGAGTTATTTATTTATTATATATAAGTACACTGTAGCTATCTTCAGACACTTTTTCTTCTCACTCGGGCCCCACTCTCTATAGTGGTCTTCAGACACCCCAGAAGAGGGCATCAGATCTCTCACTACAGATGGTTGTGAGCCATCATGTGGTTGCTGGAATTTGAACTCATGACCTTTGGAAGAGCAGTCGGCACTCTTAACTGCTGAGCCATCTCTCTAGCCCCGATCAAGGCAATTTTTATAAGGACAACATTTAATTGGGGCTGGGCTTACAGGATCAGAGGTTCAATCCATTATCATCAAGGTGGGAACATGGCAGCATCCAGGCAGGCATGATATAGGAGGAGCTAAGAGTTCTATATCTTGTTCCAAAGGCAAACAGGAGAAGACTGACTTCCAGGAAGCTAGGATGAGGGTATTAAAGCCCACAGCCACAGTGACACACCTACTCCAACAAGGCCACACCTACTCCAACAAGGCCACACCTACCCCAACAAGGCCACACCCACCCCAACAAGGCCACACCTAATAGTGTCAATCCCTGGGCCAAGCATATACAAACCATTATACTTGGGTTTTTTGTGTTTTTGTTTTTTAGCTCAATTTTTCTGATGTTAAAATATTTCTCCCTTACCTTTCCTCCCTCTATGCCCTCCCAAAATGCCTCTCCCTTCAGATTCATGGCCTCCTTTTTCACTAATTGTAATAATGGAATTTTTAAAAACCCAGAACCAAGACTCATTGAAAAGTTTATCATGAGTCTTGGGCTGCAGATGGGCGGTTCTGTTTTCCATATGGAAGGCTGGGGAGCACGCTGAATGAAAAGACCTAACCAGCTAATATACGGTCTACTTTTATCCTGCTTAGTTTTAGTGCTGGGACAGCCAATTCCTGGGTCGTCATGGTAGTCACAAAAAAGAGGATTTCTAATGGGGTTCCAGACACCATTCTAGTGTCTTCTGTCTCAGCTGGTTACCTTATTACAATAGGACCAGACAACTACTTTTATCTACACAAAGAAATAGAACTCCATTTACCTGTGTCCACTTAATGGAAATTTACCACCCCAATCTCTGCATTTCCAGCTACCAATAGGATGGCATTTGGGAAACAAAGGAAGAGTGGTCTCTAATTTGAGGCAGGCAAAAAGAGCTAGGGACTAGTGCTGCTTTCTGCTCAGTCCTGTGATGAATAAGACTTGGTCCTACCTCCTGCTGGTGGTAATGAACTAACTTTCCCAATGAGCACAAGAATATGAGGGGCCAGCAAGATAGCCCACAGTTAATGGTGATTGCTACCAAGCCTGATTGAACCTGAGTTCAATCCCCAGAACCCACATCACGGAAAGAAAGAACTGACTCTGACAAGCTGTGTCACAGACACACACAGATATAGACACAAAAACAATAGGTTATAAAACAAAACTTTCTAGAAGCTCCACGGAGCTAAGGAGACAGGGAAAGTTTCAGGTATAAGATTCTAGGGAGAAGAAGATTGAGGCATGTGTGCATCAGGGCCATTTTGTCCCAGGAGTGGCAAGGCACTTGCTCTAGGAAGACAAAGCTGAACAGCAACATTGACAGCCTGTCTTGGGGTTTCCGCTGCTGTGCAGAGACACCATGACCAGGGCAATTCTTATAAAGGCAAACATTTAATTGAGGCTGGCTTACAGTTTCAGAGGTTTAGTCCATTATCACCATGGTAGGAAGCATGGCAGAGTCCAGGCAGACATGGAGCTGGAGAAGGAGCTGAGAGTTCTGAATCTTGATTCAAAGGGAGCCAGGAGACTCTCTCTTCCACACTGGGTGGAGTTTGAGCACAAGGAGCCCTCAGAGCCCGCCCACACAGTGACACACTTCCTCCAACAAGGCCACACCTCCTAACAATGCCTCTTTCGTCAGCCAAGCATATTCAAACCACTACACAGCCCCATGGGATCAAAAGGCCAGGGCCTCTGCTTTACATCCAAAGTAGGAGTCCAAAGAGTAAAGTAATGGGAATAAGTAAAAACAAAAAATAATCTAGTCTGGCTTCACATCACCTGAGTGACCTAGAGAGTCTCAAGCTTGCTAAGAGACAATTTTCCTGCAATCCCCAAAGAAATCCCAAGCAAGCCATTTAAAATCCTTTTTAGAGCATTTGTCATATTTAGTGGAGGCCAAAACTTCAAATTATGTCATCAAATGTTAAATATCACTAATTACATGATACATTATTTAATGTATCAGAGAAAATTAAATGCTGCCAGACATAAATGTAAGAATCTATCAAATGCAAAAATATCTTGATTTCAGAGAGTGAAATGTAGAAATATTTATATTTTAAGATATAAAATGTGGTATTTACATATACATAAGATTTTTTAAAGTCAGGGTCTTACTATGTAGCCCAGGCTGACCTCAAGCTCATGACTGTCTTGCTTCAGTCTTCCAAGGGTTGAGATCACAATGCTGGTGCCGCTACATTAAGTTATGCAAATATTTTTTTAAAGTAATATTCAGCACACATTCAATGATTAACCAACCAAACAAGGAAACATGATAACACAAGCATGAACCAGCAAGAAAATCAGAATACACAACAAATAGGAAGAGCAGGTTCTTAGGTATTACAAAGGGAAAATCCCAGACATAGAATGCAAAATATCTATGCCCAGCACACAGATATAAAAAGCTGGACTTAGCCAGGGAGCCAGGTGTAGTGACGTATACCTGTATCCTGGCACTTGGGAGAAGATGTGGGAAAACCAGGGCTAATTTGGAGGTCAGCCTGGGTTTATAGCAAGACTTTGTCTCAAAAAGAAGAGCAAAACTTACAGGGTTAATGGAACAATGTTAATATTGAAGGCGTTATGGCTTCATGATGAAGCTATAATGTTGAAAAAGAACTAGAATTCTACAAATGAAATTCAGGGATTAAGACTGAAATTGCAAACAAACATATGAATTCAACCCAGATTAGATATAGCTGAAGAAACATTGGGACTTGGAAGACAGAACTCTTCAGAATGAAGCATGAAGAGACTGTTTAAAATGGGGGAGGGGAGGGGTGGAAAACACAGGAAGCAGTCTGAGAGAAGGCACAGTATATTTAGGATGGCAAGTTGACCTTGTACCACAAAAATTCTCCCACAAATAAGCAAACAAGTTTGGAGACTGTTAGCATTCTGTCTAAACTCCTCCCCACAGTTACCTGGCAACAGTCAGGTGGGCCTGGCCCACTATAAAAGGGGCTGCTTGCCCCCTCCTCTCTCTCTCTCTTGCCTCTCTCTCTTGCTCTCTTGCTCTCCTGCTCCCCCTCTCTCCCTATTCCCTTCCCCCCTCTCTCTCCACATGGTCATGGCCGGCCTCTACTTCTCTACTTTCTCTGCCTTTCTCTGCCTCTACTACCCTCTTAACTCCCTTCCCCATGCCCTAAATAAACTATTCTATACTATACCGTGGTGTGGCTGGTCCCTCAGGGGGAAGGGATGCCTTAGCATGGGCCTGCTGAGACACACCCTTCCCCCACACCTCACCACACCCCCATAAAACATATCCTCATATCTCTTTATCTTTTTATAAATGCATCAGAGACAATTGCTAATAGTCCCCAGCCTAACTCTTGTGTTGGGGGTTGGTCTTGTGCACTACATATTCAGTTGCTGCTTTCTGTGGCCAGAGCTCTGGTTACAGTCTGGATGCTAGCATTGTTATGATTATTTGACCATCTCCAGTATCAGAGTTGTGTAAAGAACGCTCCCCAATTATCTATGACTGGTTAATAAAGAGCTGACCAGCCTATGGCTGGGCAGAGATAGGAAGGCTGGACTTCCCATTCCAGTCAGGGGTCCCAGGGAGAGAGAAGAAAGAGAACGACCATGAGGAAAAAGGTGGTGAGACCAGGAGGATTTACCATGAGGTCTCAATGAGAGAGCAAACATCAGGTCACACATGGACCAGAGCAAGCCAGGGAGAGACCAGATTGACAAGTCACAGAGCATTAGAGACTAGAATAGCTCAGAATCTGCCCAGGCTAGGCTTAAAGCTTCTTGATAAACTTAATAGGTCTTTGTTTGCGTCAATTATTTGGGAGCTAGAACAGGAACGGATAAG
>CM052715.1:57011772-57031677 GCA_028551405.1 Uromys caudimaculatus
AACTGTAATTTTAATTTTATCCATCAAATACAGAAACATAGAGTACTGTGCACTCTCAATAGTGTGAGGAAGTTCCATTACTATCAGCATGCTACCAACAAGAGTAAAAACTAGCACGCCCCTTCCATGAAGACATTTAATACAGTGTGCTCACACCCTCGGCTAAGTAATTTCCCTGTGAATATGTCACAGGAAAAAAACCAATAATCCAAGCTGTCGAAAGAATACAGGCGCAATGACCCAGTGGGGAGAACTTGGAGAGAAATTTAATATCCACTAATAGTAAAGTGCTGGGGTAAATTAAGGAACTTGCAAATACCAAATTACCCATCCACTAAAATTATATTTACCAAGAGTTTGAGTCATAGATATCATTTGTTCTAGTATTATCTGGAAAAGGATTAAAATTAAAATCACACGCATAATGTGGTCTCAATTATATTGTAAAATGAGCCAAGGAAACCACTAAAAAGTAAAAAAGCCAACTATGAATAGGGTTAAAGACATGTATTATTTTTTTTAAAGACGTGCATTGATAGCTTTGTTTATTCTTGATACCTCCATGACTGCGCATTAATTACTTTCCTAAATAGAAACATAAATGTTACCATTCTCATCAATCACTGTAAAGATATCTTAAAATTCACTCTATAAAATAATTCCATTCACTCGCTACAACCGGTGGAGCTTTCCGGTGGCTGTTTTCAGAACTAGGCTTGTGTACACATATCGCTGGCACCAGTGTGATTAGTTTGAATCTGTGAGCTGCTTTCTCAGAATGAGATACCCTGGAAAGAAGGCAAGTAATTAAACCTTTTTCCTGCCTCCTCAATTTTCCACCAAGGAGCTCTGGCAACCAGGAAGACAGAGGAGTATCCCAGCAGCACTGAGTATCAAAGACAGGGTAAACTCCCAGCTGCCAGCCCCGGCCTCCTCAGGGAACCTCTCTGTAACCCTGGCAAGCATTCTGACTGCTCACTGCCTTGGTTTCCTCGCTTACATGACAGGCAAGGAGGGCTAATCAGGAGATTCTTAAATCTCCTTGCATTCTATTTTCGGGGGGGGGGAACAAAAACAAAAAAACCCTAATAGATCTCAACTCTTTAAAATGCTCATATAAAAGTAAGAGGAATAGTATTTTTTTAAATGTCCCTTGGATTGCAAATCTTCCTGTACATTTGTTTGTTTCTTTGTTTGTTAATCTAGACATCAATACATTGACTGATTAACCTCACAGAGAGCCAGGTGTATTAATATAATGAAACTAGATTGCTCTAAACTAAGGCAAGAGATCAATTAATTTACTGAAAAATTAATTAGAAACCTATAATATAGTTTTTTGAGTTTTATTATTTAGCTTACAAGTGTTTAAATTGCTTTGCCCCCTCGCCCCGCCCCCAAACATAAGAGGGTGACTATTTCCAACTTGGTCTGTTTTAATGCATGAAAAAGTCTCCCTCTAAGCTTGGGAATTCCAAAAGAGAAATCTAAGTCAACAAACTCTTATTGAACCTTCTCAGAGATCATCCCATGACCTGAAAGACATGCTTCATTCACTTCCTGAAGCAGCAAGTTGGACAGCTCCCTCCACCGTTGGAGGCACAAAAGTAGCTTCTATCACTGCAGCTCCGACTCTGCTGACTGTAACTAACCTCACCCTCTTCCCGTCCTACAGAGATGCTGTTGGTGCTGAGGCTGACATGCAGATGCCCTATACAGGTTAAATTCTTGGTTTTAAGGCAGAGGTGAGCAGAAGTACAGATCACCCTGGAACTCACGAGTCTTTGTTCATCTTTCTATGATGTAAGACAACCCCTGAAAAGCTCCTCTAAGCTCCTACTGGTCCTGCACAAAGAAAGTTTTTAGTACCCAACTCATGCTTGCTCCCCGCCCAGAGATGGCTTTACCAGGAAGCAAACTGAAGCTTACATTCACAGCCCCTTACTTGATTGTCCCAGAACACATCCGAGGCTGGCCATTTTGCCTTTTTTTCTTTTTTCTTAAATATTATTTATTTATCTCTTACTTCATGTGCCTTGGTGTTTGCCTACACGTATGTCTGTGTGAAGGTGTCGGATCCCATGGAACTAGAGTTACAGATAATTGTGAGCTGCCGCATGGGTGCTGGGAATTGAACTGGAGTCCTCTGGAAGAGCGGTTCTTAACCACTGAGCCATCTCTCCGGCCGCCTTGCCTTTTTCTTAAATAGGTATCTCCAAACTACTAAGCAAATCCCTGCCGAACTCTCAACCTCGACCCTCACCTTCCTACCCTGCTGTTGCTCAGGTGTTCCTGTGGGGTAAGCTTGCTGCCAAAGATGGTTCTGCTACCCACACTTCTGGTAGAGATATTAGATCTACACTGAGAGAAAACGTTGAGCCGGGAAGAATGGCTTCAAAAAGGAACGTAACAATATGAGTACTGAATCTGAGTATGTGTGCTGACAGGGAACGAGAATGCTGATCTGAAATTATTTATCTGGAAAGTTCTACAAAGTTGATCATACATGTATCAAGTCGCTTTTACTGAAAAGAATCAAGTGACACTAAATAAAGCTTTTCCCAGGTCGTTATGTTACGGCATGATACATAATACCCAGTACGCTGAGAACAGTGGTCCTCAGACAGGCAGACCTTTTCTCCCAGGGGACATCTGTTGATATCTGCAGATGTTTTGGGTTGTCACCATTTAGAAAGGGTGGCTATACAGGGCCTCCAGCCTCCAGTGGGTAGAATCCACGGACATAACTAAACACTAGGCAAGGTATTTCTGTGAGGCAAGCAAGCTACTCCTATTCCTGTAACAAAGAATCCCAAGTGTGAGAGCTGCCGTTAAGAATCCATCTTGAAGTAATGAGCGTGAGGCATGTATGGAGACAGACAGACTCCCACTGCAAAATAACAAATCTTTAGACCTTGGAGGAGAGCATGTGAAGGTTAAGTTGAGAGATGGCTCACAAAGAGCTACAGTCTGACATCAACTACCACCCCATTAAAAAAAGCAATGAAGCCTCTGAGGGGGAAAATGGAACTTTCAAGCAGTGGTTCTCAACCTTCCTCATGACACAACCCACTAATACGGTTCCTCCTGCTGGGGTGACCCTCAGCCATAAAAGTATTTCGTTGCAACTTCATAACTGTAATTTGGCTACTGTTAAGAATCATAATATAAATAGCTGTTATACAGGGTGTCTGATATGTGACACATACCCCAAAGGCTCATGACCCACAGGTTGAGAACCACTGCTTCAAAGAGACGGAGCTGGACATGGTAGAACATGTCTGTGATCCCAGCACAAAATAAGCTCAGAAAGGAAAATCCCAAGTTCCGGATCGGTGAGCATAGGCTACACAGCAAGACCCTGTGCAAAAAAAAAAAAAAAAAAAAAAGACTGAAGCCTCCCGATATTATATGGATCATGGGATTGCAAGGACTCTGGACTAGGTGTTCTCATTTTAGGAGTACCAGGAAAGTCACCTTGCCTGCCTAGTTAAGTCCAGCCCTGGCAGCCCCAGCACCGCGGAGGCAGCTTTTCATTCCCTAATGAGGCTTAAAGAACAAAGACCCCTGAAGACAGAACAGTGACCTACATTCACACTCAGGACAAAGTGATGGGTAACAGATTGTTTTCCCCTGAGACCAGTCTTCGTACAGTGCAAGGCCTGCCCAGAGCAGCTGAAACTGGTGACAAGGACGGGAGGACCTGAGGAGGGAGGGAAAGGGCAACAAAATGGGCAGCGGGAGACACTGAAGTATCACCTACTCCAAAGACCGTCGTCTGCAGGAGCATGCAGAAAAGGAGAGATGCAGGGAGCAAAAGGAGACACATTTCTGGTCTGAGCTTGCCAAGCTCAGCTCAGGTGAAAACACTTCAGAAATGCTTGAAAGAATGGAGGAGGGGTGCAGGGCTGGCTAGCTGCTGGGCCAACTAGAGGATCTCCTGGAACCTCGAACTGGGTGATGGCCACACTTACACCTGACAGTCCAACACTAAGTCTCTCAGGTGGCACGTCTCTGGTGAATGAATGGAAACCCCTCCAGATGGACACCTACTCCCTTCTAAGGACTCTAAACGCTGGTCTGTTTGCCCAGACACTTTTGCTAACTGCCATTTCCCTCAACTGGAATCCTGTCTCATCATCACCTTAGGCTTTCTTTAGAAATTCCTGCTGTAGGTCTCCTTTGGTGCTCCTTCTCTTTCCTCACATTCATTTAGAGCTCACCAAGTTTTCTATGAAGATTTTCTAACAGGTCTACTTCCAGAAAAGACTGAGGGTGGGGCTGAGAGTGGGGCTGGGGTGGGACTGGGGGTGGGGGTCCAAGTTCATAACAAAGATAATGTCATGTAGCTTTAAAAGAATTTAAGATGGAAATCAGAAACAATTTTTTTTTTGTTTTTTTTGTTTTTTGTTTTTTGTTTTTTGGTGTTTTTCGAGACAGGGTTTCTCTGTGTAGCTCTGGCTGTCCTGGAACTCACTCTGTAGACCAGGCTGGCCTCAAACTCAGAAATCCGCCTGCCTGCCTCTGCCTCCCAAGTGCTGGATTAAAGGCATGTGCTACCACCGCCCAGCTAATCAGAAACAATTTTAAGAACAAAAAATTGATTGTATCTAGAAGCTGCGATTAAGCAGTTACCAGAAACTGCTAGAAGTCAATGTCAAGTGATAACCATACAGAACAAATGGAAATTCTCCACGCTTCTGGTTTTAAAAGAAAGCCACAATTCTATAGATTTTTTTTTTTTTAAAGCATGTTACTGGATTTCCTTGTTTGGCGCCCAAACTGCCATTTTACACATCTCATGAACTCTCACAGGTCCTGCAGGACAAGGATGGTGTCTTAGATTACATTTTCCTGATTGGAGTATCTATAACAAAGAAACATTTAAATATTTGCCATTATATTGAGAATATATAATTCTCTCGCAGTGGGAATCAAGATCGGGGATAATTCTTCAAATCTCTTAACAGGGCTCTTTGTAAGGATAAGATTAAGCACCCTGCCTGGGCCCTGGTATCCATCTGTGTGGGCTGCCTGGCTGAGGGAAGTGTAGCTGACCCCATCGGTCTTCCTTCTTCATTCCGTCCTTCCTGAGTTGGCTGTCCACCTGTCTGTCTTTCTGCTTCACCTTAGATTCCACTTTTTAGCACTGGGGTTTTGCCACGTAAAACTTTGTTCCAATTTCTGTTGTAATTAGCAAAGTCATTATTCTGTCTTGTTCCAGTCAGACCAACTCTCAAGCATTCAAGCTTAAATTGCCTGATGTGGAGAGACAAGCTCTTTTTGCTCCACACCATAATCTATAAAGTTAAAATGCAGTTTTCTCCGGAAGTTGAAGACCCATTACACTCTCCCCTTCTTGTCTCTATCTACTTCGCCCCCCACCACATCACACCCTCACCTCTGCCTC
Source organism: Uromys caudimaculatus (assembly GCA_028551405.1). Lineage (NCBI taxonomy): Eukaryota > Metazoa > Chordata > Mammalia > Rodentia > Muridae > Uromys > Uromys caudimaculatus. The sequence continues at coordinate 57,017,183 of CM052715.1, forward strand.
CCCCGCCCGCGCAGTACACTGGGCTCCCATTTAGCCAAAAATCTTTATATATTAGGCTCTCTGTGAATAATGATTACCGCAACAGGGTCATAACACAGCTTCCTCAAACATCGGAAATACTCAACAAGTACCTGTCAAACTGAAAATGTCATGGCACACCCGTTTTGCGCATAGTAGGTGCTTAACAAGCCTCTCTGAAATTAAGACAGTTGCCTTGCACACAGTAGGCCTCCGGTAAAAGGGCTACAAAATCGAATAGCAGGCAGCACTCGTTCTTAGAGAACCTGGCAGAGATGACATTAATCAAAACCCAGGCACAGTTCCATGAATGGAAATGCACGTCTCGAGGTAGCGCTTTCGAGAGTGCAGGAGAGGCGCGTGACAGCGCGGCCGTGGCAGGAATCGCGCTCTTTTGGGAAGCTGGACCTACCTCTGCTCCGGGGTATTGATGAGCAGCCGGAATCTAGGGGCTAGAAAGCGCCTCTTCTAATGATTGTCCCTCCAGGGCAGCACCTGAAACTCTCACCACAACCCCCTCTTTGGGTAACCACCCATCCGGGTTTCTCCAAGGAAGGGAGAGTAGCAGGGAGAACAAAAGCAAAAGCCCGCCGGGCTTCCGATTCTTTTCTGATGGAGAGCAAGCCGGCCGGAGGCAGAGAGAGCCGGCCTGTACAGAGCAGTGATGTCAGCCCCCAGTCGCTGCCCGCACTGCCCTCCCTCCCCAACCGTTGCGGGCTCAGAGCTGCCCAGCTGGGGGAAGCAGCCAGGTCCTCTCCCTCCCGGGGCCACCGACCCACAGAAGGGGCGCCTCTTTCAGGTGCGGCCGGGGCAAAATGCAAGGCTAAGCCTTGAACGGGGAAATAAACTGGAGGAGAAGCTAACTGGGAACAGAACCAGACCCCCAAATCCAAATCAGAACTCGCGAACCGCCCCTCCGCCACCCCGAACGCGCGCTGTCCCCAAGGGGTGGGGTCCCCTCCTGGCGCCCAGCCCCTAGGTCGTCTTCCCTCGCACACACCCACGGAAGAGCGCAGCAGCAACCTTCCCACCCAACCTGGGGAGCCAGGGACAGCACCCGCGCACGGTGCGTGGAGGAAGAGGTCACCGAGGGCGGCTGGGGTGGGTCCCACCGGAGACGGTGGCCGGCGTTCCGAAAGTCTCGAGTTGGATGTCTGCTGGGTCTTGGGGGGCGGGAGGGGAGGGAATCACGGGTCAGGTGAAGCTGGGGTGCAGAGTGAGCCGGGAAGTCCCGGTCCTTTGCAGTTCCCAGCTCTCCGGAGCCGGCAGAACTCCCGGAGGCGCGGGCAACGAGAGAAGAAAGCGGTCGAGCAGGAAGCCACTCACCGAGGCAGACGGAGCGCGGCGGCCCTTTGTCTGCGGCCGCGGCGCCGGCGCTCTCCGCCCGGTTGCACCAGCCCTGGCGCGGCTGTGCTCCCGCCGGCTCCCCGACAGTCCGGCTCGGGCTCGGGCCCGGCCCCCGCCCGCACTGCCCCCGCCGCGGCTCCGCCCCCAGCCCCGCCCCTGCCCTGGCCCGCGGGCCCCCACCTGCTGCGGCGGGGACAGCTGGAGCCCCGGCAACCGCCCCGGGGACCATCCAGCTGGGACCCAGACCAGAAGGCAGCCTCTCCTGAGCAGCGGGGCTTCTTCTGTACCTACTGCGCGGACGCCCGGTCCTGGGACAGCCTGGCCTTCCTGCCGGGCACCTGCTCTTCAGAGCCCCTGTCGCTCTAGCAGCGGGTCCTCACTCCTGCAAGGTTTGGAGGTCCTCGCAAAGTCCGGTCTCTGAGAAAGGGATGGCGAGATGGGCAGCTCTCCCTGAGCCCCGGCCGGAGCTTAGTCTTTCCTTCGGGTCAGTCTCTCTTACCAAAACCGCTGAGACTGAGGGCCGGGAGTAAGAGCCGGTTGGAACTGGACCACTCCAGGCAGGGGGAAACCTGCGTGGGCCGGAGCTACCCCTGGCCGAGGGTCTTGGGGACGCTACGAGAGCTCAGGTCACTAGGGGGCCTTGCGTGTGCAGCAGATCGCCTAGGTTACGTTTACGTCCTGGTTCGCGGGGTCCAAGTAAAACTCACAGATAGGAACCGAGACTTTGGTAGCCAGAAAAAAGAAGCCTCAGACCCCAAACTTTGCTAGCGACTGGTGTTTGAGCTGTCTTCCAGCAGGTAGATGCGTCACACGTGACCGCATCCCTTTAAAACGGGAAGCTGCTTTCCTAAGCAGTGTGTGTGTGTGTGTGTGTGTGGGGGGGGTGATGTGATGAACTAAATATTGTATAATGAGGTCACCAAGTGTCTTTGGTTGCCTGTGAATTCTCCCTTCTCCCAACCAAAGCACCCAAAGAGTGGGAGCTGCACTTGTACACTTAACCAAGAGTAATGTGTCATGTGTTTACTTCTGCCTCGTTCTGGGCCGGAGAGCGGTACAATTTCTGGTATTGGATACATACTCAATAACTGTTGGAATTATTTGGGTTGTATAACCGCACTAAGGGTAACACCGATAAAAGATGTAAAACTAAGAAACTGTGAGGTTGCATTGGAAGCTGTAACAAGTGTTTAACTCGGTGGTAGTCCTATAAAGGGAACAGATGGTAGGTGTAACCGCTGTGCAGATATAATTGTCATTAATCTTATGTATGTGGGTAGCCAAGAGGCTTGGGACTAACTATACCTAGGTTAGAGAGAGGAGTTACCTAGACTTGCACTGATCTAAAGGAGAAGGCGAGGATAAGGATGGTGTCTGTCTGTAGTCAGACATTTCAACACACCTTCCCTAGAGAACATTTTAACATTCTGCTTACTTAATTTTCATTACAAATAAGGATTATCAATTCAGCAAGTATGCATAAATATGAAGTGTTCTTTATTGATGTATTCCCTTTTGTAACATCTCTGCTAGACGGAAGAAGAAATGGTCTCAAGATGCTCGTTTTATGCAAAAGAGACAGAAGGGCAAATATCCCCCCCTCCCGAAGTAAATCCATGCATCAGCTGAGGGTCTGGTGAGTGGGCACACCGAGTGTGACCCAAGACAACTGAAGGTCTCGGAGTCTCCCTTCTGTGTGTTTTAGCTCAGAGTCTGGGGTCTGGAAACTGCTCCTTGCAACAGTGGGCTTGTCCATGTGAGTAATTTATCTCTTCCATTTGGCAGCTAGGGAAATGTAATTTTCTCCACGTGATGAGCGTGAGTGAATGGATCGTGCATAGCAAATGGCCCTCCTCCAAACTGTGGGATGAGAGACTATGAAATATGCATTTGAATATCAGGGTCCACTGCTGCAGAACGCCAGGGGCGGAATAAGAAACAAGAGCCTACTAGGCTCCTCCCACAAGGCTTGTAGCCTGGGGTCTTCCTCCTGTAGACGCTGCTCTTAGGAAACAAGTGATTCCTTATTTTAGTTCCTCAGGGGAGACTCCTGAAGAAATATCTGTGTTAACTGCTGAGAGGAACCCGCCAGGATGAAGGAGTCTTTCTGTCCTGTGCCCCACTGCCTGTGTCTAGACACACCAACTACCTCAGTGGCTAGCCAGGATGCCAACCTCTGTGTAGCTCTGGAGGATGTAGGAACAATACCATGCCTGCCAGAGTCATCTCAGGGCATTCCCTTTGACTCTGGTTTAGGTGGTGAGGAAAACCAAAGCCTCCAGACTACATAACAGTTGCCTCTACTCCATGCCCTCTGCTCCAGGGAGGAGTTGGCATCACTGAGGGGCAATGCCTTTGTATGTGTCCTCTCTCCCAGGGACCAGGACTGGTCAGGCTTGAGAAACCTATGAATCCTTGACTTTAGTGGTAGAACCCTCAGCGAAAGCATAAAAAGCAAGCCTCTCAACTCTTTACAAACCCTCTGGCCTTCGCCCTCCCCCTCCTGTCTCCTCTCCCCCACCTGTCTCCCCCCCACACCTATCTCTCCTCCCCCACCTGTCTCCCCTCCCCCTTCCCCCACCTTTCCCCTCCCCCACCCCTTCTGCCTCCAGGTCATTCTGCCCCATGCCTCACTGCACACTGCATAAGTCTGGACACACAGACTCCCGCTGTGGCTAGCTAGGGTACCAACTTCTGTATAATTCCCCCTTCCCACTTTCTCTCTCTCCCTCTCTCCCTCCCTCTCCCTTTCCTCCTTCCTCTTCTTGTTTCTCCCTGTTCTTCTCCCTTATTCTTCCACCCTCTTTCAGTCCCTCTGTCCCTGCTCTCCTCTTTGTTTTTAGCCCTGTTGGATCTGAAGCAAGTGCCACTTGTAAAACACACACACACACACACACACACACACACACACACACACACGCTGGCCCACAGACATGCACACACATGCACACATGCAGGCACACACACACACACACATGCACACATGTAGGCACACACACACAGGCACACACACATGCACACATGCAGGCACACACACACATGCACACACACACACACACACACACACACACACACAGAGTGTTCAAGCCCATCCACAGGGAGGTGAGGCAGATCCGAGGGATCATTACAGCTTCAGTCAGGCCTCAGGCCTACAGATCAGAGGCCATGCCTTCCCCACTGTCATTTCAGGCTGCTCTAGAAATGCTTTTGTTCTATGGCACAGATGACATCCAAGATACAGGTGCAGACCTGGAGACAGGAAGCGAGTGGCTCTTTGGGTTGCATGGTTTTAACTGTGGGCTGGCGATTTGAAGCCTTCACAGTCATCAGGATTACCTAGGAAATGTTCACACGTACGAAGCAGAGTGACCACAGTGGCCCACTTAGGGAATGTCTCTGCTGTACCCTGCCTTCCCTCCTATTACTATAAACAAACTGTCCTTGCTCTAGGCTGCAGCTGTGAATCAGGGGCAGAGGGTACACTTAGGGCGTAGGCGTCCCTGGGTTCAATCTCTATCAATCTCTAATAGTTTGTTCATTCACCAATAAACAAACACAACTGTCCCTGCTGTATCTGAATCGAATGGCACTTGTGGACACATTCCCTCATTCCCTCATGAACATCTTTCTACAAAAATTCTTCCCTCCCCTCTGCCAGTTTTCTTCACTACAGGATTATACACAGCAGCGATCAAAATCCATTTAAGGGCCTGCAAGATGGCTCAGCAGATAGAGGGATTGCTGCCAAAGCCTAGTAACTTGTATTTGATACCCAGAATCTACATAGTAGGAGAGAACAGACTCCAGGAAGTTGTCCTCTGATCTTTCACCTATGCCTTTCTTCCTCCAAAAAGTAAATGGTATGAAGAATTGTAATGGTTTATCACCACTGACCATTCCAAAGTAAATCTAGAAGTAAGCATGGTCTCACGAGCCTGTAGTCCCAGAAGTAGAGAGGCAGAGGCAGAGAGATGAAGAGTTCAAGGCCATTGGTTACATAGGAGTTTGGGGATAAGTAAGGCTACAAGAGACCCCCGTCTAAAAAGAAAAATAAATATCCAATCCAAAGCAAGACAAAAAAATACCCTTTGACCTTTCTCTAGCTGTTTCTCCGCTCTCATCGGTCCTTCACAATAAAATCTAGCAAAACAAAGTTTCCTCCTCCTTCTGTATCCACTTCTCCATTCTCTGTAACCCACTGCTACCACCTGGACAGCGGCTGGCCTCCATGTCTTTAAAGCCAGTGATCTGTACTAGAGCTTTAAGTGTAGTTCATCTTTCTGTTCTTCTTAAAATATTTTCTCTTTTCTCTCAGCATTCTTCTGTTCTGATTCAATCTTATTGGCTTTTCAGGGAACAGTAAATGCCAGCCACTTAACCCAGCAGACAGCATACAAAATAAAAAGTGCTAAAGGTATTGCCAGGGAACTTAGGAGCAGAGCAAAGATGCTATCGCTGCTATTCACTTTGTTTTAGAGATTAAATTAAGCAGTAAGACATGAAAAAATAAGTAATAGCTATGACTACTAGCAAGAAATAGATCTAGGTCTTGTATATGCTATAATTATACAAGTAAAATGTCAGGCACTGGTTGTGTTTGTTTTTTAAATGCTACCAGGGAAAGAACTAGATGGTTCAGTGTGTAAGGGCACCTGATGGGGGGCCTGATGGCCTGAATTCAATCCCCAGATCTACATCACAAAAGGAGAGAATCAACTGCTGCACTTTGACCTTTGACCTTCATGTGTATACACACTAGGATGCACATGCATGCACACATATACACACATAAAAATTATAACATAAAAATTATAAATGTTACTAGGGCACCAACTACGGTAGTACATTCCTGTAATCTCAGTGCTTGGAAGCCGAGACACGAGGATTGGGAGTTGGAGGCCAGCTTCAGGTACATAGTGAGACTCCATCTTTAAACAATTTAAGGACTTCTGGGTAAAAGGACAAACTAGAGGCTGCCTCTGTGTGAGCCAATGCAAGACTTCAGAATAAGAAACCTTTTTTTTTTTTTTGAAACAGTGTTTGTCTGTGTAGCCTTGGCTGTCCTAGAACTCACTCTCTAGACCAGGCTGTCCTAGAACTCTCTACACCAGGCTGGCCTGGAACTCACAGAGCGCCGCCTACCTCTGCCTCCAGAGTCCTGGGATTAAAGGAGTGAGCCACCACAGCCCAGCCAGAATAGGAAACTTTATCCGAAAGCGAAATCAAGGAAGAAGAGCGTCAGAGACGCACAAAGGAAGTGAAGTGGCCAGATGAAAGCCCAGGCAAAGACAGAAAACACAGAGCCGCAAGCTGAGCACGGTTCCCTCATGGAGGAAGAGACCGAAAATGCTCGTGGGAGGATAGAGAGTTCAGTCTCACCCTCAGGAAACCCCACAGTCCTTAGACGCCTCAAGTCCGGCTGTAGGTCTTGGTAAGACAGCACATCTGGTGGGCAGGTCAGAGGCGGAGAGAAATCCCTTTTGTCATCCTGTCTGACTAGGGTGGCTGAGGCCAGGCACCATTTAGATAGAGAATCTTTTGTTTAAAACTGAGCCGCCCTGGGGCCTGAGGTCAGGGAGCATCCACTGACCTCAGCATCCACTGAGCCTCCGTTCAGCCTGCTATAACTCTTCATTGAGGAAACGCCCATAAAGGCAATTGTGACAAGCAAGGTTCAGACCTAATGGGCCAGGGTGCCAGTGGCAGGAGTCTGACGAATGCAGAAGGAGAAATGGCCCCGCCCTTGATGAGGGGGATGGATCTTCTCTACAGAAAACTAGCCTGGAGTTTGATAGCTGTCACCCTGAGATCAGAGGGTGGGTTACATCATCGCCAGCTTCCCATGATAACAAACATTTAAACTCTACATTGTTATTCTACATTTAGCAGGATTTCTACTATTTTTCTCTATTTAAGTGCTTTATATTTTCAACTGTTCTCCTTTATCTAATTTGTCTGCACTTTTTTTTTCTATTTGGGGGCAATATTTTTTATTGTCCTTTCTTCCCGTGTTTCCTTGTTATTGGCTTCTATACATTTTTAAAACAACCTTATATTTATATCTTTATTATTCTACTTTTGTTCGAACTTCGTCATTATTGGGAACTCTTTGTCCACCCCCGCCCCCACCCCAGTCTTTTCTCTGGCCATCTTCTCTTCTCTTCTAACTTCTTTTCTATTCTTTTTGTTTCTTTCCTTTATCTCACTCATTTACTATTTTCACACTCAGCCTAATTAATTGTGAATGTCATAGTATATTTTCTACAGTAGTGTCTTAGGGTTTTACTGCTGTGAACAGACACCATGACCAAGGCAAGTCTTATAAGGACAACATTTAATTGGGGCCGGCTTGCAGGTTCAGAGGTTTGGTCCATTGTCATCAAGGTGGGAACATGGCAGCACTCAGGCAGGCATTGTGCAGGAGGAGCCTAGAGTTCTACATCTTCATCTGAAGGCTGCTAGCAGAATACTGGCTTCCAGGCAGCTAGGATGAGGGTCTTATAGCCCACAACCACAGTGACACACCTACTCCAATAAGGCCATACATCCTAAAAGTACCACTTCCTGGCCCAAGCATATATAAACCATCACAAGTAGTTTGGCCATTTTCAGTAGTCTGCTCACTGGTAATATATTAATGGGCTATAATTAATTTTTTCCTGAATACTTCCACATATCATATGGTTTTATGTTGATATAGGTATAGCAGTTTGTTTTCCCTTTGCTGAATGGTAAGAGAAGTTCAGCTCTCAAGAACCCCACCACCACCACAAACAAGCCAGCAGAAATATCCAATGCAACTGATGTGCAAATCTCCATATAAGATGCAAGAAATGTGGGAAAGCAAGGCGGCTCTCCAAGAAGCAAGGTGACTCCAAACACGCATAACTCACAGGTACAAAAGTAACTGCAAGACCAAGAGAAGACCATCTGAGGTGATGAGGAAGAGTGTGCATGGGCAAAAGGACACATGGGACATGAAAGAGGAAAAGAATGTGGAGGAAGAAGCTACAAAGCAGAGCTCAAAGGGGAACAGGGAGATGATGGATGTCACAATGATACCTGTGTTTGTTTGGAAGACAAAGGCCCTGTAAGCTCATGTGTTTGAATGCTTGGTCCACAGTTTGTGGAACTGTTTGGGAAGGATTAGGAGGTGTGGCCTTGTTGAAGGAGGTGTGTCACTGGAGGTGTGGCTTGGGTTTCAAAAGACTCCTGCCATTCCCAATGCTCTCTCTGGCTCCTACTTTCAATCAAGTTTCAAGCTCTCAGCTGTTCCTGCTACCACGCCCTTGCTCCACCACCATGAACTGTAACCCTCTGAAACTGTAAGCCCAGTTAAACACTTTCTCTTACATTGCCTTCGTCATGATGCTTTGTCACTGCAGTAGAAAAGTAACTTACAGTATCTAATATATTCTGTGGTAGTCTTCTAAAATTAAAAAGCAAATCTTTTAAAATTTTGATGGTAAAAGTGATCAGTGACCTGAAAAAGAAAACAAACCAGTTATTAAATTCAATCCAGAACTGAAGAGGAAAGTCTGGAATATAGGCAAAAAGTCAGTAAAAATGAACGAGAAAGTCGGCAGTGTGGATGAAAAAGTGAGCAACATGAAAGTAAAATTCTGCAGGGAAACTGAGATTTTAAAAAACAAAGAGATGTTGGAAATAAAAACATCAGTGCATCAAATAAAACCACAGTGGAAAGCATCACCAGTAGACCAAGCAGAGCAAAGAGTATCAGAGATAGAAGAAAAGGTTGATAAAATGTTGCATTTCGGCCATCAATAAGGGGGGGGGGGCAAATGAGCATCAAGAACTCTGGGATGCCCTCAAGAGAGCAAACCAAGAAGGAACTGAGATATACACTAAAAACCCAAACCTAGAGACAGATATTCAAAGGCAAGAAATATTTAGAACCCCAAATCAATGACCAAAAAAGAACCTCTCTGTTATATAAGATGCAAAGGATATATATGTGTGTGCGTGTGTCTGTGTGTGTGTGTGTGTGTGTGTGTATATATATATATATATACATACACATGTGTGTGTGTCTGTGTGTGTGTATACATCAACAAAACAACACTAAAAGTTTTAAGAGAAGAGCCAGGCATTGTAGCACATACCTTTAATCCTAGCACTTGGGAGGAAGAGGCTAGCAGGTCTCTGTGAATTCAAGGCCAGCCATGATACCCTGTCTCAAGAAAACAAAGAGTTTTAAGAGAAAATATTGAGTCATCTACAAAGGCAAAATATCAGAATAATATCAGAACTCTCATTAGCCACCTTAAGGCCAGAAATGTTGGAATGATATATTCCAGGCCTTGATAGTAACTGCCAACCAAGACTGCTACATCCAGCAATCTATCTTTTATAAAGTTGTTGGAGAAATAAAGACATTTTAAGCAAGAACAAACTAAGGCAGATCAAACTACCAAGCCAGTAAATAGTCAAAGGAACCCTCTATATACAGGGAAGGAAGAAAATCTCACTCATGAGATTATTGGGAAGAATAGCTTTCTTCCCACTGTTGAACAAGGGAAGGGTAGAAAGGTATCCAACACTGTGGCACAGCGGTTCTCAGCCTTCCTATAAAACAGTTAGTTTCTCATGTTGTGGTGGCCCCCCCCATCATAAAATTATTTCATTGCTACTTCATAACTGTAATTTTAAAACTGTTATGCATCACAAAGTGAGTAACTGATATGCAGGCTATCTGAGGTGTGACGCCTGTGGGGCGGCACAGGTTGAGAAGCACTGCCCTGGCACAGTAATCCTGAAATCCTTTAGCAGTGATAGGAAGAGAGGGGAGAAGAAACAGTAACCCACTCAACCAGATGAACAGCCAACAAGATTACAGACATTACTAAACATCTTCCAATGACAGCCTTACAGGTAAATGGCCTCAACTCACCAATACAAAGTAGTCTTGGATAACTGAATTTTAAAAAATAAACAAACAGCAAACCTATATCCAACTCTCTGTCATCTCCAAGAAATATACCGCATTAGCAAAGACAGCCACATGCCGAGCATCAAAGGATGGAAAACAACCTGCCAAGTGAATGAAACCCAAACCAGGAAGGTATAACTATTCTGACATCTAATACAATAGGGTTTAAGACTAAACTTTATAGCTGTGAGTACTTACATTAAAGAGAAAGATCTGAAATCAATAATCTAATGGTGACTTCAAGGTCTGAGAGCAACAAGAACAATCCAAAGTCAACAGAAGCAGATGGCAAGTAATAATTAATCTCAGGGAAGAAATCAATAAAATGGAGGGCAATAGGACAGTGCATGTAATCAATCAAACAGCTGGTACTCTAAACAAATCAATAAGATTGTTAAATTTCTAGTCAAACTAAATATAAAAAGGAAAAATCCAAATTCATAATACAAAGACTAAAAAGAAGATACTGTAGATTCCAATTGCACCCAGAAAATAACTAGGGAATATGTTGAAAACATATATTCCAAAAAGCCTGGAAAAACTAGAAGAAATAGACAAATTCCTAGACACATACGACTTAACAAAATCAAATCAAGACAGTATTGACAACTTCAGCATCTCCAAAGCAAGCAGTGTGATTGAAGCAGCAATTAGAAAAAAATCCAGAGCCAGAAGGAGTCACTGAAAAGTTTTATAGTATCTATAAGTAAAAGCTATTTACATCAGCGCTCTGAAATCATTGTATAAAATAGAAAAGGAAGCAGAAAATGTGGTACATTTACACAATGGAGTACTACTCAGCTATTAAAAACAATGACTTCATGAAATTTGCAGGCAAATGGATGAAACTTGAAAATATCATCCTGAGTGAGGTAACTCAGTCACAAAAGAACGAACATGCTATGTACTCACTGATAAGTGGATATTAGCCAAAACATTTGGAATACCTAAGTTTCACTTTACAGTAACTGCTGGACTGAGAGTGAGGTCCCAGATGAAGGAGTTGGAGAAGGGACTGAAGGAGCTGAGGAAGTCTGCAGCCCCATGGAGGGAGCAACAGTGTCAACTGGCCTGACCCCCCCCCCCCCGTCTTCCTGGAGGCTGAACCACCAACCAAAGAATACACATCAAGGGACTCATGGCTCGGACCACATATGTGGCAGAGGATGGCCTTGTTGGTCATCAGGGGGAGGAGAGGCCCTTGGGCCTGAGGGTGTTAGAAGCCCCAGTAAAGGGGACTGTCAAGGTGGGAAGACAGGAGTGGGTAGGCGGGTGGGTGGGAGGTGGAATACCCTCATAGAGGTGGGGGGAGGGGAAGGAGATAAGGGGTTTCCAAAGAAGAGACCTAGAAAGGGGGAAACATTGGAAATGTAAATAAAGTATCAAAAAATAAAAATAGAAAAGGAAGGAATGCAGCCTATGAAGTCAGCAGTGCCTCAATACTAAAGCCAGATAAGGACACAAAAAAGAAAGGAACCTGTAGCCAACATCCCTGGTGAGCATAGGTGCAAAAATTGTCGATAATCATTTTGTAAACTAATTCAAGGACACATTACGAACATTGTGCACAGTGACCAAGGAGGTTTCATTCCAGTAATGCAGGGTTGGCTCAAGATAGGAAAAGCAGTAAGTGCAATTCAGCACATAAATAGACTTAAGGCCAGATACCATCTTATCTCACACTCAATCTAGAAAATGCCTTCAACAAACATTATAGCATCCCTTCATGATGAAAAGACATGAAGAAACTCAGAATAGAGGGAACACAACAAAAGTTATAGATAACAAACCTATAACCAGCATGATATTAAATAGGGAGAAAACTGAGAGCATTTCTCTAAAACTTGCAATGAGACAAGGGTGTACACGTTCTATGTTCTTATCTATTACAGTGTTCAAAGTCTTAGCTAGGTCAGTAAGATAAGAGAAAGAAAATGGCTGCAAGTAAGAAGGAAGAAATCACATCGCATATTTAATGGACAGTGTTTGTTGCAAACTGTCAGGACAAATGAGAGCGGTGTACACTGAACTCTCCAATTGTGCGGTTAATTTTGAATATAAAAGCCCACTTCTGCCATGATATGTGAACAACCACAGATACTAAACCTGGGAAACCCCTGATGCCAAGAAAATGACTTTGTAACATTGTTTTTAAAAAGATAGGAACAAAAAGAAACAAATAGAAAGTTACAACTCAGATGTATCCAAATTTCATAATCACTAGTGAATACCGATGAGTTTCAGATAATTGAACTTAATTTTATTTTTATTTTTTAAAGAACTTTAATATTTAGTATTTCATAGAAATCTATGAAAGCTCAGATTTTTAAAAGGCAGAAATGTATTTTTGGTTGGCTACTAAGGGTTGGTTTCCAATCAGAAACGCTGGGCACTGTTCCCAGCTCTAAGCTGTCAGCCCATTTCAGCATGCTTTACTCTGTACAAAGACAGCGGATCTCTTTGACTGCGTGCTGAGTGTGGCTCATCTCAGATCCTAAGCACTCAACCAAAGGAAGATGTTGTCTCTGTACAACAGAGCTATGGGGATAACTATGTAATATGATAACTATTACTAATAAATGCAACAATTTCCAAAAAAAAAAAAAAACATAAATGTGTGCGTTCTTAGGGCTCATAAGAGACTATGGTTAGAAACGCCAGAAAGAGTAAATCCAAAAGTAGATTATTCGAATAGAATAAAATCTATAAAAAGCTGATTCAAGAAGCGAAAAAGAAACTCTTACAGTATCATCAATGAAAATAGTTGAGAGGTATAGGTAAACATTCTGAAAATTGTCAAAGAAAATTGAGTGTGGTTACCTATTAAGACTTTAGAGCCATTGTATTCATTCATTCATTCATTCATTCATTCATTCATCCATTTTGAGGGAGGGTCTCACTCTATTATCCAGGCTGGCTTAAATTCTTGAGGCCTGAGTGGTTCTTATCCCTCAGGCTCCTGAATAACTGGGACTACAGGTGCATGTTGTCAACTGAGGCTCTGGTGTTGTTTTCTAGGTTTTTAAAAATTACGTCTCTTATTTTTGAGATTATAATAATATAATTACATCATTGCCCCCTCCCTTTCCTCCCTCGAAACCCTCCCATATACCCCTGCTTGCTCTCTTGCAAATTGTGGGCTCTCTTTTCAATAATTGTTTTATCAGAGCTCACAGTACTGTGGGATTCATCTCTTAAGTTCATCTTTACACAGATGATTGGCGCTGTTTCCTCTGTGTTGGTTTGCTTTTCAGCTGTCACAGCAACCAATGCTGAAGTATTTATGCAGCCAATGTTGAAGTATTTATTGGGATCGTGGTTTTAGACAGTAGAGGCCATCATGGCAGAAGGCGTGGCATCTGAAGTGGCTGAGTCCATAGCAGCAAAAGAAAGCATGAATCTTCTTGCTCATATCATAAGAGATGAGGAAGCAGACGCTCAGTCAGCTATGATGTAACCATGACCCTCTAGCCTGCCCCCCATTTGCCTTATATCTGACAGCTATGTCCAAAGAAAACAATGCCATCAGCTGGGGAAACACCTGAGCCTGTGGAGACATGTGGTTATTCAAACCATGACACTCTGCAAGGTCTATAACTATAGCATAACTATAACTTTAAATTATAACCAGATAGTATAAATACATAGAAAGTAGCATCTTCCAGGGTTCCTTGTCATCAGTGTCACTCAGGGATATTTTGTCCCTTCCAGTCTCTGTGGTCCCTGATGACTGATATGTTTCAGTGAAAGTCCCCTCATATCTTGGAGGCAAGTTCACCCAGGTGACAAATACCTTGTACTTTGGGCCCACTTCTATGGATCCTAGGAAAGACAGACCTCTCAACCTGCCAGACCACCATAAGTTTTTCGACAAGTTTGGGCCACCCAAATGTTGTTTTGTCTTTCATAGGCCTTCACCAAAACTCTTAAGTAAATGGCCCTAGTCTGGACCTCACCCAGCCCTGTTTCTCAAACCACGGATCATAAACCACTCGCAAAATCAGTGAGAAAAATAACATCCCCGAAGTAATGAAACAAAATAGAACTATCCCAGTTCACTGTGATAAGATCATTATCACATGGCATTTTATAATTCAGTATATGGGAGCCTGGACTGGGTGCTTATATACATGGATATGGCAGCAATGTTACATGATTTTCTTAATTACTGTCATGATCT
>CM052715.1:57031777-57071356 GCA_028551405.1 Uromys caudimaculatus
CCCCCCCCCCCCCCCCCCCCGTTTCAGCTCTGCAGAAACTCAAACTTCCTGAGGCCTGGCTTTTCTCTCCTGCCTCATTTCTTGTCTCTGGGTCACTTTTATTCATCTCTTGACCTGTTAAACTATTCTCTTCCTCGGACGTAAACAATTCCATGTTAGTAGAATGTATCTGAGTTTCTCCCCTAATAAAGGGGCTTAGTGTGAGTTTTTTCCCACGGGCTCATTGTTATAAAACGCCCATGCGTTGCTGAATAGCCTGTATCTATAAGGACACACAATGCACTGATTTCATCCTGAAGTTCCAGAAGCCCTCATGAAGCATGCATTATTAGTCTAGATGCGTAAACAAACGTTGTGCTGTCACTGTTATCCATTGTCTCTAGAGGTATGGAAACAGTTCAACACCCATCCCTGTCAATCAGCTGCTTATGCTGATGGTTTGTTATTTATACCTTGGTGGGTACAACCAACTAGATAAAGACCATCAATTGTATAATGATGGTTTGTCTGGTTGGCTTATTTATTTGTTTGGTTTTTTGTTTATATTTGATGCAGGCTCTCCCTAAGTGGTCCAGGCTGAGCTTGAACCTGTGATACTCTTCCTTCGGTGCTCTGCCCCCGACTCAGTGCTGGGATTATGTTACTCACTGTCTGGCCTGACTCCAGCCTAACTTGGTCTGTTTTATCTTCCTGCTCTGCCTCCTTATGTCACATGGAAGCCAGCACTATTGTGGTCCCAGACTTTCTAAACATCAATATAGATTTGGTAAACATTTCCCGACATGTCTGTAAATGCTCAATGAATGTGTTACTGGATCACAGTCGCCAACTCCCTGTTCTCACAGCCAGAAGAGCAATACGTGGCCTTGGCTGGCCGTGTGCTGTTTTTGTTGTCATTGTTATTTACAGGTACTGAAAGGCCTCAAGAGAATTGTTTTTTCTAAGCATGTCAGAATACGTTTTGCTTGAGAAATTAAAAGGAAATTGATGTTGGATTAGTAAGGAAATTGATGTTGGATTAGTAGAGACAGTCATTTTCAAATGACTGTAGAGTCGGGAATAAACCGTAGTTTCTGTGACTCCAACACACAGCCAAGCCGGCATCTAGGCATGAGGAATTTACTATCGATGGCGTTTCGTATGATTAATCCAGCTTGAACAAGTAATTTTCATGGGAAAAAATTGTAGCTGAGTAGATGAAACACAAATGTGTTTTTAATATTAAACAAATACACACAGACACATACGGGCCTCCAGTGAAAACAGACTGAATTCCAGTAATTTCATGAGGGTAGGTCAGTCAACTGTTAGAGACCAGACCACAGGTTTCACTCAGCACAGGAATAGAGCTGCCTAAAATCTTTTAGGAAGTGCTGTGTCTTTGGGAAAAGTCTTCCCACAAACTAGAGTTCACAGGGCGATCTTGCAGGGCAGGAAGTGTGTTTGTTATCGTCGTAGGAAGGCAAGCATTGGTAAACAGGACCGCGAATGTGCACGCCGGCCGCACCATGGCTGGTTTTTACACAGTGCTCAGGGGTGTCTTTTTCTTGCTGCATATCAGATGCTCAAATTCACCGAGGCAGTGTGTGCTATGAAGTGCCAGTTCCATGGAGAAGCCTGGGTCAGGAAGCCATTGCACCAAGCCATCTGTAGGAAGGTCTGGAGTCCAAGCAAGGCAATAATGACCGTCTCTCTGTATACAGAGAGGGGAGGACCAATTAATGAATTGTTCATCCCTTTCTTCAGTTGGTTTTGTTTTCTAGGAAATCTGTTTGGGATTATTAGAGGCGTGGCTGGTTTTACTGCCATTTACAGAAGAGCAATTTGGAGTACTGAAGAAGAAGATATGCAAAAAAAAGTACCCCTGGAAGCTTTGCTGCATCCGTGATGGTTTAGCCTTGTCCTCTGCATCTTAGGAGATGAAAAGAGCTCTTGATGAAACTGACACCAGCCTCCATCTGTTCCTGGCAGATGTGGCTGATGGTAACAGCCTTCCTCCCAAAGAACTGCCTTCTCCAGGTCCAGGAGGACCTGGCTAACAAATTCATCACCATCTCCTTCTTCGTCTCTGTTGCCATCTGATGAGAATGTGCACACGACCTGGGAGGAAGTCGAGGCTAAGGCCACTTAGGAAATACCACTGGCAAGGGTCGAGCCTTTGAGGGTGGTTTCTTGAGTCCTGAGGTGGAAGATGGGGAGAACTTACATGTGGTGAGAGCTGAGTTCGAGAGGGGGTTCAGTCTGGACGCACTCTGTACTAACTGGCTGTACAACATGGGATAAGGGAGTTCTTTGTGGGGCTCGTGTTCCTCTTTGTGCTTGTGCTCTCCTTTCCTCCGACACATCTTGTGCCTCCCTCAGCCCCTGTGGCCTTGCCTCGACCTGGTTGGCCACCTCAGATGTTTCAATAACACCTAATCCTCTTTAACCACCTGCTGCCTCTGAAGTGTGACATGCAGTGAGATCCATGACCCTCCTGTGCATGTGCCTAAGGGACTGGGTGTGCAGGGCAGTAAAGGCACATTCGTTGAAGCTTTGTGAACCCTGTGACAAATTTTTTACCATATTCTCCCAAGGGCAGGCTATCCTGAGATGGAACCATTCCTCTGGCCACTCAGAAAAAGGTCTAGCAGGAAGAGAGATTGAAATAGCAATGGAGATTGATGCCAAATAGAGCTGTGGTCCTTAATGTGCTTGCCTCCTTGCTCTCCTGCATCCTGGTCCCTCGTTGCCAGCTCTGCTTCCTGGCACTGACCTCCCTGAGAAAGTAGGAACAGGCTGAACTTTGCCTAGTGTTGCCTTGGGGTACCCAAAGCTAAGACAAGATCACCTCTATTTTTTGGTGTCCCCCAAGGCATCTCAGAGATGCTCAATGCTGACCACAATATAGACATCAAGCTCTCTATTTTATGTAGCATCTTTCTGGATAAGCTTCACTGAAGACAACAGTAACTGGGCCAGGGCTGGAGATACGGGATTTGAACTGACATCACAATGTGGCAGACAGGATGTGACTCATGCTTTTAGGGAGCAAGGCACATGGGAAGAGGGCAAAGGAATGAATCTATAATCACAAGCTGAAACCAATGCAGAGTCCTACTCCCCCAATCCTTCCTTTCCTAGCTAATATAACCCCGATTCCTTAGGGGAAGAAGGTTGAAGCCTCTTGGTGTCGGGAAGTTGGTATCTTCCAGGCCTCTAAGGAATGAACTGTTGTTGACTTGAAACCAGATGTCCAACTGGCCTCTAGCTAATGAAATTGTAAAAATTCTGCCAGAGAGCTCCTTTCCTACAGAAAATGTATACAAAGAAAGGAAAGTCGCTACATCTTTTCTTGGGTGTAGATATGATGGCTGAGTCATACCAGCCACATTGTTACCTTGGACATGCATGGATAAGGGCAAGAGACTTTCAGAGATGCTGGTCCTCGCTTCGGTGAGCCACTCAGTCAATTTCAGTAGCTGTGTGTCATCTCCTCATCTGTAAGAAAAAGCCATCTTGATTCACTAATCTCTGCTAGTTGGTTTCCTATTCCTGGCAGCTGACATCATCCCCATGTCTAGAAAGATATGATGGTGGCTCATGAGGAGGGCCTTGGAAGGCAACGATGCAAGAGCCCAGGAATTAGAGTCTTGAGGAAGAGAGCAAATGTTATCAAGGAGTCAAGAACAGGCTAGCAGATGAAGGCTGGATACCCTGAGCTGATACCAAGAATCCACAATGGAAAGAACCACAGACACATTCAGGCCTCTACATGTGCACCATGGCATGCACACCCAAACACACTCGCATACACTCACATTCATACACACTCACATACATAAATACCCACACAAATATACATACTTAATACACTCACATACATACATGGCCTCACACATACACACACACTCTCTCTCACACACACACATGCACATTCACCTATACACACACTCACATTCAGTCACACACACACACACATCAAACACACATATACAAGAACAAATTTTTAAAAATTGTAAGGCATTATGTAAGACGAGATTGTAAGGGGTTTGTGACATTTTCCAAGTAAGAGGTTAAATATGAACGCCATTTTCCTTTTTTATTGGTCCATATTAATTGTACACAAGCATGGGTTTCATTGTGACATGTCATCCATATGTATCACCTGCTTTGCTCATAGTTACCCTGTACTCTCTCTTACCCGCCCAGCCCCTTCCTCTCCCCTACAGCTATGTTCTTATCCTCTACCCCCTAAAGTCTACACATGAGGAGAGTCTATGTCTCATGCTTGTCCTTCTGAGCCTCATGTATTCCACATAAGATGGTCTCCAGTTTTAAATATTTTCCTGCATAGGAACCATTTTAGAGAGGCTCAGGGCAAAGGGGAGTCTGCATGGGCAGAGGAGCACAGACACCTCCAGCATCCACTGTCCTTTCAAGAAGTCTTGAGAGAATACATGACATGTAGTCCAGTGTGTCAGCATGGTTCTCAGACTCTGCGCCCAGGTAGGTATTAAACATCCAGGGATCTACTCAGCAGAAACAGAGATACTGACTGTACTAGTAAGATTTAGGTATGCATATGATAATTGCCAATATATATATATAATTCCACAATGGTGGCAGCAATAAAAATCTCAAGCAATGACAAAACACTTGAATAAGTTACAGAAATTCTTCATGATGGAATCTTGCTCCGGCCAAGATACTTGAATTTTCTTATGACACGGAAGAATGTTTATAATGGGGTCTAGTAAATACAAACAGCCTATAAAATATGATTATCAACTTGTGACATGCAATCTACATTATTTATATGCGAAGTGAAAGGTAAGAAAGAAATGCAAAATATGTAAGGGAGCCTCCTAAATCTTACATTTTCCTTGTTTTAGAATTAGCCTTTATTACTTTTATGATTGTGATGATTTTTAAATGACATTTGTTATGAAGAAAAACAAATAGAATAACAGCTGCAGACACCAGGCATGCTGGAACAAACACATCTGTGTCCCAGCACTCTGGTTGAAACAGGAGGACTGTCATGAGTTTGAGGCCAGCCTGGGCTACATGGCGAGTCCCATGCCACCTACAGGGCAAAACAGTAGCTTTCGAGTAGGCACTGGAGGTTCACAAACCTGAAAAAAAAAGAGCAAGTGTTTTTAATTTCTAAAAATGCAGTCTACACAAAAACAAACAAACAGGAATCTTGGAAGGAAATCTGATGTCCAGTCAGAAGCATATTGTTTTCTTTTGTTTGTATATTTGGGTTATTCTCATTCCTGGGCCCTGGTTTCCTCCTGTGCAAAAATTAAAAAAAAAAAAAAAAAAGAGGACTGTGGACTAATTTAGCCAGTGGGAGGTGCCACCATCTCTTGCAGACTGAAGCCCCTTCATACAGCTGACAGGAGGGGATGTCTGCAAGTCTGCCTCCTGAGGATGTATAGTTTGCATAATGATGAGCAATTAGCTCCCACCTACTCAGAGCACACGCAGTGCATCAGGATAGAAGGATGCTTAGGAACTGTCATGTCAGGTGATAGATGCCTCATGTAGGATCTGTGGCAGCCTTGACTATAAAAGAGGCTGGTCTCAGCGGGCGGGCAGGAGGCAACACTATAGACATAGCTGGGTCGGGAGGGGGGTTCACCAAAACACTCACAGCCCATGTCCTGGGCCACCCAGCCTCCTCTCTCATGCCTCCTGGCTCTTACAGTCCAGCTTAGGTTACTTTGAGTCACTCTAGAACATTTTCTGGTTTTCTAAGGAATATCAATAGTTGTTCCTATTATTATTTGACAAGGAAGCCCATATAAAATGGATCCTCAGTCTGGTTGATTCTTTTTTTTTTTTTTTCTTTTTCTTTTCTTTTTTTTTCGAGACAGGGTTTCTCTGTGTAGCCCTGGCTGTTCTGGAACTCACTCTGTAGACCAGGCTGGCCTCGAACTCAGAAATCCATCTGCCTCTGCCTCCCGAGTGCTGGGATTAAAGGCATGCGCCACCACTGCCCGGCCGATTCTTTTCTTGATACAAAGCCATGGAGGACATCTTCAAGTAAAGGATACCAGTATTCTATTATTTCAGCAAATGGCTCTCCTCCAGTTTGCTATTTAGAATAGAAATCCATTACTTGGTTCCTCCTGACAATTTCTGCATTCGTTCTAAAGGCAGAGTAAGTGGTGGTTTCTACATAAAGGAAAGAGAAAGGGCAAACGGGAGTATTAAGTGGGAATCTATCTCGACAAAGTTTAGACACTCTGAAAATATTGGTGGTTGCAATGCCATGAAACTCTAAGGATGACAGGGGCAGCAAGGATCACCTACAAAGGGCAGGTTTGTTACAGCACAGGGCCACTCCATTCAGTACCTTCTTAGAGGAGAAGCCAGAGGGAGGGAGGGAGGGAAGAAGGGAGGGAAGGAGGGAGGGCTGGACTGTGGGAGGTGGCAGCTAGAAAAGGTGGCTCTTCCAGATGTTCTGGAAACAAGTAATGGTGCTGGAGCCCCTAAAGCCTGAGAATGCTGGGTTGGTGTGTCCCTGAGAAGGGGTGAGTGGGACCAGGTACTGGTCTACCATGATGAATCTAGCCTGTTGGAAGTCTTATAGTTGAGCAAACAGTGGATAAGCTTTGCTTGGAATCAAAACTGATATATAACAATGATCTTCTCCATTCACTACAGTGGTTCCCATGTCTCCAGCAGAGTGAATGCATTCCCACAGGGTTTAATATAACTTGACACATTGGATACAGCAGAATGCTGTTCCAAGGCCACAGGAGACAAGTGATGGGGGAGGGATCCCCTTAAAAGGTACTAGGGGTAGAGAGGAGAGAGGTGATTCACAGCTACGGTTAGGGATGTTTCATGGATGAGGTACAAGATGACACGGACCCTGAAGAATGCCTAGAAAGGGAATGGTTGGAAGATGGATGATGGGGGTGGGGAATGTTGCACTCATAGATAAGTGGAGGGAATGGATGCCATGGTGACAGAGGCAGCATCTCCCTTCTCTAGTAGAATGTGGATGTGGGCTGGCGAAACAAGTTAGACTTGATTGCATCCTGTAAGGCTACTCCTCTGCAATCACCTATGTGGAGCATAAGACTCTTGTGTCTCCTTGGGCCAATGTATCTGCTCTGCTCATCCCACAAACACAGTAGCTACTGAGTCCAGAGCATCAGGAATATTTAAGGAGGCTGCAGTGGGCAAGGAAGCTGAGGGATGGAGCTTGTGCAAAATAATTGACAAAATACCTAAGTGGTATTTCCTGAGGGAGTTGGTAGAGCGGTGTTGAAATGAGTGACTTAAAAAGGTTTCCTTACAAACCCAGCAGACCAGAAAAAACAATTGAAGGTTGAAAGCAGGCAGTAACAAATGTGGTTGTCCCTGTCCCTGTGAGTCCTCCTCATGGCTCCAAGATGTAAGGAAATAGGCATGCTCAGCTTGGAGAGACATGATGTAAGTGCCATTGACCATTCTTTGAAGAGAGTTTAATACATTTGAATTTGGCATAGAGCTTGACTCTCTGCTTACCTTCAGGTGACAACACAGGCAGTTTATCACTCTCAGACATCAAGCTGGTTCTACTCAGCCCCTCAGAAGTCAAGATGAGTGCAGTAGAAGTGTCTTTGCTTTTTATCCCATCTTGGCAGTTGTCTGGAAGAGTCAGATGACAGCATGAGGCCTGGCAGAGTGCCAGGGGTCAGTTGGGCAAAGCATTGGTGCCAGTGTTTGGAGAGATGCCGGCTTCTGATGACCAGAGTTCTGCCTGGTTGACAACTGGGAAGACAGCCATCCCTGTTCCAACAGTGAAGGAGACTCCTCCAGAGGACATCTATTCATCGGCCCTGAACACCATTTCCATGTGACCTTCAAGCACTTTAGACCAAGCAAGCCACCATTCTTAACTACTGAAATGAAATGTATCCAAACTCACTTATTGGCAAGGCTGCAGAAGATTCTCCTAGATGGCTCAGTGTGCATGCCTTCTACATCGTGTGTGTGTGTGTGTGTGTGTGTGTGTGTGTGCCTTCTCCAACTCACCCATACCTCTTCTCAATGATTTCCTGTTCCCTTCCCTAGCCACACCAACCAAACTTGCCTGCCCTTAAACTAATGACAGCATTTAGCCTTTTTGTCTGTTTCACAGTAACCGCTCCAAGTGCTGCTGGCCCTCAAAGTCTGTCACTTTAGGTGGAGACATAGGTAAGGTGTCATGAAAGTGGTAGAAGAGAGAACTGTAAAATCCTGTCCCAGAAGTGATAGAAGACAAGAGCAAACACACACACACACACACACACACACACACACACACACACACACACACACACACACACATCCTTGACCAGGATCCCACATGATAATACTGGCCTCAATCTATTCATATAGGCACAGAGCTCATGGGCTTCTCCCCTCCTAAAGGTCTCAACACTGTTCCATTGGGGAGTAACATGGACATTGGTGAACCCATCCAAACCACTGGGGGGGTGGGGGGGATGAGGAGAAACAGAAATGCAAGTCACATTGCTAATGAGAATGTAAACTGATGTCGTCCACCACAGGAAAAAGACTTGTCACTTACTAAAAATTCAAGCACAGAATGAACCATACAACCCAGCATTTCCACACCTGGGAATGTTTCCAAGAGAACTGAAGACAGGCACTCAAGGACTTGCCCGTGACCGTTTATAGTAGTGTCCATTACAACAGTCAAATAGGAAACAACCCAATACATGACTGAATATATAAAATGTGCTCTGTACTCACAAGTATAAGTACATGCTACAACATGGATGAGCCTTGAAAACATGCCAAAAGGATACACATCATGATTCCATTTTTACAAGTCTCAGTAGCTCCATACAGACAGAAGGTAGACCAATGACTGCCAGAGGGTAGAAGAAATAGGAAGGGAAGAGACTACTGAGCAAATGGCTTCTCTGGGAGTGTTCCAGAACTAGACAGAGATAAGAGCAATACAGGATATCCTGTAGGTACTGGGAACTGCTCTACTAAACACTTGAAAATGATGAGTGATATTTTTACATGATTTACTTTTTAAAATTATGTTATAAAATGACTGTTTTTTTGAAAGTCTTACCGTGTATCCCAGGCTGGTTTAAACTTACAGTAATCCTCCTGCCTCAGCCTCCCAAGGGATGGGATTGCAGCATATGGCATGCCTATCTCAACAAATGAATTTTAAAGAAGTGTTTTGTGATTTTGCCTTTATATGGTTATTTTACATCTACTTGCAATTCCTCTTTTACCTTTAGGCACATACTCTAGTTATACTGTGTACCAGAGTCATACAATCTGGTCTGTGACCAGAGGCCCATTTCTGGGTGGCTTTGGCCACGGTCCTGGCACATTGTCACAAGAAGGTACATGGTGGTTTTTATCAACCCTCAAATGCAACAGTCCCCAAACACAGTCCCAATTTTCTCCCATACTTGGTCTCTTCTGGGACCCTTCCATCAGAAAAGGACAGTTCTGCACGCTGTATCAAACAGTTATGCCCGCTGGATAAGTGAACTCTTCATTGGCTAGGAAATCTATTCCTATCTCATCAGCACCGCAGACACCTTACAGTGTGCCAGCACTGTTGATCTCCACAAGACTGGCATTGCCACGTGTCTCTTACCCTTTGCAGTCTGCTTTCCGCCCCATCTCTATCCGTTTAACGTTTTTCAGATGAAAAATCTAATTGTTCATATCACGAAACCTGATTATTTCCCAAACGAAAATGGTGTGTTTGTGCATATGACCATGTATTCATGGAGGCCAGAGGCGGACACGATGTGTCTTCCTTGGTCCATCCCCAACTTCTCTTTTAAGATAGTCTCTCAGTGGACGCAGTGCTCACTGATTAACTAAACTGCTAGCCAGAGAGCTCTGGGTGCTCCTATCTTTAGTCCCCACAGGGCTAGGGTTAAATATGTCACTGGCTTTTTTATGTGAGTACTGGATATCCTAACTCATCTTCTCATGCTTGAATAGCTGGCAATATACCAACTGAACCTTCCCCCTTCACACAAACACACACACACACACACATACATACACACACACACACACACACACACACACACACACACACACACACACATCCCATACCACTTAAAGCTCATAACCCACTTGGCCTTGGTCACAGAATACAGTCCTCAAGCATGCACTGTCTCCAAGGCCCAGGGAGACCTTGTGCCTGCCCATCGCCCCCGTTTCCCCACGAGGTCACTCCACATCAAGCTCGGAAGAAAGAGGATTTTTGTTTCTTGCTTATCCTCTCGGTCACTTACGTTGTCCTTATCTCTCTCAGTGACATTCTCACCTTCTCTCCATCTGCACCTGGCCCATTCTAATTACTTGTAGAGCCCGGGTGGAATATCGCTCTCTGAAAGATGTTTTCCTGTGCCCGGGGCTCCTCTTTAGGGCACATATTACTGTCATCCTTTACAGTTGGTGATTAATCACTAAATGCCTAAGCTCCTCCACTAAAATGGGAGGCCCATTACTGTCTTGTTAGGTGCTACAGCCCAGTGTCATACCCAATGCCATGTATATGGCCAGCGGTGAATATGCATTTGTGAACTCAAAATTGTGGAATACAACTGGGTCTCACAGACAGCTCCATGGTAATCAGTTGATACACCGGTTGCAGAGAGTAAGCAGCCTGCCAGAGAGAGGAGGCCAAGAAGGCCTTATCAAAGACGCAGGGTGGGGAGATGGGAGCATGATGCATTCCTCGCAAAGAGCTCTGACTAGAGCCAGGAGAGCATACTTTAGATCACAGGAAAACTCATGCAAGCCTTTGCCTCTCCCATCCATGCCCTGTTACAACACACGCATTGCCAGGGCTGTGGAATTCAGGGAGCCGATCGTCCACTCCATCCAACTCAATCTTGCGGACTCTCCAATACATGTAGGACTCAATACATGTAGGTGCTCGAAGTTACCATCCCTGGTAGGGGGCAAAGAAACAGGAAGTTCTGGAAATTTCTATGATTAGAGAGGGGGGTGAAGAGGGGATAGAGAAAGTGATGGACACTTGTCACGATCTGACATTGCAATGAGATGTGGCAAATGGTCAGATCGTGGACTGGAGAGATCGCTCAGTGGTCAGAGCACTGGCTGCTCTTACAGAGGTCTGAGGTTCAATTCCCAGCACCCACATGACAGCTAACAGCAGTGGATTTCAACCTTCCTAATGCTGCAACCCTTCAATATAGTTCCTCATGTTGTGGTGACCACCAACTATACAATTATTTTGTTATGACTTCATAACTGTAATTTTGCTACTGTTATGAGTCACAATGTAAATATCAGATATGCAGGTTATCTGATATGTGGCCCCAAGAGGGTCGTGACCCACAGATTGAGAATCACTGGCTTATAGTCACTTATAACTCCAGTTCCTGGGGATCTGACACACTCCTCTGTCTCAGGCACTGCACACACATGGTTCACATACATGCATGTAGTTAAAACACTCATACGCATAAAATTAATTAATTAATAAAAATCAATCAGATCTTTCATCCTACCAATACTAAGTCCCTACCAACGAATTTCCTAGATACTTTTGTACCAAAGAGGATGCTTCTCCTGCCCTGCCTCTAGCTTTATTACCAAACATATGTGTGTCACTTCAGTTTCAGTGGATGCCAGGGCAGAGAAAGGGGCAATAATCCCGATATATCCAAAGCAAGGAAGCTAGTCAGGTTTTATTGTCTCTTGGGCTTTTTAGAAACCAGACACACAAATATTTCTTATAGAAAACAAGTACATTGAAAGACTCCAGAATGGATTCCATGAGGTGATGGAACAGACATGGCTGGGAGCAAAACTGAGCAAATACACTCTTTATCTCTTTCCTATGTGCCTTCATTTTCCTACCAAAGAAATGAACAGGTAGGACAACTGTGAGCAAGGCCAGGCGGAGAAGCTAAGTGAAGAGAACATGATGAGCAAGGCCAGGCGGAGAAGCTGAGTGGAGAGAACATGATGGGATAAGATGGCCGTAGTGCATGAGCCTCCCAACCCACAAAGGCTGCATCCTGGAAAAATGAGCAGATCACCAAAGAGAAAGGTGAGCCTATACCATGCTCCAGAGGATCTTGGAGATCCTCTAGTCCTATTTCTATTCTAGAAAACTAGAAACAGGCTAGGTTTGGTATCAGCTCAGAGAGTTAAAGTCATAGTTTGGTAGCAGTGAGTTTAAGGAAAACATGACCACAGGGTTACACGGAAACTGCAACTTCATTTCTGCTTCTTGGCTGCCAAATAGCATTATGCAGAAGGCATTGCATCTAAATATCTAAATATGGCTACTATGGACCCCTAAGAGCGTTCCCTTGAGAGCACCTGAGCAAAGCCACTCACTACTAGAGGCAGTCAGAAAAACATCTCTCAGTAATCCTAAGAAAGGCAAATATCAGTCTCTCCTATGCACAGCGTAGCTTCCAAGGTTTACATGTGTGTGGTTACATGGGACTGAGTGCACGCATAGGTTAGAGAGGAACCATGGAGGCACTGGGAGAAGCATTGGGGTCCAAGGTGGTGAAGATAATAGAACACATACATGCAATATGAACGTGGAAAGGAAATACTAGTGGGGCAGACGGGTGGGTGGGGGCAGGAAGATGGGAGGAAAAGTAGCAAACGTGACCGACCCAAATGGGGCATGTATGGAAACGCCAACGAGCCTTGTTACTTCTTATGCTAGATTATAAGAAATAAAGGTTTAGCTCATAAAGAGATAAATAGTTCCCAAACTCTGTTATGATCGTCTTCTGTCCTCAAACTGGCACCACTAAATTTAGCTGTCCTTGCATGTTGCCTGTTTTTTTTTTTTGTTTTTTTTTTTTTCCTATATTTCCAAAAGGATAAGACTTAATAAAGTTAAACAGTGATAAATATGAGGTTCTTATACTTTGGTCCAAAAAAATAAAATAAAATCCGCAGCACATCCATACAGCAAGGAAGACATGGTTTAGCTGAGAGTGGCACTTTGGACCCTTTCAGAGTTAATCATTTGCCTCACTTGAGAGGATCCATGCAGCAAGGTCTCCTGCTGGATGGTGATGTCAATATTATGAGACCTCTGCTCTCTTTTGATGTGAGTCTATTATTTTATTATCAGTATCAAGGACTCTGGGATTTGATCTCAATTCACATACAGACTAAGTGTTTTCCTGAAGAGCGCTTTTGAACATGATTCCTTTTCTCAAGGGCAGGGAGGAGTATATCTTGTCTTGTGCATTAGAATCCAAAGGCTGGATCAAAGTTAGAACAGCCAAGAACACCAAAGGGAGCAATGGGGAGAAGACCCTGCTATGTCAGCCCCTGGGTCTGTAGTATCCCTGGGACTTTAAGGGGACTCATCACACTCAGTCCTCTCTGATGCGCAGGCGGGAGCTAAGCCTGGCGGGCATCTCCAGTTGACTGATAGGGGGAATCAAATAAGGTGCAAAGTCTCCCCAATTTCTCAGTGCCAGGGCTGAGTGTAGAAACAAGTTGCAACTTCAAATTCAGCTTTCTGTGCACCAATGTGTCCCATGCACATGTGCATAAAATATGAAGTTTAAAATTGCATTGCATACTAGGGAGATGGTGTCATCGATGGAGGGCTTACTGGCAAAAATGAGGTTCCAACTAGATCTTCAGTACCCACAGAAAAAGCCAGGGGCTCCTCTTGTGGGCTCTTTTCCGTCTGTTTGTTTGTCATGTCCAACTCCGGTGTGATCGTCTTTATTTTATCTTTATATATTGGTTTGTCGAGACGGGGTTTCTCTGTGTATCTGACTGGGCCGGAACTCACGTTGTAGACCAGGTTGGCGTTGAACTCAGAGATTCGCCTGCCTCTGCCTCCTGAGTGCTGCTTTGTTCTATTTTATTATCTCTTAGAAGCCTGTTCTTTTCTAATGAGAGACAGAAAGTGAGTGGATCTGGATAGGAGGGTAAATGGGGAGGAGCTGAGCAGCAAAGGAAGGGAAAAGTATAGTCAGGATATATTATCTGAGACAATAATACGTCATCAATAAAGGGAGGGAAAGTGAGGCACCGTAGAAAGCACCTATAATCCCAGTGCAGGGAGAGAAAGAGGAGATCCTTGGAGCTCATTGGCCATCCAGTCTAGCCAAGTGTCAAGCTCTAGGTTTAGTCAGCAGCACTGTTTCAAATAGTAGGGTAGAGGGTGATAGAAGAAGACACCTCAGGTCAACCTCTAGCCCCTACATGCTCATGCATGGGTATGCATACCCACAGTCCTGTATGTGCACACACATGTACAACACACACACATAAATATGCATGCATGCACACACACTCACATACATGCACACACGCAGGCATAGAAGAAACATCAAATCATATTATGAAAGAGTTTCTGCGTACTGGTTCAATTCAGCAATTGCTGAGCTCTTAACATTTAGCAGCTGTTAACTCTGCAGAAGTGCTGGTTATGAGTGAACCTCTGCCTCATACGGGGCCTAGACATGAACCAAAGGCACTCCCTCCATAAGTCCTCAGACAGCACAACTGTGTGGTCTGGAGCTGATGACCCGAGTCAGAGGAGGCTAAGGCAGTCAGCACAAGGCAGGGAAGGGATTGGACAAAAGTTTATAGTCTACCTCAGTTCAACTCTAGGGGAGTACTTGGAAAATCCTGTTTGGTATTTGGGGTTGGTGAAGGCAGGGCACCGTGCACATGCTAAGACAAGCATTCTACTGCTGAGGCACACCTCCAGCATTGGCTGTTATTCCTCATAAAACGTTACTTCTAGTACTTCAGACACCATGACGAGGCAGTGGTGGAATGACTTGGGTTTCTGTCTGTCTGTGTCCCTTTGTGTGCAGGTGCCCACCAAGGCCACAATAAGGCATGGAACCCGTGTGGCTGGAGCCACAGGTGGGTGTGAGCCACCCAATGTGGGTGCTGAGAACTGAACTTGGGTCCTCTGGAAGAGCAGTGCAAGCTCTTAACCACAGAGCCATCTCTCCAAGCCAGGGTGGATGTGTGTTCCTCAACCCCAAGAACACCAGCAGATCCCGCCTGCCTGCGTGGTCTTCCCGGCTCATCCTCGTCCCTATGATGCTCTCCTCTCTGATTCACGAAGTTGTTTGGGGTTTGAATTCCTTTGCTCCTTCCTTCACCAACACCTCCCTGCCTAGGACCTTTTTTTTTTTTTTTTTTTTTTTTTAATCACTGTCCCTGACAACGCCAGATTCTATTTTTCCTGTGCCAAATTTGCAAAATAAAGCTACTTTGCTTCTCCTCACCCCCCTTTTAGAATGCCAGTTCTCAAAGCATGCTTTCCCGACCAATGTCTTCAGTTTTATGTGGGAACATGCTAGAAATACTTCTCAGCCCCCCTGCCAGACTCCATCCCGAAATTCTTGGGTTAGAGTCCAGAACTTAGCACTTAACCAAGTTCCCCAGGTGATTCTCATGCCCACTATATTTTGAGGCACACTGAGAGGGAGGCCTGGCGCGCCAGGCACAGCACTGCTCTTTAGCAACGGCCGGTTCTTTTGAAAGTCAGGCAGCAAGCAGACTGTTGCTTCCTTGCTGCTTTCCTGCTACTTCCTCTGTCCTCAGTTCCGTTCACTCACTGGATTCTCACCTGCTCCTCTCTCTCTTCTTCCTCATTTGTGTGTTTGGTGTCTTGGGTCTTATTACCAAAATGACCTGCGTATGCTCCAGGACTCCTACAGAATAACCCAATGGTCTACACCTGTTTCTAGAACTCAGGCGGGCTTTTCCTGTGACACATCTTGGCCTCACATGTGTACATGTGTGCATACCTGCATGCGTGCATGCTATATGGACTTTCTTGTAGCCAGAGGCCACCAACTGTCCTCAGGCCTCCTACTGTGGGCTCTTGCTCTGTACTTCCCAGTCTTATCCTTCATTCTCCAGGGAATGCATACTGTTGCTCTCTTGCATATGCAGGCATTGGGAAGAAGCCTGCCTACTTCCCCTCTGAAGCCACGGAATATCCCAATTCTGATACAGGCCACTTCTCAGCTGGTACTGATGCTATGTGACTTGTCCAAGGTGACTCAGCTCATGCAAGACAAAGCAGGATCCAAACCTTCTACTTGTACCGGCATCTTCTGTGTTAGGATTCAAATCTCAAGATGTTTCCAGAAGGCTCGCATGCTTGGAGACTTCATTGGCAAACGGTGTGCACTTGAGAGGAGTTTAGGTTATGAGGGATCTAACTTCATCCATAGATTAATCTATCTGTGAGTCCACAGCTGAATGGACAGGCAGAAGGTGGGAAGAAACACACTGCTAGAGATGTGACTTTGAAAGATTTATTATGTGCCTGGCCTCTTCTATCTCTCTGCTTCTGAGATGTCATGGCATAAAGCAACTTCTACCATGATTGCTCCACCCAGTCTAACAGCAATAGAGCCGTGTCCCTAAATTTTTGAGATGACACCAAAATAAAGCTGTCACCCTTTAAGTTGATTTTTTCAGATACTTTGTCATAGCAACAACAAAAACTACTGGCACACTTTAGTAAACAGATCAACTTATGTAACTTACCTGAAGCTCAGTTTCCCTCTACTCGAGAGGGCTCCTCTGTGCTAACTTTCTCATTAGAAAAGTAGAGGTTGACTAGGAATTAAGCATACAGAGGACTGAGGTTCAAATCCGGGATCTTCTACTAGCCTAGCAAGTTTGGTCAAGCAGTAAGACTTCAGGCAAGCTCACTGCCTTGTTTGTGTCTTAGTTTCTGGATTTATAGATGACCTAGGAATATATCTACTCATGTTGATATGTATCTGCCTTGTAGGATTACAGAGTGTAAACATCTCATTTAGACAGAACACTTAGGAGGTGTCTGTCTCCAGGCTAACACGGAGGTTCACAAGTGTCTTCTTCACCATGTCTCCCTTGCTGCCACGCCTGAGTTTCTTCTGTTTTAGGCTAATACATTTCCCTCTTAAGTTCCCTCATCCACGTGCTCCTCAAATCCCTGCAGTCCACTTTACTCTGAGGAGAAATTCATTCCTTGCTTCTGCATTAATTTTAAAGACAGAGACTGGCTTCTTTATCTCACATACTTCTTTCTGTATCAAAATATTTCTTGACATATGACAGACAGTAGGCTGCTGTGGACCACTGATGCTCTCTGGGAAGGCATGAAGCCTTAATTCAGATCTGAGCTCTACCATTTAGAGCCGTTGGCTTTAATTCCCAAGTGTCTTTCTTCATTTTAAAGATGGATATAATTCAGCCATCTAATTTGTAGAGTAATTTTTGAGGCTCAAATAAGATTATGTAGAGACATTCTCTAAGCTCTGAAGTATTCATTACTACCCAAGACTACCCATGAAGTTGCAAAATTTGTTATCTTGGGCTCCGCCTCCCAGATGTATGCCTTTTGCTTCCTTAATCAGCAAAAAGAGAATCTACCTCAAGGAATTCCAGATCCAGTAGGCACTGAGAGGAGCAAGGAACTCCATCAGTCAAGGGTCTTTGTTACAGGCAACGGAAACCAACTTTGACAAATTTAAGTAGAAAATATTTACTGGGGCTCAGAGAAATCACAAGAGATCAGAGGTCAAGACCCAGAAGAGGAGCCATCGAAACTAGACAGGGACGAAAATCAAGCAGAGTTCACGCATTGCTGGTCTAACAAACAAGTATGGTCATGTGACTGTCAGTGTTAATCTAGAATCACCAGGGAGAAGAGTCTCTGCACATTCCTATGGGGAGTTACCTTGATTACATTGATGTGGGAAGACCTGCCTACCATGGGTGACACCCAGTTTCAGGGCTGGAAAGTGAGTGGAGTGCTAGCAAGCATGGATTCATTCATCACTCTGCTTCCTGATTATGAATGAATGCAATGTAACCAGCTTCTCCAAGCTCCTGCTGTGGTGAAGTCTCTACCATAGTCAACATATCTTGAACTGTGAGCCCAAAGAAGCCCTCCCTCCCCCACACTGCTTCTGTCAGAATATTTTATCAGAGCAACATGGAAGGAGATTAAGACACCTTGGGTTTAGAAAACTACTTCAAGAGTTTTAGGAGCAAGCAAGCTTTTGGGCTATGCTTGAATCATGAGCTCAGCCTGAGAGCATGTAATGTACTGGGGCAGTGGGGTGGGCAGGACCTGGGGCTTGTGTGGAATGTTGCTTCAGGATGATGACTGGATCTCCTTAAATGCTTTGAAGAGAACTGACCAGTCGGTCAAAACATAAAGACCCCCTAGAGTAGCTGGGCTACCCTTCTCCAAAAGAGTTCCTATTTTAAATATTCTTTATGCGTGTGTATGTTAGTTTGAAGAAGAAAGAAAGCTGAGCATGGCAACATTGGTCTGTATTTCTGTACTTAGGAGACTGCAGCAAGGGAGTAGAGAGTTCTGGGCTAGCCTTGGCTACATCATAAATTCCAAGACAGCCTAGGCTACATAGCAAAACTCTGTCTCAAAAATAGTATAACACCAAGGAGCTAAAGAAATGGCTCAGCAGCTAAGAGCACCTGTTGCTCTTACAGAGGACCCAGGTTCAGTTTCCAGCACCTACAGTTGGCTTACAACTGTCTGTAATTCCAGTTCCAGTGACTCTGACACCCTCTTCTGCTGAAAAATGCTTTTAAAAACAATAAAATGAGCAAATGAAAGAATTTGGCAACAGAAATCTCCACAGGTCCCCCAAGCTGGAAATGGAAGTTATGATTTGTAACTGATTGCTATGAACTCTTTGGAGACTGGTCTCAGACAGCTGAGTCCAAATCACAGGGAACATTCCTGGGAAGTACCTTTGGGGGGCATGTTTGACGGGCTCCTCTCTATTCTAGAACAGTTTATTCTTTCAGATCAATTTGGTCAACTGTGGTCTCTCAAATAATGGGCAATTTGTTCCCAAGACAAGTGTCTATCCATCCCCAGGGAAGCTCTGAGACGAATCAGCAAGAGAACCTGGGACCAATCCAGCTTCCCCTTGACTCCACATCAATGGCTTCATTTATTTGTAATCTCTCACAGTCTTCATTCCTGGCCTCTCCTGGCCTCTACTTCCTCTCCAAGGGACCACAGGCCAGTGAGAGAGGCTGAGAGGAAACCAGAGCCCTACACTCAACTGCTCACCACACTAGATTCTTGAAGGAGTTAATGCTAACTTCCATCTCCCACATTTCCAGCTGAAAAGTGAAATCTGCTTTTTGTGGGGTTGTACTGTGTGAGGGGAGGTGCCATTCTGGTACTGAGGAAGGGCTGCTAGGCTGCCAGCTACGTTTATGGAAACATTCCCCTTTGTGTGAGGCTCCTAGCTATAGGAAACTGCTTTCAGTCAAGCTAGAAATGAGCTCCTGGGACTCATTAGCATCGAGCAGGGCTGACTCTTGCTTCAGCTGGTGGATGATGAAGGGTTTCTCTGCCCACACGACCCCTTGCTCTTTATTCACTCCCGTGTATATTTTCTTATTATACTTTGTTCATGGAATTCTCCCATGGCCACCTGAATTTCTCAGAAAAGACTGTTCTTTCCCTGGGACTCTTAGATGCCTGAGTATAGAGATATAATTTGATTTTTTTTTAAAAAAAAAAAATTTCCCCCAGTGATTTTAAAATTGAGTTTTGTTATTAGGTATAAGATGAATAGTCATGATATATACCCATCGCTGAATGCAAAGCATGAGACGCTCTCATCAGAAATGCTTCTCGGCCTTGGAGCTCAGAGATGGGCAAGGACCAGCGGAAGGGGAAAAGACTTATAGACGTCAAGACCTTGGTTTCCTACAGGAGCCAAGTGAGGTGTGACAATGAGGATGCTTTTCGGTGGGCAGGGACCACCCAGGCAGTCCCCAGAGAGGAGGAGCAACGGGAAGGCTGCACCCAGGAGCCCCAAGCTCCATGGTTGAAATAAGGTGCCGGGTTCCTACCAATGTGATTGAACAAAGCCTTCAAAACTTCAAGCACTGGCCTGAATAATCTCAGCAAATGTCTCATTCGGCTGCAATTAGCCACATAATTGGACAGCTATGTTGAATTGGAGGGAAAAAATACAAGGTATGAAATAGCCACAGAACATTCTGAAAGCAGCGCAGTTGCAGATTGCTCACAAAATTGCTCACGCGCGTCCTGTTCCTGTTTACTCTTTCTCTTCTTAGCTAAATATGCCTCGTTATTGTTTTATTCACCGCTGTGATCTAATCCCATTGGTCTCAGTAAAGCAAACTGTTTGGAAAGGCTTTGTCCCTCTAAAACTTCTAGGGCTAGGGAGATGGCTCTGTGGGAAAAGTGTTTTTTGTTTGTTTGTTTGTTTTTGGTTTTTTGTTTTTGTTTTTGTTTTTTTTTTTTTTTTTTTTTGGTTTTTCCAGACAGAGTTTCTCTGTGTAGCCCTGGCTGTCCTGGAACTCACTCTGTAGACCAGGCTGACCTCGAACTCAGAAATCCACCTGCCTCTGCCTCCCAAGTGCTGGGATTAAAGGCGTGCACCACCACTGCCTGGCAAGAAAAGTGTTTTTGAGAACCTTTTTGAGTTTGAGTCCCCAATACCCCACATAAAAAACAAACAAACAAACAACAACAACAAAAAAAACAGGTGCTATGAAATATATGTCTGTAATCCCAGTCCTGGAGATATGTAAATCACCGGAGCTTTCTGGTTGGCCAGTTTAGCCAAGTTGGTATTAGCTTCAGCAAGAAACCCTATCTCAAGCAATAAGATAGAGAGTAACTGAGAAACACATGAACACCCACAAGCACACATGCACATATGAACCTGTACATTCATACCTAAGATACACACCTAGT
Source organism: Uromys caudimaculatus (assembly GCA_028551405.1). NCBI lineage: Eukaryota > Metazoa > Chordata > Mammalia > Rodentia > Muridae > Uromys > Uromys caudimaculatus. The sequence continues at coordinate 57,052,527 of CM052715.1, forward strand.
GGTAATAGTCATAGTAATAATAGTAATAGTAATAATAAATGTGTTTGATGACAAGGAGAATGTGGTTTCCTTTGGCTGAAATACCAAGCACAAGGCTCTTTGTTTTCTTAGGTTAGTCAGGGGACTCAGTGAATAGATATGGTAGCATCAACCAAACCAGTGGTTCTCAGGGTTGTTTCTGGAGCAGCATCCAGAAGCCCGTTAGAAATGCATCTTGGAAGTCCTATCTAGACCCCCACATCAGAAGCCTAGGTGGGAGCCCCCATCCCTGTTTTAACAAGCCCTCTAGGTGACCTGATGCTCTCTGAGTCTGAACTAAAGATATTCCAACAATCCTCTGCTGCCCGATTTTGTTTTGACAGCAAGGAAGCCCACCTTATACTGCTGTGCCCCCTTAGAGGGGGTGAGAGGCACAGTGGCTGGATAAAAAACTTCTCAGAAGTTGGATTTTGTTTTCAGTGCTGAAGATCAAGTTTGCACATGCTAGACAGGTGCTCTGCCATTGCAATGCGCTCCATAAGTTGGATTTTCTTACAGGGAGGCACAGCTGCAATGCTATGCTCAAAGGGCAAGCCCTGGCGGTCATCCAGCCACTAGTCCTAAACTAAATAACTGTGGGACCTTAGGCAAGTCACAGCTCTCTCTGTTGGTCAGTTTTCTCATCTTAATAAACTGGGACATTGGAATAAATCGTTAAGAGTTTTGTACTCAGAGGACAATCTGAGGTTTTTTTGGTTGGTTGGGTTTTTTTTTGTTTTTTTTTTTTTTTTGAATATAGGGTTGCCAGGTTTAGCAAGTAAAAATATGCACTACTTCTCCAAAAAATATACTTGAATTTCAACGTTCAGAGTGAGTTTCAAGTGAACAAGTCAATTTAGTGTGTGTGTGTGTGTGCGTGTGTGTGTGTGTGTGTGTGTGTGTGTGTGTATGTGTGTGTGTGTGTGTTCTCTAAAAATAAGCTGGGCATGGTGGTGTGCACCTTGGATGGAAGAACTTGGGAGGCAGAGGAATGTGGACCTCTGTGAGTTCAAGGTCATCCTGGTCTACATGGCAAATTTCAGAGGGCTATACCATGAGCCCTTGTCTCAAAAGCGTTACTACTACTACTGATCATAAAAAGAGGGAATGTGAGTTCACAAGGGTCACACCACATGCATGTGAAAATATTATTGTTTATCTGACATTTACATTTTACTTAGTGTCGACTTATATGTGTTAAACTGTGCATTTTTTAAATGTGAATTTTAATCAGATTGCATCAACAAGAAAGACTGGATCCAATCTCTCCCAGAATGCAAAGGGCCTGTACTCACTGGGGAGGACAGCAGAGGCAGTGTTGGGTTGGGGTATAAAAGAAAGAGGACAGAGGATTATGGTTCTGACCTAATCAGAAATTAGTCACTTCCTGTCATTAGGACCCAGTTTTATCATCTGTGCAATGAGGGTACCAGGCCAGATTATCTCCAGGGCTCTGTGTTATTCTTGCCTTTTGTTCTACTCCTTGATTCAGCCATTTCTCTCCCCTGTTGTTTAACTTGTGAAAAAAAATGGGTTAATTATGTGAAATTTACAGGAATAAATTTTACTGAGCTGTGAGCTGAACTCCTTAAGAATGGTCGTGGTATCAAAAAAGTGGCTTTGGTAAATGGACCCTACCTTTTATACACAGGATATGCTTGCACAAATCTCTCCATTTAGTTAGTATAGTTCATGGCACACAGCTTTGTTCTTAGACACTGGGGTGGTCTGAGAGACAATTGTCCCCTATAGACTCTGGTATTTGAACACTGGGTACCCGGTTGGTACTGCTGTTTGAGGTGGCTGTGGAAAGTGCAGCTTTGTTGGCGGGAGTCCCGGAGTAGGCTTTGACAGCATAGAGCTGTCTTAGTTAGGACTACTGTTGCTATGATGAAACACCATGACCAAAGCAAGTTAGGGAGGAAAGGATTTATTTCTACCTGACTTATACTTCTACATGACTGTTCATCACCAAAGTAAGTCAGGACAGGAACTCAAACATAAAAGGAACCTGGAGGCAGGACCTGATGCAGAGGCCATGAAAGGTGCTACTTCCTGGCTTGTTCTCCATGGCTTACTTAGCCTGCTTTCTTATAGAACCCAGGACCACCAGACCAACAAAGGTACCACTCACAATGGGCAGGGTCCTCCCACCTCAAACATTAAGAAAATGCACTACAGGCTTGCCTAGAGCCCGATCTTTTTGAGACATTTTCTCAGCTGAGGCTCCCTCCTCTCCAGTGAGCCTAGCTTGTGGAAAGTTGACATAAAACTAGCCAGGACCATAGTTTACTCCGCGTCTCGTGCATTCTCTCTGCTTCATGTTTGTGGCTGACGATCTGAGCCTCAGTTTCCCATTCTCGCCACCATGGCTGCCTTCTGCCACACCTTTATCCACCATGATGGATTCTTAATTCTCTGGAATAAGAAGCCCAAACAACCCTTTTCTTCCATAAGTTGTTTTGGTGGGGTATTTTTATCATAGGACTGAAAAAGAAACTAACTCAGGCAGCGTGAACAATGATGGATTGACCATTTCTACTGGCAAAGCTTTTCTCAAGAACTTGATGGTGTTCCAAGATTAGAGAAGAATTTCTAGAAATGCAGCTTTGGGGACAGCAGGGAAGGCTCTTTTCTGTTCTACCACCACCACCGCCACTGCCACCACCATCACCATCACCACCACACTCTCTCTACTGTCCAAGAAGGCCAAGGGGGATCTTTACTAGGCACATTCTGGGTCACAAGTGGCTATCTTGGGAGGGTATTGCTAAGCTAACTTAGGTACTTCTCTTCTCCCGGGCTCTTGCCCATCAGGTCTAGAACAATGCCCAAGACAGACCTTATTCTGAGATCTCTTCTTGTTGGTTCCAATGGGAACAGCTGGCATTCCTTTGGGGCCATGTATGGAAGGCCTCATTAGTCAGCCTTAGTTCAAAGTTGTCAGCCTAATTATTTTTTAATATAGGTACTCCATTAGATCCAGCAAGAGTACTGGAGGTCTGACTTTGGCTTGTGGTTAAGCCCCTTCTCATGGTGAGGAGTCAGGTCTCCTTTCCTTTATCCTTTGTGTAGTCTCCTGCAGGCACCATGTGAAGGAGGGAGTTCTGGGGCAAGGTGATATTTTTCTGCATCTGGCCTCCATAGACAAATGCACAATCACACATGCCAGACAAAGGATTTTAAGGCTATTCATATTTTTTGCCAAGTTCTATAATGAGCATTTATTATTTTATGAAAAGAAAAAGTTACTCTTTCAAAAAAAAATCCCTGTAATTATTCCCAACAGCTCACTTTTCTCAACTGTATATTTTTAGAGTAACCCAATATAATCTATTGCTCTCCAACTGACTTGCTTTGTAGAAGAGTTCAGATCTGTAATTAATAATTGGGTCTTTATACAATAAAAGTAAAGAAATCTGTAAGTAGGTCACAGTTGGTCTTTTTAAGAATGAAGAGGAGGAACAAGGCAAGCCCAAGGAAGGAATGAAGCTAAGAGAGAAATGACCAGGGTCAAGGGTGGAGCTCTTTCTCTCTCTCTCTCTCTTCTGTTATGAGCAATGAGCTGGAGCTGTCCCGTGAAGAGCCATGAGGAGTTTAGGAATACCAAGGTCAAGGTAAGAACCTTGGGAAGCCTTCAGGCATGGAAGCTCCCTGTGACATTAAGAGTGCCCTGGGAAGCCAGGTGTGTCATGTTGACACACACCTTCAGTCCCAGCTCTGGGGAAGCAGAGCCAGGTGGATCGATCTCTGTGAGTTGGAGACCAGCATGGTCTACATAGAAAATTCTAGGCTATTCTAAGTTCTACTTAGTGATATCCTGCTTCAAATAGTTAGATAGATAGATAGATAGATAGATAGATAGATAGATAGATAGATAGATAGGCAGACAGATAATATACAAAAAGAACCCAGCAGAGTGGTCTGTGCCTGTGATCCCAGCATTTAGGAGATGGTGGTAGAATTATCAGGAGTTCAAGGTCATCCTCAGATACATATAGAATTGAGGCAGCCTGGGCTATGTGAGGCTTATCTAAATAACTAAAATGGAAACAAAAACAAACAAAGCTTCATGGGGACTGGAGAGACAGTTCACCAGTTAAGAGATATGTGGCTCTTGTATAGGAATGGAACTTGCTCTGAAATTTATAGAAATTTATATCTTACTGGGTCCCAGTAGTGACTTGCTCCCTGACTACATAAAGCTATATGTATCCTCAGTTACTTAAGACTGATCCATATTTACACCTCTGAGACCTGTAGACTCTTCAAGCTTCTTCCCTGCAGCAAAGAGAATTCATCAAGGATGATGACAGCAGCCTGGGCAAGCAAAGGGTGTGAACCTGTGGGCGAACTCAGACACAACCCTGGGTGTTTTCCTATTTGGCTGAGGCCTCATAGTCCTGGGGCTATTTCCCTGAGGTTGACCCTCTCAAGGATCTCATTCTTGGCTTTCAGACATATTTTTGGAGCCCATCAAGAGCCTCAGGGAAGTAATGGCTGATGTAATTTTGGCTGAAGTTCTGGGCAGAGTTTGTCCATAGGAGAGAAATTGGATGTTAGCTGGGTCTTGGCCAGCTTGAATACTTAAAAGAAAACTAACTAACAAGGTTTAAAGAGGTTTGCAGTTTTGTGTTTGTTTAGACTGTTGCCAGATCACCCACTGAGACAGTACATTCAAGGGTCAGTAACTTGTTTCTCAGACACGCACCTAAATCACACACACTCCTTTATCTTCCTTGTCTAAGCATCAATAGCTCAGCTGTTGATTCCTTTTTGTTGTTGTTGTTTTGGTTTTGAGACATGATCTTGTTATGTTGTCTAGTCTGGTCTCAAATTTGTAATCATTCCTTAGCTTCCTGAGAGTATAGGGTTCTGTCATCATATCCAAGATAGATTGTTAACTCTTTATTGGTTTTAGGTTGAAGCAGACTATCTTTGTATCCTCCTCAGCTGCCCTCAACTCACTTTGTACCTCAGCATGACCTGGAACTTCTGATCCTCTTGCTCCCAGCTCCTGAGTGCTGGAATTTAAGCATGTGCCACCACACTGGAATCAATCCTAGAGCTTTGTTCATACAAGGCAGAAGCTTTACCAGCAGGGATAGACCCCCAGTCATCTACTGTACCTCTAACGTATGCAATGTTGTGATCAGAATAAGATTGTCGATGTAAGTTACTCCTTTAATCTTCTCTTTTTTGACATCAGCAGGACAGACAAGGAAATCAAGAGCTTAAGGTAGCTAACTCTGTGAGTTGAGAGGCAGAACCAAGGATGGGAGATGTCTGGTCTGGAGCTCTCTAACACTGATTGAGATGGCACAAGTCCACCACACCCATCTTTCTTGATGTGAGCTACAGTAAGGATGAGAAACACCAAACTTAGATAATGTTTGTTTTAAACAGTGCCTTCATAATGTAGCTGAAAGTAATGGATTCTCACCTTCATGATTACAAAGCACAAGTCAAGCAATACTCAAAAATCAGAGTGGAAAAAGACTTGCTGCCTATAGGAGGTGAAGAAAGCCTGAGACTTCCTTCTAGGGTGGTGCCCTCATCCAGCAAAGGGTGAATGGGAATCCTTGGAAAGAAGTTGAGTCTGCAAAGACTGGCTAGGACTGCAGTTCTAGAACTGTGAAGGGGTTGGAATGGCTCAGGTCCAGTGCCCAATTACCTTAGATCAGGTTAGTTTTACTGCCCTGAATACGCATCCCTTGCTCACCTCTGTGTCAGAACTAACATCTTGGAGCTGGGCAATGGTAATGCAAGCCTTTAATCCCAGCACTAGGGAGGCAGAGGCAGGTGGATCTCTAAATGTGAGGTCAGCCTGGTCTAGTTAGTTCCAGGATAGCTCAGGTTACACAGAGAAACCCTGTCTCAAAAACAAACAAACAAACAACAACAAAAAAACAGAAACAAAAACACAACCACCAACAACCAAAAATACCCCCACCAATCTAGTGACTTAGCAGAGCCCCAGTTTTCACCAACCAAAACACCGAAGGATGTATCAGATAGCATCTGAGACCTATAGACAGCTTTTCCTGTCTTGCTGTAACCACATCTGTGAAGCACCCACTAATGTATTTATAAATTGTCTTGATTGATTACTTTCTTTGTTCTGATAGTATACAATTCTATGAAGCCACTAGCATGGGGGAACATGTAACTTGGGGTAACCTAGCTCTGTGTTTCCCAGGCTATGATCACTCAAATTTGGCTCCAGAACTAAGTATTCCCTTTGGGATGAGAGGTGTTTGTTCTTGTGTTGAAAGAAGCAACAGGATTGTATTTAGGAATCCTATATGTATGCCATAGGAAAACATCTCAGAGACAGGCACAGTCCTGAGTGTACTCAGTTACAGAGTATATTCTTGAGTTCAGTTTAAGAACATAGTTCAGGAAGAAAAGATGAGGCACTCTGCAAGATGATTCAGCAGGTAAAGGAGCTTGCTATGTAAGCCTTGAGACCTGAATCCTCTGGCCTTTAAACAGGTGTGATTCCATGAGCAACCACACATTCCCCTCCCCCATATATATTATTAATTATTTTTTAAAGAAGGGAAGACGAAGGCTGGGGATGTAGCTCAGTTGGTATAGTAGCATGCATGAAGCCTTGGGGTCCAATCTCTAGTACCACATAAAACAGCATGATGGCACATGCCTGTAATTCCAGCATTCAAAAGGTGCAAGAATGAGTTCAAAGTCATCCCCACATACATAGCAAGTTCAAGGTCAGCCTAGATTATATGAGACTTTGTTTAAAAAGGGGGGGGAAGGAAGAGGAAGCAGAAGTGGCAGAAGGAGCAACAGGAAGAAGGAAGGAAGGAAGGAAGGAAGGAAGGAAGGAAGGAAGGAAGGAAGGAAGGAAGAAAGGAAGGAGAGATGGCAATGCTTTGGGGCATGCTTACCTCAGGAGCACATGTTTGAAAGATTAAAATGGAACATTTGGGGACATGCTCAGTTTGCACCAGAAAGATGGTGGACAAGAACAGCTCTGGGCATACTCATTTTTCTCCAAAATAGTTTAGCCATTAAAACAAGAAAGGACCCCGAAGATATGTTACTGTCAGAATCTGGACCCAGTGGCGCCTCTCTCACTAAGCACCTAACAATAGCAGAAATGAATCAGAGAAGTTGTGAACCGCTTTCATATGACGATAACTGCTGAAATAATTATAATTATCTGGCTTCAAAGAGAACAGATCAAAGGGCTGATGAAAGGAACTTGGCTTTCTGGTCAACCTCAGGAGCCAGGCATGTCAGTTGGGTGTGGAGGTACAAATTGTAGTCCCCACTGAATGGACACTGAATGTGAGAACTGCTTAAATCCAGAAATACAGCAAAAAAAAAAAAAAAAAAAAAAAAAGAAAAAATGCAGTCCATTGAAGAGGAAGGAGGGAGGGAGGGAACGAACATCAGGACATGTTTAAGGTAAGCACAGATGGCAGCTCCTTCATTTCACATTCATCTGAGGAAACCCTAACTCCTAAGAAGTTGGCTCAAGCACCCATTTCACAGACTGCAGGGTGCTTAAAGTTTTTTCTCAAATTTTGACACATTCCCCAAAACTTGTGTTGTCATGGTGACCAGGGCTCTAGTTTCTGACTTTTGATAGATGACTTGAATTATAAACTTCACACCCCTCCTTACCAGATCTACCCACTACAATTCGGAACTGAGCCCGATTGAGTTCCTTCACCTTCCTCTACCAAGAAAACCAAAGTGTTTATATTTAAACTGTTTCCCCTCCTTTTGACACATGATCTCATGTAGCCCAGGCTGGCTTTGAACTCACCTGAGGATGATATTGATCTTCTGTCTTCATCTCAGGAGTGTTGGCAGAAATGCAATTATTAAATTGCATACCACCTTCCATTTTCCAACGGTCATCTAGACCACTGCGTCACTAGATACTTCCCTGGCCAGACTTCCCACATACATGGTGCCCCAGCCTGTGATAAGTAGCTGACTCCCTTCATTCTCTTACTTCTACCCTCCTTATATCAGATTGTCCCAAGAAATCTCAAATTCAGTATGTTATTTATAAAGACCTGCCCTTTGACTCATGTTGGATAGTTTTATGTCAACTTGACACAAACTAAAGTCATCTGAGAGGAGGGAACCTCAATTAAGAAAATGCCTCCTTAAGATCAGGTTGTAGTCAGGCCTGTAGGGCATTTTCTTAACTAGTGATCAATGTGGGAGGACCCAGCCCATTGTGGGTGGAGCTACCCTGGGTTGGTGGTTCTGGGTTCTAGAAGAAATCAGGCTGAGCAAGCCATGGGGACCAAGTCAGTAAGCAACACTCCTTCATGGCTTCTGCATCAGCTCCTGCCTCCAGGTTCCTACCCTGTGTGAGTTCCTGCCTTGACTTACTTTGATGAAACACTAGGATGTGGAAATAAAGGCCAAATACACCCTTTCCCTAAGTTCCTTGGGGAACTTGCTTTCAGTCATTGTGTTTCATGACAGCAATAGAAATCCTAACTAGACTAACTCTTCCATCCCTATGACTTAATCCAGCAATAGGTCATACATAAAACCACCATGGTGCCTAGTGTCAAAGCAGAGCTCATTACCATATTAGCACAGAAGGCTCTGCTACTTCTGCTTTCATAATATATGTACTTCTTGAAGGCTACTGTGATTATGTAAAGCATTCCCTCATCTCTTACTATACAATCCTCCCTCTGAATCAGTGGGGGAATTGCTTCCAGAACACCTCTCCACCTCTGCACGTACCAAAATCCACCAGTGCACAAGTCCCTGTATAAAATGGCCTCAGAGTTGCATGTAACCTATGGTTATCCTCCTACATATTAAAAATCATATATAAACTGCTTACAGTAGCCAAGGCAATGCCAATATTATGTAAATAGCTATAATGTTATATTGGCTAAAGAATAAGAGCAAGAAAAAAGTCTGCAGCATGTTTACTGCAGAGGCAATTTGATTTTTACATATTTTCTATCTAACATGGACAAAATTCACAGAAGCAAAACCCATGGATGTAGGGAGATGACTATATTATATTTTCAAATATCAAGGAGTTCTGGGAGGTTCTAAAGGTAGGCATTTGGAAGATTAGGATTATTCTGGCATCCCTACTGTGGTCAAGGTCACCCATGACTGTTGGGTATGTGGCTTATAGAGGACACTTCCAGACACTGCACTTGTGGCTCTTAGACCACAGCATCTCGCATGACATCCACAGTGTCACTTGTTACAGGACTTGCATTGAGGAGGAAGGAGTCAATGGTGGAGGGAAGTCCAAGTGGCTTTGGGGTTTTTTTTGGTTTTTGGTTTTTGGGTTTTGGGTTTTGGGTTTTGGGGTTTTTTTTGTTTGTTTGTTTTTGTTTTGAGGCAAATGAACCTCAAGATGTAATGAAACCTTGGATAGTAACTGAGATTCTATTCGTTAGAGCTGTCTAGAAGAACAGGACAAACTCACAGAATGAGTTTACTTCAAAGAATATTTATTAGATTGACTGGAAGTACAACCATGGTTGACTACACACTGGACAGACTGAGAACTGCTCGGACTACAAGGCTGAGTGCCTCAGTAGTACCAATCTGGCCCTGAAGGCCTGGAATATTCCCAGAGAGTCCATGTGGGAGGAGCAAAGTATTTGGGTTCTGATGGCAATGAAGGACAGCAGCAACAGGATGGCTTAGTCACCAGAAAGCAGCAAAGACAGGCAATCAGTCCTTCCTCCTTTCTCTTGGACCTCGATGTATCTAGGCTACCTACAGGAAGAGTGCTACCCACCTCGGGGAATCTTGCCCCACCCAGTTCACCCTTCTTGGAACTATCTACAGACCTGCCCAGAGATCTGTCTTAGTTGATACAGATCTAACGAAGTTAACATTGTAGGGATTAGTCAAGAGGCAGGTGGATTTCTGAGTTCGAGGCCAGCCTGGTCTACAGAGTGAGTTCCAGGACAGCCAGGGCTACATAGAGAAACCCTGTCTCGAAAAACCAAAAAAAAAAAAAAAAGAAAAGAAAAAAAAAAGAGTTCACTTAGTTAACAATGAGAGGCTGCGTGTGACAGGTCCAAAGGGATGAGAAACTTAAGACTCTCTCTGTATCCAACAGCAGGCTTCACTTCTCATCTCTTCACGGTAATCTGGAAACTCCAGCTAATTTGCTTCTTTATACCTGAATTCTGCAAGTGTCTGGATATTAATGAGACAAAAAGAGGAAGCTACTGAAGCAGAAAATGCCAGACTTAACTGTCTAGCTTGAGAATTTTTAAAAATTTCTTATTCATGGTCCAAGAACTTATTTATATCCAGTATTTGAGATACTGAGTTAATCTGTAATTTGAGAGGACACTTACTCGACCCAGACTGTTTGTTCTATGTATGTAAATCGTGTGACCCTTGCCACCTTCAACATCTTTGATTGACTTTATCAGAAAAAGTAAAAATCTTGTCAGTCAAATCCTTCCCTGTGCCTGTGATCATTATGACTGTAACTAATGTGTCTGGGTGTTCTTAGACAAAAATGTAATGTTTTATTAGAGCTTTTTTTTTCTTCTCAACTTTAGTGGCTTTAGTTTTTGGTGGGCAGAGTCTCATAAAGCTCAGATGGCCTTAAACTTGCTATGTGCTTAAACTGACCTTGAACTCCTGATCTTTCTGCCTCCACCTCCCAACAGCCATCAACTTTTATTACAAAAAAAAAAAAAATTCTAATGCTCACTGAAGCAAAGCTTCCTCAGCTCCATCCCCTGTGTAAAAATATCAGCTCCCTGTCATTCTTTCCCCACGCACTTTGCCCGTTTACAATGAACCAAGTCCATGGCTTTAAGGCCATCGCACAAACCCCTCAGTGTGTGTTTCTAAACCTTGAGAACCTTTACAAGACAAACACTAAACTATGTCACATTCAAGGAAATTTACAATAGTTTCTCAATGTCCTCCATGTTAAAGTCTTTCTGGTTGTTCAAAAGTCTTTCACATTTGGTGTCGTCGAGTCAGGATCCAAATAAGGAGTACTCATTGTATGTTGTTATTATGCCTTGTTCCATGTAACCCACATGGAAACCCACATGGGAAGTCCTTTTCCATTCCTTTTAATAGTATACATATACAACAAATATGTAATTTATATTATACATAACTTCTATATTCCTATTCAGCAACTACTTTTCTTTAGGTTTATTCATTTTACTGCATGATTTTTAATCCTGTTTTATATGATGGAAATTAATTTTTGCTTTTCCTATGTGTAACAGTGATTTTTTTTCCCTGATATGTGAAAGACTTTCCCTTCATGACATTTTCTTTCTTACAAAGTTTGGAGTTGTATGTCACCTTAAAGAAGAATTCCCCACTACACATTAATGTTAAACTCACCCATCCACACTTCACACCTCTGTCTATCCATTTCATGGTTTCTTTGTTAAATCATAGATATATCTGAAAATGCTTCTCCTATAAAAAAAAATAATAAAGTAGGCATCTAATTTTAACTTCAATTGATTAATTCATGTTCCCTCTGATTACATGAAATGATACCTTATTAAATCCTATTTTAATGTAATAAGGACATATCCATGCTTATAAAGTTTACCACCCACAGATCCTTGGGGGGGGGGACTAACAAAGGAAACTGTCCATCAAGAACCCAGAAAGGGGGCTGGCGAGATGTCTCGGAGAAGAGAGGCTCTTGTAACCGACCTGGCAACCGGACTTCAATTCCTGGGAATCACATGGAGAAAATCTGAACATTGTTCTCTGATCATCACATGCAAGTTTCAGTGCACATGACCCCACCCACACACAGTCATATACACACATACACACTCACATTAAATAAGTGTAATTTTTTCAACAAACCCAAAAGAAGTCTATAAACAGACAATGCAATGATTTACAAATAATAAAACATATTGCAAGCATTGCTTATATAATACAGGGTTTTTCTGTACAAGATCCCAGTCTGTAGTCCTTGCTGGCCTGGAGTTCACAGAGATCTATCTACCTGTCTCTGCCTCTGGACGAAGTGCTGGGATTAAAGGTGTGTACCACCTTGCCTAGCTATGAAATATTTACTTAAAACATAACTAGGATTAACTGGCTGAGGCTTCCCTTGCCCCTGCCTTCCATCTCTGGTGGATCACAAAGATCTCCCCTCCTGACTCCCCTCCCCCTGCCCATGGCTTTATCTTATTTCCCAACACCAACAAGCATCTCCTGGGAAACTAGAGGCTACTTTGGCTCAGGAAGCAGGTAAGCTCACTGGAGACCTTCAGTTCTGTCTTCATTGCTTCAAGTCTATTCCCCAGTCTTGTCCCCAGCTCTGTAGCATCACCAGATTCTTCTGTGGCCTCTCCTCACTTCCTGTCCCCATTCCCAGGGAACTAGCAGATCCTGATGGAACACCATGCTTTTCTCCCTCCCTTGGACTCCCCCCAACCTACCCCCTATTCCATCCCCATTTCTAAGTGTCAGCTCTCAATACCTGGAACTCCCAGCAGCCACATCTATCAAGACCTCAGAAGAATTTCCTACCAAGCAACACACAACCACACAACCACTAGACTTTCCTAAGAACCAGAAAGGACAACAGAAACCAAGGAGCAACAAAAAACAAAACAAAACAAAAAACCCACTCAACAAAGACAAGACCAGATAACAGCACCTAGAATTATAATCTTCCCCAACCCAGATGCCCAGACACCAGTGTGAAAACACAAGCAATAACAGTCAGGACAACGTGTCTCCACTAAAGCTCTCAAGTTCTATCACAGAAGGCCTTGAGTACTGCAACATAGCTGGAACACAAAAGATCTTAAAATAGCCTTTACAGATGTGATAGAGTCCTTAAAGAGGAAATGAATCCCTTTAAAATCTATAAAAACGCAAACAAGGGAAAGAGAAGAATGAAACTGTTCAAGTCCTGAAATGAATAGAATCAACGAAAAAAACCCAACCTGAGGGAAGTCTAAAAGGGAAAAATTTAGGCACTTGAACAGGAACGTCAGAGGCAAGTCTCAGCAATAGAATACAAGAGATGGAAGAGAGAATATGGGCCATGGAAGACATATATGAGAGAAGAAATGAATACCTTGTCAAAGAAAATGTTAAATCTAAAAAACTTTTGGCACAAAACATCCAGGAAACCTAAAACACTGTTAAGAAAAAAAACAAAAAACAAAAAAATCTAAGGATAATATGAATAAAGGAAGGAGTAGAAACCCAGGTCAAAGGTACAGAAAACATTTTCAACAAAATCATAGAAGAAAACCATACCGAATACCAAATGGACTGGGCCAGAAAAGAAGGTCCCCTCACCACATCATAATCAAAACACTAAACATACAGAACAAAGAAAGAATAGTAAAGCTGAAAGAGAGAAAGACTAATTAACATAAAGGCAGATCTATTAGAATACATCTGATTTCTCAGTGGAGTCCCTAAAAGCCTGGACAAGAAGGGTCTGGACAGATGTGCTGCAGACTCCAAGAGACTACAGTTGTCAGCCCCGACTACTATACCCAGTAAAACTTTCAATCACCATAAATTGAGAAAATAAGATGATAAAAATCCAATTTAATGGAATCCATCTACAAATCCAGCCCTACAGATGGTACAAGAAGGAAAATTTCAGCCTAAAATGTTAACCACACCTAAGAAAATCAGGGAAGGAATAATCTCAAATCAGCAAATCCAAAGAGAGGAAACACACACACCCCCTACCACTACCATTACTACAACAAAATAACAGAAATCAATGACCACTGTGATTCCTTTCAACATCAATGGTCTTAATTCCCCAAGAAAAAGACACAGACTAATAGAATGAATACTAAGGACGGAAAAAAAAGATATTCCAAGCAAACGGGCCTAAGAAGCAAGCGGGCATAGTCATTTTAATCTCTGACAAAATAGACTTCAAACCAAAACTAAGAGAAGAGCTAGAGAAGGACACTATCTACTCATCAAAGGGGGAAAATCTACCAAGAGGACATTGCAATTCTTAATATCTATGTACCAAACACAAGGAAACCCAAGTTTATAAAAGGAACATTATCACAGTTTAAATCACATATTGATCATTGCACACTGATAGTGGGAAACTTCAATACCCCACTCTCGCCGACAGACAGGTCATCCAGATAAAAACGAGGCAGAGAAATGCTGGATCTAATAATGTCATAAATCAAAAGAACCTAACAGATTTCTATAGAACATTTTACCCAAATACAGAAGAATGTACCTCTTTCTCCACACCTCATACAATTTTCTTCAAAATTGACTATGTACTTGGACACAAAACAAATCTCAACAGATACAAGAAAATTCAAATACCGTCCTGCATCCTATCTGACCACTATGGATTAAAGCAGGATATCAACAGTAACAGAAACAGCAGAAAGCTTACAAACTTGTGGACATGAACAACTTACCACTGAATGAAAAAGTGGGTCAAGGAAGAAATTAGACTTTCTAGAATGGAATGAAAATGAATATATAACATACCCAAATTTACAGGATACAGTGAAAGTGGTTTGAAGAAAGAAGTTTATAGCACTAAGTGCCTACAAAAATAACTGGAGAGATCTCATACTAGTAACAGCACATCTGAAAGCAGTAAAAAGCAAAGAAGAAATCATCCCCTAAAGGAGTAGACTGCAAGAAATAAACCTAGAGCTGAAATCAATAAAATAGAAACAAACAAAATAATATGGAGATTCAATGAAACAAAGAGATAGTTCTTGAAAAAAATCAGTAAAACTGACAACCTCTTATGCAAAGTAACTAAAAGGCAGAGAGAATATCCAAATTAACAAAGTTAAAAATGAAAATGGTGACACAATATCAGACACTAAGGAAATTCAGAGAATCATAAGGACATACTTTAAAAACCTGTGCTTGGTGGTCATGGTATACATCTTTAATTCCAGCACTTAGGAGGCAGAGGCAGGTGGATCTCTGAGTTCGAGGTCAGCCTGGTCTACAGATGAAGTTCTAGGACAGCCAGGGCTATGTGGAGAAACCCTGCCTAAAACAGAAAAAGTTATCAAAACTGGGAAGATGGTTGTCAGGCAACCTTTACAGCCTGAGTTTGATGCCCAGCACCTATGTAAAAAGCCAGGTGTAATCTCAGCACTGGGGTGGCAGAGACAGGAGGATCGCTAAGGCTTGCTGGCCAGCCAGTGTAAGCCGCAGATTCAGTGAGGCCTTTGGGGTTTTTTTTGTTTGTTTGTTTGTTTTGTTTGTTTGTTTGTGTTTGTTTTGTTTTGTTTTTTGGTTTTTCGAGACAGGGTTTCTCTGTGTAGCCCTGGCTGTCCTGGAACTCACTCTGTAGACCAGGCTGGCCTCGAACTCAGAAATCCACCTGCCTCTGCCTCCTGAGTGCTGGGATTAAAGGCGTGCACCACCACTGCCCAGCAATTTAAAAAAAAAAAAGTCAAAGAGCCAATAGAAGAAGACACTGGACATCTAACTGTGGTGTCCACATTCATCAGGATGCAGCATGCGTACCCACCTATCCCCTCCCCCACAAAACACCTCCTGTTGTCAAAAGCAGTGTGGGCTCTTTGGGCATTGATGAGGTGAGCATTTAGAAAAGAACACCAGGGTGTCAGAATGTGCAGAGGGCTAGGTCCAATGGTTAGTCACCCTAAAGGGAGGCCAGGGGTGAATTCCCATGACATCATAAGCACCTAGCCTACTTTTTTTTTTTACTTGTCTTCTCTGGTTAGCTGTGTAAATCCTATGGGGCCTTAAAGATTGATCATCTTCTGCTCTATATTGAAACTCCCAAGGCCAAGACTCAAAACCGCCTCCTTTATACTTGAACCTGGCAAAAGAAATACCTGTTCCAAAAGAAGAAAAAAAAAAAAAAGGAAAACAAACCAAAAAAAACCAACCTTGAGAAAATGTTAATATCAGTAGAGTTTTAAGTAAAAGAGGTTTCTGTTTTCCTTGGAAAAAATAAATAAATAAAAATAAAAACCTGTGCTCGATCAAATTGGTAAATCTAAAAGAAATGTATAATTTTCTCAATATATAGCATTCAAATCAAGATCACATAAGGAATTTAAACACACCTGTAATCCTCAGTGAAATAGAAAATAGTAATTAAAAATCCCTTCCTCCATAAAAAGCCCAGGGCCAGACAGCTTCGTCTTGGTGGTGGGAGTGTGGCAGAGGCAGACAGGGAGCAGAGACAGAACATGACAGGAGCTGATTGGGTAAAATCTTCAGAGGCCCCACCCTAAGATCTACTTCAGCCAGCTAGGCCTCACCTCCTAAAGGTTTGGTAGCTTCCAAAACAGCGCCACCTGAGGAACATGTGTTTAAAATGTGTGCTTACAGGACATGCTTCAGAATCGAACCATAGCAGGTTCCATCGCTAGACTTTTTAATGGTATAAACTTAAGCATTCATGTGACAATGTAAACATAACTATACCTTCTATGAATTAAAATTAAAATGTCTGGATATTAACACAAAATGTAAATGTTAAGAATTGACAATGATATAGAAGAATAAGAACGTCATATACTTGGGGTAGAGTATAGATTGCACACCCACAAAGTTGAAAAACAAGTTGAGAGCCATGAATCTTGGTGCATGACATTAATCCTGACACTCAGGAGGCAGAAGCAGATGGATCTCTATGAGTACAAAGTCAGCCTGGTCTACAGCAAGTTCCAGAACAGCCAGAGCTACAAAGAGAGACCCTGTACCAACTTCCTCCACTCAGGACAGGACAGGACAGGACAGGGAAAAAACCCAGCTTGGCATTACCTACTCCCACTGAAGATCCCAAGTACTGTGACCCAGCACTGCGTCCTCAGGGCCTTGAGTGTACTTCCTTCCGTTTATATTTTGTTTCCAGAAATGCAAGCAAAATCATTTCTTCAGATTGATGATCTTAGTGCTTGGACTTGTTTTCTATATAAACGTGGGCAGCAGCTGCCTCTGGGGAGAGGAGGGGACATTGTGATCGTTAATGTGTACATTAATGTGAACTGCAAAGCGTCACTGTCAAGCAAACACTCGGGCTCCACCATCCACACCCATAACTAGAACACCGCCTGTGCTGAGAAGCCCCCATCTGCCCCTTCCTAACCAAAGAGACACAGGAAGAATTCCATGCACATCAGTAATGTCCCAAAACAAGAACTGAGCTCAGTCAGTAAAAGGCACATCAGTCCGGAGAGACTTGGCTACTTTGTATCACTGTGTCTTCCTGGGCAACAATGAATTCTAGCTTCCCTTTAATGAGCTACTTCTAACTTCAGTTTAATTGCATGGTCCCCTATGATTTCCCATAGAATTTTAAAGTCCTATTGATTCTCTCAAGTCATTCTCGTGTGATTCTTTGTCCTGCCTTTGATTTCTACTTCCCTGTTTTTGTTGTTTTAGAAAGTTTCTGATTTTTGTTGCTTGAGACAATCTGGTTATATAATTCAGGCTGGTCTGAAACTCAAGACCCTCCTGCCCCATTTTCCCAAGCACTGGCTTGGTTCTTTCCCTCCTCCAACTGCATAAGAAACACAATTGGCTTTTATTCTTATGAAATTTCAAGCTTATGTGGTTTTTTCTCTATGATTCTAATCTTCTTGTTTCACTCACATATTTGTCTTTATACAAATCCCTGGAATAAGATGATGGCTGGGCAGAATTCGAAACAGAGCTCTAGAATGTGATGTAAAAGGTCCCTCTGCAGGGTACTCAGTCCATTAGTCAAAAGTATTCAACCATTATTGTTAAGTGTCGGTAACTTTAACTCCATCTCTACAGAAATAGTCTTTTCATATCTTGCCTTCAGCAACATCATGGAGACTCTGATATGGTAACACATGCGTGTAATCCCTGCACCTGGCTGAGGCAGGAGGATTGCCAGACAGTTCAATGCCAGCCTGGGCTACATAGTGAGTTTCAGCCCAGCCTGGACTACAGAGTGAGAAGCTATCTCTAGAAACAAACAAACAAAACAAAACAATTTACCATGCTCTTCTGAAACCCTAATGAAATACTATTGCCAGATTCTCCTGAATTTGTTGTTAAGTAAATACAGTGGGGGTGGGGGTGGGGATAGAATTGCAGTTGGCTGGATTTATTCTCAAAAAACTCGCGCTGGTTTGTTGGGTTCTTCTGTTGGTTTGCCTTTGCTTTTGTTTTTAAAAGAAAGGCTCTTGCTATGTTGCCCAGGCTGACCTATAACTGGAGATCCTCCTGCCTCAGAGCCCTGAGTGAGAGGATTGCAGGAGTACCACTGGCAGGCAGGCTGTGTCTTCTCAGAGCCATTGCTTTCTAAGTTCTCATTGACCATCTGCTAAATAACCTTGGATCTACAGAGGCTCACTAAATGTGACCCTTACCAGTATCTTCCAGAACTGACTCTGTGGTAGATAAGCCTCTTGTTATTAACTCCCCTGAACCTGTGCTTGAATCTGAGCACACGATGTCTGCCATGTGCAACTAAACTGCCTGGGATAATATAACTGAGCTGAGAAGCTAAGGGTTCTTGATGTCTCACCTATCTTGGACCATACGAACCAGAGTACTGTTTTTTTCTGACTGCTCCATGTCCTTGATTTGAAAAGAAAAGCCGGTAAGAAGATGACATGATGTCTTCTTCCTCTCATCTGTTCACATTGTATCACCCACCTCAAGGCGTTGAGTTCATTGACAGATAGTAAAGAATTCAAGAATCTCCCTGGTTTTGTGGCTTTTCTAATTCCTCCAAATTTCACCATCCCGCCCCCGTTACTTGTCTTCCGTAAGAAAGAGAGAACACGTAGAACGTCTAAGTTGTTAGTGTTGGTCTCCTTTTAACAGGA
>CM052715.1:57075275-57117301 GCA_028551405.1 Uromys caudimaculatus
ATTCAGGTGGGAGTTCATCCCTCAGGCCCTTCTGACTCTTGCTTTCTCTCCTCATCCTGTCTTAGCCCCCTACTGACTGTTCACACATTGTATTGGTACTTTCACTCCATCAGAAGGGAGTTCTGTGCTTGCTTATCTCCGAAGTGTTGAAGTCTACAAGAGGTATGCTTTTTTCCATGACCACTGGCTGCTTTCGTGTCCCTCAATGTCCCCAAGACCCTTCTCCCAACAGCGAGGAACGGGCTCTAGAACAGAGACCGGTTAGCTGCCCAGAATATCCTAGGAACTCATCTTCTCAGGGGTGTTGACTGAGCTGTCCAAGACCCAGAAGGGAATCAAAAAAAAAAAAAAAAAAAAACTCTAAAGAGCTAGGTTCTTAAATACACCTGAAATTCTGGTTCACTGTACACCCCCAAGGCTGTCCCTTGGGGCCTTATTATTATGCAGCTCCACAGGAGAAAGAGCCTCCTTGACTTGAGGAGAAAAAGGGCATCTTTTGGGCCAGACTAGGCAAAATAATGCAATTCTCTCTCCTTCCTCTCTCACTAAGAAGAGAACCCTGGTAAGCTTGTGAGATGTGGGTACTTCCACAGAGGCAAACTGTATCTGCAGATAAAACTGAGATGCTGTTAGAGAGTTAACTACTTCAGGCTCTGTTCCTCCGGATTCCCCATCCCCTTATGGTTCTGACCACTTCCATGGTTCATTTATTGGTTAAAACCCAAGTTTGAGAAGCCTGACAAGACTTCAGATTCACTTCATGGGATCCAAATAGGGCCATTAGAAATTATCACCACCAAGTACAAAGAAAGGGACCATCTAAAAACCCCTCTCTTCTTCCGGTCCTCAGCCCTGACTTCCTCTCCCCACAGTCCTCCTGCCAGAAGTCAGGAGGAAATGAGAGCACCTTTCCTCTGTGTGAACAGGAAATGAATCCTGCCCTTATTCTCATTTGCTCTTTCTAGCAGCTGCTTGCTGAGAGAAGACAGTAAGGCTTCTTAAGCCTGTGCAGGAGCTGTGAGAAGAAAATATGCTACCATGGAAAGCTGTTCTGAGACTCCAAAGAGCACCATGACTTATGTGACTCTAATTCTGTGGAAGCTATTTTACTTCTTGGTAAACTGTAGGTAATTGATGGCAATGGAAAATAATTATTGTCTAAGAGGGGAGGGCCAAGTTTCCAGCAAATTCCATCTTGTCTAGGAGAAGTTTAACTGGCATTCCTGGCCCACTGTGGAAGAAGCTAGCTCTGCCTCTGTTTGTGCAGCCAACATTCCTTCACTCCTATAAACTCGGGCTTTTTAAGACTTCTTTGAACTGCTTGTGACATCTGGTTTCCTCACTGACATGAATCAATAAAGATCTTTAATATATGTTCCACTTACATCTATATGAGAATCATGATTTTACCTTTTTTTTAAAACAACCTATTTTTGTTACTGGAGCTGATAAGATCAGGAGCTGGGCCCTGACAGTTCCCATAAGCTAAGCTCAGACACCTGGCCTTAATAGGCCAATTAAAGAGTCAATTAACAGTGAAGAGGAAAGAAAGGATATCAATGTGATCACACTGGCAAGAGTAATAAAGAGGCCCAGTGACCCTCCAAGTCCATGTTTGGAGCCCTAAGAGGAAGTTTAGGTTTCAGTAAAACACAAGAAATGTGCTTCACTGATGGTCTAGGTGTGGTCTTCTCCCTCATTTCTGTCTCTGCTCTAGTCTCTCTAGTAAGGTGTATAGGAATAGTACTATTGTGTCCTATGTAAAGATTATCCTTTTATTATTCAAATGCTGATTTCTGTGGCCCCATAGGAGGCCGCAGTCCTTATTCGGAGAATCTCCTGTCTCAATGTTGTGTAAACACTGCACCACAATTATTCCATGATTAGTCAATAAAGAAGCTGATCAGCCAATGACTAAGCAGGGGAGAGAAAAGGGCAGGACTTCCTCCCAGCCAGGAGTGGAGGAGGGGTAGAGGGAGAAGGAGGAGGCAGAGGAGGGAGAGAGGGAGAGAGGAGAAGAAGGAAAAGGAGGAGGAGGAGGAGGAGGAGGAGGAGGAGGAGGAGGAGGAGGAGGAGGAGGAGGAGGAGGAGGAGGAAGAGGAAGAAGGGATGCAGTCATGAAGAATGGGTCCAGGAGACATCAGGAGAGAACAGCAGGAACAAAGAAAGACATAAAATGCAAGAATCTTGGAGATTTGGCCTGGGAGGTAACCAGATTAGTTTAGAAGTGTAAATAGATAATACTGCTCAGTTTTTGTGCCTTAAAACTGTTAAATAAATAAAATAGTCCCACCTTAATTATTTGGGACCCAAAAAAAGTTCCTTCTCTGGTGGGTACTGGAGATCAGCCTTTAATTTCTTTTCACCCAAGAAGTCTCCTGGAGAAATGCCCTGGGGTCTGTTATTTCAATAGTCTGAAAACTAAGGGAAGGACATAGTGTATCTTTAAAGTTCTAACTTTCATTCTTGCTGGGAACATGTACACATTCTATGTTCAACATGTGCACACTTCTACGTGGTCATGCATGCATACACATGCCTTTAGCAGGAGCTTAAAACAGCTTCTGCTAAAAAGCAGAGACTCCTCATTTGGGTCCACAGGACATCACAGAAAGATAAAAAGCCTGGCACCTCTCATTTCATTTCTCTCTCATTTCCTTCAGGTCCTATAGGGATATTAATTTCTCAAAGTGTATCCATCTGAAAACTGTCTAAACAATTCACAGGTAGCCTATCTCGTCACCTTTTAAGTCTGGTGTCACAAAGAGCAGAATAGCTGTGGCATCTTACTGTTCACCTGTGCAAGTCCGTAGACCAGATGCACTCCCAAAAATGCTCTTCAGAATCTCAGTGTTTGTCCTAAGCCTTCAGTTACCTGATATTTCTTCAGGAACCCTCCCCGAGATGAGATTGTACTCCTAAGTGGGACCTTTTACTCCATGATAGAAACAGGCTACCTCACCATGAGCAGTGGATGCCCCTGCAGGTGACAAGGACTTCTCCAGAGTCACTGACCGGAAGGAGTGAGAAGCTGAACAATCAGATCACTACTGCATCAAGATGGCTTAACTATGTATACTTCCTGCTCCCTGCCCTAGTGCTTTTATTTAAATCTGAAGCTTCTATAACCAAGACAACTATAAATCCAACCACACCAGATCGAAACTCAGACATGAATTTAAAGAACCCCATGATAGAATACCATACAGAGAAAATTCTTTTTATAGCCCAAAAAGAAAAAAATAGCCCCGGATTTTTGTTGGTTTGTTTTTTATTTTGTTTTCCCCCCTTTCCCCTGTCTTCAGTGTTGTTTTTAAAATATTTATTGGGCTTTAAATGAGGGAGATTCCGCGCATGCTGAAGAAAAGAGGTTAATGGCATTGGGGAAGGAGGGACAATGACAAAGGTGCCACGCTGAGTCGTGTGGGATTCCTGTGGTCAGGGCAGAAGAAGAAAGCAGACTGACAGCCAGAGGCTGTGAGTCATAGAACACAGGTTGCTGTTTTTCAAAGTGATGCTTATTATAGTCACAGAGTTCTGTTCAGTTCAGTTGACACTGTTTTTCCTGGGGGGTCTCTTACGGAGGCAGTTTTCACAAGATCTGGATGTTTCTGATCAGTTATCCCCAGTCTTCCTAATGCTATGACCCTTTGATACAGTTCTTCATGCTGTGGTGACCCCCCAACCGTAAAATTATCCCGTTGCTACTTTATAACTGTAATTTTGCTACTGATGTGAATTGTAATGTAAATATCTGATATGTAGGCTATCGAATATTTGACACACACACCCCCAAAGGAGCCATGACCCACAGGTTGAGAACCACTGGCTCAGAGGACTATATGAGTACAGCCTCCCCTGATAGCTGCCATGTTGAGCTATAATGCCACAGCTGCCTCTGAGTAATCTCAGTGTGTTTCCTCCCCATCCTACCCACAAGCAAAGCTGTAAGATTGGTACGTGGAGCTTGACCACCACACCCTGGTGCCACCAGAACCAGGATGTCCTTGAATATGTGTGAAGTCCCAAGTAATTTGCATTTTGCGAAATTACGAATCTGTCCGGTTCTCTATCATGGCTAATTATGGCCAATTCTCATACTCTGAGATTGGATTTTTCCAGCACAGGAGTAAGAACAAAGACTCCAGGAACTATAGTGGGAATTAGTTTCTGTTAGTTGTATCTATTTCTTACTAAATTCACCAGGACTTGACAGGGAAGAGTAAAAGACACCATTTCCTTCTTCTGGTTTTGGAAAGGAAAATATTCTAGCTAGGTGAAGATGAAGTCCTGATTCAAAGTTAGTAGTTCTTAGCTCCCAAAATGTGAGAGAGAGACAAGACTGGAAGCAGAGGTGTCTCTTGGTATTCACGGGCCCTGTCTGCTCAGGCAGTTCAGAGAAGCAGAGAGTGGCAGGTGCTGAGCTGTTGGCAGGAGAAGGAGGCAACACAGAGGTCCCTTCATAGGAAAATAGCCAGGTAGTGCGGTCCTCAGGGGAACTGTAGGTTCCGTAACAGAAACACAGCATCGGAGGGTAGATGTCAAATCAGCTGGTAAATCACAAGCAAAGGAGAAGCAAGGAAATCTCCACCATGAACCTCGGGTGTTCTAAGGCAGTGATAGGAAGTGCTGGCCAGAGGACCATCTGTAACTAATCAAGTGTGGGCTATGACGGCCAGGCCCTTCCCCTGGGTTCTAATTAGGCTTGTGAAGCACTACTTTAAACACTACCCACTACCTATAATACCATTCTTTTAAAAGTCAAAATTAATTTATTCAAGCACATGATATTTAAAAACTCAAAAACAAAATAAAAATAAAATCTTCTCTTCACCCTCTACCCCTTCCCTTCTGTGCTTTCAGAATGTGTGTGTGTGTGTGTGTGTGTGTGTGTGCGTGCCTGTGTGTGTACATACATATACGCACGTTTAATGGTTTAAGTTAGTGAGAATAGTTTTAATTAATTTGTTATTACTTTTTGGAAATAAAATGAACATTGTAATCAGTTTTACACCACCCTTCTGTTACCTTTTTCATTGAAATGACAGGAAACTCAAATATGTGTCTTAGAAATCACCTTACAGGACTGGAGAGATGGCTCAGTGGTTAAGAGCACTGATTCCTCTTCCAAAGGTCCTGAGTTTAATTCCCAGCAACCACATGGCAGCTCCCAACCATCTGTAATGGAATCTGAAGCCCTCTTCCGGTGTGTCTGAAGACTGCAACAGTGTACTCACATATATAAAATAAATAAATCTTTAAAAAAAGAAAGAAAGAAATCACCTTATGTACTGGCTGGTTTTGTGTCAACTTGACACAAGCTGGAGTTATCACAGAGAAAGGAGCTTCAGTTGAAAAAAAATGCCTTCATGAGATCCAGCTGTAAGGCATTTTCTCAATTAGGGATAAAGGGGGGAGGGCCCCTTGTGAGTGGTGCCGTCTGTGGGCTGGTAGTCTTGGGCTCTATAAGAAAGCCAGCTGAGCAAGCCAGGAGAAGCAAGCAAGCCAGTAAGCAGCATTCCTCCATGGCCTCTGCATCAGCTCCTGCACCGTGACCTGCTTGAGTTCCAGTCCTGACTTCCTTTGGTGATGAACAGCAATTGGAAGTGTAAGCTGAATAAGCCCTTTCCTCCCCAACTTGCATCTTGGTCATGATGTTTGTGCAGGAATAATAACCCTGACTAAGACACCTTATATCAGCACCTGGCTGGACTTCATTCTTGTAAAAAATTAAAATTACATTTATTTATTTATTTGTGTGTACTGGCTAATTTTGTGTTAACGTTACACAGGCTAGAATCAACTGAGAGGAAACCCCAGCTGAGAAAACGTCTCTATAATTCGGGTGTAGGCAAGCCTGCAGAGCATTTTCTTAATTAGTGATTGATGGGGGGTAAGGGCCAAGCCCATTGTGGGTGAGGCCATCCCTGAATAGGTGGTCCTGGGTTCTATAAGAAAGCCAGCTGAGCAAGCCATGGGGAGCAAGTCAGTAAGCAGCACCCTTTGTGGCCTCTGCATCAGCTCCTGCTTCCAGGTTCTTACCCAGTTTGAGTTCCTGTCATATATGACTTACATCGATAATGAACAGCAATAGAGAAGTGTAGGCCAAATAAACCCTTTTCTCCCTAAGTTTCTTTGGTCATGGTGTTTCATCACAACAATAGAAACCCTAATTGAGACACATGTGTCTGGTCACGTTTGCTACACACAGTGCACGTATGCAGATCAGAGACTGTGGGTCTCAGGAGTCAAACTTGTGCTGGAAGGCTCGGTCACAGTGGCTTTTGTCCACTGAACCATCTTGCTTGTTCTAGATTTCATCCTTTATCATAAAATTCATTATATGAATATATCATAATTTGTTGGACACATTATCTATCAGTTTCTTGTTTGCTGTTTTATACAGTGTTTCGTATCTATACAGTATGTCTTAGTATTTCTATCTAATAGACTTCTAAAATTGATATTTCTAGGTCATTGTGCTTTTAGAATGCTTGTGTGTATGTGTGCCTATGTGTGTACATACATATACATCTGTTTAATGGTTTGAATTAGTGGGAATAGTTTCAATTAAATTGTTATTACTTTTTAAAATGAAATGACTTTACTTTGATCTTTAATAAAGATATTTAAACCTTTAGTTTTGGTGCTCAGAAATGTGATTATGATTACAATACCACTAAAACTGACAGACTTCATAGGGGCTTTAAACTAGCGAACCATGCACAAGGAGAGAAGTGGGTTTCTGACTCAAATATTGCTACTGTGTGTGATCTTGATCAAGCCATTTTACTGCTGGACCTCAAGTTCTTCAGACATAAATAACTAACCTTGTATCCCTTAAATAATAGCAAAGTCCTGAATATCATTGTCAGTCTGTACTAAGTGTGTTGATCATAAGGGATTAGCTCAGAATTCATGCATGACAGTGTAATTGCTAATCAGAAGCAAGTCTGCCTCGGTTATATCTCAGTTATATGAAGGCAACATGGCCGGCCTAGATGGGTGTTGTACACAGTAAGTTTGCATCATATTCTGTAGAAATTAATGCAAGTAAACTCACACTCATACTTAATAGTGTCAAGAGTTCAGAAAACAACCATCTTATTGCAAATAATAAATAATCCCATCTAGAAGGTAGATATTGCCCAGTCTCTCAGGTTTTCAATACATATATGATGCTGAAAAAAGTACCCTCTATCTTAGTACACAAGCAAGAGTGGAGGAGACCCACAGAGACCTGTCCCCAAGCAGTGACGTATGACCGAGCTGAGAGAGGAAAGTCATCCTTAGTACTGTATGTTTCCAACTGTGTGTGGCTGTGTCGGCACACCTCCATTTGGGCATTTATCTACACAAACTTCTGAAAGGATCTTTATCAAGAACTTAATGGTTCTCTGGGTGGCAGAGAGGCAGGCAACCTTTAATTTTTTTCTCCAACTTTCTATTGACTGGATTTGTGTCATCAAGATTATATCATGTTTTCACATGAAAACAATAAGGCTGTTCTTTAAAAAAACATCTTGATGTTATCACAGTCCAAAGAGAATTCCAAGGTTAATTCACACTCAGGGACATGGGTTAATAAAATCTAGAAGTAAACCAAAAAAAAGAAAGAAAGAAAGAAAGAAAGAAAGAAAGAAAGAAAGAAAGAAAGAAAGAAAGAAAGAAAGAAAGAAAAGAAAGAGAGAGGGGGAGGGAGGGAGGGAGGGAGGGAGAGAGAGAGAGAGAGAGAGAGAGAGAGAGAGAGAGAGAGAGAGATTAGACATCCACCAGAAATGTGGGAATGAGAGATACCCAGGAAGTTAAGGGCTGACATATTTGCCAATCATTACGCCAAAGATGGGAACAGCCAAGGCCATGATCAAACTTATTTTGACATTTGGGAAGCCTGAATCCATGGTACAAATCCCAGAATAACCAGGTGCCTGCAGACGGTGGCTCTGACATCATCTTCATTAACAGTCTCTTTGACTTAGCAAATGGAAATTAAACGGAACAAGTGCAGAGGATTCCCCTGCTATGGCAGTGTGCATCTGTAGCTCTGGGATAAAGAAGTCAGTGCTAGCCCTCGACAGTACAGTCTGTAAGGATATCCAGGACAACATAAGCTCTGAGGCGTGATGACAAAAGCATTACAATTCTGACCAAAATGTTTAGAGGTTTTGTTATAATATCTGATGACTTTAAATAGTATAGTGTTTCTTAACAAACAAGATACCTGAATTGTAATGATTCTGATGGCTAGTGAGCAGCTTTGTCTACTTTGAAAATGATGTTTTTGTTTTTTGTTTTTTAAAGTCAGTAACATTCTCTGTTGGGGTCCTGGCTTTTTTAGGGTTGTCCCTAACTGTGAAAATTGGTCATGTAAAGTTACCAGGTGGTTCAGGCCCAGCCTTGTTCTAGAAAGTCATTGCTGGTGAAAGCCAGCCTGAGGGACCGATAGATCCAGTGTGGGATTAATGAGGTTGACATCTGCTCTCTTGCATTCTCTTCTTCCCAGACTTCATCAAGCATGTGGGGGGCGGGGAGATAGCACAGGTGATGAAATGCTTCCCTCAAGCAAGAGGACCTGAGTTCAGATCCCCACCACTCACATAAGATCTATAATTCTAGCTCTGGAACGGACAGAGATGGGTGGCTCCCTGGAGCTTGCTGACCGGATTGTCTAGTTATTGGGTAAGCTCTTGGGTTCAGTGAAAGACCTTGCCATAAACACACTTGGGTATTGGCTTTTGCTCCCGGACCCTCCACCACAAATGTTCCTGGAGTTGGAATTACTAAGAAGGTTGGTTGCAGTGAGCTGAAAGGACTCCCATGGACAGAGACAAGGGACGGAGGACAAGCACACAGGACCCAAAGAGGCCTGAAAATGATCATAGTCTCCCAAAGCCTTGGGTACAGATGTGAGGCTGTGCCAGCCCAGGTGGAAATGCACTCAGACAGGTAACACTGTCACTCTGGGTTCCTGCACATCCTTGGGTCCTCACAGTGGTCATAGCCCTGGAAAAGCTGGTTCTAAGAGTGCCCGTGCTTGGGCAGCAGATCAGCGTGTGATGGGACCAGGTGAACTCTTGCAGGCCCTGCAGTCTTCCATCACCCATGGGTGGTTTTGTCGCCAAGGCTCACCCTGTGGGACTTGTGAGAGTCCTCAGGAACACTTCCAAGCTGGGGATTTGGGAGATAGGACAGAGCCAAGTGACCTACTTCTTCCTAAGCTAGAGCCTGCTGTCACTCACTGGCTGGGAAACAACCTAGAGTAACAGATGCCACCTTTTTCTTAAGAGACGACTAGTAATCTCACTTACAGGGTTAAGTGAAAAATGTAAGTCATGAGGTAAACACAAAAGGAAGCCTGTTTTCTCTCTTCAATTTTAATTTTTCTCCATGAGCCCAATGTCTTCATTACAGAAGACACTGCACATCCCAGACTTGCGCAGATACAGGAAGGCAGACTGCACAGAGCAAGTGTCCAGGGCCTATTCTGTTACATGAATAAATGTAATCTGGCAGCGTTTCACTTCAGTATAAGGATGGGAGGGTGTGCCTTCCTCTTACGTGGCCAGGTGGATTATAAATCCTTAGGCTGCCCATTTGTAAGGGAAGACACCCTTCCTTCACTAAAAGCTAGAAATTCATCTCAAAAAACAAGCAAAGAACTCATTTCTAACTGTCTTCTGCGTTCTGGGAACTGAGGGAATCTGCCATTAATAGATGTTCTGTCTAACAAGACATCGAAGTGGCTCTCAGTTCATAGGCTTCACTGAGCTTGTGGGCCTCCTCGGTAAACATGAAAAAAATAATGAAACCACTCTGTAAAGGAATGTTGAGGGCATTAAGGAAATAGGGGCTTCGTTTTATATTTAAGTGTGTGTGTGTGTGTGTGTGTGTGTGTATGTTGGGTTAGGTACACATGAATGCATGTGCCTGTGGAGGCCAGAGGCACAGAATTTCTCCTGGAGCTAGAATTACAAGCAGTAGTGAGCTGCCCCCCACATGAAGCAGGACCCTCTGCAATACGTGCTCTTAACTCCTGAGCCATCTCTCCAGACCCTCAAGGTGACTTTATATCTGTCTGGAGAGACCGCTATACACTGCTGAGAGAGAGGAGAGAGAGAGAGAGAGAGAGAGAGAGAGAGAGAGAGAGAGAGAGAGAGAGAGAGATGTTGTATTTTATATAAGTTTTTACAGGTTTATGCCTTGTCGAGCCACACAACACAGGGACCCTAGGAGCAGAATTAGAGTCACAGGAGCTGGGGATGTGGCTCAGTGATGGCATGGCTGCCTAGCATTTACAGGGCTGGACCCTTAGAAGCATAGGAAAATATTAAAGCCAAACGTCTGCGTATGTATGGCCAATGAGCAGCGCCAAGTAACACATGGCGAGCTAACAGTTCGCTTCCCAAATATGAACCCGTTTTGTCTCCTCTGCTCTCACTGAACATTGGCTTGAGTGATCAGAGCCAACAAAGTCTCTACCGTGAAAGCTGGACTTAGACACTGGCCATGAGGACACTTCCCATAGAACACCAGCCACTGCCAAAGACTGTGACCAGACGACAGAACCAAAGTGGCCCTCAGCCACTCAGAGTAAAGACAACTAAAACCCAGGACACTGGGCACTCCTCTGAGAGATTTTCTTAAATCCCATTTTTTTTGAAGCAGGAAGATCCACCCTAAATCTGAGCCACATCTCCTGGTGACTGCCCATGTAGAAGGGCATGGGAGAAGTTCACTTTTTCTGCTTGCCCTCAGTCTTGCTGGCAAGTTTGTCTATCCCACTACTTCAGTCAGTATTAAATCCAGCTTCCTCACGATTTCAACATAGACTGAAGACCAGTAGCTCTCCAGGAGTCCTCCAGGACCTCAGCGCCGGCTTTGGACTGCTGATGTGCCCAGGCTCACGGACTGAACAATATCTGAATTCTTGGCCTTTCTATTGTGAGATCCATTGTTGGACTATCCAGGCTACCTCCATTCAGCCAGACTAATAAATCTCCATATATATGTGTGTATATATTTATTCCATCAGTTCTGTTCCTTTAGAGACCCCTAATACAATGACTAAAGAATACATATTCTCCCAGTGGCTAGGAAGAAGTTAATATACTGCATTCGTCAGTAAGTATAAGACCAGTAGAAGGTAACACCTTCCCTTGTTGGGAAAATTTTTCTGGACAAGGGTCAGGAGGCCTAGACTCAGCTCTCACTCCCATTAGCTTTGGGTTGGCTAGGATACCCATCTCTGTTGAGTGACCTGAAGTGTGGCCAGAGAAGTCAATATATGATCCTAAAGAACTCTGAATGTGCCTGGCAGTGGTGGCGCACACCTTTAATCCCAGCACTTGGGAGGCAGAGGCAGGTGGATTTCTGAGTTCGAGGCCAGCCTGGTCTACAGAGTGAGTTCCAGGACAGCCAGGACTACACAGAGAAACCCTGTCTCGAAAAAACAACAACAACAAGAACTCTGAATGTGGAGTCCTAGAACAGAGGTTGGCAATCGACAGTAAATAGACCTCCACCACCACCCATTTCTGTCAGAGTGTTACTGGAGCACTGCCACCCCCATACAGTTGCATACAATTTCATTCTACTGTTGTGAAGTCAAATCACTGCTAAGAGACCAAGTGGCTCACCAAGGTGGAAACATTTGTCAAGCGGCCCTTTTCAGAACAACATTGTACCCTAGACTGGAGCACTGACTCTCTTTCATCTTGGATCTGTGCTATCCACATAGTTCCTCCTCAGAAGTCTGGAGTGCTAGAGAGAATGAATATTCATCCAACACAGCTGAGAGACGATGCCACATGGCACAAGCACCGCCCCATAGCATAGAGCTCTGCAGCTCCTTTCTGCAGAAACCCTGGCCTTTCTCAGCCTGGTGGAGAAAAGCCGGGTACCTGCCTGCAATGCTGAGGAGTCCTTATTCATTACTGATGTTCCCACAGGGTGGACGTGGGAGCAGCCTGGAAGCTGTGGTCAGGGCAAGGAGGCGTTGTAACCATTCTGTAGCAGTGACAGTGTGTGTGTGTGTGTGTGTGTGTGTGTGTGTGTGTGTGTGTGTGTGTGTGTGTGTGTGTATTGGGGGTCATGTAAAACTTCTCAGGATTCGAAGAAATCCACTCATGCTATTGTGGCTGAAGGACCATATGAAAAATCCTGCTGCATTTATGAGAATAAGACACTCCCATAAAAACAAGCTACACTTGCTAAAGATCTCTTTACCCAGTTCCTGAGGTGTGGGCGTTGGATAGGGCTCTAAGATGTGGCCAGAATCAATCTTTTCCAGGCAGAAATGAGGAAGCAGAGCCCAGGGAAGTAGAGTTGTTGGTTCAGGGTCACCCAATGGGCTAAGGATAGAGACAGATTCAGATCTGGATTTTTCTTTTGGGGCACTATGTGTACTCAATCTTGCCATGGTCAGCCCCATACAAGATAGCATTTAGGGCCCACAGACAGTGACAGTTGAGGTCATGAATGAAGTGCACACCCCTGTTATCACGGGCCTTTCAGTTAACAGCTGGATTTCAGAACAAAAGCACGGCTATTGTGACGCACTCCTGAGCCACACTGGAGAACACCGTATGGTAACAGAGTTGGCAGGGAAGTTACATTTGTCATGTCTCATGGATTCCTGGCACCTGTTTTTAACACTTTGACATTTCTGATATTAAGATTCAACTTGTAATAGATGGAGCTTGAAATAGTAAGTAATCTTTCTGCTTTCTTAGCTGGTCGTAAAATAATGGTGTAGGGGAACTGGGGGCTGGAGAGATGACTCAGTGCTTAAGAGCACTTACTTCTTCCAGAGAACCTGGGTTCAGTTCCCAGTACCCACATGGTTCTAGAGGGTTTGATGCCCTTTTCTAGCCTCCATGGGCACTAGGCGCACATATAGCATACACGCACACGCGTGCGCGCGCACACACACACGGATGCAAGCAAAACACTCCTACACATAAAACATAACCTTTAAAAAATAATAATGGTGCTTCTTATAACAAGCGACATCCTATTTTAATAATATAGACCAGATAAGACAGTCAGGGAAGACCTTTGCTTCTTGAAGCCAAGTCCTGAAGATTGAGAAGGAAGGCAGCTACACCAAAGCAAAAGGAAGAACACTTTATAGACAACCCCTAAGGCAAAATGGAGCCAGCGGCCCGGAGAGCCTGGGTGAGAGCTATAGCGGCTGCAGTGCAGATGGAGATCCCAGAGGTGCCTAGAAACGCACGCAGGGCACCAGTCTGAGTGTTGTTCATTTGTTTCTGCTGTTTTAGAGGGGAAACCTCAGGTATTACAAATGGTAACCCAGAGCATCACCTCTGCCTAGAGAGCACGAAGCTATTAGAGGGCTCAGAGCTATAATTTGGAAGCTGCAGTGTTGAGACTAATCTGGCTGTTTGAACGGGGTTTCTAACTGAAAATATAAACTGTGTACTATTCAGTGGTGAGGCTGGATCAGAATCAGGGTTAACAGTAGTCAGAGAGTGATTAGCACGAGATGTAGCAACGGCAAGAGAAGGTTTGTATTAAGGCGGAGAGATGGCAGTGGGGAAGAAAGAGTTGAATTGAGAGAGCGTGGTACCCCATGCAGAACCCTCTCTCAAAGCCTAGTGTAGGAAAAGGAGGAAGTCAAAGAATAAAAGCCTCTGGGGGGGGTAGCTACCTTGGCTTCCTGCAGTTAGTTCGGGGGGGGGGGTGTACTCTCCTTAACCCGTTTCCAAGTATGCACTTCTGGGGCAGACAGGGAGGTCCAGGGTGATGAGGTTGCCTCTTTCTGCTTTCAAGCAGCCCCGGGTACCTTCAGTTCGCCTTAGCTCCTCCCCATCCTGCTCATATTCTTAGCCACTGCCTACAAAAATGGGGGGAAGGGGGAGTCGTGCATTATGACTTCGCATCAGACTCTGTGTATTTCATTTCTACTTCAGCATGGCCTTGGCTAGACGGGTAGAGGGGAAATCCTGAGGATTCCTGGAGTTCAGTGAGCCCAGGTCCTCTCCTATCACAAGCCCCACAAAGGCTTTCGGCAGTTATCAGGGTGTGGAAGAGTGATTGGGCTCTACTCAGGCTCTGTAACCCCAGAATAGTCTACATTTGGGGGATCGGTGTGTGGGCAATGTGGACTCTACTCTTACACCTTACACCTCACATCTTTCTCTGTTTTTCTAGCTAGCCCGTGTCATCTACTGTGAAGTCACCAGGAGAAACCTCACGGAGGAGCACTCACCACCCTCAACCACGTGTCAGTGGCCCGATCCACTGCCAGCTGCCTCCCCGGGGATTACGAGGCTGTGGGTGTAGACCAGTTTAAGTTTGGATGATGACAAAGGAACCACGTGGATGTTCCTGGTGACGAGTGTGCCTGCTGCTCACCCACTCCTGCTGCCTCCCGGAGCCGCAGCCAGTACCAGGAGGCTTGATGGGCCCACCCAGGCCAGCGGAGTACCACCTCCAACTGCCTGCTCATTCCACTGCACCTGGCTTGCCTCTCCATCATCTGGCACTCGAGGGACCACAGCCAGAGACACAGTGATAAATCGGGTGTGCGTACTTGCTTGCTGTCTCCAAAATTATCTGCTCCTGTGTATTTTGACTTCTGGTGCGGTTTGTCATCCTTTCGGATCATTTTGTTTAACATTTGCTTAGGGTGCCTGGATGTTAGGTTCAATTCACAGCTCCATGACATCTCTTTCCAGAGACAAAGCTCCCGGAGGACAAAGGCACACTGTCAGCTCAGTTGCTCTCCGATGTGGTGCCGTGCCTAGGTTGTATTAGGTGACGAGATCTTTATTTCAACTGCCTGGTCCAAGACTTGTTTTGGGTCTATAAAGATTCCAAAACTTCCAGGGCACAAACTCTCTCCAAAATTCACACCTCTGAATTATGACTCAGGAGGAGGGTTTAACCTCAAGAAAAAGAGAGAGGTCAAGAATAGTGATCTGGTCCCTGTGTTAGATAGAGCCCCAGGCATGCCAAAATTTCAGACTCAAGGATTGTGGTGAAGTGGGTACCATCCTGGATAAAACTGATGTCCATGGGGAAGGAGATTCTGGCCATGGGCTGAAAATCCTCACCTCACGGTGCTAATCTATAAGGGTGACTGTCTATAAAGTGTTTATGAAGAGGAAGGCTCTGATGTGTCCTCTCTGCCCAATAGGAAAGATTGCTGTGCTCAAGGCATTGGTTTTTGTTGTTTGTAACCCAGGAGAGGAGAGAGAGCATGTATTAGCTACTCTCCTTTACACAGTGCTGAGAGCTTGGAATTGGATGGACGAAAAGTTAATGACTCTAGACCTCCACTTGTGAGAAGCAGAACCATATTCAGAAGTAAAGGTGAGGAAGGGGTCTGTCCTTCCCTCCACAGTGGCCTGGCCTGCCCCAAGTGGATGTTGCATAGAAGACAGCTCGTTTGAGTGAGTGACAGAAGCAGTGTTGGGGACAGGTCAAAGACAATGTGACCAGAGGAAAGCATGCACTGTTTGAGTTTGCCTAACACATCCCAGATACTAAACTCGACAGCTAGATCCATTCCAGACCTCATTCATTCCTGGAGCTGAGTACTGTGATATGTGGGAACACTATCTGGATCCTAGGCTTATGCATGAAGCTAAATTTTGGCAACCATCAGGAGGCAAGAAGTCACAGGCACTGAGGTCACTGAGGTACTGTCTGCATAATTTTCAACCTAAACAAGTACAATAGCCTCCCAGTCTCCAGGTTTATTCTGCTCTAAATCATTACCAACCTTTCCAGACTGTTCCATCTAACAAGAATCTCCAACCTGCTTACAATCCATGGGTCACATGCAGCCAAGGATAATTATGAATGCAGTCCTACACAAAATCATAAACTT
This sequence comes from Uromys caudimaculatus, assembly GCA_028551405.1. Taxonomy (NCBI): domain Eukaryota; kingdom Metazoa; phylum Chordata; class Mammalia; order Rodentia; family Muridae; genus Uromys; species Uromys caudimaculatus. The sequence continues at coordinate 57,091,132 of CM052715.1, forward strand.
ACATAGAACACTATGAGGGTTATTTGTTATTTTTGTTTTAGCAATTTGTCATGGGAGACTGGTAACTTGATTGTATGATTCTCAAGTGTAAACTGTGTTGATGCTGCAATGTCAAAAGATTGAACACTCCTGGATGTCTTTAATCATGATAGACCTTCCAAAGATTCCTAATGGATGTGTGATACCACACATCTCTAATCTCAGCAGTGGTAGGGGAGGCTGAGAGCGGGCGGATCAAGATTTCAGGGTCAGCCTTGGCTACATGGAGTTCAAGTCCAGCCTGGGTTAGATAAGACCTTGTTTTTGTTTTAAAAAGCAGAATTCAAAACAAACAACTGAAGGGTCTCCAATGAATTCTCTTATTACAGAATAGTAATTACAGAATCATCTCCCTGGGATGCAGGAGTCTCCAGACACATGCGATCCATCTATGTCTCGGGCCCTATGAGTCAGCACTTCTCCATATGCTTCCTAACATAGCCATTTTAGGAGAAAGGACTTGGTCTAAGGCATTCCTACTGCTACTCCCAGTCCTAGGACAACCAATGGCAAAACACATTTGACTTTTAGTGGAATAATTTCATTTCAAAGGAAAATATAGCATCTACATAAAGCTATATGCTAATATCTGCACTGTACATCTCTTAACATCTGTGGGAGTCTAGTTTAATAAGTGCTGTAGTCTATATGTTTATGCCTCTCTAAAATGATGTGTTGGAATTTTAAGCCCCAAGGTGACGGCACTAAGTAGTGGGGCCTTTGGGAGAGATGATGGTTAATCTTGATTGGCTTGGGAGGTGCCCAGGAGATCAGAGAAGCTCAGCTGTGCACATCTGGAAGGATGTTTCCAGGGATGAAAAGGAGAGGAGTCCATTTACATGTGGGCAGCACCATCCAGGTTGGAGAACCACACAGAATAAAACCGAAAGCCTGCTGGGGCCTGTGTTCTCCTGCCTCTGGGCTAGTGTGTGAGCCACCCTGCCCTAACACACCCTCCCCACCCTGACAGAATGAGTCCTCTGAAAATGTAAGCTACACTAAATCCTTCCCACATTTTCTATAGAGAGAGAAAGTCCACAGGAAGCCATAAAATTGCAAGGGCAGGACCTCATGAATAGGATCAGTGACCTTATCGAATAGGCTTGAGAGAAACCAAGCCCCTTACCCCTTCTAACGTGTGGAGACACAAAAACATCAGCATTTACAAACCATATCAGGTCCTTGCCAGATATCGTAGTTGCCTGTGACTTGATCTTAGATTTCCCAGCCTCTCTAGATATGACAAAAACACTTGTGTTCTTTTTAATGTTTTTCTTTTTAAATTTATTTATTCTATGTGTCTGAGTATGTGTATGTCTGTGCACCGTGCCTGGTACCTGTGGAGGTCAGGAGAGCTTACCACCTCTGGAACTGGAGTTACAGATGGTTGTGAGTCACCATGTGGGTGCTGGGAACCAGATCAGGGTCTTCTACAAGAGCAGCAAGTGCTCTTAACCACACCCCACTTCCCCAGCCTCAACCTTTCTGCTCTGTATAAGCTACCTTGCACAGTATTTTGTTGCAGCCCAAACAGTGTAAGGCAATGAGTGGCTGCCATAATAGCCAGCTATACTTAAATTTTAATTTTTTTCATTTGCTACATTCTTTTAAAAGTCCACAGACATCTCTTTTAACACAGGGTGTGTTAGGCTTTCTGTCACTTGACAAATATCTGAGAGAAATAGCCGAAGGGAGGAAGGATTTATTTCTGCTAAGCTTCAGAGGGTTGAGTTCATCATGGTAAGGTGGGTATGACCAAGCAGGGCTGCTCACACCACTGCCGCCAGAAAACAGAGCACAGCATTAGCTCCTGTCTTCTTCTCCTGCTTTATCCTATCCAGACCCCCAGTGTGTGGCATGAGTCTTCTCCCTTCAGTCGTCTCTGTAAACACCTTCCAGACACCACTGTGTGTACCTTACTAATGTTTCTATTGCTTCTTAATCCAACCTTCATTGAGCATCTGAACCAACACCAAAAGGCTAGATGGCTGCAACATCTGGCTGCAACATCTGGCACAACGGTCATTTATTTTCTTCTTTTGTCTTCTTTGGTTTTTTACCATTTGCCTTTATGAGAAAGTCCTGCTGTACAGCCCAGGCTAGCCTCAGACTCACAATCATTTTGCTTCAGTCTTGCAAGTGCTAGGTTTACAGGCATGCACCACCATGCCCAGCCATCACAAGTCTTTCTGTGTTTCTGTGTGGGACCTTATGGTTATTTTCTATAAATGCAGAAATACAAAGGAAAACACAGTAAAACTCACATACACCTATTGCTTTTGTCTGATAAAGTTTCAAGTCATTGTACAAGTCAAAAAGACCATCTTGCAATAATAGAATGAAGAGAGAACATTTCTTTCCTGAAAAAGTTTTCTTTAAAACTTTAAGCTTTCCAACTAGACATTTCAAATGTGTGTGCGTGTGTGTGTGTGTGTGTGTGTGTGTGTGTGTGTGTGTGTGTGTGTGTGTTTTAAAGTGAGACTATAGAAAATTATGTTTTGCATGGTATCCCGCTCAGTATCCCTTCTCACCACGATCATGGAATCTACTGTTTTTTGTTTCCCACACCCTTCAGCAGCTGACCTGATAGAAATGGCCTTTCAAAGTTACAGAGCCAATTAGCTGGCAGCAGTCTGGATGGCTGGGACAGGTTTCTCCAGAAGCCAGCATATGCTTTGAATCAGCACCCAATATATGGTGTGGTTTCTCCCATAGCCAGGCTCCATGGGTCCTGAAAACAAGGGATGGGAGAGGAAACGGTTTTATTTATCACCCTTGGTGACCCACCAGGAAGAGCTTTGGTTCCTGCTCCAGGGACCTTAAATAATGCTGTCCTAGTTTTTGTTCCAGAGGGTGGAACACCCCTGCCAGAACTTTCTGCCAGAATTCTAGACAGTCCATTGAACTGGAAGCTCAGACTATCCCCTGGCCACCTTGGGTTTCTAATGCCCTTAAACCAACAGACTGAGAAAGAAGTAACAGTGTTAAAGGAATGATCGGTCCACACGACCAAAGGGAAGTTGGATTGCTTCTCCACAGTGGAGGTAAAAGGATTCTGTTGGGGTGCCGGGGATCCTTTCAGGGTTTCTCTTGGGGCTATCATGTCCTGGGATGACTGTCAATGGAAAACTACAACAACTTAATCCAAGAAAGATGACAGAGGGCACAGAGGTGTTGGTTTCTCCTCCAGGAAAAGACCCAAGACCTACTGAGGTGCTTCCTGAGGGTGTAGGAAATACAGAATGGGTAGTAAAGGAAGGTAGTTATAAATACCAACTAAAGCCATGTGACTGGTTACAGGAACAAGGATTATAATTGACATGAATATTTGTCATATTTTATTAAGAATGTGTTTGTACAGATATTTTGTACAGTAAGCTTTCCTCAATTTCTTGATTATATAATGAACCATCACTTGAGAGAGTATCAGTGGTTATCATAGTTAAGTTTTGAGATACCAAAAGAATGTCCTTTAAGGGACATTGCCACCTATTCTAAACTTTATAATGCATTTGTAATTGTGTCTTTGTAATTTGTAATTGTAAAAATTATGTCACATGAGGCATAATTACAACCTGGTTATGGTTTACATTTGCAAATTAAGCATGACATAAAGAGATATAATTGTGTATCAAGTTGACAAGGAGTGAACTTGTGATGGCTATTCTTAGTTGTCAACTTGACGACATCTAGAATGATCTAAAACCCAACCTGGATACACTATTGAGGGATTTTTTTTTCTGAATTAAATAATTTGAAGTGGGAAGACCACCTTTAATCCCAATGTCTTGCTCTTGTTAACATACCCATTCCTTCACTGGCATTACAACCCACTTCTTCAGAATTCCAGATTATACTGAAGAACAGCTGAGACATTTGTACTGAACAACTATTAGATATTTGGATTTTCCATTGGTAGGCTGCCATTGTTGGACCACACCATGTAAGCCACTCTAAAGTCCCTCTCTCTCTCTCTCTCTCTCTCTCTCTCTCTCTCTCTCTCACACACACACACACACACACACACACACACACACAGAGAGAGAGAGAGAGAGAGAGAGAGAGAGAGAGAGAGAGAGAGAGAGAGAGAGAGAAAGCTCTAATGCCAGTGAAGGAATGAATTTGCCAGCAAGAGCAATGGCAAACAGGCAAAGAGCAAACAAACTTCCCGCTACTATGTCCTTTATATAGGCTGCCATCAGAAAGTGTGGCCCAGATTAAAGGTGGATCTTCCCACCTCAAATTATATATATGTATGTGTATGTATGTATATGATTATATATAATATAAATACACACATATATGTATATATCCCATATTGCCTTTCTAGTGCTGAAGCCTCTTCTAGAAGCTCAGAAGTTACTGAAAGCACACGGTGTGAACTATTTTACAAACTTACAGAGACAAATGCATTTGATTACCCTGATTCACCAATTGTGAGGACAATGAATTTGGTTAAGTCTATGTATAAAACTTTTAACAATTTTTTGGGGGGAGAAAAGAAAAGTGATGATGTTGGTTGATTGCTTCTAGCTTCCCTGGATAAATTGACAAAGAAAAAGAATGAGCTCTGTGATAAAACTAACCAACTCCTGAAATGACCTATGCAAGATAGTTATTCATAACCACAGTAAGTCAATTTACAAATTTTGAGTCCTTTACTAATGGTTTTGTTCCTTTAGAGAATCCTCACTAGTTCAGTTTCCTTAGAATAAATTTCTACAAGTTGCTTGCCGAGTCAATATTCTTTTTCTTAAAAGAATTATTTATTTTATGCATAGGAGTACACCGTTGCTATCCTCAGACACACCAGAAGAGGACATCACATGCCATTACACATGGTTGTGAGCCACCATGTAGTTGCTGGGAATTGAACTCAGGACCATCTGGAAGAGCAGTCAGTGCTCTTAACCACTGAGCCATCTCTGCAGCCCCTAGTCAATGTTCTTGAGCTTGTTCAGTCATGACTGGCCCACTCCCACTAATCAAGCCCACTACCACTGTCTGCCACTTGCGATGGTCAGTCTTCTTGCTTTGCAGGTTGGTTTTGTTCTTGATTATGTTTTTTGTTTTGTTTTGCCAAAGAAGTGTTGTTGTTGTTGTTGTTGTTGTTGCTGCTGCTGCTGCTGTTGTTGTTGTTGTTGTCGTTTTAAAAGAGATAAGACACCATTGCTTTTTTTTTTTTCCAATGAAATGTTGCTGTCGTCTTTTTAAAAAGGCAAACATCACTTGCTGTTTTGATTTTCAACTTAAAAATCACTGGTAAGGTTGAGAATCTTTGTGCTTCTGGCATTGGTTCTGCCACCCCTTTGATGGATTGCTTCCTCTCATCCTTCTGTCTTTCTGCATTTTCATTAGCTCGCTAATGAAGGAACTACATGTGTTAGGAAAATTAATCCTTTATCTTTGACCTGAAATGTTTAAAATTAGAAATTGTGTTTTGCTTTGCATCCTCTCCAATGGCAACGGGGCACGGAGGGAAAGCTACTAATAACTTGCTCAGTGGTAAAACTATTCCTGTTAAGCTTGGACCTAGATGGCCCAATCGAGTGGAAATTCAAGTATTCTGTCTCAGTTTAGGGATTAGTAATTTCATTCTAAATGGTAATTTTAAAATTGAATTATTACAGAAAAAAAGTGAGGTCAAGCCATAGAGTTGAACTTGAAGATGTACTGGGACTTCATGCGAATTCAGCACAGTCCCAGGGCCACGTTCCTGGGTTAGAGCCACCTGTCATCCCTAAAAGCAACACCTTCACCAGACCTTGGTAAGAGATGCTCCACCTCTCCTGTACTACATCTGTACTTCTAAAAACTCACAAACCACAAAATCACAACCAAAATGCATGTTTCGGCCACAATCCTCAAAGCCAAGCTTTATATCTATTCTGCAGCCTGAGAGATATGCAGTAGACCTTTCAAGGGGGAAAGATTTGTTTTACATTTTGTTAGCTGAATTTATAACTTTAAAATATTTGTATGTATAGGTACATGGTCCTGTATAGCAACCTTGTCCTAGGCCCCAAAGATACCATCAGTGGGTGGGCCTAAGGGTCATTTCTAGAAACTTCTAAGGATGAGCTTTGCACTTCTAAATTAAGTAACCTGGAAGCAGCAGAAAGTAGTCAGGTAGCTTCTTAGTGAGACACTCTAACATCTACCCTTGCCACCAGTGTGCTGTGTAACCTGGGAGAAGTCATTTCATGTTTCTAAGCTGCTAGGCCTTTAACTGTAAAATGAGACCGATGTCAGTCTCAATGCCAGTCTCTTTGGACGGTTATAAGAATGACCATGTAGGGCTTAGCCGAGTTATGTGCACTGAGCAAACACTGAATAAATGGATTCTACGGTACTGTTTCTATTATGGCTGCTCCACTCTCTGCTCTAACCACCCACACTGTTTTAAAAGCTTTTAGAATGCACACTGGTAACTAATCCTACTGTTCTCCAATTGAGTGGGACCATGGGAACTACCCACTAAAGACCTGTCAAAGAGGAGGCTTCCGGGTGTCAATCTGCTTCTCCCAGGTCCTAGGACCCCCACCATCCTTTTTGCAATGTGCCCAAGACCCAGATCTTTGGGAACACTAAAAGCAGATAATTCAAAGTGGATCTACACACACACACATACACACACAACACACACAGCAACCCTGCAGGATACCCAGAGAGACCTCAGGTTGGTGGGATGAGGCACCACAGTTTTGAAAGAACTGAAATTCTAGGCTTGTCATGAATCTGAACTTACCAAGTACCCTCAGATGGGCCTGCGCTGACTGAGAGGGCAGGATGGTCTTCACTTGGAAGGATTTGAAATTTACACCAAGAGTCTCTCTCACTGCCCACATGTGGCTCATCACGCCCCGGACTCTAAATTTCGGAGTGAAAGCAATGCTTTGTCTTCAGCGCGCAGCCGGTCAGCAGATGCAGAATTTCACTTGTGATGACGGAATGGGTGATGATGTTACCTAGCTGTGATCACGATGGCAGTGATAGTGACATAGACAGGGTGTGGTGTTTGGAAACATTGGGACCTACCTAAGGGGGGGGATAATTTAGACAATTATCATAGTTATGAATAATATTTTTGGCTTGCTTAAGACAGCTTCTCCCTCTGTAGCCCAAGCTGAACTAGAACTCACTGTGTACCCCAGGCTGGGTTCAACCACAAAGTAATCCTCCTGCCTCAGTCCCTCAAGTGATAATATGCCAGGCGTGCGCCACCATGTCTGACTGTTACTAAGTTGCTGAAGATGGGAATGCAGGAAGAACTGGGGTGTTTGCTCCAGCAAAGCTTCCTGCCTGTTCTTGTTAGTGTTCTGGTGTTACTTATAGTTCCCCTTTTACATAACAAGAAAGAGTTAACAGCTGATCTCTTCCTAGTACTATGCCCCATGTTCTTACTCTCATCTTCCTGTATGAGTAGTTATTTTCCTTCACTGAGGTATGAGTCTACATGATTTCTGAGACATTGAATGGGGGGGAAATCTCCGCAATTAAAAGTCATGTGAGGGAAAGATGACTCTTAATTTTATATAATCTAGCAATGGAAAATGCATTCATTTCACACTTCGCCCAGCTACACATTTGACTTGGTACTCTCTTGCTCAGTGCCTGAGCTTGTTCACAAGAGGTCAACCTGGCTCTAAATAAATCGAGCATGGGACCTTGTTCTGTAGGCCAACTACAGAACACTGGATGACCCCTTTGCCAACTGCAACTGCGTCACGGGGTGAAGCAGTCAAAATGGTGGGTGAGCACAGCCTATCTGCAGCTCTCTTCCCACCTCAGCATGCTCCTTCAGTGCAAAGAATGACTCTCAGAAAACAAAGGATCTGGCTAAGAAGCTCCATGGGACTTGGTAAGCAGTCTGAAGTCTCCTTTAAAGATGACAGCTTCTACTTTGATAAGTAACTGTATTAGGAGAGAAAAAAAAAAAAAACCTTTGGAAGGAAAAAATGGCCCATTTCCTGTGATGGGAGAGCATTCCATTATATATAAATGTTCAAAGCTTTTAAAAGGCTAAGGAAATATAATGAGCCTATCAACATGTCGCTTCAAGAGGAAAGAACTCGGCTTTGAAGACTGGAGCTGGAAAGGAGCTGAGAGATGGGAGGAGCCGACAGACACATACAGGGCTTCTTAAAATGGAGTAAGTGGGAGGGGTGTTGACGGAGGCCAGCAGAGCGGGTGATGCCACTAACAGTATGTAGGATGTGGGCACATTGCCCCATCTCCCCAGACTTCTGTCTAGGCACTCCACAGCAGTTACGGAGCCTTCTGTAAAGGCCTCATCACTGCCTTCCAACCTTGGGAGTGCTTTATTGATTATAGTCACTCAAGAGAACACAGTGAATCCTTTTGCCATTTTAATTAAAACTTTGACTGCTTGAAAGTTATTGTTTATGAAACTTGGGAGCCAGGGGCCCATGCTGACTAACGCGAATTAGCATTCTCAATATACTTTATCAGATTATCCTTTCTCTTCATCCTTTGGGAGCTGAAGGGATTACTAGAGACATCTATTTATAACACCTTCTTAACTCTCAATTGTTTTTCAATGTTTGAGACACCTCTGGGTACTGATAAGATACAGCTTACTCTTTTTTTCTAGATCATTTAAGGCAGCAGTTACCAATCTGTGGGTCACAACCCTCTGGTGGTGGCATATCAGATAGCCAGTATCAGTCATTCACAACAGGGTTCACAACAATAGCAAAATGACAGTTATGAAGGAGTAAGGAAATAATTTTATGGTTCAGGGTCACCACAACATGAGCTGTAAAGGGTCCCAGAATTAGGAAGGTTGAAAACCAATGTTAATGTAAACTAGTTCAACCAAAATAAAATAATAATAATTCTTTAGGCACCTGTTAGATGCCACCAACCAAGTCACCATATGGCTTTTTGCCCTGAGTGTGGCCTTTCAGACCAACACATTCTGTTTGGAATCTATAGAATCCAAATGTCAAGTCTCAGTGCACTAACTGTGGATGCTTCTGACTACTTTTCTATTTTAGCTAACAGCCAGGCTCACAGCATCACTCTGGATCCTAGGAAACCTCTGCCACAGGAGCAGACTTAATTTAGGAAGTAGTGGTGATGTCACTGAGGCGTTTCCTTAGTGTTTGTAGCTTGCCAAACACAAAATGTGGAATAACAAAAAACGTATTTGGTTATCTCTCCCTGTTATACCTGAATTTATATGTCCAAGTAATGATTTAGGATGAGGTTCTTTTTTAACCTTGGCTGGGTCACCAGAAACACACTTTAGTCCCCACGGACTGACCTTAGAAGGAAAAGAGGGTTCCCTGGAGAACGAGTACTGTAAAGATGGTTGAAATGTGAGGAGTGTTTACCACACAGTGTGGTTCCCCTCGCTCCGGCACAGCCTGCCCTGTTAAAAGGTCTAGCAGGAGAGCTTCCTAAGGTCAACCACCATGTCGCTCAGCATGGAGGCAAGGGGCTCATTGCTGTGGTTTAGAAGGTTGTGCTTGATTCCCAGGACTGCTCTCTGACTACGCTCACTCAGCCCTGACTTTCGGGTCATGGAATCTGTCTCTGGAAGCTTAGTGAGGGGTGCCCTGAAGTTAGGGAATCTGGGTTTCCTGGACCCAGATCCAGCACCATGCTAGTGAGGCGAGTCTTCTGACCTAAGTCGATGGATTTCCCATCTGCAAAGGCTATGGTTTTCTCCAGAAAGAGCACTCCTGACATTTCAGTGGGGACCCGTCTTGAAAAGAGCTAATTGACCATTTGCAGTAGGATGTTTAGTGCCCATCAGCCCCTGGACCTGAATGATCAGTTTCTAAAGTTTTCTAAAGCCCGCCATTATGAAAACCCAAACTTTACCCCTAAACATTGCCAAATGCCCCGTGGCGGGGGTAGGGGGGGAGCGAGCTGTGAGAGTCCGGGATTGGGCGATCCCACAATGGCTTCCAGCCACCGGGATCTAGTTGGTAAATGTGGGGAAATGTGCTGGGTCAACAACGGCTTTATCAATAAATCCCTCCTCAGCTATGCGGCGGCGTGCGGGAACATTCTGTGTTTTGGTGTTGGTGTTCAGTTCCATTTGGATGCTTCTAGTTGTATGGGGGGGGTGGGGGGGAGCTGTTAAGTCTCAGTAGAAGGTTCCAGATCAGTGAGTGTCCTGACCATCGGTGTGTGATGATGGCTCTGTCCTTTGTCTTCTCTAACAAATCTTCTTATGTATGGACCCTCCAAGCTCAAACACTAGGATTTTCTGGTTATTATAAGTGAAGCAAAAAAAACCACAGAAATGCCCACAGTGTCTTTGCTGTGGCAGGAGTCACTGATTGCTGTATTCACACTGGCCATTGTGGCTTACAGCCAGAATACTCACTGCCCTCTTGCCAAAGCACTGCCCACTGTTGGCAGCTGGCAGAATTTGGGCTGCAAAGGGCACCACTTAGCTGTTAATTGAAGCGATGTAGCATGCTGTGCTTAAGAACCCTAAGTGCCTAGGTGTACTTATGAAGCACAAATACGTCATGACTATTGGTGGAGGAGTTCTCTGTGAAAGGAGCCGCCCTGTGCTCCCGGCCTGGCCCTTAGCTTAGTGCTACCGTCCATTCAGGCTGTGTCCACCCCTGTGACACAGGGAACATTGTGTTGTCTCTTGAAAGGTTTTCTTTCTCTAGTCCAGGCTTCAGAAAGCATTCTGTGAAATCAAATGTACATCCCATTTGGCTTTTCTGATCCTCTTTCCTGAGCCATCTGTGCAGAATACATGGACTGGAATTAATGGACCCTTGATTCAACATGCTGGGTTGATGAGGTTAAAACTGGCTTCACTGTTTCCAGAGTTTCTTTGGGGGGGGGGGGGGCTGTAGCCTCTAGGAGAATCTTTTCGGCAGCGGCCAGACAAGATGGGTGAACCCAACAGTGGACATCGGGAACTGGCACGGAGCAGGAGCTGTGCCTGATACAAACGCACCGGTGGATTTGGAGGCAGGGCCTCCACAGCCCAACCTGCTGATGGACAGTAGGAAAGCGGAGCTTGTTGATGGCTCCTGATTGCGTTTCTACAAAGTCAAAATGTGGAGCCCTCTGCTCTATGAAGAATTAATCTTAAAATTAACCTTCTCTAGGAATACCCACCACGCCTCCCAAAAGCAAGAAAGCATTTTTTTTTTTTACTTTTCACTATTCTCAGCTATTGTAACACCATTAAATTCTTTTTTTTTTTTTTTTTTTTTTTTTTTTACCTCTGATGGTCTCTGACCTGAACTTTCTTTTTGCCCCAAGTCTAGCCAATACCTTAACCACATGTTCACTAACTCACACTCTGTTGTTATAAACTCTTGACTAGAAGCAAAATAAAGAGGGAAACAAAGGCGCCTCATCCCACAGATTGAAACGTTAGGCACAGCTGGGCATTGTGGTGCACACCTGCAGTCTCAGCTACTCAAAAGGCAGAGGCAAGAAAATCGTTTGAGCCCAGAACTCGAGACCAGCCAGGGCAACATAGTGAGAACCCCGCCTCAAAACAAGACAAAACAAAACACACGTGCAGAGAGAGAGGCAGAGAGATGGAGAGCCAATTTACTTGTTCCTCTTGATAAAGAACATTTAACTCCTTGATGATTGCTGTACAAGTCAAATTTTCTTATTGTCTAGGTTTATCTGTCTGTTCATTGGGGGAAAGAGGTACCCATCCTCACCCTAAAGCAGGCCCACAGAGCCCAGCATGACAGGCGCGACAGCTGGAGAATTCCCATCAGCCCTTTCTGCCTTAAGAGGGACTAGATGAAGCAGATTAGGAACAAACACCCTCATCTCCCACAGTCTTTAGGCAGTCACCTGTCCACCCAGCCTTTAGAAATACGCCAGTGTATTTAGCCCAGACTCTTTACTTAAGAACAATTCTTAGTCAGAGATCAGCTGATATTATGATGATCCAAATTATGTTACTGAAGGACATAGATTTAAAAAGAGACTTAAATTGCGTTATAGGACTTTGCCGAAATATTTTAAAGATATTTATTTATTTATTTATTTATTTGAGACAAGTCTCACTGTGTAGAACAAGAATCATACTCAGAGATCTGCCTGTTTCTGCCTTCAAAGTGGTAAGACTAAAGGTATGCTCACCACACCTGCCTTATTTTTAATTAGCCATATGTGTGCACATTTGTTTGTAGGTATATTCAACTGAGTGCAGGTCCCACGGAGGCCAGAAGAGGGCACTTGATCCCCAGCGTTGGAGTTACAGGTGGTTGTATGCTACCTGACTTGGGCGAAGGGAATCAAACCTAGATCTTCTGCAAGAGCAGGAACCACGTTTGGCTGCTGAACCATCATCTCTCCAGAGCCTGGAACTTTGCTTTAGATTCAGTAACTATTCTAGATAGTGGCACTTGCCATTAAAAGTGTTAATCCAGAATGATTTCCCTGTTCTGTTCCTCTACAAGGCACCACCTGTTTTTGTAAGTATTATATTATTTCAAGCATGGCCGACATCCACTCGCTGACATTTTATACACTGACGCAGCTTTCACTACAACAGCCAACTTGATGATAGAAAGATAGACCACTGCCTCTACAAACCCTGAAATATTTACTATCTGATCATTGTCATCTGCTCTCCTAGTAGTTACCAAGAGGCATTTCATTAGATAATGAAAATGCATGAGCTCCTTCCATATGCAAGGCAAACGTGAGTTCAAGTCTGAGTGGGTTGCTAACTTCGAGATCTAAGTGTGTGCATCTGATATGTGTATTATATAAGTCTTGAGTATCTGCCACAGTATGCAAATAGGTATCACAACTCATAAGAGTTAACAACATTGTTTTAAGTGGCAACAAAAATAAAACAAGCTTTCCTGGGTATTGGCCTTGAACATTGCAAGAGTTTTTGTTCTCTCTGTGTCTGTGTCTCTGTCTGTGTCAGTGTCTGTATCTCTATCTGTCTGTCTCTGTGTCTCTCTCTGTGTGTCTGTGTCTGCGTCTCTCTGTGTCTGTGTCTGTCTCTGTGTCTGTCTGTCTGTCTCTCTCTCTCTCTCTCTCTCACACACACACACACACCAGTTCCTCAGAAGAACTCCATCCTTAAAGTAAAACCTGAAGTTCTAGTAAGTTTCTCCTTGCCTCTGCAGCCTCATCAATTCTGCCTTTTGTGTCTCTTTTGACACCTGACTGTAATGGGGCCAGAACTGAACAGCTAGGAATTGTTTTGAACAGGGAAGACTTCTCAGATTACTAAGGCTGGAAACTTCCATGGTATCCCTTGCATCTAAAGCAAAGGCATGTGACCTCTGCTCCAGGCACCAGACTTCCACACCTTGTGACACAGAAAAATACAATGATAAAGTCTATTGAGATGAGGATGGAGATAAGATATCTCACAGCCTGTCTCTAAAGATGCTAAGGACAGAAGCTGTGGCAGTATTAGAGGTGACATCAGCAGGGACAGTTAAAAAGGCTGTGCCCTCGAGAAAGCAGCAGGAGGGGCTCTTGAGGTCACTCCTGGAGCAGAATTTGAGTACCGCTCCTGCTCCCATTTCTTTTGCCTTTCTGAAGAATTTGGAACCATTCAGTGTTCTTGACTTTAGGGTTTCTGTTGCTGTGATGAACCACCAAGACTAAAACACAAGCTGGGCTTATGCTTCCATCTCACACTTCGTCATCAAAGAAAATCAGAACAGGAACTCAAAACAGGACAGGTGGAGCCTGGAGGCAGGAGCTGATGCAGAAGCCAGGGAGGGGTGTTGTCTACTGCTTTGTTCCTCGTGACTTGCTCAGCCTGCTTTCTTATAGAATCCAGAACCACCAACCCAGGGGTGGCCCCACCCACAATGGGATGGGCCCTCTCCCATTGATCACTAATTAAGAAAATGCTTCATAGCTGGATCTTACGGAGGTATTTTCTCAATTGAGGTATTCTTCTTAAGTTGACATAAAACTAGCCAGCACAATAGACCCCCTGTCAACTTGACACACAAACACAACACTGTTAAGCCATAACCATTCCTTTCTTCCCCAAGATTGCACATTAATGTCAACATTACAAAGTCAACCTCCCAAATTTTAAAAGTCCTACAGTGTTTAAAAATTCGAATACTTAAAAAAAAAAAAAAAACAACTCAGTCTCTTTCAAATAGCTAATGTCTTTTAAAATTCAAAGTCTCTCGGCTATAGGCTCCTGTGAAATAAACACCAGGGTATATACACAATCAAACCAAAGCAAAACCAAACTTCAAAAGTGTAACTCAACATCCAATGTCTGGGATGTATTCCAATGTTCTGTGCTCCTCCAGAGGGTTTGGGCCACTTCTCTGACTCCATCCTTTGCACCACACATGGCCTGTCTTCTAGGCTTCAGTTGGCTCCACGCCACACCTGCTGCTGATCTTGGTGGTCGTCCTATGGTGTTGGCACCTCCCATTCTCTGCAGGGCCCTTCAATTCTGGGCTGTCAACTGCCACTGAGGTTGCACCTTCAGCAGTGGCCTCCCCTGGCCTCTCACAGAGCTCAGCCACAGCTGTTCTCCATGACCCCTTCACACCTTCAAAACCAGTAGCACCTGGGTGACTTACATTCCCAAGTTCAGCGCAACCTTAGCTGCCTCTAGAACACAGCTTCTGTGTGCCAACTTTCAGGAAACACTTCCCAAGAGATTTCCCCTCAAGGATGCTGGTCTCTCCTTAACCAACCTTTCACTTCTCAGCTCCAGCTGACGAGAAATCAAGTACTCTAGCAAAACAAAGCTTTTGCTTTAGTGCTTCTGGTATCTTGTTAATTGCAGCTGATTCTTCAGCCCCAGCTAACCAGAACCACGGAATCTTAATTCAAAATAAAAATTGGCCCAGATAGAGTCTTTAAACATCCCTCTGACATGTCACAAGTCAGGCCTCCGCCTCTACGATGCCCTTGACTTTCTTATCTTCCAAGCTCCCACAGCACAGCTCACCAAGCATTGAACAGTCAAAAGCTTTTCTTGCATTTCCAAAGTTCTCCCACAATCCTTCCCAAAACCAAAAGGTCAGGTCAGTCACAAAAATACCCCACAAACATGGTACCAAATTTTGTCGTAGAACCCAGGACCACCAGCCCAGGGATGGCGCCACACACAATGGGCTGGAAATGCCCCAATCCATCACTAATTAAGAGACTGCCCTACCTGAGGATTCACCCATATGGAGCCAACAAACCCAGTCACTATTGTTGATGCCAAGAAGTGCTTGCTGCAGGAGCCTGATATAGCTGTCTCTTGAGAGGCTCTGCCAGAGCTTTACCAAATACAAATGTGGATGCTCATAGCCAACCATTGGGCTGAGCATGGGGACCCCAATGGAGGAGTTAGGGGAAGGACTGAAAAAGCTGAAGGGGTTTGCAACCCCATAGGAAAAACAACAATATCAACCAACCAGACCCCCACAGCTCCCAGGAACTAAACCACCAACCAAAGAGTACACATGGAGGGACCCATGGCTCCAGCTGCATATGTAGCAGAGGATGGCCTTGTCTGGTATCTATGGAAGGGGAGGCCCTTGGTCCTGTGAAGACTTGGTAGATGCCCCAGCATAGGGGAATGCTAGCCCACTGAGGCAGAAATGAGTGAGTGGGTAGGGGAGCACCCTCATAGAGGCAGGGGCAGGGGGTGGCATAGGGGGATTGCAGAGGGGAAACCAGGAAGGGGGAAAACATTTGAAATGTAAATAAATAAAATAACCAATAAATTTTTTTTAAATGCCCTACAGCTAAATCTTATGGAGGTATTTGTCTCAATTGAGGTCCCTTCCTTTTAAATAACTCTGGCTTGTGTCCAGTTGACATAAAACTAGCCCGCACAATCCCATAATAAATTCTTTTTAAATTTTTGCTGTAACAGACACATTTTGCTTAAGAATAAAGCACACATATACACACGCATATACGCATATACGCATGATAATTTAGGACTGTGAATATAGCTCACCAGTACAACACTTGTCTAATATGCAGGAGAAGCCATATCCAATCTGTAGTGTGCAAGCAGGGGAAAATCTAATTCATCAACTTTTCTAGGAGTCATGCAGAGGGATAGCCCTTTATGATGACAGCATGAATCTGAATTTGATTATTTCTACTTCTTGTGGATGAAACCAGTAAGGTTCAGCAAAATTATACATATGATGTCATCAATTATATGGTTAGTATCCATATTATATGGAACAAAGTACTTATCAGAGTAGGGTTGTTGGGTCATTAAATGGTATCTGACATAAAACAACTATCAAAAGTAAAGTTATCCATGGTCCACATAGTGAGATGGAGTGGTTTTATCCTTCTCTTTTTGTGATGTTGGCAATGAACCTCATATACAGACGAGCACTCTGTCTTAGTCAGGGTTTGTATTCCTGCACAAACATCATGACCAAGAAGCAAGTTGGGGAGGAAAGGGTTTATTCAGCTTACACTTCCACGTTGCTGTTCATCACTAAAGGAAGTCAGGACTGGAACTCAAACAGGTCAGGAAGCAGGAACTGATGCAGAGGCCATGGAGGAATGCTGCTTACTGGCTTGCTTCCCCTGATTTGTTCAGCTTGCTTTCCTATAGAGCCCAGGACTACCAGCCCAGGGATGGCACCGCCCACAAGGGGCCCTCCCCCCTGGATCACTAATTGAGAAAATGCCTTACAGCTGGATCTCATGGAGGCATTTCCTCAAGGGAGGCTCCTTTCTCTGTGCTAACTCCAGCTTGTGTCAAGTTAACACACAAAACCAGCCCATACACACTCCACCACTGAGGTAGGCTCTATCCTGAGGTGGTTGGATTTTTTTCTCTGTCTTCCTTGGGTATATGTGGTGTGCAGGCATGTGTGCATGAGTGTTTGTGTGTGCATGCGTGTGTGGAGCACCAGGGGTGACATCAAGTTCACCTTTCAATTAATCAGTTTTTGTTAAATTTTCATACAATATATTTTGATCATAATCTTTCTCCTTCTCAAGCCCTCCAAGATCCTCCCATACATACCCAACCACAAAATCAGAACAAAAGAAAGCACACACAAAACACATGGAGTCTGTTTTGTGTTGGTCAACTACCCCTGAGCATGGGGCTTACCTAGGAGTTTGGTCGATATACCTAGTATCATTTCATAGGAAAAATAGAGATTATCTTTCTTCTAGCACGTATCAATTGCAAAATAGCTCCTTGGTTAGGAGTGGGACTTTGTGCCGGCTTCCCCTACTCCCATTAGGATTTTTGTCTGGTTTGAATTTGTGCAGTCATGTGTGTGCTGTCAAAGTCTCAGTGGGTTCATGTGTGCATCAGCCCTGTTGTATCTAAAAGATGCTGTTTCCTTGGAGTCATCTGCCACCACTGGCTCGTCTAATTCCAACTTATTTATTGAAGCAAGATCTGTGCTCATTTACTCTGACCTAGCCAGTTTGCCCCACAAATCCTCTGCTCTTAGGCTCATGAGTGCTGGGATTCTAAAGGTGGCCTCCACAAAGGTTCTGGCTATCCAGAATGGCAAACCCTTTATCCACTGAGCCATCTCCCAGTTCCTGGGGTAGTTGTTTTTAGTGACACTGAACAATGAAGAGCTTAAGGACACTATAATGACAAGTTCTAAGTCCTAAACACTCCACTAAGCACAGAACAGAAGTAATGTCTTCTGGAGTGACTGGTCATCTTCTGAGGCTCTAAACCTGAGAGACACAAAACCTCAATTCAAAATTTGATCCCGTGGGTTCCAGGACTACAGTGATAAAGTTAATTCACAATCTCATGTTTTTTATCTTCATTCTTGGGAAGAAGTTTGGGCATCGGTTAGGGAACAGTGAAGATCTGGATACAACAGGAAAATTCAAAGGCATTTGCCTCTCTGTGTTTTGTTACTGCAATGGAACACCACAGGGTCTGCAAGCTGCAACAGACAGGAACTTATTTAGCTTATGGTCCTGGAGCCGAGGAAATCCAAGCCTGTGTGTCACCCTATGTGGCAGATGTGTCTCGCTTATGTGAGGGTGAGAACAAGGGCAAGGAGGGACGGGAGCAGAACTTACCTTCTGTCAGGAACCTACTTCCTCAGTGACGCCCCACTGCTGTAAAATAGCACTGACCCACACACGAGGGCCAAACGACCTCTTAAATTCTTACCTCTTAACCATGCTTCAAGTTGCCCTGAGAATTAAGTTCCCAACATATGAACTTGAGGGAACACGTTCAAGCTATAACCCGACCAAACAAACTCAGCAGGAGGAATCATTCTTCTGGTGAACTCACTCTAAGGTCCCCACAAGTCATGGTTGAGGCATGAGCTGATTCTCCTTGTGATTTAGCCATGTTCCAGATTACTTCATGGGCAGTCTCAAAAAGACAACTCAGGAGGGACTTGTACACACACACACACACACACACCAAGATACCATTCACTTCCATTTACATTTTATATAAATCATATTTTTTTACTGCTAAGCAATGATTAGCTATTAAAAATAAAAGCAAAATTTCATTTTGGAGAACGCTGAATCTATTGGCATTTGTGTAGTCTGAGAACGCTGCAGTCTATGTGGTGGCTGAGCAGCTAGGGGTGATTTTAGTTGTGGTTTCAATTAGGTGAATGATACATGGGTTTCGGGGTGGTCTAACTCTAAGATATTTAATATTTAATGCCATAAATTCGCTGTCATGCCAAACCTAGGTGAGTGCTTCTTAAACTTTAATGAGCACACAAATAGTATTAGAGTCATGTGAAAATTCTTACTCAGTAAGATCTGAGAGGGTATGCGCTGCTAACAAACACCCAGGTGATGCCAATATTCCTGGTTCTCACGAGCATTAAGCCCAGAGCTATAAGAAGTCTGAGGCCCGTGGAGTGGGGGTGGGGATACTCTTACCATGAACCTCCCTCTTAGCTGTTGCCCATGCACCCTCAAAGAATCCTAAAGACACGAGAATTACGAAATAGTGATAAAGTCCATTCTCTGCTGGCTGAGGGCCGCTAGTGAGAGACACTAAAATGGAAATGAGGTCCCCGGTGTCCGTGACAGCTTGGATAAAGCCTACCTTGGGCATTTCATTCCCAGAGGCAAGGTGGACTGGTTACTGAGTAACACATGAGGCCACAGTAGCAGAGTGGTTGGCCGGCCAGACCTTGATCATGAGCACCTTCGGACTGAAGTTGACAGCCAGTCTACTTACCTTCTTGACCAATATAACAAATAGAGTCTTAAGCACAAGGTCTTTCCCTGGGGTTGCTGCATGCTCAGCGCTCAGTGTCCACTGTCTCTTCCCATCTTTCTGCCCCTCTTCCTTATAGATCCCTGAACTCTACTCTCTCTGACCCTCTCTGCACATTGCTCTCTTCCCTTCTCTGTTAAACTTACAGGGCAACTCCTTGGCTAAAGCGAACTCCCTTGTAGCAGCCGCACTTCTTTCTGCCCCAGGGCCTTTGTGCATATCTGCTCTTCCATCTTCCCAGGGAATATGTCCTTCTCGCTTCACTGACTTCTTCCCGGCACACACCTCGATGGTCTTTCAGAGAAATGCTTCTCTCAGTTATCATTAAATAACCCCAGGGGGCTTTTTACTTCTCTGTCCCACTTCCTGTACCTGTGTGCCCATTTGGTTGGTCCCCTCCAGTATCTGAGGAATGAAAGCTGATGTCTGAACCTCTGGCAGAGAGAAGAGGACCCCAGATGTTTCTCCCACTCCTTTTCAGCGTCTCTTCTCTCCTTCCCTGGACTCCCTTGCTTTTCAGTTAAGCAGGGGAGGAATATTTTAAAGAATCCGAGGACACAGTTGATGGCACAAAATGAAGCCACTAAATTGTGAACAAATTTAGCCCCTTTGAATCTTTCGCAACTGAAACAAAATTACTAAGCTGAAAAAGACCATTCCATTTTGTTCTACCTGAGGACAGAATCCAATTCTCTCAATGTTCCAGCCCCACAAGAGCTATTACTGATCTGGATACCGCCCCATAAATCGCATGCCTGTGGGGCTCTTGGGCTCTTAAAGTGCCTTTAGGTTCCTAGCTTCACTTGTGTAGTGTGGGCTTGTGTGCACTCTTTCCTGTCCCCTCTCACTGATAAATTTGTTCAGTTTCACTCGCTGTTCTTGCTCGAAGTACCAATTAGGAGCTGCTTGAGGATGGTTGATGTAAGGATGTTCGACTGGATAAATACATCAGGGAATGTGAGGATTTACAAGCAAGGGTGATCCACGCGAGACACAGGAGCTCACATGGCTTGAACTTGGATGCTGGCGCAGCCCCATCGCCCACACACTCTCTCCCCACAGATGTTGCCATGGCATTGCTCCAGGAGCCGGAAGACACCCGCCTGAAAGCTATTGTTCCCCAGAATCCCGCACCTGCACACAGTTTAAACACCAAGGCTTTACTTTGCTGCCCACTTTGGCCCCTCTGAACGCAAGGCAGTAAAGAGGGTGCATCCATCAAAGACAGCAGGGAGCAACTTTCTCTTCAAGGGGTGTTAATGGCTGGTATCCATTCGCTTGATCTTTTGTTATTTCAACTAATAAAAGCTTTTTAAAAAAATTTTTTTTATTTAAATCTTCTCGCTTCTGCTTTCTATTTTGAAGGCTAAGAGGCAAAAAGTCTAAGTTACCTTCACAAGAAAGCAGACCAGGCCAAATGGTACTTTATGTAACTCATCTTAATTAGATTGCAAAAATGTTCAGCCCAGAATCCCCCAGAATCCAGCTGGCTCGCTGTGGTGAGCGGCTGCAGAGCCTTTTCTCCCTCACCCACGGAATCAGAGCAGTCGCCCATTTTTCTGTCACAAAACCCAGACACGTAACATTCTGTAAATTATTCTTCCTGGTGGTGTAGGAGGGGAGTTTAACAAAAGGAAGTCATTTATGCAGTAAAGACAGTTCAAACAGTACTGAGACAAGGCTGTCCTAGACCACTCCAAGTTCTCTCTCAGGAAACCTCAAGAACCTCCTGTCCCGGAGCAATTAACAGCGCAGTTATCGCTGCACACTGCTGGAGTCTGTCCTGGTATCATCTGCTGTGTTTACATGGAGGACCAGGACTTTACTGAATTGGGACGGGAAGCCAGTCATTTAAATCGGTCTGGTTCACCAGAATACTTGGCTCTTTTCTCTCTTTGGGAGATGGATGTGGGGGGGGGGGGGGAATTCATCATCAAATAGGAGGGTGCACTGACTTCACTAGCAAACATGAGTCTATTTCTATTGGGTTAAACCTAGACTCTTGGAGAAAATGGTACTAGTCAGAAGCACGCCTGGGGCAGGGAACGGAAATAAAAACTGTAATCTCAACCTTCCAGAGCAGTGGATCTCAACCTTCCTAATGCTGCAACAGTTCCTCAGGTGGTGACCCCAACCTAAAATTATTTCATTGTTACTAATCATAATGTAAATACCTGATATGTGACCCCTGAGGGGTTGAGACCCAGTTGAGAACTACTGCTCTAGAATCTGAGGCAGGAGGATCATGAGCTTGAGGTCAGCCTGAGATCTATACAGATCTACTGTCACAAACAATAAATAATAGCAACACTTGAGTTTCCTTTGCCAGTGAGCAGGCCAGGGCATACTTCGCAATGGGTGGCTTGATGCAAGAGACATTCTGTTTCTTGGGAGGAGGGTCTCTTCATAGCTCTACTCTGTGGCTATGATCAGAAGTATCCAAGCTTTTTTGAGTGGTAACCTGTTAACTTTAGATAGAGTGGAATCTAGTTGCTACATCGTGACATGATGGTGGCGTGATCTAGCTTGTGTGTGTGTGTGTGTGTGTGTGTGTGTGTGTGTGTGTGTGTGTGTGTTAGTGTATGTAAACAAGACAATAAATTCTAATATATTAGAGCAGTGGTTCTCAACCTGTGGGTCGAGACCTCTGTAGGGGTTGCATATCTGTTATCCTGCACATCAGATATTTACAGTTATGAAGTAGCAACAAAATAATTTTATGGTTGGGGTCACCACAGCATGAGGAACTGTATTAAAGGGTCGCAGTGTTAGGAAGGCTGAGAGCCACTGTAAAGTATAAGGCCAAGGACAAAGCTATTTGCGTGACAAATTAGTATTTCCATGGGACATAGGTTATTGGATTTACCTCACCCAAATGACTCAGTAGGCATTAGGTAGAGGACAGAGAAATCACTCCAGTAGGGTGAATAGGAGTTTTCAAATCAGAGGCCTTAAACGTAAACATGGATGTGTTTAGGATTGCCAAAGCTACTCTGCCCAGTGCCTCACTAAGACTTACACTGCAATGAAGCGGTTGGATTCAATGTTAGACACAGATGGTATCAGCAGTGCAATGAATGCACAAGGTGGAGTCCAAGAAAGACCAGACACAAGACAGGCTGTAGAGAAGGGGGATGCTTATTCCCTGTGTGACAAACTCATCCAGGCAAAGACCCCAAGCCTTTGTGTCCAAGATGTATGTGTATTCGAATACAGAGCCATGGGCTGGCACCTTCTGAGGCCCTCAGCCTCCAGCTCCTTCTAGAAGTCATGCTATTATCAAGGCTCCCAAAGCTCCTATATAAGTCACATTAGCATAACCATCTGACTTGGTCCAGGACCTGAGGCATAAAACCATCACTGCCAGAGCCTAGTTCAGCACCTCACTGGTAACCTAGAAGATGAGCCAGGGCCAAGCATCCCTCTTCAGACTTTGAAGCACCTGTCTGCTGAGGAGGCCAGGGAGGAGACAGCAGAGGGGCTTCTGGGTGGGACAGCATGCTGTCTCTTGTCTGGATTGTGCAGTTAGTTCACAGATACTGTTCCCTTCTGAGCTTTCTGCATTACATAATACCAAAATAAAGTTTTTAATAGAAGCTTTGTTGTTTAAAGCAATCTTTCTCCGCCTCAGCTTTTGGTTTACATGACACTTTCCTGGGGGTTGTCTTGTGTACATCATAGGATGTTTAATGACATCTCTGGTCTCTGCCTTCTGGATGCCATTAACAACTTCCCCCTTGTAGTTCTAATAACTAAAAATGTCTCCAGACACTGCCATATACTTCCCAGGAGTGATATGGCCCCAGTCCAGAGCCACGATTTCAGATAAACATAAAGGAAAATTTATAGTTGAACTAAGACATCAGATATTTGCTTTAAAATAGTCCCAGTTAGAGGAGGGCTTGAGGTGACAATGAAAACGAGTTGAGTGGCTTCTCATTACTTGTCGGAACGTGGTAACAGGCACAGGGGAACCCATTATGCAGCCTTCTATATTTTTTACATTAGAAGTTTTCTATAATAAAAAGGTTGAGTGAGAAATTGTCGATAATAAAAAGTTTTTGAATGTTTTATTTATTTATTGTATGAGTGTGCATGCACATACATGACGTGGCTCATGTGTGTAGGGCTCAGAGAATAATTTGCAGGAGTTACTTCTTTCACTCCACATGTGTGTCCTAGGGATGAGACCGAGGTGGTCAGGTTGGAGGCAATCATCTGCTGGGCCATCTTCCAGCATCAGAGAAAATGTTTATGACACAATGTTATTAGAAAGAAAAAGTCAATAGAACAATACCTACTATGTGCAGATAGTAATCAGATTAGAACCTAGTAAGATGACACACGTTTGCCTCTCAGTGACAGTAATAAGAATTATGGGTAATTTGTTTTCTGTTTCCATATACTGTTGTATGACGCAATATTTTTACAATTGGAGAGATGAGTAATTTCAATTTTAACACAAGAATTATTATACAGAAGTTAAGAGCAAAGAAGACTTATTATACAGAAGCAAAGAATCTTCTAGCTCTGACCCAGAAAATTTCAGAAAATTGCCCCTTGACATCCTGGCAAAACACAGGATGAACCAGCAGTTCTTCAGGTGAACAGATGAGGGACGACTGGGCACTGCCAGGTCAGGGAGCTACAGAGCACAGGCAAGAGAACAGGCCACTTTGGGCAGACAGCAATGGAGGTTAACACAGCTGAAAGGGACCACACCTGGGAACACAGGCACCAAGAGAGTGCTCGGGAAGGTCAGGCGGGAGTAGACGTCTGATGAGAGAAGATACTTTATTCTTGGCTCTTTTTACACACTAGTGCCTTTGCCAAAAGCCCTTACAGGGTTTTCTATCACACCTGGAATCACAGTCATAGCCTGCCTAGGCCTTCCGGAACCAGCCTTCTCTAGTCTCTGAAGCCCAGTGCAGCTGCTCTTCCCTGAGACCTCCGTGTACCCCACACCGCCCCAGAGACTCTGACTTTTCTCCTTATTTGCTCTGGTCAAATGACACCTCTCTCACTATCGAGGTCTTCCCTGGCCACATGGTGCCACTCCCACCCACATTCTGTGTCTTGTTAGGGTGCCGTGTTTTCCAGAGCAGATACTGCTAGCTGACATTGGCATAGTTTATTATGTCCACCGCCCACCTCATCAACATCCCCACACCCAAACCACACTGGAATGAAGGTGGGGTTGGCCTTATTCATGGCTGTATCTTTGCTACCTGGAATAAGTTTTGATATATGTTTTTAAGATCCAATATATGTTTCCTAGTGGGATTAATAAGTATGTAATTCACAGTAAGTTCACCAGGTGAAGATATAGGTTCTGGAGTTGTTGGTGGCTGGATTCAAATCCCAGCTCTAGGCTTTATAAGCCAAAAGACTGCAGGAAATTATGCCACATGTCTCTGCCTTTCTTACACAACTCTAATGGAAGGCTAACCTCTCACAGGGTTATTTTGGCTGTAAAAGTAGACAGTAAGTGAAGCCTTTAGCATATGCCCATTAGATAGTAAGTCGCAATAAAAATAATAATTTAAAAAAAGTCACCAGTGAGCAGGTAGCTGGATTTGCAGCCCACAGAAATGTGAATGAACCACGTGAAGACTGGAGGGAAATAAAGTCACTGATCACATTTGAACACTGGGCGCTTTGACATACACATTTAGGTTGGGGGTTTCTCCGTCACTGGCCTGCCTTCTCCAAGGGTCGATGTAAGCTGGAACTTAGAAACGTCCCAGTCCATTTAGATGAGACCAGTGTTGGACGAGTCCCAAGCTGTTCGGTCCCACTTCCCCATAACATCACTACCCAGGGCCCTTGAGCACGTCTTTGTACTCTAGCAAGGAGTGACAGCTGTGTGGCTGAGGTTTTCGTAGCTGGCAGTGCTGCTAGTGGATGCTCCTTTTAGATTTTCATGGCCACTAGAGGGCAACACAGACATAATTCCTTAAAATCAACATGGTTAACATTAAAAAAAAAAACACATTTTATGAATGCCCTTCAATATATGGATAATTGTGTAAATATGATATGTGTTTGTGTGCACACGTACACTGCAACGACCATCTTTGTATGATGACAGCCATGCTGTGTGGCCGGCCGCTTTTATTAACACCCTCACATGTAAAGAATAGTTCTCAGCAGGGAGACTTGAGATCTGAGTAGTCTGGACTCAACGGGCAAGGAGAAATAGCACCTTTATCCAGGCTTCCAACCTTCTGTTCCAGAGAGCTCTTGCGTTCGTGTATATGGACAGACAGAGATTGCCTAGCAGGAAAGACAAGAGCAGAAACTATGGTGGGATCCTACTCAAGTTTCAATCCTGGCTGTGCTGTTTACTGCCGTGGGGCGTGCAGCTACTTATTTTCAGTATTAGACTTTCCACACCTGAACAAGGGGATCCTTGGAAAGCTTCAATGAATTAAATGTATGGGGCCAGCTTCAAGTGTATGTGACCATATATGACCCTTTTCTGCTCACCAGAGGGTGAGTTTAATGCTCTCTGGTCACCATCTAATTTTATATTTGAATCGGGGTTGTCTGTTTGTTTTTTGTTTGTTTGTTTGTTTGTTTTGTTTTGTTTTGTTTTTGCATTCCTTTTGCTGAAGTCCGATGGACCAATAAGGTATTGCGACTCAGTTCTCACGCATCTTCCTGCCTCCCACCATCCTCTAGGATGGTCCCTCTGCCGCCTGCTCTCTGGCTGTGGCATGTGAGAGCACTGATCACAACGCAAGTGCCAGGGAAGGTATCTGCTGTGACCTTAGGTCACTGGCGACCAGCCCAGGAGATGAGGGCAGCCTCCAAGCTAAATTCCAGATTCATACGTTGTGACTCAGGATGGTCAGAAGTGAGAGGCAGAGAGAAAAGTCCTGGGGAAGGAAGCAAGAAGAAAGCAGAGGGTTCCACGGGGGGGGGGGGGGGGGGGGG
>CM052715.1:57117401-57156265 GCA_028551405.1 Uromys caudimaculatus
GCTGCAGGCAAGCCTGAAAGGAATTTCTTGTATCTACATGATTGATGGGAGAGGGCCCAGCCCATTGTGGGTAGGCCTATCCCTGGGCTGATGGTCCTGGGTTCTATAAGAAAGCAGGCTGATGAAGCTCGGGAGAGTGGAACCTGCACCTCGCCTGGGGAGCACAGTAGAGCTGACCCTGATGGTGTGAGCAAAGGTGAACCAATCCCAAGAGCACGAGGGCAGCAGAGCTGCTCCTCCCCACCCCCCTCCACCCCCCATCCTCCCACCCCCCTTACTCCTGACAACCTGGACATCTTGAGAAAGCTGTCCCTGCCTCTCGACAGGGCACTGGAGACCTGACCCGATGGCATGGGTGTAGGAGAGCTGGCCCCAAAGGCTTGAATAGAGGAAAGCTAATCTTGTTCCTTGCCAGCTGCTGCAGGCAGAAGACCTGGCCCTGTACCTTGACTGGGTAAAGCAGGTGAGCTGGCAGGCTGACCAACTCAGCTACCACCCAGGCCCAGATCCAAGGCTTTGAGTTGGCCTACCCCAACATCTACCCTATCTGGGAACTGCTGGATCATATAAAAGGGGGCCAGTCCTACAGAACCAAAGCTGCAGGATCTTCATGACACAGGGCAACAACAGGATGTCCAAGAGGAGTCCCAGTGAGGATCCCGTAGATGCTCTAGCAGGAACCAGACCAATGACTGCAATGCATATTTGCAAGTAAAGCTGTTTGGACAAAGGGGTGTGCCATGTGGCACACCATAGCTTCCAAGATAAGTTGGTTTTCGTTGTTGTTGTTTTGTTTTTGTTTTCTTTGGGGTGGGGGGAAGGTTGCAAGGGTGGATTTGGAGGGTTGGGGAGATGAGTGGGGTTGGGATGTATGATGTGAAATTCACAAAGAATCAATTAAAAGGTTTATTTAAAAGAAAGAAAGAAAGAAAGAAAGAAAGAAAGAAAGAAAGAAAGAAAGAAAGAAAGAAAGAAAGAAAGAAAGAAAGAAAGAAAGCAGGCTGATCAAGGTATGAGAAGCAAGCCAGAAAGCAGCATCCTTCCATGGTCTCTGCATCAGCTCCTGCTCCAGGTTCCTGTCCTGCCTGAGTTCCTGTCCTGACTTCTTCTGATGATGAACAGTGATATGGGAGCGTAAGCCAAATTAACCCTCTCCTTCCCTAATGGATTTGTGCTGCAGCAATACTTGCCCTAACTAGGACAGTTAGGTATGTTTGCATTTAGCCTCCTAGAGGGCAATTCCAAATAATTTTCTGTGATAACAGGAGGGAGTTACTAATATCTTCAAGGTAGTGTGAATGTGGGAATGATACTAGTTATAAAGTACTAGAGATTAAAAAATTCCATATTAGATGGATATCAGCAAGATGATATGGGGGGACAGTTATTAAAATTTCAAGGGATCCACAAACTTATATTCACCACCTGAGAATTCTCCAAGGCTCACAAACTCATGTCTTTAATAGCACTATAAATAGCAGAGGAGGGTAAAAGAAAACACAATGTTGAGCAGAAAAACTAAATGACGGCTAGTTTGAATTTAGGAGTACATTTCGTGTTGCTATAACAAAACACATGAAGCTGATAAAAAAAAAGTATAGTTTATTTGGCTGAGGATTCAGGTAATTAGAACAGCACTGTACGCTAGAGAGAACTCCCTGGTCACGTCTCTTTATGGCAGGAAGCAGAAAGGGAGCCAGACACATGTATGAGGCAAACACTTTATAACTTATTCTCTTGTGAATGAGCCTGGGCCTTCAAAAACTCCATTTATAATTTCAGAGAATAGAGCCCTCTGACCTAATCTCCCTTCACTAGACTCCATCTTTTAAAGATAGACTGCCTCTGAATATATTTTATTACACTGGGTCCAAGCATCCAAAACATAAAACTCTCAAACCATAGTAGGTCATTTAAAACACCCTAACACTAAATAGAATCATGAAAAAAATTAAAATAAAAAAACAGTGACTGGGGAGATGGCTCCATCCATTAAATTCTTCCCATCTATGAATTAGGACCCAAGTTTAAGCCCCAGAACATCCATAGAAGCATTGAGAGTGACAATAAACACCTGTGATCCTAGCCGGGCAGGCAGAGACTGGCAGGGCTCAGGTACTCACTGGCCAGCCAGCTTAGCCCAGTTGATGAGACTCAGGTCAACCAATGAGAGATCCTGTCTCAAAAAACAAGACAGATGGCTTCTGAGGGACAATGTTCTACACGTATGAACATACATGTGTGAACATACATGTTGCACCTGCAGATCTGTGTGTACCTATATACACATACACACAGATACACATCAAAATCTTAGGGTAGCCGACTTCAAACAGCCTCGACACTCTGAGCCAACAAGCCTGTTCAGTCACGGTGAATTTAGATAGACGCTTGTGATCTCCTAAATGAGGAAGAACAGAGGCTATAAGAAATGAGTTTCGTGCGCACTCCAACGATGACTAGCAATTTGACAAGAATGTAGTTTTAAATGCCTTAAATAACCTAATGTGAAAGGAAACTACTTTCCCCTGCCAAGCAGGACAGCAACAACAAGCTTGGAGAGAAAGCTGTCCCACTACAGAGTCTGTAAAGAGATAGGGTTTCTCATCTCAAGGGCTCTAGGGTTTGCCTACAAGAACGGGAAGCCTTCAGGCTGAGAACTGTTGGTTGTGCCCAAGTCTCGATAAATCCTTGAAGGGTCCCAGTATAGAGAGAAAGGTCTAGAAGGAACTCCAGTGGCTTGTCCCTCAGGGACATACCCTGGAGCAAGGAGATCTCCAGATACTGCCAACAAAAGACCTTTTGCAGACACCTTCATTGTCTCTGCAGAGTTGACAGCGGGTCCCAAGTCAAGTGAAATGGCAGAGTAGAGGTGAAGTTTCCGTATGGGCCACTAGAATGTTTGTACTGGATGGTGGGGGTGACCTGGGCAGGAAAGAGTGCGGTAAGTCCGGAAGAGGCAGAAGTAGGAGCTTATGCAATCAAGTACAGTACAGCCCGAGGGCACGGCGGCAAACAGGGCCAGTCCACACAGGAATACTGCCAGCTGCTTTGATGGTGCGGGCTTCTGCACAGGCAGTCGGGGAGTGCTACTGTGTCTCTGTACGAAAGAACAATGCCCTTCGGGTGCACTGTAATCAGCGATAGCATCATTATGAGGGAATAGCCATCTTGCTGTGAGGCAGAGAGAGTTCAACACAGCCTCCTGTCCTAAACTGGCCTCTATATAAGTCATAAAAGCCATTACCATTTAATTAAGCTATTATGGTTTTAAAGGCAAAAAAAAAAAAAAATAAGAAAACACCTTAAAATTAAACATTTAATTCATATGTTAATATTAACATGATTTTTTATTAATTCTAAAACCCATAGCTCTTTCTATTACTTCCCAAAGTTTGATTTAACATGCCATCAAATAATAATATTATCATAGGAGTGTACACTGAAAATGTTAAATTCCTTTATAAAAATTCATAATGCTTTTCCCTGCTTTCGCAATTGAATTTCTTTTACACTTATAAGAAAGCCTTCTCTTTTTGTTGTATCATCTAAAAGAGGTATGCCATTGAATCGCCTTCCCTAACCGCTTATGCCTCAGTGGAAGAGGATTCGATTAGTCATGCTGGGACTGGATGTCCCAGAGCACTGTGGTACCTAGAGGGGGCTTCCCCTTCTCCTCAGAGAAGGGAGGAGATAATGGGAGAGGGGTTTGTGAGGGCGGGACTGGGAGGAGAGGAGGAATGAGAGGGTATGGGGGAGTCAGGATGTAAAGTGAATAAACAGATAAACTATTGGAAGAAAAAGAAAAAAGAAAAGGCTACTACACCTGAGCATGACACGGACTAAGACCCAGCACACAGAAGACTGGGGCCTGAGGACTTTGAATTCAAGGCCAGCCAACATTACAGCTGAAACTCCGATCCATAAAACAAGAAAAAATACGAGGCACAAAAATTCCAAAGCCAGAACGACACTGCTGCACAGCTTCTTGGGCTTTCTAAGACACCGTGGTTCACAGAGATTTGTAAGTGCCCAGTGCCTCACAGCATGGCACTCATTCAATAAACGTGTCATGTGACCTGCCTGGGGAGATGCTCATAGTCTGTTAAATTTTAAGAGCCAGTGGTAGTATATAAGGTTCCTTTCATAAGATATATATATATATGTATGTATATGTATATATCATATAAATATATGTATGAGATATATTTATATCATATATGTGTTCTTGTTGTTTGGGTGATTTTATTTATTTTTAAAGCTAGTCTACAAAGTAATGGATTTCATTGTGGTGTTTTTAGACACCACACACACACACACACACACACACACACACACACACACACACAATTATACTTCGTTTTTATCCCTTGCCTTCTCCCCCTGCTCTCCCAATTCATTCCGCCCCTCTCGCTAGCTCCCTTCCTCTCTTCAAACAGTCCTCTTCTTGCTTCTGTAATGTTTCCCTCTTCCCTTTTTGTGATTCCCTTCTAGTTTCATGACCTACTTATCTCTCTGTCACACACACACACACCCCAGGGGGGGGGGGAGAGAGGAGGAGGAGGGAGAGGAAAAAAAGAGAATAAAAGTAGCGTACCCCTCTGTTAGCAGTGATCAGCTTTAGCGTTGTACATGTGTAACTGGCTGATCCTGTGTTCTAGACTGCTGTGTAGAAGGCATTATAATTGGTAATATAAAATACTTTGGGAGGTGCATTTCTATAGGTAAAACAGATGCTTCATTAAGAGAACATATGTACATAATGTATTACTTTTTACATTAGGGAGGATTCACATTGATCTCTTCAATTAGTCTATTGCTCACTTTGGGCAGAAAGAGAAGTCCCTTCTGGACAGGCCAGTCATAGGCCTGCGTCTCCATCGGAATCCTGTCTCTGTGAAGCACCCTCAGACCTGTGATTTCTCCCGGAGCCTTATTTGGTTCTCACATGTTTATGTTAGGTGTTCCAGCCTGTTCTTACAGCATTCCCTAGGGCAAAGTATATATTGCATCACTATGTCGTGCTGGCTCAGCTATGATGCTTCCCAGAACATCCATTTCTGGTTGTCAGTGATCCCCAATAGTGCTTAGAGGCTCAGTAAACAACTATCTAACGGATGAATACATTTATCTCCCTCATCAGAGCAGAATTTTTTTTTTTTTAAGGAAAGCCAGTTTGTAAGACTTTCTGTTGTGGTCTTCATATCAGCAGAGAGGGGGAAAAGGCCACTTGCAGCCAGGAGAGGCTAGTGCTGAGGATGGGCTTAGTCATAGACAGGGCGAATCAAAGAGTAGACGGAACAGATCGTCCAGAAACGGTCAAACTTGTGGTGGTTCCCCTGCAGGTCTTACATCAGGCAGGGAAAATAAAACACCTCAGTTCAGCCCTATTTTATTGCAACCAGTGCTGAACCACCTGAGTCTGGTCCAGATCATTTTACTTTAGCCATATTTAAGCACAGCACAATTTGGGAAAAAAGTATTAAGCTAATGATTAACTCAGTCCCAAGTGCACAACCATTTAAAACATGTTTACATTGAGATTTACAAAGCACATCTGGCTCCCCCACTCCCCCACCCTCCCAACCCCGAACAAGAATGAGACTATTGATTCAGAGATGGTATCCAAGATTTTAGGGTCTACAGAGTTTGACTGAGGTCAACATAATGCCTGTGGGTGTCAGTTTTGGTCTGGTTCTAATATAACATAAAAGTCACTTAAGCTGTTACACAAGTGATATCACTCATAAGGATGGGGTTTGTGGCCAGTAATGCTCAGAGTTTAAGGGGAAAGGGTCTCAGATAAGTCAGTTCTGGAGATACGAGCAAAGCCTGTCTTATCAGACCGCAAAGGATCACCAGGTCCTAAAACTACATTTTTACAACCAGGAAGAGCAGCTACACACTTCATCCCTTTGAAGAGGCACACTGTGTGTTTAACTTCCTAGGCCTCTCCAGTGCTTATCTGTGTGTGCAAGGCCTTTTTGCCTTCTACACAAACTAGGAAGTGTAATCAGATGAGCAATGAAAACAGGAGCTAGGAAAGCAGGGACCGTCATTTTACCATCCTTACCATAGGCCGCTGGATTCTTTCCAGCAGGACATGAACACTTTACCTGAGCCCATTACCAGCCATCTAGAGGCCAATCAATACCATGTAAGATTTGCCCCTGGCAAAATGAAACATCTCCACATTCTCAAGATCCCTGTCTTTGCATTATGTAAACAAATATTTAAAAGACAGGACTGCTTTTATCATTGCACTGCTTTCCCTGTGGCATCCGCAGAAGCCCCGCCTGACACATGAATTCTAGCATTCAGGCTGAGAACATTGCTGCTTAGCAATCTCAAAAGGACAATGCAGATGAAGAGCCATGGCAATTAGGCTGTGTGCACTGCTGGGCTAATGTCAGGAGTCTCTCTGACTCAGAGCCATCAAGGGGGCAGAAAGAGCAAATCACCCACATCCCCGGTGCTGTAAACCCACTCACACTCAGAAATGGCACAGGTGTTGTGACGATATAACTCTGAATCCAACCCCACCTCCAAGAGGCCTCAGAATAGGAGAGAGCCACCCACTGCCACGTCCTGCCCACACACAACAGCAGAGGCTTGGGCGTTCCAACTCAGGGCACATGATTGTTATGACTTACCATGGTGTTGCACAGGGAATGGGTACCAGAAGTGAGTCACTTCTTTCTAGCTTACTAATGCTAGCACCTGCTATTGATATCACAAAAGACCACGGAAGAGGAGGCTGGCAGAGTTCTTGCTTCAGTTATCACCTCTGGGCATAAAGGTAGAAAAAAGAATCACATGTCTCTTACTATTCTTCTAACCTGGGGAAATGGACCAAAATGAAGTATGGGCAAATTTATGCTTTGTCTGTAGAAAATCCTAAATCAAATACAAATGTTTAAAATAGAAAATCATGGCTCACCCTCTCAGCAGGAAAATATTAACGACTTCTTTAAAACAGACAGCAGGCATATGACACAGTGACTGCTAGTGGCCAAAGGAGATACATAGTAATGTCTATACTGTTGTTAAAATCAAATAATGTCAAGAAGTGGCTTCCTAAATTCAGCTTCCAGAGTAGCCTAAAATGGATTATTTGAAGGCCCTGTAAAGTGATAGCAGAGAGAATGTGAAAGGGCCACGTCCCTCAAACAAAGGGATTTGTAGTAGATAAGATTCATATTTTGACAAGCTTTGCCTAAGAGCATTCTCTAGTCTGTATGGCTGCCAACCAAAATTCTAGCAGAAAAGCCAAGATTACCAGTTTGAGGTATGGTTATAATTACCACTTTGAGGGGATGGTTATAATTGTGACTTGGCAGGATAGGGCATCCTCTATCTTGTATTCTCCCATCTTATATTCTTGCTGAGGCTGTTTTAGTTTTGACTAAAGTTTGATCTCTTTAATGGTAAATCCCTGTGGAACATTACCCAACTCTATTCTGGGAACCTGAGGGCAAGATGTTCCAGTTAACTCATTTTAGTTTCTAGTTAAACTGCCTGTTTGAACAAACTTCCTACTCCAGCTAATTGCTTGTCTTAGCTTCTGTTAAACTGACTGCTTGTGTAAAAGCTTCCCTGCAGCTGCCAAGTGAGATAATGTCTTTAAAGGCTTCTAAATACTTGGTGTTACACATAGGTCTTGAATACCTGAGTATAGTCACATCTAGCTTACAGTTAGCTATAAAATGTGTTTAAGTGGTCTTCTCTAGTGACCTTCCTGTAACAATAATGGCTGGCAATATAGGTCCTAACTCTAAAGGTCTAGTGTTCAAAAGCAGGCCAAACTATCTGGTGAGTCCCAGTGTCTGGAAACAGGCACAAAACCCAGGAGAAAAAAGGGAAATACATAGGGAAAAGACTCCAAATCTACTTAGACACTCTCTCAGATTCCTGCTGGTAACTGGGAAGGAGGTGTCTCCACAGAATATATGGAAAACCACAGCTGGGAAGATGGAAGGATGGGTAGGCATAACACATGCTACCACAAAGGCAGATACAAACTTTAGGTATCAAACTCTACTACTCTACTAACCAAGCATCTGGTTCTTCCTAGAGAGGCTCACCAAACACCTGGCTTTTAATTCAAACCAAAAGGACTTAGGTATTAATAACCTATGCCCCAAGACTAAGTGGACAGATGGAAACATGTAGTGAGAATATCCGCAGGAGAAAAGTGTGGAACAGAAGAAATACTTGATAAATAATCTAAGACAATGCCTGAATACACACCCCTAATGCTATAGTTGTGTGTATGTGTGTGTGTGTGTATGTGTGTGTGTGTATGTGTGTGTGTGCATGTGTGTGTGTGTGTGTGTGTGTGTGTGTGTGTGTGTGTGAGAGAGAGAGAGAGAGAGAGAGAGAGAGAGAGAGAGAGAGAGAGAGAGAGAGAGATGGACACAGACAGAGACAGATTGAGACAGAGATCATCTTGAAATAAGTCAGCAGGAAGCATAATGGATGGATGAACAGAAAATATTATGATTTGAATCTGAAACATCCCCCACTGGTTCGTATTTTGAATTTTGGCCTACAGCTGCTGGCACATTTTTGGGAAGCTATGAATCTCTTAGGACATGGGACCTCACTGAAAGAAGAAGGTTACTAGGGATAAAACTTTGAAGACTCTAGCTAGCCTGGGCTTTGTTTCTATTCTGGCTCTCTGCTTCCTAGTCTGGCTTGATGTGAAAAGGCCTCCATTGTACACTTCCAGTGTCATGAACTGGGTTTTTCACTCATGCCTTCCCTGCCAAGACAGCGGGTCAAAATAAAGCTTTCCTTCTTAGGTTGCCTCTGTTGGGTGTTTTGGCCACAGGAACACAAAAGAATCTAATACAGAGGGACAAAAATAATAATTTCATCAGACTCCCCACCAGAAGCCATGCAGAGAGTAGAGTAAAATATTTAAGGTATTAAAATAGTAATTAAAAAACCACCACAGTTAGTTACCCATCAAGAATATGTTAGGCAGAGAGGAGGAGAGGGCCTAACAGGTTGGCTGGCTCATGAAGGGGGCTGACATATAATTACCTTTGTGGAATGAGTTTTATAAAGAAAAAGGGCCTGACACTACAATCACCATGATCAGGCCTTGAGATAGGTAAACATTAGAAAGATTCACTATGTTACACTGCAGTCAACATGAAAGAGAGACTTAAAGGGAAAGAGTCCTCATTTTAAAACCTGGAGGTGGGTTTCATTAAGAGAGATAGTTTAGGGCTGAAGAGATGGCTCCACGGTCAAGAGCTTGGCTGTTCTTCCAGAGGACTCGGGTTCTAGGGGATTCACCACTATCTGTAACTCCAGTTCCAGGGGAGCTTTTGACCTAATTTTAGAAGATCACTTGTATCTAGAAATGTATTGACTTCTTCCAGATTTTGCAGTTTTTAGGGATATAAGTTTCCAAATTAGCCTCTCATGATTCTACCTCATTGAAATCTGAAGTGACTTCTCCCTTCTCATCTCTAATTGTATTAATTTGGGTCTTTCTCTGTCTTTCTTTTTTTCTTTCTTTCCCTTTTTCTTTCTTCACTTTGACTAAGGCTTTGTCAGTATTACATGTTTTTAAAAACCACCTCTTTGTTTTCCCACGAATTACTCTTCCAGTCTCCATTTCACTCATTTCTGCTCTGATTTCTATTGTTCCTCATCATCTAATGTCTTGAGGTTTGGCTTGTTCTTGGCTTTGTTGATGCCTTGTTTGTTTGTTTGTCTGTTTTGTTTTTATTCTTGGACCTTGAAGTACATTGGGATATTTGAAACCTTGCTAATTTAATAATGCATGTGCTCCTAGCTCTCTTCTTAGAGCTTCCTTAACCGTAGTCCAAAGGTTCTACTTGGTGGGACTTTGATTTTCATTTCATCCTAAGAGTATTTTAATTTCCTCCTTGATTTCTTCAACGACCCACTGGTCATTCAAAAGCGACGAGGGAGATAGCTGTGTCAGTAAAATCTTGCCTTGCAAGCATGAGAACCGGAGTCGGAGCTCCAGAATGCACATGACTCAAGAATAGTTCTTTTGAGACTTGCTTGACCAGATAAGTGAAGGTTTATGTTCATGCAAAACCTGAACTTGAATGAAGCTTAATTCATAATAGATACAAAGTAGAAAGCAAGATTTATTTCAATAGAGGAATGACTAATGACTTAAGACACGTGAAGAACTATGGAAGTCATCAAGGAAAAGGAAAATCCTGTTGATGTATACAGTGTTATGAGTCTGAGGTCATTCAGAGATTCACCAGGCTGGCCATGAATAAGTTTTAAACAAAGAATAGGCTTTATTCGGATACTGGCCCTGGGTGTACAACTGAGATTTGGGATTCCCAAGGTATAGCACCAACTTACATTAGTCAGGGCCTATAGAGGCAAAACTCACAAGGTTACGTACCTCCTGCTTTTGTACAATTAGGGGCAAACAAGCTTGTTGACAGAAGTGGACCACATGCTTTGTTATCTTACATGAAAAACCATTTCTTTAAAACTATGTAAGACCATACAATTATAAGAACAGCCCTCAGTACTCCAGGAAGTTATATGTCCTTGGGCAAGAGGGGCTTATGGGTTCGAGGCATTTTTGTTTTATAGATCTCTTAAGCACAGTAATTTAAACTTAAAACATAATGTTAGCCATCATATTCCCAACCAATGAATCTGTAGAGCTGTGGTGTGTGGAAAAAGTCAATGTCAAAGGCTTCAGTGCAGCCAAGCATTGTAGCTACACCTTCAATTCAAGCACGTGGAGGTAGGTCACCTATATAGTGAGTTCCAGATTAGCCAGGGCTACATAGTGAGACCCTATTTCCAGAGAGAGAGAGAGAGAGAGAGAGAGAGGAAGGAGGAGGCGGAGGAGGAGGAGGAGGAGGAGGAAGTGGGAGAGGATGGAGAGGGAGGGAGGGAGGGAGAAAGAGAGGAGAGAGAGAAAGATCTCAAAAACCTAACTCAGAGTCTCACACATGGTACTCAAGCACTTTAACATTGAGACTTATCCCCAGACCTACATAACCTTTTTCAAATGATAAAATTATAGAAATGGAAAGCAGATGAGTTCCTGTCAGTGGATAGAATGATGATGAGAGAGAAGTAGGCATTGCTATTAAAAGACAGCAGGAAAAGGCTTGTGCTGTTGGCAGTGTTTGGTATCTTGGATACGTCAATGTTAATATCCTGAGTATGTTTCTTTTCTTTTTCTTTTTCTTCTTTTTTTTTTTTTTTTTTTTTTTTTTTTTTTTTTTTTTTTTTTTTTTTTTTTTTTTTTTTTTTTTTTTTTTGGTTTTTCGAGACAGGGTTCCTCTGTGTAGCCCTGGCTGTCCTGGAACTCACTCTGTAGACCAGACTGGCCTCGAACTCAGAAATCCGCCTGCCTCTGCCTCTGCCTCCCAAGTGCTGGGATTAAAGGCGTTTGCCACCACTGCCCGGCTGGTGCTATATTTCTTAAAAGATTTATTTTTACTCATGTACGTGGTCTATGCACAAACATACACATACGTTTATGCACACACAGATATACCACATGTGACGGCTATTCTGGCTGTCAACTAGACAATATTTGGAAATAACTAAAACCCCCAAAGGGCTGGGCACACTCGTAATGGATTTTTGCTTAAATCATTTGAAGTAGGAAGATCCACTTCTCCTCTGGATCTTTAGAGTGGGAAGACATCCCCCTAATCCAGATCACTTAAGATGGGAAGACCCACCTCTAGTTTAGGCCACACCGTCTCTGGAAGCCTATGTAGAGGACATGGAAGAAGGAAGCCTCACTCTTTGCCCTCACTAGCAGGTCCATTCCTTCACTGACATCAGAGCCTACTCTGCAGAATTCTACTGTATACTGGAGACCAGCTGAGACATCCTTGAACTGAACAACTTCTGGATTCTTGGACCTTCCATTCAGAAGCAGCCACTGTTGGATTAGCTGGACCACAACCCAAGTCATTCTAATAAATCCCTTTATGTGTGTGTGTGTGTGTGTGTGTGTGTGTGTGTGTGTGTGTATACACATTCCATAAGTTATCTTACTCTAGAGAGCTCTGACTATTATACCACATCTAGGCAGGTGCCCTAGGAAGCCAGAAGAGTATGTTGGATCTCCTAGAGCTGGAGTTAGTGTTTTGCAAGGCACCTGGAATGGGTACTGGGAAGTGAAATCAGGTCCTCTTTCCAAAGAATACAAGGATATCTCTGTATTGTTTCTTATGTATGTAGCTGATACTCATCAGTATGTATCCTTAATCTATCTTTCTCTGTAAGAACCTATCTCATTTTTGTTGTTGTTGTTCCTGTTTTTTTTTTTTTTTTTTTTTCGAGACAGAGGGTTATTTTGTTTTGTTTTGTTTTCTATAGCTCTGGCTGTACTGGAAATCACTTTGTAGACCAGACTTATCTCAAGCTCAGCGAACTACTTGTCTCCTGAGTGCTGGGATTAAAGGCCTGCACCACCACACCCAGCTCCTATCTCACTTTTAAAAATGTTTATGACTTAGCTGCCTAATTTACTGCATTTCACTGTACAGAGGCAAAAGACCATTCCCAGTAAACAATGTGAACGATAGTTTAGTGGTGACACTGTGATTTCTTTTCTGTTTGCTTGTTTGGTTTGGTTTTTAAGACAGCCTTGAACTGGCCTGGAACTTACTCTACAGACCAGGATGGCCTTGAACTCATAGAGATCCACCTGCATTTGCTTTCTGGGTCCTGGGATTAAAATCAAGCACCATCATACTTGTCCTGTAATTTTGTATACATGCTTTTGTGTGTAACTTGAATAGGGCTCAGTTTCAAGTGCATTACACTATGTATCTACTTTCTAATCACATGTAGCCTTAGTTCCACAATCTGAACAGCATGCTTTGAAACATCAGAAAGAAGCCTGGGGTCTTGAGTAATTCTTCCTTTTGCTGCTTGCATTACTAGAGATTGTTGTTGATCAATGGCCATAAATAATGGCTCCAAGAGATGGGAAAGTAGTCACTTAATACGAAACTTTATGCTTTAAAAGTTCTATGTTGAGTACTGTAGGAATTTAAACCATGACTGGGTATCATTTATCAATAAACTGCAAAATCCTAAGACCATATCTAATAAGCAAAATAAACTAGAAAACTAAAGACATCTTAGAAGGGTCCTTAGTCAATGAAATTTTGCTCTAGTTGTGTAATTAATAATTTAGAATTTCATTATTTATTGAAACAATAATTTGGATTCTTTGCTTAAAAGATGAATTTACAATGTAATAATGAGGTGTTAAAAACATTTTTCATGATCTAGTCAGAATATTCTTTAATTTCACAATAAATGCATCAAGTAAAAAATTAGGATTGTTAAAACATAGACTATTAAAAGTAGAAGATCCTTAATAAATTTTTGTGCAACCATTTCTACATATAGAGGAGGAAACAGAGGCATTAAAAAGTGACATCACTGGCCCCAGTGTCTACCAATGGTTTCAGTTACTGTACATCCAATAAATATTATCCAGCGCCCTCTACTGTGGAGCACCATGAAAGATACAGTAAACAAAAAGCACAAAAAACTGTGCTTTATATTTTGTAGGAAGGAGAAAGTTTAAAAAAAAAAAAAACATACAGAGCCAGGGCCTAAAGCTTTACCTTGGTAAGTAAGGCAGATTCTTTCTCTGGGAAAGGAAAGAGAAATAAGATGGAGAGCAAGCACAAAGTGGCAAACACCTTGGCTGTCTGGGGCCCCACAAACCACCAAGACAGAGCAGGCACTCAGCCACAGAGCATGTTCCCAGGGAGACTAGAAAAAAGACTCAAGAAGAGACAGGAGTTTATCTGCTGGCTCCATCTGTTCCTGGAAAAAGGTATACCCCGTGGCCAAACCCTCCCACCTACTGGGAAAGACAAATGCCCTATGACCAGCTGCTTCTGTAAGTCTGGGAATGAACCAGATTGCCACAGGTCCTGTTGAGTTAGGCCTGGGAACCAGTGCTGGACAGAGGCAAGCATGACACTCAGGATAGAAGACAGACAGCTGGGCCCAGAGTCTGAGACACAGATGAGACCAAAAGAGTCTGAGGGGACACCCATCTACTCAGGAAACGTAAAGGGGAACAGAATACACCATGGAGAAGTTCCAGGAGACGGAGCTTATCTATGAAAGGAAAGGGAGGAGATTATATCTAAGAGACTAGGTAGGACACAAAGTATCTGTGAGAGGGTAGAGAGAACTGTACCAACCGGAACAAGCAGACAGAGCATATCCATCAGAGCAACCAGGGAACAGAGTGGACTCATGAACAGAAAGAGGGGTCAGCGTGTACCCAGAACAGGAACAAGAGCCCAGCAGAGATGGAGAGAGAAAGCATACAGGAGAGCCTACTGAGCACACTGGGAAAGGGGGATGGCACCGAACATGCAGGGAGGACAATGCAGGACCATGGTGTGACCCCTCAGAATACTGAATCCGCTGTTTCCTGCAAGGGGGAGTGTCTCCCATAATGACCAACTTCTTCAAAAACTAGAACTGATAGAATATAACAGACATGCTTGGGGCTATCTGTAATACTCTCCCCTCATACAGCAGACGACTCCAGGAAGATAACCCCAGGAAAGCCCTTGCCTGATTAGCATGGTCCCTCCTGGAGTGCAGAACATAAGCAGTGGCCAATCAATGACCTGTGTTTGTCGTGTGCACCAGTGGAGTTCTGATAAATAAGCAAACCCCTTCCTGGCTTCTGTTTGTTTTGTTTTGTTTTGTTTTTTTAATCTAGAAAAACAGGCCCTCTAGGGCTGGAGAGATGGCTCATCTGTTAAGAGCACTGACTGCTCTTCCAGAGGTCCTGAGTTCAATTCCCAGCGACCACATGGTGGCTCACAACCCCCTGTAATTGGGTCTGATGCCTTCTTCTGGTGTGTCTAAAGATAATGACCATGTACTCACATATATAAAATAAATAAATCTTAAAACAACAACAACAAAACTCACCAAAAAACAGGCCCTCTGGCCACTATTTCACAGCATTAGGTTTGGGTATATAGAGTAAAGGTCTCCCCAAGTGACCATCCTGACTATGGTTCAAATCAATTTAAAAGAAATTTAAAAGCTACATTCATTGTTGTGTGTGTTCACAAGTGTGGCTGAGCATGTGTGTGGAAGCCAAAGTTCACCTGGTTGGAGTTGCCTCTCTCTTTCCATTGTGTAGCCGCTGGGGAAGCCAAAGTTCAGGCTTGGCAGCAAGTCCTCTTATCGACTAAACCATCTTGCCAGCCCCTTGAATCAATTTCTGTGTGCCTCCCGACTTGCTTTTTAGGTTAACATCACATAAAATGTGATATGCCATAACTAACACACTGCAACTGGAAAGTTCTAGATGCCCACCATCATCAATCTTGCTGGTTGTGGGATAAAGTGAACATGTTGGTTAGTCTTTTGTCAACTTGACACACAAACTAGAGTTATCTGAAAGGAGGGACCCTCAATTGAGAAAATGCCTCCATTAGATCCAGCTGTAAGGCATCTTCTTAATTAGTGATGGATGGGGGAGGGTTCAGACCATTTTGAGTAGTACCATCCCTGGGTTGGTGGCCCTGGGTTCTATAAGAAAACAGGCTGAGCAAGCCATAGGAACAAAGCCAGTAGGCAGCACCCATCCCTGGCCTCTGCATCAGCTCCTGCCTCCAAGATCCTCCCCTGTTTGAGTTCCTCTCCTGACTTTCTTTGGTGATGAACAGCAATGTAGAAGTGTAAGCTGATTAAGCCCTTTCCTCCCCAACTTGCTTTAGTCATGGTATTTCATTGCAGCAATAGAAACCCTAACTAAGACAGTGAGTGAACCAGATGCCAGGCTTTTCAGGGTCTTGCCAGAACAAGCACACAGAGATATATTCCTATGTGTTGTAGAACTCAGCTCTCCAGCCATGATGCAGCAGTTATCATCTTAATTGGAGCAGCCACGATTACCGCACAAGTCCCTCACAAGATCAGACCAGTTGCCATTCCCTCAGAGGCATGGGGGCAGGGTCACCAGATCCTCAGCTAGGGTTACAGCCATTTACTCCTCCTGGCCCTGGCACCAGCTGCACATGATATTGAGAAATGCTGGGGTCCACAGAGATGGAAGGTGACTGAAGGGGGGACTGCTGTGTTTCCGCTCGGGTGGAAGGGTATCCTGGAACCATACAGCTCTGAGGGGAAAAGGTATACCAATGGAAGGGCATCCTGAGACAAAGGAGCCCAGGAACCACAGAGCTCTGAGGTGGGACAGTGTCCCAGAGGACGGGCATTCTGAGACACAGGAGCTCAGGAACCACACAACTCTGAGAGGAAGCCTCCTCAGCAGAAGCCTTGTTATTCCCAGGGGAGAATCTCCCCAGCTAAGGGGAGGATCTCAGGAGCCTCAGCCCCACTCCACTTCTTCCCTTCCTCTTTTCATTGATTGTCTTCTTCCGATGAGTCACACCAGGCAGCAAATCTCATGAAAGAGATTTAGGGTCCAGAGTGTGGAGGGACGAACCTAGAAATGGCTGCCCTCTGCTTCCAGGAGTAGGTAATTGGACAAGAGCAGGGCTTATATAGGACTCTTAGGGGGGGGGAATCTCTTAGGAGATTTTCAGGACAGATTTCCAGATTGAGGATTGGTGAAATTTCAAGTCCTGAGCTTGGGGAGCTCAGGGACTGGCGGTTTGTTTTGTTTTGGTTTGTTTGTTTGCTTGTTTGTTTGTAGGAAGCTCAGGGATTGGTGGGTTTCCCTGTGGCTTTTCTTCACTCCCTTTTCCCTGAATCAGGTTCATAGGTTAGGATGGGAAGTCCTTCCTGGCCACAGGCAGCTTTGTCTAAGCAGCATCTCTGTGGGGGCAGCTCCCATGGTGGTATTTCAGGAAAGCAGGAGGCTGAGGCAGGAAAGGAGAGGCGCCACTGTGGACAGCTCCTCATGCTGGCAGCAAGCTGAGGTGTCCTGGTGCTGCTACTTTGACAGGAGTCGCCATTTTGACAGCTCCTGTTGGGGTATTTTAGAGTGGCCATAGGCTGGGGCAGGGAGGAGGGGCTGATCAATAAACCCCCCGGGGAGGGACAGGAACAACTGCTTCTATGCAGCTTTCAAGAGGCTGACTCTCATACCAGGCTGGAAGTTTAGTCATGCTCTTCTATAGTCACCCAAGTTGCCGAAATAAAGATCAATAAACCCTTTGGCTCACTAAACTGGACTTGAATGGTTTGGTTACTCTAGTCTATAGTTGGTGCCCTATTGGTTGAAGGGAGTGTATATATATCTACTCAGGAAGTTAACAGAACACCATGAGCACACAGACATCAAAGAATGGGCAAGAGATGGACCTGAGGGCAGAGACAGGACAAACATTTCTCTTAAAATTAAAAA
Organism: Uromys caudimaculatus; assembly: GCA_028551405.1. Classification (NCBI taxonomy): domain Eukaryota; kingdom Metazoa; phylum Chordata; class Mammalia; order Rodentia; family Muridae; genus Uromys; species Uromys caudimaculatus. The sequence goes on from CM052715.1 coordinate 57,134,761, forward strand.
TGCCATCCACAAAACAATAGGCAGTCTGTCATTTGCTTGAAAATAGTCATTTTTAAAATTAATGCCTTCATTATTCTCTTTGTACTTTATCAATTGCAGGTTGAGGCCCGCTCCTTTTAACATAACTGTAGCCATTTTGTATTTAGTCTCCATTTTGCTCAAAAGGTGAAAAAAAAAAAAAGTTTAGTTCTCAGATTCTGATTCCTAGAAGTAATCATTTGTAGCTGACACTGAAAAATTCTCCTAAAAGGTCATAAAACTATGTAGTGCTCCTACCCTGTTATCTTAGCGCTCCGGAAAATCCCTAACCACCACCTCGCTCACTAAAAGCCAGCTGATAATACTTTGACTAGTTAGACAAAATGTAAAACTGCTCCCCACCTGGCCTTCTGACCTTCTGAACTTGATTAATCCTATGAAAAGCCTGCCCTAAGAACCAACCAGGGTCAGTTTGGCTATCCAGTCCTCTGTGACCCTGACCAATCTGTCTTGGGGGGGTGGGTGTTCAATAATCTATTCTTGCTTGACTGAGATGAGTGTTTGTGAGGTTTGTGAAGCAATTCCGGACCCCAACACCAAATTCTTAAATGAGCATAACTGATAAAATATATATAATGATAAATAAATGGCCCAAAGTTTCTTGCAGCTGGCAGAGTGCTTGCCTCTCATTTGTAAGGTCCTGGGTCCTAGCACCACAAAAATAATATTTTTTTTAAAAAAGCCTGTGTCTGAATATGCAGGGCCTGTCATTCACTCTGGCCATCACAGTAATGGTACACATTTTGTCTCTACTACAGGGATGAGCCTGGCACGCAGATGGCACACTATTAATAGACCAGACAACCTCCCCAGGCACAGAAGAGGAACATGGCAAAGTTCTTACAATCCAATTAGCATTTTCTTGTGACCCCTTTTAACTTGTTCACAGGTTATCATTTTCATTTCACTAGGAAAAGCTGTTTTCTTCTATAATACACCCAACATACTGATCCCAAATGTGCAGGGCTTTTCCCCCAAAGGAATCAACTCTCCAAAAACCCAGGTACCAGCCAGGTATCCCACAATTCAATGCTAACACTATCTAGAGTTAGTGTAGCCCCCTGATTAAAAGCACAGTCCTACAAGACGACCCCCACTTCAGATTACATCACAACTAGTGGGTCCCAGATTACTCACACTTCAGTCCTACTTGGCTACTATGATGGCTATTCCTGCTTGTCAACTTGCCTATATCTGAAATGAACTATAATCCGGAAATGGAAGGCACGTGATCCACAACTCGAGGCAGGAAGCCAACCTGCCTTTGACGTGGATCAACACGTGCCTTTAACCCAGATCGTGAGGCACAGTGGCTATGCTTGTAACGATGTAAAATGAAAAGGAATTAAGGGGAAGTTTAGGTCCAGGTGTGGTGGTACAAGCCATTAGTCTCAGCACTTAGAAGACAGGGTATGCAGATCTCTGAGTTCAAGGCCAGCCTAGTCTACAGAGCAAGTTCCAACACAGTCATGCTTAGGAAACTATCAAAACCAGACAGCTGGTGAAGATCTAATTGAACAACAGGGCCATATCCCAGCCCAGCAAGCAGCAGAACTTGGCAGCTTCGGCCACATGGTTCTGGCCTTAGAGTCAAGAAATCCCTCTCTGCAACTAAGTTGCTGAGGCCAGATGTGTGACAGGGGTGTCCCTGCATGGAGGCCCAGAGACGTCATTGCATGTAGCTATGAAGATGAAGCCTGGATTGCCTTGGAGACCCTAAAATGTTAGAGATGCCATGCCAAGGAAAGCTGATAGCAGAACCAGTGCAAAAGAAAGAGGCGTGTTGCAGTCAGCAAAGCTAAAAGGCGTTGGAGATCTGAAGAACATTTGACATCAGACATGAAGATGCTAAGATCTTACTTTGGTCCAGGATTTCCTCACTGTGCTCCCTTCCCTACATTTTGGAACAGTAATGTATATCCTGTGCCATTATATCTTAGAGGTATGAGATCTGCTTTTTTGATTTTGATATTATAGGGGATTACATTTAAGAGATGGCACGAATCTCAGAAGAGACTTTGAACTTTGGACTGTGATAGACTATGGGGACTTTTGAAGTTGGACTAAATGCATTTTGCATTATGTTACGGGCATAAGCCTATGGGGGCCAGGGAGTGGAATGTGGTGGTCTGAATAGGAGTGGCCTCCATAGATTCATGTGTTTGAATGCTTGGCCATAGGGCGTGGCACTATAGAAGGTGTGGTCTTGTTCAAAGAAGTGTTTCACTGTGGAGGCAGGACTTTGAAGTCTTAAATACTATGTCCTGTGTCTCCCCCTGGCTGCCTTCAGATCCAGAGTCCTCCAGGGCATGTCTGCCTGTCTGCTTGCAGGCTGCCTTGCTTCGCACCATGACGATAATGAACTAAAACCTCAGTAACTGTGAGCCAGCCCCCATGAAGTGTTTTCCTTTATAAGAGTTGCCTGGGTCATATTATCTTTTCACAGCAAGGAAACACTAAAACAGCTACAAATCAAAATTCCTATAACCTATTATGATTAGCTTTAATAGCGACTTGCCATAGATAGTTACCTGAAACACTGTCCGGATCGCCCTGACTGAGGTGGGAAAGCCCACTCTAGTTGTAGGAAGCACCTTCTGCTAGTAGTCCAGATTTAAAACGGATGTCAGCAGGAACACCATCTTGACTTTTGCTCAGCTTGTCTTCTCGCCACTAAATCGATTTGCTGTTGCTGCTGCTGTTCCCTTCACCAGCATTTCCAAGTGTTCCCCATGGACTAAGGACCAGTAGCTCTTGGCAGATTGGACTACTGAGGCATTCCACCTTGTGAACTAACTACTGTTGTTGCCTTTTCATACTGTAGGACCACTCTGATCATTGAGGCAACCAGCTTCAAGAACTGAATAACTTGGCTTCACAGCTTCTCCTGATTTAGCTGTTATACCTATTTTAAAACCAAATTAATTGAAGTACCCAGCCTAGCTAATTCCACTTTGTGCTCAGACTCCATCTTATGTCCAGCATGCCCTTAGTTTGAACTTAGTAACCAGAAAAACCACAACTTGTTCCAGGAACTAAGACACCCACAAGCAACAGCCACTCTACCCTTGGTGCCAGGAAACGCCCAATGACCGGGGCAACAACTCACGTTAATCACAACTGCACATAGCAAATTAAAATTGTCACCAGCCAAGCTATAATTTGTGCAAGCTATGATTTCTGAAATGTCAACCAATCATGTAATTGCTAAGTTGGAAAGCCCCTCCCCCTGCTTAAACTGTATAAAAAGGCAAGGCTGACACTAGCTCAGCACCTTCCACACCCAGCCACTGCGTTGGAGAGGTTGGCGAGGTCCAAACCTGAGCTTGAATAAAGACTTCTGGTGGTTTAGAGTGATCTGTGGGAACCCCACAGTCTGGGCGTAACATTAATAAATTCATATATGTATGTTTTCATCCTGCTGGTTCTGTTCCTCTAGAGAACTCTAATATAATCCCCACCCCCACCCCCAGTTATGAGTTTGGTAATTTTGCTAGGACAACTTAAAAAATGCAGGCAAGAAGTGGACTTGGCTTTAAGTACCGTGATGGTTTGTATATGCTTGGCCAGGGAGTAGCACTATTTGGAGGTGTGGCCTTGTTGAAGTAGGTGTGTCACCGTGGGTATGGGCTTGCCCTAGCTGCCCGGAAGCCAGTATTCTGCCTTCAGATGAAGATGTAGAACTCTCAGCTCCAGCTGCACCATGCCTGCCTGGACGCTGCCGTGTTCTGCCTTGATAATGGACTGAACCTCTGAACCTGTAAGCCAGCCCCAATTAAATGTTGTCCTTATAAGAATTGCCTTGGTCATGGTGTCTGTTCACAGCAGTAAAATCCCAACTAAGACAAGTACATACCGAGGTATCACAAAGCACACGATCAGTAGTTGGATGAATAGGCTGCCTCAAAGGTCTCCAGCACAGGAACGTCTGTCCGTGCAGAGTTGGGGTATACCACTTTCCTGGCACATCAATGTATTTTTCAACCAGGAAGCTCCCCAAAAGTAAAGCTCTCACAGATAAAGATGAAGCCTGTTGACATGATCAACCATCTCCAGCCCCAGCAAGCAGCAGAACTTGGCAACTTTGGCCAAGTGGTTGTGGCTTTAGAGTCAAGAAATCTCCCTCTGCAACTAAGTTGCTGAGGCCAGATGTGCAACAGGGGCGTCTCCTTCCCCATCTCTGGGAGCAGAATGACTCCAAACTGAAACCTTTGAGTCATCTCTTAGTCTTGCTGGTAACCAGTGCCCACCTTGAAGTCACCCAAGAATCATCTCACTAGAATCAGAGCAAAAAGATGTTCTGATCAGGGAAAACTCTCAGAGGCGTTTGAGAGCTACAGCCGAGACTTGGGTTCAGCACAAGATGCGCCCTATCACTTAGGACGTTACAAGGTGTTTACAAACTCTGAACGGGACCCAGAAGTGAAGTTGTCATACATGTTATACCATGACATGACAACATCTCAATGCACTTCAGTCCAGGCTGAAGCCTCCCGGCTTACACTGAACGCATTTTAAGCAAGCTGTTCCCTATGGGCACGTGGAAAACCAGTAATCGGACTTTACAACACCAAGAACCTGGGTGTCCTCCATCTTTTCCAACATCGTACTCATGAGGTATCTCATGGCATCTACACTTAACAGAATAGACATGCTTTCCACTGTACGCCTCTTGCAGACGCTTGACAGGGCAGTGCTTGAGTATTTATTGAAAGGCAGTGATTTTTTTAAATTAATTTTTAAGTAGCACACAAAGACATGAGTCCCATCACTACATGTAATGTTTCTTGTGGCATCGTCCTTTATTCTAATCCACCTCCTTCCCGTGTGCTTGCTGTCCCTTCCCGGACTGGTTCCTGGTTCCCAGACAACCCTTCCTTCTGATCTCCTATCACAGCGGTCCACTGCCTTCTCTGCTCCCCTTTCTTCGTACTTCTCAGGATCCTCCTTCTGGTCTCACGATGGCCCACACTCTTACACACATACGGGATCACATGAGACAGAGTTCGTCTTTCTGACTTTGGCTATTGTGTCTGTTGTGAGCTCAGCTTCATCCACGTTCCTAAAGGCAGTACATTTTGAAAATATATATGCTTTATCCAAAGTTTTACTTCTGTAACAAACAAGGCCAGGCAATGGAGAAGCTAAAAACATGTATGAGATTTCAAGACTACCCTCTACACCCTACTGCCAATGAGTCCCAAGTCTTCAAAAGCCTCAGGTTATGACATATCGGGTAAGTCCTCCCCCTCGGACCTCTGACAGCCTCTGGCAATGCCGCAAAATGTTCATGATCACAAGAAACCTCTTGTCAACTTTCAAAGCCGTGAATTCCTTTATGTCAGCTTCCACGATGAAATAATGACCTGAAAAGAGAAGCGCCAGGCTCTAATTGTCATGTGGCCAACTCTCCAGTAAGTCTTTACGGTGTCCCCTTGTGAACGGCTGAGTCCCTCTTACTGTCCCTCTCCGACTACAAAGCAGGCGGTGCAATGGTAATCCTGCTATAATAGTGTCACGTCTACAAGGGCCACAAGACATCCCTGCTGACGTCGGGGACACCCTAACCGCCCACCCAGACATTCTGTGGGAACCCACAACAACTCTATCAGCTAACTAAAGACCTCAGATGAGCCAAGAACTCTGTCCAGCTTGCAAAGCGGGACAAGGGTGTTGTGGGGACGGAAGCCAGCCAAGCTGCCGAGCGCGTGGTGATGTAGCTAGCTGTCCAGGACCCACCGCGAGGGGCAGCAGTTTCTAGAACAGCTGCCGCCCTCACTGTGATTCCCCAGCAGCCGCCACTGTCGTCAGAGTCCATCACTTTACCTTTCGTGTCCTTTGTTTCTTCATTAATAAATCTTTGGTAGAGATTTCTCTTCACAGAGCTCATAGATGCTTTTGATTGATGTATAATCTTATATTTACTCACTACTGCCTTGTTAATTTCCTTAACAACATCATTAATTTGACAATATGTTAAACGGGATTTCATGTACCTGTTTTTTAAAAAAATATGTAGTTATTATTTTTTGAGTTACTTTATATTTATTTATAAATATCTATAAATATATAATGTAATATATTTAAAGATTTACTTTTGCTACTTTTTAAAACAAGATAAAATATAACATAAAACAAAAACATATTGGAACTGGATAAACAGAAGGAAAAGAGTCCAAAAACAGGCAGAAGAACCTGAATGCTCGCACACTCAGGTGTCCCCTAAAAACACTAAACTGGATGATATATGTATATATACATATACACATATATATGTGTATATATATACGTGTACATATACGTATATATACGTGTATATACATATATATATATATATGGTGTTTTGAATGGCACTATTAGGTGTGGCCTTGTTGAAGGAAGTGGGTCACTGTACTGGCGGGCTTTGAGGGCCACTAGTGCTCGAGTTTTGCCCATTGCAGAAAAAAGAGCCTCCTGGCTGCCTGCAGAAGTCAGTCTCTTCCTCGCTGCCTTCCAATTAGGACGCAGACCTCTTGGCTCCTCCAGCACCATGTCTGCCTTCACACTGCCCTGTTTCCCCGACATAACAATAGACTGACCCTCTGAAACTATAAGTCAGCCCCAATTAACTCTGCCTTTGTAAGAGTTGCCTTGGTCATGGTGTCACCTCACAGCAATAAAACCCAAACTAAGACAATATACGCAGAGGACCTGGTGAAGATCTGCATATGCACACTTAGTCTGTGAGTTCAGGTGTGCTTTGATCATGCTGACTTAGAAGGCTTTGTTTTCTTGGTGCCCTCGGTCCCCTCTGGCTCTTACACTGCCAGCTCCTCCTCTTCTGCAGGGTTCCCTGAGCCCTCAGGAGAGGGATTTGACTGAGACATGTCATTTAGGGCTGAGTGTTCTAATGTACACAGTTATTCTTTAAAAATCATCACACAAACTTTTCCTTTGAGAAATATATTTCTTCCTTGATGACACTATTCCCTGCAAACTGGGAACATACATAAAATGCAGAAGTTTCTACAAGAAAAGTGGCAAGCACCAAACCACAAAGTAACAGTACAAGCTGGTCATGGTAGCACACACCTTTAATCCCAGGGCTTAGGAGGAGAGACAGGTAGATCTCTGTGAGTTCAAGGCCAGCCTGTCTACATAATGAGTTCGAGACAAGTCCGGACTACACAGTGAGACCATGACACAAACACTTCCCAGCCTTTTTACTTCAACACACTACTAATCAAGACACACGGCTGCTAAGCCATAAAGCTTGGTTGAATGTAGCTAGTCTCTGCTACTTCCTGGGTTCTTCTTTCTCCCACCCTTTACTCCCCTGCATCCGCTTCACCCCCTAACACTAGATAGAGAAAGAAGGAGAAAGAGGAGAAAGAGATTCCTGAATCTCATTTTTTTTCCTACCCACTCCTCCCAGTTCCCAGCCCAGCCCCTTCCTCAGTTCCCCAAGTCTGCTTAAACAGCCCCTCGCCAGTTTTCCAGTATTAGCAGCTCCAGCTGTTCTATCTGCTCAGCTCGGGTTCTCCTGGCTCAACTGTATCCTAACAATATCTTCTGCACCAACTGCCTTCTCGTCTCACTCTGCTGGCTAATCCTTCTCAGTCTTAGCTGACTTTTTAATATCTGATCCCGTTCCCAGAAATCTAAGAGGCAACCAACACTGAAGGTCATCGGGACAAGTAGTTCTAACAGCTAAGAATTCTTAAAGAACCAGTTGACTAGCAGCTGGAGATCCTTTAAAGGGCCAGGTGCACGAGATAAATTACACTACAGTTGAATATTAGAGTTTACACTCAGTACTTACGAAGGAACACCATTGAACTCATCCGTAGTTATAAAGTGCATTTCCTTAATAACTCTCTGCTCTTTGGGAGGCTTCTTTGGCAGTACAGGCTCCTCAACTGTAACTGACTCTTTAGGATCCGGATCTGGCTTGTGAACCCTACACAGTAGAGATGAACATGCAGACAGGCAAGTGTCAGAATTAAGCAGCGGACTGAACATGTTTTTTAAACTGGAGGGAAAAATCTGTAAATGTGTGACATATCCTTGTTTAATAATTTTATAGCCACCTTTTCTTTGTATCTCTACCCCTTGGTTATGAAGATCTCAATTATAAGAGGAATTTTGAAAATTAAGTTAGTAAATCTTCAGAGTATGGCTGTTTTCATGTATAGACCCAACCATGTCCTACACAGACTGTACACCACACACCTTCACCAGTATTCCCATTTGCGTCTCAAAGTCAACGTGTGTAAAGCTGAGCTCAACGCCAAACACCTTTCCTTTTTCATTTCCCTAGCTCTGGACCGGAAAACACCAGTCTTCTTCCGTGAACCCTAGTGTATCCTGTTAGTCGCTACTATTCTGTCACTAGCTATCCCAGACTCAGCAAGAGCCATGGGCCACCCTTGAACTTGTTCTATAGCAAATAAGAGTCTAGAAATGCACAGTAGAGAGGTTGTTTAAGTGCCCAGACAGAAGAGGCGTCTGCTGCCATAATGCACAAACTATTCCAAGAAAAAAATACCAGATCAGGAAACTATAGATCTAACACAGAAAGAAGCAGAGGAATTCCCTGGAAAGACAACAGCTGGACATGAGACCCAAGCACAACAAACATAACAGGTTATTGTGGGCGGTCAATAAAATTTGGCCTACTCTGCCTTAGCTGCGTAGTAGAATTATAGCAGGAATTACAGTAAAGACAAAGTGATGGTGCCATACTTTGGTGAATACCAACATGACCTTCATCATTAACTGGCTGAATTTTCCCTGAACTTTCTCTTCTTGACCATGTACTAAGGACATGCCTGGTAACTCCCACATGCCCTGCTGACTGAATCCACTTCAACCTATTCAAAACCTCAGCTTTGACCTGGCTGGATGACTGAAGCTGGGTTACAACAGTTCTGTTATGCTGGCCACACTCCTCTGGCTATCCACTGACCAGTCCACTATATAGTCTGACTGTTGACCACGAGGCCTCTTTCCTCTAATACTCAGCCGTGACTTTCTTCAGCAGTGCTCTCTCCTTGTAGGGAAATTCTAAGCATTACAAGGCCAGAACAGAGGTTACCTCTACTGCAGAGGGAGGGCTGCATTAGAAGCATTTTAAGGTACTGGTTATATCCTATTCTAAATTTAGCTCATACATATATAGATATTGATTTACTATTCTTTAAATTTTACATATACTACCATAATCACTTTTCTCTATATATATGCTACACTTCAAAAATTAAGTTAGCTATGGAGCGTTTGTACCTGCTGAAAGCACCTGTTAGAAACAACTTTGGTGTCAGGACTGGGGAGATGAAGCAGAGATGGGGGTGCAGAAAGGTGGGGGCACACCAGAGAGACTCGTAGAGACAAAAAGGATAGACAGAAGACCTAATTCAGAGCCAGGCAATGTGAACAAGGCAGAGGAAAAGACACCAAGCCCGAGGGACATACTGGATAGCTGGCAGCAGAGAGAACAAAGAGCAGTGAAGAGCCCGCCTAGGCAACACGAGCCATAGGTCTGCCTAGGCAACACGAGCCATAGGTTTACCTAAGCAACACAAGCAATAGGTTGGACACATGGGTAACAAAAGAACCACTGAGTTCGGCCTTGGACCTGCCAAATTTGAAAGAAAACAGCTCCCTCACCAGATTTCCAGCAGGCCACAAGAATCCCGGAACTAGATGCCAAGACTAGAACTCGACACTTCAGAGCACTGACACCTGGGGTCAGGTACGCAGAAGCCCAGGAGGGGCAGAGGAAGAGGACACAACTACATCTGAGAAATGCAGGATGACAGCCAAGGAGACAGGGCAGTATGGAAAAGGAACAAGGTGGTGAGCAAGGGAGACAGGCACGGGGCTGAGGAAGGACTTAGCTCCCTACAACTTTCAAGCCATCATTCTTACAAGAGTAGTGGCAGTGGTAGCTGAAGGCCAGGCACAAGGGCTTCTGGGAGAGTGGCAAGGGTAAAGTTGATGGCTTCTCCAGTTGTTTCTCAGGGCTCACAGAGCTTACCTTACCCTAAAGGCAGTGGTTACTCTGGTTCTCAAGGGTCAAGGGAGATACTACCCAGAGGTCAAAATCCTGGTGATGACAGAAACCTTTGCTGTCAATCTGGCAGGAGGCAGAAGACTGGTATCTAGTGGAAGGAGACCAGTGATGCCCTCAGCACCCTATTCTGTACTCACAGCAAAGAACAGCCTGGCCAAAGCTGGGAGGAGTGAGGACACCGGGGAAGATGGGGAGGGGCGAGGACACCGGGGAAGACGGGGAGGAGTGAGGACACTGGGGAAGACGGGGAGGAGCGGGGACACTGGGGAAGATAGGGAGGAGCGAGGACACTGGGGAAGACAGGGAAGTACAGCTTCTACTGCAAGAGACGAGAAACTGAATGAACACTTTTTAAAAAATCAAGTAGTTGACAGAAAATGACTGAGACATTTGTTTCCATATATACCCCCAGACAGCAAGAATCAGCAAAAGTCTACTTACAAGCTCTGGGTCACCGTCACTTGAGGCAAATGGGAAGGGACGTGCTCCTTGAGATGCTCCACATCGTTAAATTCTTCCTTAAGAGATTCACAGAGCTCCTAGATTTTAGAGATGCATGTGAGCAAGACTTCTTCCTCTACACGTGATGTGTGATGTAAGGCACAAACTCGGGAAAGGCCATGACACTCAGTTCTGGAAGCACCAAAGGCAGCAGCACATGGCTGTCCCTAGAAGATGGTATCTTTCTCTACTGCATTTTTCTTTCTTAGAGAACAAGCACTAACCAACCACATTATAACTGTGAGACTAAGATGGAGTTTAAGTCTTTCCCAAACATGTTAACCTTGGCAAGCATCTAAGAAACAGATGAACCATTGATGGTTTTTGATTTAGCAAACCGCTCTGACGAAGTTAGCACATGCTCCCCAGTGCTACCTCTGCAACAGGGCCAGAGCAAGGTCAACCCAGGTGAGAGGCATTTTTCATACGTTTCTGATTTTTGAGTTTAAGTTTAGGTTTTTTGTTTGGTGTGTCTCAGTGTCTGTATGTAGGTGTCTGTGTGCAGTGTGTGAGAGTACATATAGCGTGTGTACAGTATGTATCTGTGTACAGTGTGTGGGGTATATACGGCGTGTGTACAGTATGTATCTGTGTACAGTGTGTGGGGTATATACGGCGTGTGTACAATATGTATCTGTGTACAGTGTGTGGCGTGTATACAGCGTGTGTACAGTATGTATCTGTGTACAGTGTGTGGGGTGTATACAGCATGTGTAGTATGTATCTGTGTGCACTGTGTGGGGTGTATACGGCGTGTATACAGTATGTATCTATGCACAGTGTGTGGGGTGTATACAGTATGTATTTTATTTAATTTCTACTAGAACTGGGGAGAAAGAACCCATGCCTAGAGAAAGCTTCCTGCTCCTGGCTCTCAATCATCATGCGACCAGACTTGTATTCCGGTGAACACACACTGGGCTCCCATCTACACCTTTTTTTTTTTTTTTTTTTTTTAAAAGATTTATTTATTTATTATATGTAAGTACACTGTAGCTGTCTTCAGACACCCCAGCAGAGGGCATCAGTTCTCATTATGGATGGTTGTGAGCCACCATGTGGTTGCTGGGATTTGAACTCAGGACCTTTGGAAGAGCAGTCAGTGCTCTTACCCGCTGAGCCATCTCTCCAGCCCTCCCATCTACACCTTGAGTTCCAGGAAAGATGAACACTCACAGATCAATACTGTTCTCCATTTTGAATCTATGACATTTTTCTTTTCAAGAACTAAATTATGTTCGTAGCCACGATTTCCAATTGGGGATTACATTAAGCTTAATTATGCCCATCCCTAGAGCTGAGAAGTCTTCTCAGACAAGGACTGCAGGCTGGAGGGGACCTGAAGCTCCCTTCTCAGGCTCAGTGAGCACTGCAATGCTCCAACAGCCACACGAGATAATCACGGTGCAGGCTGTTTTCCTCATTAGGAAAGCACACAAACACTCTTACTAGCTGACGTTAATTAGAAGACATATTTAACAAAACATGCATGTGAGTGAAGTCCAAGCTTTTCTTTAATGGGGGGTGCCTATATTTGATAAAAATGAGGAAACAGGGCAGCTAAGAAAGTTATTGTCCTTTATATTTATAGAGAACCCTGAGACTACAAGAGCTGACATGGCTTTCTCTGGGTGGCAGAGAAGACCAAGGTGAGGACCCACTCAGCGTTCCCCCAAGGCATCATTTGTTTATATTAAACCTACAAAGAATTCTTTTTTTTTTTTTTTTTTTGGTTTTTCGAGACAGGGTTTCTCTGTGTAGCCCTGGCTGTCCTGGAACTCACTCTGTAGACCAGGCTGGCCTTGAACTCAGAAATCCACCTGCCTCTGCCTCCCAAGTGCTGGGATTAAAGGCGTGCGCCACCACTGCCTGGCCAAAGAATTCTTTAGAAAATTTACTTTCTAGTGAAGTTCTATGCTATTGGCCGTTAGCATGAAGAAAGAAATGGCTGCCATTCTTAACTCTGTTACGTTGAGAACACAGTGTTACTTTACAGACTAACAGTTTACAAAGCCATAAACACAAACATAAAGAATCCTTACAAATGACCTGGTGACAAGAGTTTCTGGGTTCATTACCTTCTCTTTTCACATTAGGAAAGCATTACCTTGAGTGAACTGCTAGTCTGTTCTTGATACTGAATTTCCAATTCAAATTTATTTAGAAGCTCATTTACTGTAACGATCTCATCTCCTATTTTACTTAAGGTGGTCTTCAAGGCAGGGTCTTGGCCTATATAAAGAGAAAATGGAAAACAAAGTATATATAAAACTCAAACATGCAAGTCCCATGTGAACTCTCAGAACAGACATCTACAACTCAGAGAAACACTTGAGTGGAAAAAGGACAAATTCTTCTTCATTTAAGACCTGTCCCCACAGGTAATCTTAAATTGTCTGTCTTGTTTTGTTGTTAATGTACTACGAGTTCTTGCTATGCAGTAGCCCAGGCTGACCAGGAACTTAAATCCCCCTGCCTCAGCTTCCTCGGGGCAGGGCTTACAGGTGCATGCCACCAGGCCTGGCCTAACTTTCATTTCCAAATAGCATGGAAAAGAAGGAAAAGAGAGGCAAGCCCAAAGCATTTCCTGCAGCTTTTATTTCTGGCAAATTCCTTCAATACAATAAAACCTTTAGAAATAATAAACACCTGTACATAGGCCTAGCTGAGCGTTCATCAGAAAGAGGCAAATCTTCCCAGTTACCGACATGAGCTGGGACTCACAGACACCAGGCTGGGCATATGAGCAGAGGCTACAACAAGCCCAGTCAGTACATGTGGAGGGACGCTAGAGAGAACGTTTCCGGTCTCAGTGGCTACATACCCATAGTAAAGAACTGACTTTACTATGAATAAGATCCAATGACTTTTGAGCCTCAAACCAGAAGGTGTTAGAAGTAAAAATCTCAAGTGAGGTTGTTACCTACTTCAGGGGACATATTCTTTTTTGGGAGTGGGGGTGAGACAAGGTTTCTCCATGTAACCCTGGCTGTCCTGGAACTTGCTCTGTAGACAAGGCTGGCTTCAAATTCACAGAAATCCACCTGCCTCTGCCTCCTTAGTGCTGAGACTAAAGGTGTGTGCCACAACACCTGGCCAGAAGACATATTCTTAAGGAAAATCTGAACAACTCCATTTGCCAGGGAGATAAACTTATCTTTAGACTGCCCTTCAAGTGTGTCTGTAGAGAGGAGGTGGGCCTGAAGATAGCGGCAGCTCACGTCGGGAATTTGTAATGTAAGTTTGCAATTCATCCTCAGGGTCAAAACCCTTAGCCAGAGATAGAAAGAACAACAAAAAATACAGACAGATGAAAACCCTGGGGACCTGGAAGAAGCAAAGACAAGATGCCTATTTTTATAAACAGCATGTTTACACTTCTTATACCACCTAGCACCTCTCTAGATTCATGAATTTGTGAGGGACTGGAAATCCTGAAGTTCCTCCTTACAAGGGCAAGTGCCTGAGAACAAGCAAGATGGCTGAGGGCACCTCCTGCCCAGCCTAACTAACAACCTGGTGTTGGTCATGGTGGAAGCAAAGAAGCAGTTCCTACAAGCACACACACTAAATACGTAAGTAAATAAAACTTAACAAAACACCGTTTTAAGAAAAACTCCGAAAGTTTTAAGACCAGTCCGTGTGATTAGGCACACCTATAATCCCATTACCCAGGAGGCAGAGGCAGGAGCATCTTTGTGAGTTGAAGGCCAGCTAGGTCTACAGGTCTACAAAGTTCCAGGACAGCAAGGACTACATAGAGACAACCTATCTCAAAAAAAGAAACTGCGCTTCAAACAAAGCACACATACAGGGGATGAAGCACGCGTAAGTGAAGCACATTTGAAATCTGATGGTACCTGCTGTGTGGAAGCAGAAGGGACCAGCCGGACTGAAGTCTCACATAGCAGTACCTGGAAAGCTTACTCCATGAAAGGACACAGAAGACTTAACACTTATTAAATGCCAATTATGACACCACCGTGAGGGCTAGTGTGTTACTCTTATTTTGCATTGCTAATGCTATCTGACACTAAATTCATAACAACTAAAGTGAATTGGTAAGTTCATTTCAGAGTTTTTGAGGGTTTTGTTGTTGTTGTTGTCGTTGCTTGGGGGGGGGTCACACTACATATCTCTGAATGTCCTGGAATTCACTATGAAGACCAGACTGGCCTTAAACTCTGAGATCTGCCTGCCTCTGCCTCCTGGGTACTAGGATTATTGGTCCTTATGTCCCAGAACAACGTGAGGAAAATGAAATATTCACCCATTACTTAGCGTCCCCTCTGCAGTATTCAAGACAGTGACACTGGAGTGTTCTGAAAAATCACCATTGGAAATCTAAAATTACCTTATTAAGAGACAGACACAGCAGAACAATAACCAAGATGCACTGTGCATACCCCAAACCTGAGTCTGTTTTGCTTACCAAGATTTCTTATCGACAGAATTTTCTTAATATTCTCAATCTTCTCATTAACATAAGAGCATAAATGTTCTAGATCTGAGGCCATCCTTTAAGCATCTAAATAAAACATAGAGAATCGCTTTTAAAAAGAAAGTAAAGCAAAATTTCTGTTCACTTTCAATATCTAAAAATATTAAGTAAACAACATTGAAAGGAAATAACACAATCGTGGGCTTTTTTTTTTTTTTTCTTTTCAAATTCTACAAAACTCAGTGTATAACAAACACACAATGGTAACGTGTCTTGGAGGCTCCTGCAATCCTGGCACCTTAAACCAGAGCTGTCTGTCATCTTGCTCTAGGCTGGTGTAAGTGGAGCAAAAAGGTCCACAGCGCATGGTCCTGGCTAGGGTGAGTGGAAAGGTGCCGATCTGAGCAAGCGTGTCCAATCTTTTGACAACGCAACGCGACATCGTCAAGTTCATGCTTGAGAACTGCGCCATGCAGCTACCATGAACAATAATGGCAAAAACAACCCTTCATAACAATTCCGATTTTGCGCAGGCCCAGGTTGGCCGCGCCTGGCTGGAACCCGCAGTCGAGGAAGGCGGGGGCCGACCCTCCGCGCTGCCCGCTCCCCGCACCTGCTAAGTGATGCTCCGGGTGGCTTCCGAGCCAGCGACCTCGCGGAGTCTAAAGCGAAGAGCCTGTGCTGCGGCTGGGGACGGAGTGCACCAGACTACGACGGAAACGCCAAATAGTGAAACCAGCTTCCAGAGCCCAAATTCAAACTGTCCGCCGGACCCGCCACCGCGCAGGCGCGCAAAGGCGTTCCCCCAACCGCGCAGACTCCGCTAGCGCAAGAATTTCCGCAGGACCTTTCAGCGTCTGGGCGGGGTCGTAGGCGGGGCGCGGGGCGGGGCCTGGAGCGGAGCTAAGGCACTATTGGATCGCTTCTGACATAGAAGGCTGGCTTTTTGAGCCCCACAGCCCAGCTAGAGTTCTAGATAACAGGAGCAGCTCAGAGGTTCTGAGGAGCAGTGTTTACAAACACCAGGGACAGGGAGCAAATTACGAGCTCAGACACTCAGAGCAAGTTTTTAAAATATTCGCAGATGATTCCAGAAAGCAGTCAAGTTGGTGAGCTTAAAGATTCTGCCTTTATGGGGATTAGATACATCAGGATGGAAGCCAAGGAAACTCACTCCAGATACAGAAGCTTAAAAATGAAAGCTTTATTTTCTGGGTGCTCAGGGAGGCAGCCAGTTCGGGATCTAAATGGTCCGAAGGGAAATTGTTCAACATTTTTAAAGGGTGGGAACACAAAGCGAGAGGGAAGCTGGGAGGAGCTGCGGTGTTATCCAACTGTATTTTTGACATTGTGGATTAAGCAAGGGAGTACCCATTGGAGACTGGGCCATATCCAGGGCACCTGGTTTTAGGGTCCTTAATTCATTCTCCTAGACATTAGGTCTGGAACTCAGATTGATAAGGAGACAAAGGAGTGACTCGGCTGCATGTAGTTAATTAAGGCATAACAGGTTATATATCTTTACAACTAATGCACCTTGGTTTAGATAACAGAAGTTTCTAGATTATTTACCAATTAACAGACAATTTTTAAAAAGTTTGGAGAAGTGGGATAGATGTTCATACCTAGACCTGGGAACTTGTTTGACCCTGCCAGCAGATGAAGAAATTGTCCTGGAGATGGCTGGACTCAGACAACTATTTACAACAGAAGCTGTTCAGCTAGAGGGAAGTCCCCAGCCCCCCTAGGCCCCGAGACCTTGAATTTAGTTTCTCCCTATGAGTAAATGGAGTCTGAAAATGAAAAGGTGGTACTTGGAATACACTTCTTTTGCTTGTTCCCAACAATACTCTATAAAGGGCGATACAAACACCAAATTGAAAATCACAAATATTTGTGATATGAAAGAGAAGAGAGAATACTGAGGAGGGAAGGGTTAAGTGGGGATGGGGAGAGAGCGAGGGGGGTCAGCCATAACCAAGGAAGTATATGTGAAATGGGTCTTTAGTCACAGGGACAAAAATGGATACTTAGAAAGAAACGGGAAATTTGAAGAAATAATGTCAGGAAACTTCTCAAAACTTATAAGATCCAAGAGGCCTGTATAGTCAGGGTTCTGTAGAGGGACAGAACTAATACAATGAATCTTGTCTGGTTTAAGCTTTTGAAACCTCAAATAAAGCTCACTCCCAGTAACACACTTCCTCCAAGAAAGCCACATCTCCTAATCCTTCTCAAATAGTGCCACTTCCTAGGACTAAGCTTAGCTGGGGTGTGGGGGACATGTTTACTCAAACCATCACATGTCAATCACTGGTCTCAGTAGGTTTGTGACATCAAAATTAAATGCATTCAATCTAACTTCAAAAGTCCCCATAATCTTTCACAGTCTCAACAGTGTTTAAAAAGTCCAAAGTTCAAAGTATCTGAGACAAATAGCAATCCCTTAACTGTAACGCCCTGTAAAATAAAAATAAAAAAGAACAGATCACGTACTTCTCACATATAATGATGTAGAATATACTACCATTCTAAATGAAAGCATAGTAAAGAAATACTATATCAAAGCAGTACCTAAAACCAGCTGGGAAATAAAACCAGCAGGAAATAGGAGGTAGAACTTCTGGCAGGGATAGAGAGAATTCTGAGAAATAGTCAGAGGTGCTAGAGATTCACCTTGGAAACACTGAGGAGAGGAACACAAGAAAATGAGGAGAAAAAAACAGCCACACAGCTGAACTCAGTCTAGAATAAAAGGGATAACTGAGTTATGAGCTAGTCCACGAACAAGCTGAAGCCTATGGCCCAAGCATTTATTAGTTAAATAGTTAAATATCAAATAATTAAAGAGTCATTATTTCAGGGAACAAATAATTTCCTGGATGGAAAATCCCAGAAGTAACAAAAGTTGACAACCGAGAATAGCCAACACAAAGTCTCATGGACTAAGTTATCTGAAGTCAAAGAGATTTATACAAAAACTCAATTTAATTTTTTTACTATTTATTATTTTTAAAATATGTTTCTGGGTGTATCTGTGTAGGGTATGTGCATGTGACCCCAGGCACCTGAAAAGTCCAGAAGAGGACGCCATACCCTGTCTTACTTAGTCAGTGTTCTATTGCTTTAAAAAGGCGCCGAGACTACGGCAACTCTTACTAAAGACAGCATTTAATTGGGGCTTGCTTATAGTTTCAGAAGTTGAGTCCTCGTACCTGGGAGCATGGCAACACACAGGCAGACATGGCAGCTGAGAGTTCTACATCTCTATCTTTAGGCAGCAGGAAGAGATAGATTGGGTTTAGAATGGGCTATTTGAAATCTCAAAGCCCACCCCAGTGACACACTTCCTCTAACAAGGCCACACCTCCTAATCCTTTCTAATAGGGCCATTTCTTGATGACCAAGCATTCAAATACAAGAGCCTCTGGGAGCCATTCACATTCAAACATGGAACCAATGGAGCCGCCCTACATGAGTGCTGTAAGGGAGTGCAAGGAATTCACCGAAAAAGACTGCTCCATGAGTAGAAAACAGTTTATTGGGGAACAAACTAACAGCGCTCTCATGAGCGTGGAGAATAGCAGCCTAGCAGGGGAAACAAGTAGATTTTATAGGGTTTCTAAACGCTTAAGGATAGATCCCTCCTCTCAGGAAAAATTTCCTTTCTAGGGTAGAACAGGGTCCCTGAGCAAAGCCTGCTGGGAGGGAATCTGTGCCTGACCCAATCAGGCCAGGTTATTGGAAGAAGATATCCTTTTGCCTGTGGTGAATGGCCCCTTAGGGAGGAACGAAGAAACTTCTGTTTTCTGAGACACAGGGTATCCTGAATAGTTTTATGTCAACTTGACACAAACTAGAGTCACCCGAAAGGAGGGAACCTCAACTGACAAAATGCCTCCATAAGATCCATCTCTAAGGAGGCTGGAGATTGGGAGGCAGAGGCAGGAGGATTTCTGAGTTCGAGGCCAGCCTGGTCTACAGAATGAGTTCCAGGACAGCCAGGGCTACACAGAGAAACTCTGTCTCAAAAAACCAAAAAAAAAAAAAAAAAAAGGAGGCTGGAGAGATGGCTCAGTGGTTAAGAGCATTGACTATTCTTCCAGAGGTTCTGAGTTCAATTCCCAGCAACCACATGATGGCTCACAACCATCTGTAATGGGATCCGATGCCTTCTTCTGGTGTGTCTGAAGACAGCTACAGTGTAGTCACATACATAAAATAAAAATAAAAATAAAAATAAAAATAAAAATAAAAATAAAAATATCCATCTCTAAGAGTGTGAGAGTGCAGGCCCCAGAGGGTGAGCTCTGGAGAGCTGGTCCCACCCCTCACAGAGCTGGTGCTAGAGATATGGCCTTTGCCCCAATCCCCACCCCCACCCCTGCCTGGGCAGCATGAGAGAGCTAGCCCTGGTGACATGGGCACAGGAGAACTGGCCCCACCCCTTGCTGGCTGTAACATTCAAGAGAACAGCCTCACACCTTGGCTTGGCAGTGTGATAGAACTGGTCCTGGGGGTGTAAGCAAGGGAGAGCTGGCCCTGGTCGTGTGGGTGCAGGAGAGTCAGTTTCTTTCTTCCTTCCTTTCTTTCTTTTCTTTTCTTTTTTACCAGAGGCTACAGGTAAGAGAGCTGGCCCAGCTCCTACCTGGGCAAAGCAGAAGAGCTGGCCTCTAGTGGCACAGACACAGGAGAGCTGGTGGGCTGACTAAGCCCAGATCCAGCTGGTCCACTTCAACATCTACCCCATCTATGAACTGCTGGATTACATAAAGGGGCCAGTCCTACAGAACCAAAGCTGCAGGATCTCCAAGACACAGGGAAACAATAGGATATCCAAGAGGAGTCCCAGTGAGGTTCCAGTACTGATGGTGTAGCAGAAGCCAGGGGTATCAAAGCAGACTAATGACTCATTGCAGTGAACATCTGCAAGTAATGCTCTTTGGCAAAAGGGTGCACTGTGGGACACACGGCAACACACCATGACCTCAACAGTGAGATGTTCTTTCTTTCTTTTTTTTTTTTTTTTTTTTTAATTTAATTCTTTTAAATTTTGCTTTGCTTTCTTTTGGGTGGGAGGTTGTGAGAGTGGAGGGCAGGTACGAGGAAGGGGGAGATGAATGGGATTGGGGTGCATGATGTGAAATTTGCAAAGAATCAATCAATTAATAAATTTAAATCCATCTGTAAGGCATTGTCTTAAGTAGTGATTGATGGGGAAGGGCCCCGTCCACGGCGGGTGATGATATCCCTGGACTGATGGACCCGGGTTCTATAAGCAAACAGGGTGAACAAAGCCATAAGGAGCTAGCCAGCAAGCAGCAACCCTCCATGGCTTCTGCATCAGCTCCTGCCTCCAGGTGCCTGCCCTGCCTTCCTTCAGTGGTGGACTGAAGTGGAAACCTAAGGGTTCTTTAGAAAATCATTTGGATGGTGTTTTGTGGGGGCAAACATGTGAAACACAGGTTCAGTGAAAGACTCAGGCAGATTCATGAAGGAATGTTTCCCTGAAGCAGACACAGGAGAGTGGACGTTCTACTAAGGCAAACATGTGACAGGACCCATGATGAAGGATTCTTTGTTAACAATGCATGTGTATTGGTCCGCTTACATTGTGTAGTTGAGCTGCATTTGTTGGGACTCCATAGAGAGAAACACACCAAAAACCTTCTGGTGGTGTGCCGCAGTTTCTTGTCGCTTCTGCGGACTCAGGCTGATTGGATGCACTTGCTGAGGCAAGACCCCTGTTGAGGTAAGACCTGTGCTGAGACAAGCCACGTGAAGGATACGTGATGTCTGGAGGGTATAAATAGGACTCCACAGAGTGACAGAGAGAGAGCTCGGCTTGCTGGTACAGCGAGCTGTGCAATGCTTGTGGGTTTCTCGTCTTCACTAATCTTTGCTTCTGTGAGAGAGGCACAGCAGAGAACTTCTCTTGGTGTTGCTCTGGATCCTTCCTAGTGACTGGAGGCTGAAGCCTGGCTGTCTCTGCTAGGTCATGTCACAGCTGTTGCTAACCCGACTCTACCAAACTTGGCTGCTGGTGTATCCGTGAGGTGTTTGCGAGTGTATTGAGCTGCAGCTGCCTGCTAACCTGTGAACTGAACTGCGATTCCAGACAACACAGACTGGAGTTGCTCCAAAGAATCTTTCTGTTGTGTGTAGCTTTTTGCTACACCACCTTAGTTCTAAACAGGTCCATTTCCCCTGTATCCTTTCTTTTCCACTACCTCTGGTGGGTGGTAGGCTACAAGGGAAATTAAAGCATTTAAGAACCATCATTAAAAATAGGTTCTTTAGCCGGGCAGTGGTAGCGCATGCCTTTAATCCCAGCACTTGGGAGGCAGAAACAGGCTAATTTCCGAGTTTGAGGCCAGCCTGGTCTACAGAGTGAGTTCCAGGACAGCCAGGGCTATACAGAGAAACCCTGTCTTGAAAAACCAAAAAAAAAAAAAAAAAAAAAAAAAAAA
>CM052715.1:57156365-57253178 GCA_028551405.1 Uromys caudimaculatus
TACAGAGTGAGTTCCAGGACAGCCAGGGCTACACAGAGAAACCCTGTCTCGAAAAACAAACAAAACAAAACAAAAAATTTAAATTACAGTAGACTACAATGTCGAAGTGTAAGATGAATAAACTTTCTCTTCCCCAACTTGCTTTTTGTCATGGTGTTTTATTGCAACAATAGAAATCCTAAGACACAGGGTTTCTGAGAAATGCTGGGTTGTTAGCTTTGTGTTTCCTCGTGGCCATCGGCCCTGGCTAAGCTCTGATAGCCATTCAAGGTATCTGCAGCTGTGCTGCCATCTTAGGGCCTGGCTTTGTGACGTAGCCAGTGCCAGGAACCCACCTGGAGTCCTCTGTAAGACAGGAAGCAGTCATAACTGCTGAGTCACTTCTCCATTCTCACAATTCAACTTGTGAAATAGAATCTTGAAGGAAGCAAAACAAGTAACTGGGGAAAAAAAAACACACCCCAAAGGCAGCCAATCAGAAGCTGCCCCACCACCTGGTCTGCGGCAAGAGCAGTGAGTCAGTTCCAGGCCCCCCAGGAAAGGTTCTGCAAAGTCTTCAGGGTCCTAGCCAATCCCAGAGACACCCCAAGACATAGCCAACCAATCAAGTCAAAGGACAAATACCCCCATCCTGGAATTCCCCGATTCTGCTTTAAATTATGCCTGTGAAGCACATGTTTGTCTTCGATTCTGATGGTTGCTGGGTTTCTACAGAACAAACGATCTTTGCTGTTGAATATTATTTGAGTCTGGGGTATCACTCTTCAGTGAATCATGGACCCTTGCAAAAAAGCAAATAACTCAAAGCAAGTTAATCTACAAAGTTTCTTCAGGTTTTCCTCTTTCTCATTTTTCCTTTTAATTTCACAACCTTTAAGGGGATTGTCAAGTCAGGAATAAGTATGAAGCTATGTTAACGTCTGTTGCAGTTTTATTTAGAATATCGCTTGAAAATGTTCTGTCAGAGTAAAAGTCAGTGTCTCACACAATGGTGCACAGAAAAGAGCTTATCCCAGCCCATAGTAAGAAGAGCTGAGAAGAGCTGCCAGGGAACACCAATTTTAGTTGTCCAGATTAAGTATTAAGATATGGCTATGGCCATGAAGGATTTAGTTTCTCTCTCTCTCTCTCTCTCTCTCTCTCTCTCTCTCTCTCTCTCTCACACACACACACACACACACACACACACACACACACACACACACACACACCCATCACAAAGGGACATCGCAAATTTGTTGTTTCAGTTTGACTGGTCATCAAGAACAGTCTGGATCTTTACCTGGTCCTTGTTCAGCAAAGATGCCATGATAAGCAAGGAGGTATTCTCCAGGTTATTTATTACTCTAAGAGTTTCAAACTAGTTGAAAATAAAAATTAACTGGATGATAAAAGTAGAATTCTAGACGACCTGAGTTTGTCCAACAACCAATGTGTTCCAGGTCTGACAGGAAGGTGCAGCTCATTTCCCTTGTGTTTTATCTAGTTCTGAATGCTCAACAGAAAAGATGTGGAGGAGCTGGGGACATGGTCCGTGTTAGCATTCTGTCTAAACTGTGGGGTGGAGCTTAGACAGAATGCTAACAGTCAGTTGTAGGGTGCTTGCTTGAAATGTGAAGCCCAATGCTCTGGGTTCAGTGCTCACACCCCAGACCATACCTCTGGCCCTAGCACTCTGGAGGTGTAACAGGTGTAACAGGTCCCCACACCTTAGTGCAACTGACACCAATTTAAAAACAGGCCTCGGAACAAAGAACTCGTCCACCTGCCAAAACAGAAACCAAGGCTAAGTCATTGTTTCCAGGATGTGTCTGGAGAAAGTCCCTAAGTGCACTAACCTTGCTTTTGGCCTCTATAGTTCTGCTTCTTGGTAACTAGTCTTGTTAACTAAAGTGTATCCACCCAGAATGTGGTTTTTGTGCTTAAAAGACCAACAGCAGTGAGGCTTGGGGCTACATGATTTGGGAAAGTCTCTTGCAGCCACTGTCAGTAAATAACGACTTTCTAGCCAACTTTAAGAATGTCTGTGTCTGTTCTCTGGTGGACTTACCACGTGACAGAGGTGGAAGTTTAAAGTCATCCTGGGCTAAAGACTCTTATCTCAAAAAAGCCTAACGAAACAGGAAAAGAAAGGAATAAAATGTGGCATGTTGGGACATTATTCTGCGGCTTATAGAGCTAACGAAAAAATTGAAGTTAGTTCAAGAATTATTATTTGTTTGCCCAGTGGTGGTGGCACACGATTAATGCCAACACTCAGGAGGCAGAGGCAGGCAGATTTCTGTAAATTCAAGGCCAGCCTGATGTAGAGTGAATTCCAGCACAGCTAAGGCTGTACTTAAACCCTGACTTGAAAGAGAAACCCTGTCTTCAGAAAAAAAGAAAGAATTATTAGTTTGTAGTTGTTTTTAATTAAGTCTATGTGTGTAGTCATTCATGTTCGTATGTGCACAGTGCCCTTGGAGGCCAGAAGAGAGAGTAGGAATCCCCTGGAGCATGGATACAGGAACTGAACTCATGTCCTCAGCAAGAGTTTTCTTAGTCCCTGAGCTATCTCTAGACCTCCCTGTTTGTCCGTGTGTGTGTGTGTGTGTGTGTGTGTGTGTGTGTGTGTGTCCCTGTGCTCCAGCTACAGCTTTAGTGCAGAAGTCAAAAAACACTTGTGGTTGTCAGTCCTCCCCTCCTCTCGTCACACTGACCATAAGAATTCCTTTCATTATTTTTCTTTTTTTTCATTTTTTGGTTTTTCGGACAGGGTTTCTCTGTGTAGCCCTGGCTGTCCTGGAACTCACTCTGTAGACCAGGCTAGCCTCGAACTCAGAAATCTGCCTGTCTCTGCCTTCCAAGTGCTGGGATTAAAGGCGTGTGCCACCACTGCCCGACTTCTTTTTTTTAATACTAGGAGTCAACCTAAGGCCCTGCATACTTTTACTAGGAAATTACTGTACCTGGCACCTCGTTTTCACTTCAGGGCTATGTAGTTAAAATTTCCATAGTACTGGCTCTTAATGAGCTAGCTATACACCCATTTCTTTTCTGTTCTTTCTCCTTTTCTATCCCCCTATACCCCCAATAGGGTTTCAAAATTGTCCAAGCTGGACTTGAACTCTAGATAGGCCTTGTTAATTTGCATCCTCTAACCCCAGCCCCATCGTGATGGTATTACCAGCATGTGCCACCATGCTTAAGGAAGTTAAAACTTCTTTTTTTTTTTTTTTTTTTTTAAGTCAGAAGTGATCGTTCACGACTTTAATCCCAGTACCTGAGAGGGGATTAAAGGTGGATTTCTGAGAGTTTGAGGACATCCTGGTCTACAGAGTAAGTTGAAGCACAGGTAGCACTAGAGAGACTCTGTCAAAAACAAAACAAAACAAAACAAGCCAGACCTAGCTGAAAAACATGGTTGGGGAGACAGATACACAGTGGAGAAACAACTGGGGCAGGTACTGACACGACATTTATTTCCCCGGCGGAGACCTGGCATCCCATTGATAAGCATCGAAGGGTAAATGATTGGATGCAGGAATGAATGAGACACATCTAGGCAGTAACAGGATTATCCTGTCTGTGGCAGCAGCACTCACTGTACGGAGTCAAATATCAAGATGGCCACGCCCTTCGGAATGCGGTGATCCGGAAGCTACTATGTGTTGCCTAGGAACGCACGGAGTCCGGCTGATGACGCTAATCAGATGACGACATCGGCGTCGCAACGTCGAAGCAAATGCGGCCATATTGCCCTCTGGCGGCCACCGTACGGACTTGACTGACAAGGTGGCGGCGCGCTCGGAGGACCTGAACTGTAGACGCGGCCATACTTCCCGGAACGTATGTTCTCCGCTGTCTTACGGACTCGATGGTCAAGATGGCGGCGACAGAGAGACATTCGCGGCTCTAGGTGGACGACCTATTTGTTTGCTGCTAAGCGGTCGCGCCGGGCGTAAGGAGTAAGAGTGCGGGGCCGCGGAGGCGGGACCAGTGGCGGAAGTAGTTGCGGGCGCCTTTGCTACCGCCGCGGACACTGCGAGGAGCTTGTTCAGCTTCGCGGGTTGCTGCGCGGGGTCCAGAGCGGGTGCTCTGTTAGCAGAGATATGGTGAGTACCTGGTCGGGTCGGGGTTCAGAGGCGGAGGCGGGGGGGTTGGTAACCGCTGCCTGTTGGCAGGCGCACGGGACGAGCTGTGTGCCCAGTCTCCGGGCCGGTGAGGGAAGGGGTGTGATGAGGTTTGAGGTGAACCATCTGTGAGTTCTTTGATGAACCGTTGTAGGGGGTCCATAGTGGAAGTTCAGTGGGGACTCCAGATGGCAGTTTTGTGGGAAACCTTCACGCGAAGTTCCTTCGTCAGAGAGATAAGGACTTGGCCATGAATGTGTTTGCACAGGCTCTGGAGAAACGTCATCGGGGGTGGGATCCATGAGCTAAGTTATAGACACTTGTGGGAAGCCGGGATGGGACGACAGCAGAATAAATTAAGTGCTATTCACAGAGAACTCTTGAAGGGGACAGTATGGTAAGTGTATGTGATGAGCAGTCAGAGTGACAGGATGCTTGACAGGATGGGTGTGTGATGGGAGGTCTGAGTGACGGAGAAGTATAGGCAAAGTAATGAGGCCCTGGGTGAGGTGAGGAGGATCTGAGTAAACTATAATGGAAAAGCTAATGGGAAGTCCAAAGACACAGTTGGAATTTGTGGTGAGCCATGGTGGAGCTGTAAGGGGGAATTAAGAAGCCATCATGGGGGGTGGGTCTCGCAGGAAGGAGATGGCTCAGACCTGGAACCTCCAGATGCTGGGGAGGACAGCAAGTCTGAGAATGGGGAGAACGCTCCCATCTACTGCATCTGCCGCAAACCGGACATCAATTGCTTCATGATGTGAGCTAGGGAGAAGCGGGCGGGCTGATGCCTGGCAGGGATGGGGACCCCTGAGGAAGCGTAGCCCTCACATCTCTACCACTTGCTCTGTCGTGTGCAGCGGATGTGACAACTGCAACGAGTGGTTCCATGGCGACTGTATCCGGATCACTGAGAAGATGGCCAAGGCCATCCGGGAATGGTACTGTCGGGAGTGCCGAGGTGAGGCCTGTGCATGGGCAGGGGAGGAAGTGGGCTCCGAGAGACGAAGAGGAGCCCCAATGGGAGGGATCCTGGGTAGTAATGGTGTGCTGTGTGGCCAGAGTGACGGCTGGTCTGTGGTGAATTGGATGCCAGCTCCAATGTGAGCAATTGTGGAGGGTCCCAAAGGAAGGGGCAGCTCTCTCCTATAGCATGAGCCAGACAAATAGGTGGGGCAGGAAAAGAGAAAGAGGTTTTGGGACCATTCAGATCCCTCCTACAAACCCACCTTGGCCCCACTCTTTGCCTCACAGAGAAGGACCCGAAGCTGGAGATCCGTTACCGCCACAAAAAGTGCCGGGAGCGGGATGGCAGTGAGCGGGACAGCAGTGAGCCCCGGGATGAGGGAGGAGGGCGCAAGAGGCCTGCTTCAGATCCAGACCTGCAGCGCCGGGCAGGGTCAGGGACAGGGGTTGGGGCCATGCTTGCTCGGGGCTCTGCTTCGCCCCACAAATCTTCTCCACAGCCCTTGGTGGCCACACCTAGCCAGGTGAGTAGCTGCAGTGCGTGGGTGGGTGAGAGTTCTGCTCTGGGCCTCATCTCTGTCCTGACCTCTACCCTGGACATTCCCCTAGCATCACCAACAGCAGCAGCAGCAGCAAATCAAACGGTCAGCTCGGATGTGTGGCGAGTGTGAGGCATGCCGGCGGACTGAGGACTGTGGCCACTGTGACTTCTGCCGTGACATGAAAAAGTTTGGGGGCCCCAACAAGATCCGGCAGAAGTGCCGGCTTCGCCAGTGTCAACTGCGGGCACGGGTGAGCACGGACAGAGCTGGGCAGGATCAGATAGGAGAGCATGGCTGGGAGGCCCAAGTAGGGCTGCTAGAGCTACAAATGAGAAAGTGGGGGAAGAGGGGGGGCTTGGTTGTGGCCAGGAAGGTGGGAGGGGCCTAGCAGTTCAGAGGAAGGCTCCGGGAGGGACTATAGCTCTAGGTTGCCTGGCATGCCAGGGCACCACTGGGTATCTTTGGGGTGGGGGAGGGATAAAATGACATCTGTTAGACCGGGCAAGGCAAGGATAAGTAGCTGGGGCTAGGACAGGGCAGCCCTCCACCTTCCTGGGCTGACCTAGGCCTTCCTCCTGCGCACAGGAATCCTACAAGTACTTCCCTTCCTCGGTGAGTCCAGCCCCCCAGGGCGGGGCAGGGCTGCGGGCAGGGCGGTCAGGGCCAGTCCTGAGATTCTGCCCCGCAGCTCTCGCCGGTGACACCCTCAGAGGCCCTGCCAAGGCCCCGCCGGCCACCACCCACTCAACAGCAGCCACAGCAGTCCCAGAAGCTGGGGCGTATCCGTGAAGATGAGGGGACAGTGTTGTCATCAGTGGTTAAGGAGCCACCAGAGGCTACAGCTACACCTGAGCCGCTCTCAGATGAGGACCTAGCATTGGACCCTGATCTGTACCAGGACTTCTGTGCTGGGGCCTTTGATGATCACGGCCTCGTGAGTACCAGCATCGTCTGTGGTGGGAGAGGAAGGGAGAAGGCCAAGTTCCAGAATGGGGAAGGGGGCCGAGGGCCAACAGGCTGCTTGGGAAGCGAGTAGGTAGGCGTGGCCGGGAGTCGTCAGGTGGGTCAGTGCATGCCCTGCTTGCAGCCCTGGATGAGTGATGCAGAAGAGTCCCCATTCCTGGACCCTGCACTGAGGAAACGGGCAGTAAAAGTGAAGCATGTGAAGCGACGAGAGAAGAAGTCTGAGAAGAAGGTGATGGAGAGGGTAAAGCGGGCGTTGAAGGAAGAGGGTGCGCAAGGAGGGGTGGAGACAGCCGACCGTCTGCAGGGAGAGGCAGACGAGGGCTGAGGCTCACCTCCGCTGAACCCTGACACGATGTGGCTTGCCCTTCAGAAGGAGGAGAGATATAAACGGCATCGGCAGAAGCAGAAACACAAAGACAAATGGAAACACCCAGAGAGGGCCGATGCCAAGGATCCCGCGTCTCTCCCGCAGTGCCTGGGGCCTGGCTGTGTGCGCGCCGCCCAGCCTGGCTCCAAGTACTGTTCTGACGACTGTGGCATGAAGCTGGCAGCCAAGTGAGTCTCCTGGGGCACTGAAGGGAGTCAGGAAGAGTAGGGTCCAGCCAGAGTGTCCCTCCATGTATCTACAGTTAGTTGTCTATGTGCTATTCAGTCAAACTCCCATTGGCACACGAAGCCACTGTCAGTCACCGTCTGCCCCTCCCTCCCTCCAGTCGCTCAGCCTTGCACCTACTCGGGTGGCCCCTCGTTCACTGTGCCTTGGTCAGCTCACTCGCTGCTTCTGATGCTTCTCTGCCTGCACTCCACTTTCTCCCTGCAGCCGAATCTATGAGATCCTCCCCCAGCGCATCCAGCAATGGCAGCAAAGCCCCTGCATCGCCGAAGAGCACGGCAAGAAGCTTCTGGAACGGATCCGCCGCGAGCAGCAGAGTGCCCGCACCCGCCTTCAAGAAATGGAGCGCAGATTCCACGAGCTTGAGGCCATCATTCTGCGTGCTAAGCAGCAAGCTGTCCGAGAGGACGAGGAGGTAAAGAGGCAGTAGAGTGGGCAGGATCCAGTACGACGCCCTGCCTGGCCTCATCATTCCTCTCAACCTATGCAGAACAACGAGAATGACAGTGATGACACAGATCTGCAGATCTTCTGCGTCTCCTGTGGGCATCCCATCAACCCACGAGTTGCCTTGCGCCACATGGAGCGCTGCTATGCTAAGGTCAGGAGGCCATCCTAAGGAAGTTGGTGGTTCTGGGGTGTCTGTGGACCCAAAGGGGACAGATTGCTGTTGCTTGGGTGGTATGAGAGGGCACCCAAAGTCCTTTTATTTGTGTTCACCCTTCCAGTATGAGAGCCAGACATCCTTTGGGTCCATGTACCCCACACGCATTGAGGGGTGAGTAAGGCTGTGGAGGTAAGAGAAGGGTGGTTAGGGTGGAGCTGGAAATGGGATTAGGTGTGAACTGGGACTGGACATGGATATGGGCCTTTGACGTGGTCTTGGAGCTGCTCAAGGCCACCCTCCTGTTAACCTATACCAGGGCTACCCGACTCTTCTGTGATGTCTACAATCCTCAGAGCAAAACATACTGTAAGCGGCTCCAGGTGCTATGTCCTGAGCACTCTCGGGACCCCAAAGTAAGGTTTTTCCTCAAATCCCCTGCGTCCTGCCCTACCCTGCTTCATGTCTCACATCTGTCTGTTCTTTTCCCCCCTTCTTTCTCTCTCTCTTCCTGTCAGCTCCCTTCCCTCCCTTACTGTTTGGCCGTTCCTACCCTTTGTCTCCTTTCACTCCTTCCGCGTCTCCACTCCCCTCACCTAATCACACCTTCCCTTGGTGTCTCTGCAGGTGCCAGCTGATGAGGTCTGTGGGTGTCCGCTTGTCCGTGATGTCTTTGAGCTCACAGGTGACTTCTGCCGCCTGCCCAAGCGCCAGTGTAATCGCCATTATTGCTGGGAGAAGCTTCGGCGTGCAGAAGTGGACTTGGAGCGCGTGCGGGTGGTAGGTTTAACACTGGGTGTGAGCAGAGTGCTCCCGGGCTGCAGGAGCTGCCCCTCATGCTTCCCTCCACTTCCCTGGCAGTGGTATAAGCTGGACGAGCTGTTTGAACAGGAACGGAATGTCCGCACAGCCATGACCAACAGAGCAGGATTGCTCGCCCTGATGCTGCACCAAACGATCCAACACGATCCACTCACTACCGACCTTCGCTCTAGTGCTGACCGCTGACTTCACCAGCCCAGAACCTCTCGACCCTGCATTCAGTTAGGGGAGTGGCCCTGCATTGCCAGCTTTCTGTTCCTCCGTTCACCTGTTTATTCTACCAACCTTAGTTTGATCCTCGCCATCCACATTTTGGCTTTCATTTGTCCTTATCAAAAGGTCTCTGTTTTCCCTTTGTCACTGTTTCCTCTCTATATTCAGTGCTGGGGTGAGACTCAAGTTTATTCACCCTTGCCTATACCCACCCCCAAAACAAACAGGTTTTGTTAATAAAAATTTGAACAACCAACAAGGATATCGCTCAGTAGTCTCCACTTTCAGTTGTGGTCCCAACCCTTGGACAAGGTAGAGGTAGGTAGCATAGCTGTGCTCCAGACAACAGGCTGTGGGAAATGTGCAGGCTGGAAGTATTGAGCTGGCCCATCCTGTCCTCCTCTGGCTGTGAGAGTATGACCTATTTGAGGAAAGTCCAATGATCTGTGCTCAGGCCCCTATCTTAGTGAAATGGTATCCTGTCAGCAAAGTGACTGTTCTGCTAAGCAGACTGTGGTTAGTGAGGCTGGGGAAGGTGGTTGTACGAAGCACACAAATGGAGTTAGCCTAAGAAAAATGGGATTAGCTTGGTTTATTCTCCACTGGTCTTACATAAGTCAAAGCATTGACTCATTATCTCTGGGTGGCACAGAGTTGTACTGGGCCCTTATGAGCAAGGCTATTAGTTGCTTAATGAAGTTTAACAACTAGTTGATTAAACTACCCTTGAGTTGATTAAACAACCCTTGAGGAGTAGAAGTCCTAGGAAGAGAATTAGGGAAATTTGAGAGCCATATGTAAGGACTACAGTGAAACCAGCGACGGAGCCGTGAGCTGTTGCCCTCTCTTTGCTTCTGATGTTTATTCAGATTTTCTTTTTATCTGTGTTTTTAATGAGGACTGACATACCTACATAGAAACAGCTAGCTTTTCCCAAGGATACACATAGATCTCCCCAAAACATAAATCTAGACACCTCCCCCCTTCAATTTTGTAGAACTATCTCAGAGATTTCAACCTGATTGTGAAGCGTTTCAATGGAAGGCTGTAGGTGTCCTGTATCACCATGGAGTCTTGAGTCACCTGTGACATTGCAGGTTCACCTCTTACCAAGATAATAGTCATTAGGACTTCAGCTCGGCTGTCTTACTAGGGTAGAGGTCAGTAAGAGCCTCTGGCATATGGTGGGCTGGAAGCCAATGAGGAACATGCTGTGAGCACTCTTGGGGCCTTTGTAAGTGTACACCTTGAGAAAATGTGAACAGTAGCACACAAGGTAGGACTGCTGTAGTCTGTCTGAGGCCACGCCTTTTTCTGAGTGTAGAAGTACAGGTTAACCAAGTTCCCTGCAGTGCCAAGTAGGCCAGGCTGAGGGTGAAAGTATATTGTAGGATTCTAAGAAGGGAATGTTTGGAAATTAGAGTTGGATGTTGTCAAGCATGAAGCATTGCCTATGAAATCTAAGGTTAGCTGGAGGGCAGAGGTACGACAGGTCATTTGTAACACTTAGTATTTTAATTTTTTTTTCTTTACTTAACATCCCTCTCACTGCCCCCCCTCACCCCATCCCACAATCCTTCCCCCCCCCTCCCCTTCTGGTTCCCCAACCCTGGCACATCAAGTCTCTGAGAGGTTAGGTGCATCCTCTCCCACTGAGGCCAGACAAGGCAGCACAGCCAGTAGAACATAACCCACACAGAGGCAACAGCTTTGGGATAGCCCCCACTCCAGTTGTTCAGGACCCACATGAAGGTCAGGCTGCACATCTGCTACGTATATGCAGGGAGGCCTAGGTCCAGCCCGTGTGTGTTCTTTGGTTGGTGGTTCATTCTCTGAAAGCCCAAATGATCCCGATTAGTTGACTCTGTTGGTCTTCCTGTGGAGTTCCTCTCCCCTTTAGGGCCCACACTCCTTCCTCCTAATCTTCCATAGAGTCCCCAAGCTCTGTCCACTGTTTGGCTGTGAGTGTCTGCATCTGTCTGAGTCAGCTGCTGGATGGAGCCTCTCAGAGGACAGCCATGCTAGACTCAGCTTAGTGGCAACAATGGCTAAGTAGAACACAAGTGTCCACTGTTTGTGCAGAACCTGGCAATAGGCAAGGCATGAGGCAGTTTTCCCCAGTGGTTAGTGTTCCCACAATCCAGGTGGATTCATCTTTGCAGGGACCCATCATCTTTTTGGAGACCTCAGAGGTTACTGTTAGGAATGGTAGAAATCCTAAATATTTCAAATGCCATATTCAGTAGAGTTCTGAAAGGTTTGACGACTATAATCTATTAAGTACATCTGAGACACACAAATTTTACTAGTTACCTGCTTCAGACTCAAACCTGAAAACATGCCCAGGAGGCTAGATGAAGCTTATTTCTAGAATTAGTACTCTGTATGGATACTAGTACCACAACAGAACGTTTATATACACATAATAATCTTATACATTTTGAGATAATATTTATACCTTAAGAGAAGTTTTAAAGAGTCAAATGAAAACTAAAACATTATGAGATTAGTGGTAATAGAATAGTGTCTTATTTTTGGTTTTCCTCTGTTTCATACAAGGTGGCTCTTCTGATATGAGACAGAGACTCTGGATTTTCCTTTAACAAGCACGAGTGGGTTTACAGGAGAGAGCCAAGCTCGATCCCCAAAATCAGCTTTCATTTTAACTGAATTGGGACCACATAAAGAGCATTTGCCTTTTATGCCTGTAGAGGGCAGCAGAGATGAACTGTAGGTAGGCGATACTATCTGGTCAATTACTCTTTCTTGGAACATAGTCTCTTGATGATGTCCTCTTTCTTCAGATGTTTCACTTGTCCAGTGGGCTTCGGTTTTGCCATTTCCACTCATGCCTCACATGACCAGATAGTTTTGCTATTTATCTGTCAGTTAGTGGTTTTCCATTTAGATGACCATACAACTGTACCATTGCATATGCACCATGAATTGGAAAAGACAGAGATTTTCCTTTCTTTTTTCTTTTTTCTTTTTTCTTTTTTCTTTTTTCTTTTTTCTTTTTTCTTTTTTTCTCGAGACAGGATTTCTCTGTATAGCTCTGGCTGTCCTGGAACTCACTCTGTAGACCAGGCTGGCCTCAAACTCAGAAATCCGCCTGCCTCTGCCTCCCGAGTGCTGGGATTAAAGGCGTGCGCCACCACTGCCCAGCCCTAGTTGATTTTCTTATAGCCAATAATGCTGCACTGATTTTGTGGTTCCTTCCTCAGTATTGGCCATTCTATCCCTTGGTCTATAGTTGCCACTTTCCATTAATTTTGGTTCCATCAGTAGCTGATGAACCACCAGTAAACCATGTGACCATTCTATTGATCCCCACAGCTCAATAGGTGCCTATTTTGGGGGAGGGGTAAGCAGTTTAGGGATGAGGATTATTGACAACTGAGCTATTTCAGTGCAAGAAGGCACAGAACTCTTTGCTGCTATATCCTGATCATGAAGTAGTTCAGATAGTTACCAGTTCCACTATTGTAGGTTTTTCAAAACCTACTTTTAATATGTGTTCTTAAATGCTTTAACTGCTCTTCCAGCCCACCACCCACCAGAGGTAGTGGAAAAGAAAGGTTATTAGGGTATGGGAGAAGTGGACCTGTTTAGAAATTGTTCTTTGGAGCAAATTCCATCTGTATTGTCAGGAAATCAGCAGTTCAGTTCACAGGAATCAGCAGTGGCAACTCAATCCACTTACAAACACTTTACAAATACACAAGCAATCTAGTTCAGTAGTGTCAAGATAGCAAACAGGAATCAGCGGTAGTGGCACGACCCAGCAGAAACAGCCAGGCCTCCACTGAACCAGCATGAGCCAGCAAGAGAGAATAGGATCAGAAGGGATGCTAGAAGTTCTCTGCTGCTCTTCTCTCAACAAAGTGAGGATCAGTGAAGCCAAAGACGTGAGACCAAGACATGTTGCAGAGCTGGCTAAGCAAGCCTCTCTCACAGTCTGTTGAGTCTTATACATACTCCCTCTAAACATAATGTGTCCTTCCACGGGTCTTGCCTCAGCACGTGAGTCTGTATCAGTTGGCATCACTCTGCCAATTGGCCTGAGACCAAAGAAATGGCAAGAAGCTGCCAGAACACCTCCAGAAGTTTTTTGGTGTGTTTCTTTCTATGAAGCTATGACAAGTGAAGCTCAGCAATGCAACGTAAGGCGAACCAATACATGTGTGTCATTAGCACAGAATACTTCATCACTTGCTTTATCAAAACATCTTTTCAGCTGTGTCTGCTTCAGCAAAATGTTCTTTGACATAACTGACTTTCCAAAACCGTAAGTGTCTACTTTACACTATACTACTCTGCCTTCCATGGCTAAGAGCATGGATTTGCTCCAAAGAACAAGGACTCTGCCTTTGAATGCATCCAATCCATCATTATAAGAGGCACCTTTATGACCATAGGATGGTTGGCAATGACTGAGTATAAGGTTCCCCATGCCTCATAAAATGTCTAGTTTCTCAGAGTTTATTCTCCATATGTGGAAAGTGTTTGTAATTGAAGCCAACAGGAAAATGTGGTGGACTTTTTTCTGCTTTATGAAGGGTACCCAGTTGTCAATTCACTAATAAATATGATATCCATACTTCGGATATCAACTGTCTCAGGATTAGTGAGGATTGCATGACAGAGATGAGCTTACTGGCAGTCACAAAAGCTGTTCTTTGTTCCTGTCCCCATTAGAAATTAGCTGCCTTTCTAGTAACCCTGTAGTGGGTTTTATAATAACCTGTAAATATAGTGTGTGATTTCTGTAGTGTGCAAACATACCAATTAGGACTTGTATCTGAGTTTTATCCCTGGATGGTGGGATTAAAGGCATGTGCCCCCTAACTGACAAAGTCTCATTTTTCCTTTCAGAATCAAGACAGAAACCTTTTCTACATAGGTCTTTCATTTTTATTGTTTGTATTCTAAAAACAATACGTTCTAAGATACTATCTTCTCTCTGTGGAGAGAATGTGTAGAGGGCAAAATAACTGAAATACAATCCAGCTTTGGATCCAAGAGATTCACATGTGCATCCTATAATTTCTTTTTTACCAGAGCCCATTCTCTCTCAGCCTCAGCTTGTCAAAAGACCCTGTTATTAAGATTGCAGTCCACCATGTTCAGATATACTCTCCAAGCTTGCTGCAAAATGGAGGATTCCCTTTCTCAGTGGGGCTTCCTCTTCTCTATCTGATCTTATCTGGAGAGTGACACTGAGCACATATGCCTGACCATATCTAGAGGATGACCATGCACAAACCTTCCTGCAAGTGCTGCATGACTCGGCATATAAGTCCTGCTCAGTCCTTCTTGCCATATGATAATTAGGTAATATGTTATGACTAATCAGCTCTTCCTGCCTGTAACCCAGAGGAATCTCTGAGGAAAGTCACGTAGCCTATGACCAGATTACAGGTTTGACTTCCTCTCTCTCAATAAGAACCTCTCCATCAGGTTCTTGGAATTCCTCTTCATGTAAATGAAACATTCCCACCCTAGCCAATAATGTATATCCACCCTGGAAATCCCTACCCACTCCCCAAAATCTGTATAACCCTTGTTCACCCTGAATAAATTGAACTGTGTCACTGAAACTTATCCCAGAAGCTGATCTGTATGTATTTATGGCCATCCAAACCTTGCTCTCTTTGTCCTTGCAGGCCAGTGGCCAACAGCACTGAGGAAGAAGGGAGGGCCACATCAGCTGATAATTTTCGTGGACTATTTATGTCCTTATCACCTTGTATTGTTTAAAATAAATTACTTAGCGCTTGAGTAGTTAATCCAATTATGGACCATAGCCAGTTAATATCTCCCAGTGATTTTTTTTTTTGTTTTGTTTTGTTTTTTTGTTTTTTGAGACAGGGTTTCTCTGTGTAGCCCTGGCTGTCCTGGAACTCGCTCTGTAGACCAGGCTGGCCTCGAACTCAGAAATCTGCCTGCCTCTGCCTCCCAAGTGCTGGGATTAAAGGCGTGTGCCACCACCACCCAGCTCCCAGTGAATTTTGGAAATCATTAAGAGTTTGTATTGATCTATCCTGATTTGTACTTTCTGGGGATGAATTTTCTTTAGGCCTACCTTATATCCTAGATAATTAACAGAATCTCCTTTTTGTAGTTTTGATTTTTTGTTTTTTTGTGGTTTTTTTGTGTGTTTTTTTTTTGTTTTGTTTTGTTTTTAAATTGTAAACCCCAGCAATGCAAAATTCTCTTTACTTTATCAAACATTTTTTCCTAAGGTATCTGTATCTGAATCTGTATCTGTATCATCCATATAATGGTACATTTTAGGTTGTGGAAACTGTTTATGAATTATTTCTCACAACTGTTGTACAACATATTGGCACCAGGCAGGACTGTTTAACACTCCTTGTGGTAAGACTTTTCAATGATGTCCTTATTGGACAATTGCTATTATAAGTAAGTACTGAGAAAGCTCATGCAAAGGGATTGTAAAAAAGTAATCTTTTAAATCAATTATTATCATAGGCCATGATTTAGATAAAAAAGAAGACAATGGGATTCCAGGTTGTAAGGAGCCCATTGGCTGAATCATCTTATTTATGGCTCTTAAATCTGTTAACACTCTCCATTTTCTTGATTTCTTTTTTATAACACAAGGGAAGTCCATGAGCTGGTAGATTCTTTAATATCTTGAGTATTTAGCTGCTCCCGAACCAGCTGTTCTAGTACCTGTAATTTTTTTTTTTTGTCATAGACCATTGGTCCAACCATACAGTCTTGTCAGTTACCATCTTAAAGTTAGGGGCATTGGTACCTTTGAAAGACTAACACCTGTCCTGTCCTGCTTATGGACAACCCAGACAGTCTGTGACTGTTCTTGATAATACCTTTTAATATTTTTCTCAGAAGCATTCTTTATTTTATGGTTTGTTTCTGAGATTGGAGGAATGTTAATCTGTGTTTTCTATTGCTGCAACAATCATGTCCCCATAAATTCATGGATATATTAGCCACATATGGCTTTACTTTTCCTATTTGTCCTTCTGGCTCTATACACTCTACTCTTCCTGTACTTCATTTTACCTGAGATAAAGTTCCAATCCCTAGAAGCTGACTATATACCTCCTGAAGCAGCCAATCTGGATGCCAAGATTTTGGTGAAATTATTGCTACCCCTGCTCCTATGTCTCCTAAACCTTCCATTTCAATGTCACTTATTTGTAATTTAAGCTATGGTCTTTCTAAGGCTTGTATCTTATCAATTCACTTTTCATACTTGGCACAAAAACCACTATGGCTATTAAGGATAAAATATGAATGATCAGACTGATAGTAATTATAATTAGTAATATGTCAATCTCAGTTAAGTAGTTTATATTTTCATTTTCTGCTTCTATTTTCAAGCCATTTAAAGTAGCACTATACAGAGTCCTAGTGTCTTGTATTATGGTAGTTCCCATACTAAATTCTCTCCCTGAGGACTTCCTAGGTGACTTAACAAATTGGATGGCTTCTTGGTTTGTCTGCAGCTGGTATGATTTCTCTGTCCATGTGGCTGTGCCATGTGTTGGTGTCAAATGTTGTTCCTAACAAAATCTCTGGGCAGTGGTGGCACACACCTTTAATCCCAGCACTTGGGAGGCAGAGGG
Source organism: Uromys caudimaculatus (assembly GCA_028551405.1). Classification (NCBI taxonomy): domain Eukaryota; kingdom Metazoa; phylum Chordata; class Mammalia; order Rodentia; family Muridae; genus Uromys; species Uromys caudimaculatus. Next base: position 57,172,823 of record CM052715.1, read on the forward strand.
AGGCGGATTTCGGAGTTCGAGGCCAGCCTGGTCTACAGAGTGAGTTCCAGGACAGCCAGGGCTACACAGAGAAACCCTGTCTCGAAAAACCAAAAAACCAAAAAAACCCAAAACCAAACCAAAACAAAAAAACAAAACAAAAAACCAAAATCTCAAACATTTGATTTCACCAATAAAACTTGGGAGCCAGATGCTGGTGTGAAAGCCTTCTAGCTCAGAGAGGCACAGAAAGCACTCATCTGACATTCTTCCTTAACCAACATCCCAAAAGGACACTCTCCTCTATGCTGTCTCAAAAAATCACTCAAACTGACTGTCCCTCCCCTGTACTTCTTGTGTGTCTCTTTATCCTCCTGACACTCTCTTCCTCTCTATGTTTTTTTTCTCTTATGTTCACTTCCTGTCAACTGGTTGCTTGCTCTGCCTCTTGACCTTTGGTTGACTTTATCTAATCCAGTTTACAATATTCAAGTAGAAAGCTTTTGGCTCAAAGGTGTGTGCTAAAGCTGAGCCACACCAGAAGTAAAAACAAGTTTTTCCAGTAAATCACACAGTCTCAGGGATCATAGTGTGATCAAATAACCTGAAACAGAGAAGTGATGTAGAAATATAAGCAGAATAAACACTTTCCTTCCCAACCTGCTTTTTTGTCATGGTGTTTCATCACAGCAATAGTAACCCTAATTAAGATATTTGTGTCTTGTCACATATGCCACACTGCATATATATAAACCAGAAAACTATGGAGGTCAATTCTCTTTTTCTAACATGTGAGTCTCAGGAGTCAAACTTAGGTTATCAGGCATTTCCTTAATTGTTAATTGATGTTCCTGGTACATATGACCACAGCTTTATAGGGAAAATGTCAAGCTCCAGGACCCTGGAGCCCTGGTACCTCTAACTTTAATTTTTTCAAATCCTATTTTTTTTTTTTCTTCTTCTAGACAGGGTTTCTCTGTATAGCCCTGGCTGTCCTGGAACTCACTCTGTAGACCAGGTTAGCCTCGAACTCAGAAATCCGCCTGCCTCTGCCTCCCAAGTGCTGGGATTAAAGGTGCGCGCCACCACTGCCCGGCTCAAATCCTATTTTTAATGGTGGTTCTTAAACGTTTTAACCTCCCTTGTTGCCCTCTATCCTCTAGAGATAGTGGCAAAGAAAGGATAGGGGGGGGGGGGGAGGGTGTTGGGGAAGTGGATCTGTTTAGAAAGGTTCTTTAGAGCAACTCCTGTCTGTACTGTCTGGAAAGAAGCAGTTTAATTCATAGATTAGCAGGCAGTAGCAGCTCGATCCACTTGCAAACACTTTACAAATATACCAGCAGTCTAGTTCCGTACAGTCAGCTTAGCAACAGTGATGACATGACCTAGCAGAGACAACTAGGCCTCAGCCTTGGCTCAAGTCAGCAGGAGGAACCAATAGGAGCCCCAGAAGTTCTCGGCTGTGCCTCTCTCAGGGAAGCAAAGATCAGTGAAGTTGTGCAATACATAAGCATTGTACAGATAGTTGTACCAGCAAGCCAAGCTCTTTCTGTGTCACTCTATCACTTGGTTGAGTCCTATTTATACCCTCTAAACATCACATGTCCTTCATGTGCCTTACCTCAGCACCAATCTTGCCTCAGCACCTGAATGTAATCAGCCCGAGTCTTCGAAGTCTCAACAAATGGAGCTCATCCACGCAATGTAAGGCGGACCAATACATGCGTGTTGTTGGCAGAGAATCCTTCATCATGTGTCCTTTCACATGTTTACTATAGCAGAACTCCTGGCCCAAGTCTCAGTACTATTTGGCCTTGTACTCATGGTGATCCATAAATTGTTATAATTGGGTATTTCATAACAAAGGTTTCAAAAGCTCTAGTTTATTACAACAAAGGTTTTATTGAAACTGTAGGTGCAGCAAGATGGCTGGACAAGAATGTTCTGCTCAGCAGGATGTAGTTAGTGTCCGCAAGGCACAGTAAAACCACTGAACTAGACCACTTAGTGGGTAGAAAAGACATTTAAGACAAACAGCTTAGATGCCTCAGAGAGTAGATGACTACATCTGCAAGAGGAAGCTTTGTTAATTTTACAGAGCCAAGTAACATTGGGAGGTGGTGTGCAGGTCAGAAGAAACTTGGAGTTAACCATAGGCACTCTAAACTGAGGTAGCTGTTAGGGTTAATCAGGAACTAGATGCCATTTGTCCAAGGTAGTCGACTGTTATAGGTGGACAAGTAGTGGCTTTCCTGATAAACAGAAACCCACCTCAGAGATCTCTGAAGAATGATGAGTTAGGTTTCTATTTACCAGAACAGGGGCTCCTCATAGGCTGTAAGAATCCAGCCTGGGTGGGACCAGGTCTGTCATCTTAGGACACTATCAGCACCCATTTGTGGGGCCTACTTCATGACCAAACAGTTGTGGTGGGCTACTGAACCATAGTTATGCCATCTTGTGAAAGTCTTCTTTTGTTTTTGCCTTATTATTTTTGTTTTTTCAAGACAGGATTTCTCTGTGTAATTCTGACTGTCCTGGAATTCACTCTGAAAGCCAGACTGGTCTTGAACTCAGAGATCCACCTACCTCTGTCTCCGTTGAACTAGGATTAAAGGCATGTATCACCACTGCCCACCACTTAAGAAAAAACTTAAGTGTTAAAATTAACACGGGTAAACTACTCACTGATCACATAAACCAGCTATGAATTTCTATACAGTGTGTCCCTTACCTAAATTCTCAGTAATTCCTGTGAACGGCCTCAAGGTTACAAAAAAACCCAAAAAACAAAAAACAAACAAACAAAACCCTTGACCTATAACTGCTATCTTTCTGCTTCTGTGAACACTACTTGCTTGCTTCCTGCAGATGCTCACAGCTAACTTTCTGTAAATGCCAACAATTATGGTTTTTGCCTTTAAAAGCTCAAGCAAGCCGGGCAGTGGTGGCACACGCCTTTAATCCCAGCACTTGGGAGGCAGAGACAGGCGGATTTCTGAGTTCGAGGCCAGCCTGGTCTACAGAGTTCCAGGACAGCCAGGGCTACACAGAGAAACCCTGTCTTGAAAAACCAAAAAAAAAAAAAAAAAAAAAAAAAAAAGCTCAAGCAAACTGGAGGTTGTGGCTGCTCTCCACTATTCTGTATGAGATAACCCCACTGGTGGAAAATAAAGGCCCCATATAACTGAACCTATTTATGTCTCTTGCTGGGATGTGTGTATCTTTATTTACCAATCTTTTGAAGGTCTCAGAATGATCCCTGAGGAGAGGACCTCTAAGTCCTGAAGTGGGGGTCCTTCTAGGCAAGAATAATGGCCATCAGTCCTAGGGGAGGCTTCTTAAAGGACATTTCTTGTCCCCAAGAATTAACTACCCTCACCAACTTGCCCTGAAACCTTTTTGAAGGAGTCTACTTGTGTGTACCTGTATTTGGGACCTCCAGAGGTAAGATAAACCTAGGGTTTGGGTTTTTGTTCAGTCTGAGGCACCAATTGGGGGAGTTGTGGGGAAAGCTGAGCACAGCATATGTAAAAATTCCTGAGTCCAGATCATGGGCAGGGCTTTGCCACACACCCTCAGGAGCTGGTTTGTCTTGGTGGCTATTGATCTGTGTCCTGTGTCTGTTAGTTTTGTTTTTGTTGTCTCAACCCCTTGTCTGTATTTCTATACCCCCTATTAGAGCAGATATCAATGGTCTCAAGCTCCCCCTTAGAATGCACGCTAAAAAACTTTAAACTTAGGTTTCAAAGCCCAGGAATCAGAGTTGGAGTCCCCTTCTTCAAAGGAACTTTGCTTGCTTCGAAAACTGACTTGGCCAGATTTTGGTGTGGGTTGGCCTGATACCAGGTTAGCCAACGTCAAAGTTGCTGCCAGGATTCATTCTATCATTCTTGGAAGACTCAGATTCCTGGATCAGTTTCCTATATGTGAGCATGATTGGGCATCCTGGAAACACAATCTTCATGGCTACGAGAGTGCCACAGATGTAGGATCCACAAGATTGCAGCTGCAGGTAATAACATCTATCCTACAGCCCTATGTTCGTTCCCCTTTTCATCAGTGATCTTTATAACTAGAAAAATCAAAACCCCTCCTTTTCAGACAAACCTCAAGATTTAATATCTCTTCTTGAGTGTGAACAGCTCTCCCAAACTTTCTTCACCTCAGAAGAAAGAGATGATCTAGAGGGAAGCAAGGAAGACCACAGCCTTTGAGGACTTCCTGATTCTGGAAACCATCTTTCCTTCTACCAGACTTTAATGGGACCCCCAACAATGAACAAGGTAGGGGGCTAACAACACCTATTGCTCGATTCTAATGAATGGTCTCTTTAATGCTGAATGGAAGGTCACAGATTTGTCTAAAGGTAGTGAGCTTTTTATAAAGATCTGCTGAAATTCCTGTCAAGTTTCCAGAGAGGCTTTTAGAACCCTACCCAACCTACACACCCCTTCGATCTGGAAGCCCCAGAGAACAGGCAGGCAATTAGCATAGCCTTTGTCATCCAGTCACACCCATTGATTCCCCAACCCCAGAGAATACAAGAGTGATAAATATAGCATTACCCAGTCAGCTCCAGATATTAGAAAGAATCTCCAGAGGCTAGAAGGATTTGAAGGAAAGACGTCAGAGTTGCCAAAGGTATTTCACTGAATCTCTAATAATAGAGACTTAATAGAAGAGGTTGTCAAAATGGTTAGGAAAGGAAATTGTGCTAGTGCTGAGAGAAACAAGGATGGACGGTTTACCAGAAGATAATGAAAGAAGCTTCCAGAGGGGACCAGGGGATGTGTCAAGACTACCTAGACTTCCTTTAGCCCCAAATCAATGTACATATTGTTAAAAAAAAGGATACTGGAAAAACAAGTGCCCGAACTGTCATGCTGAAACATTCAGAGCAATTATAAAGTGAAATCAATTATAAACTGAAACAACCGGATAGGGGTTGGGCTCCATTCCATTAAGCCCTCAGTGAACCAACAGTTATCTGCAATTTAGGGGCAAGCCTGCCAGTTCACTGGTAGATACCAGAATGACTTTTTTTAGTCCTAAAGAAACCTGACAGATGCCGGGCAGTGGTGGTGCACGCCTTTAATCCCAGCACTTGGGAGCAGAGGCAGGTGGATTTCTGAGTTCGAGGCCAGCCTAGTCTACAGAGTGAGTTCCAGGACAGCCAGGGCTACACAGAGAAACCCTGTCTCGAAAAACCAAAAAGAAAAAGAAAAAGAAAAAGAAAAAGAAAAAGAAAAAGAAAAAGAAAAAGAAAAAGAAAAAGAAAAAAAGGAAACCTGACAGAGCCCTGGCAAAAAAAGATAAAATAGAAGTTTCCAGTGCAGTGGGGGCTGATGCTTACTCCTGGACAGCTGATCAGGTTGCATTGGAAGGGGTATAGTCACACATATATTCCTGGTTATGCCAGATAAAACCTATCCCCTGCTAGGTTGGTTATGCCAGATGAAACCTATCCCCTGCTAGGCCAAGACGTGTTCTAGAAACTACAGGCCATTATCACCTTTAATGAAGACAAGACAGAATTAGACTACAAACTCCCAATTACAATCCTAGTTACTGTCCAATTGTGGAAGATACTGTCTGATCCATCCCTGGCCCAGCTGGGATCTACCTCATCTCTGGCTGAATTAAAAGCAAAGTTTCCAGGGGTGTGGGCAGAAACAAATCCATTGCGACTACCAAGACATTAAGCCCCAACAGTAGTTCAGCTGACTACTACTGTAATCCCAATCAGAGTAAAAGCAAAAAAGGAATTGCAATTCACATCCAGGGAGTCAAGGAGGCTAACATTTTAGCTCCCTGCCAGTTACCTTGGAACACCTCTGCTCTCAACTCAGAACCCAGCCCTAATGATTACAGGCCTGTCTAAGACTTAATGGAAGTAAATAAATGGGTAGAAATTATTCACCCCATAATTCCAAACCCATATATCTGTTTCAGTTTTGTGGCCCTTGGAAAACAAGTTTATGCTGCTCTGGACCTGAAAGATGCTTTCTTCAGCCTGTTGCTGATCAAGATTAGCCAACCTATTTTTTGTTTTGAATGGACAGACCCAGGAGGGGGATTTAATGGTGTCTAATTAGGGTTTTATTGCTGTGAAGAGACATATGACCAAGGGAACTCTTATAAAGGCAAAAATTTAATTGGGGCTGGCTTATGGTTTCAGAGGTTCAGTCCATTATCATGGCAGGAACAAGGAAGGCAAACATGGTGCTGGAGAAGCTGAGACTTCTACATATTGATCTGAAGTCAACCAGGAAAGAGACCTTCCATACTAGGAAAAGCATCAGTACTAGGAGGTCTCAAAGTCTGCCTACTCAGTGACATACTTCCTTCAACAAGGCCACACCCATTTTAACAAGGCCGCACCTAATAGTGCCACTTCCCATGGGCCAAGTATATTCAAACCACCACAAATAGACAACTTGCTTGGATTAGATTGCCATAAGGATTTAAAAAGAATGCTTTTAGGCAGAATTACTCAAAGGTTACTTACTTACTTACAATATGCAGATGATCTACTATTGGCTGCTGACACTGAGACCAACTGTAGGCATGCCACAAAAGGCCTGTTGATGGAGTTTCAAAGACTGCAGCTATCATGTCTCAGCCAAGAAGACCCAATTATGTTGTACAAAGGTCACCTACCCAGGATATTATTTAGGAAAAGGAAAATGCACCATGTCCCAGAGGTGTACTGAGGAAATTCTACAGATCCATCTGTTACTGGCAATTCTATAAATATTACCATTTTCTCTTAACCCAGCTTGCTCCCAAATAATCAAGGCAGGACTATTTTGTTTTTTAAATAGCTTTAAAGCACAACTGAGCAATATTAATCTATTTTAATCCTCTAAACTAATCTTGCTACCTCACAGCAAAAATCCCAGAGATACTTGTATTTTATGGCTTTCTCTGATCCAACTGCTTTCTTATGTTGTCTCCTGGACCCTCTCCTTGTGGCTGAATGCCCTCATCTTTCTCTCTCTCTCTATCCCATAACTGGGAGAAAGTCCAGCCCTATTCTCTCCCCTGCTCAGTCACTGGCTAATCAGCTTCTTTATTAATCAATCAAGTAATAATTGGGGAGCAATGTTAATACAACATTGAGACAGGAGATTCTCAGATTAAGGATTGCAACCAGATACGAGGGCACAGAAAACAGCATTTGAACAATACAGTAATAATCTTTACACAGGGCACAATAACATTATGCCTACATCCATCAGCCAAAGACCAAGAGGAAAATTTGAGAATTCCTTGGGCTGGTGAGATACTATTGCCTACAGACACCAAGTTTTGCTGAAATAGTTCCCTTTCCTGGGTGAAAAGGAAAAAGAGATGTTCGAAACATCAATGCCTGGCCTCTGCCCTGGCACTGGCTCTCTCCTATATTACTAAGCCATGTCATCTTTTCATAAGCAAGGGCTGTGGAGTAACAAAGGGAGTTCTAACCAAATTGTAGCACATTGGAGAGAGCCTGTTGTCTACTTATCGGAGAGACTGAACTCAGCTGTAGTGACCACCATGTTCTTTGTCAAGGAGGCTGACAAAATGACAATGGATCAGGACCTTAGCCTGACTGCTCCATATGAGGTAGAGGTCCTCCTCTAGACAAGAAGCCCCCAAGCATTGGCGTCAAATGCTAACATCACTATCAGGCCCTCCTTCTATATGCACCCAGAATAAAGTTCTTACCCTCTACCATGTTGAACTCAGCATCCCTCCTGCCTGAAACAGAGGAGCAGCCAACCCATGACTACATGTAGGTCATCGACCACCGCAATATGGACAGCCTTCAAGACCAGCCCCCCAGCAAGGCAGATGTAATCTTGTATGCAGATAGGAACAGCTACATACAAGGCAGGGTCAGGTTCACTGGAGTGACTATGCTGATGGTAAGGTAATCTGTGCCCCATTCCTGCTCCAGGAACCTCATTCTAAAAGGCTTAACTAATAGCATTGAGATGGGGAGAGTGTAAAAAATAAATCCAGTTATTTTTTCTCCCCAGCCCCTGCTCCTGGAATGATGATTCTGAGACTAGTTATTTATTAATAAATGCCTAGGCCACAAGCTTTGGTTCATTCCTCAACTATTTCATAGCTTATTTAACTCATTCAAAATATTCAGTGTCTTCCATATGGTTAGTTACCTGTCCTCAGCTTCATGCATCCAAGTCTGGGGCGATTCTCCTCCTAATTCTATCCTGAGTTCAGCTACCTGCTGGCTTACATTCATCTCCTCAGAGTTCCTGTGTGAATCTCCTCTTCATTCTATCCTGTGTTCCTCTATGTGGCTGATTACCTCTGCTCAGCTCTCATGCTTTTGAGCTCCTCTATGTTCTGGGGCAAATCTTTGCACTTCTTGTTTTTTCCCAGAATCCTTTCTCTTCCTGTCAGTGTTCCATCTCCTATTTCTTGCCTCAGCTCATTGGTCATAGGCTTTTTTTAGTGACAGGTATTACTTGGATTCTACAGGAGAGGGTTGTGAAACCAATGTTTATATGAACTGCTGGCATGCCCTCACCACTGTACACATCCATGGTCAAGGAGTGTGACCTACTTACCTGTGGAGAGCCTTTGGTGCCACTTCTAGGAAATTGGCAAGAATATTTGACACTGGGCTAGGATGAGGAAGTAAACTCAAAAAAAAAAAAAAAAAAAAAATACAGCCAAGGAATGTATTCCTTGTATCTTGATCATCTTGATTGGTCCTTAGAAACAGTGACCACGGGACTTTTGTTTATGTCATGTGTGTTCCTTGACTACTCTGTTTATGCCTTGTTTGTTCCTTGACTACTTTGTTTATGTCTTAGAACTGGCCATAGTCTTTGCATGTACTTAGGATGATATAAAAGCAGATTGGGAGAAATTAAACCCACTTCAGCTGAAATCATACTATGGTATTGTCAAATTGTCTCTTTTTCCTTTAATCCTCCCTCCCTCCCTTGAGATCCTGTTGACCGACTGAACTGCCTTGGTCACTTACCTCAGCTGGAAAAGAGACCAAGAACAAAGAAGAAATTTCTGCCCTCCTGGCAGCCATTTGGCTCTCTGAAAAGCTTGTTATTGTCCATTGTCTTGGACATCAGAAAGAGAACTCAGCTGAAGCTGGGGGCAAGGCTTAGAGATGCCATGGCCAAAAGGGCTCTCAAAGAGCCAGAGGGGCCATGTCAGTAGCTAGGGCTTCCCATGGCCCTTGCCCTCTTGCCCAAGCCAGACCTATTGGAACATTCTGAATACACTAGCAAAGAAGAGAAATGGACCCAACAGCAGGGAGCCACCAGGATAGAAGATTGATGAAGTCTGCCCAAAGGGCACTCCATCCTACCCACTAGGAGCATCTTTTCTCTCCCAAATCCAACAAAGTACCCATCTGGAATCAACTGAGCTAAAAGAAATAGTTAGGGAGAGGGTTTTTCTGCTTCATCAGGATGGGATGATAGAACAGATTAACCACCAATGTGCCATCTGCACTCAGGTAAACCCAAAAGGTGGAAGACTGACACCTATGGGCATCCAAGAGAGAAGACTTGACCCTCAGGAGCCCTACGACTTAGACTTGTTAAAGCTAATCCAGTGAGGTTTGGAATTACTGGTATTTACTGGACTTTGTAGATGCCTTGTTCATGAAGGGTATAGGCTTTCCCTACTAGGTCAGAAACAGCTAATGTGTCACAAAGAAATTACTTATGGAGATTACCTCATGATTCACACATGTCCCTTCCTCCTTGGGGTCTGACAATGGCCTGGATTGTCACAACAGGTGGACAGAACTCTAGGGACACATTGGAAATTCCATTGTGCCTATAGACTCCAAAGTTCAGGACAAAAAGAGCTAACACAACTATAAAGGAAACATTGACTAAACTCTGCCCAGAAACTTGAGGGGTGGACTGGGTTGATCCCTACTGTCCTTTTTATAATGAGATACTCCCCCTGTAGAGATAAGCAAACCCCATTTGAGATCATGTGCAGCTGTTTAACTCCATTAACCCCTGCAAAGGGAAGCCCACGAGCCTTTGAAATGCCTAATTATTCCTTCCTTACATCCCTGCAGGCCCTACAGTAGGTGTCCAGAGACTGCTAGGCTTGTCTTTCACTCCCACTACCTCTGCAAGTCCTCACCAAGTCAGCACACAGGTTCCAACCCAGAGACTTGGTGTGGGTCCACTGTTTGCCCAGTAGGACCCAGAGCCTTCCTGAAAAGGGCCACAGCCTATTATCCTGACCATGCCTACTCTCATTAAGGTGGCAGTGGCTGTTGCCTGGATTCATCATTCTCACTTAAAAGCAACACCAGTGGCCAAGACAAGAGTGAAAATTAGAAGGCCCTTAAAAACTCTTTACCCGGGCTGGAGAGATGGCTCAGTGGTTGAGAGTGCTGACTTCTCTTCCAGAGGTCCTGAGTTCAATTCCCAGCAACCACATGGTGGATCACAACCATCAGTAATGGGATCTGATGGCTTCTGGTGTGTCTGAAGACAGCAACAGTGTACTCATATACATAAAATAAATAAATTAATTAAAAATAAAATAAAAAAAAAACCCAACTCTTTACCCAAACATCAGCTTCAGACTGATACTATCATTGGGATTCCTGATGGGTAATTCCTATGCATGGTCCACTGAGAGCACAAACTTTGAAACCTGGGACTGGGAACTGTCTCAAACAAAATACATTGGCTATGTTTCAAAATGGCGCCACCCAACCCAAATTCAGACTCAACTTTAGGCGATTTCTTTAGAGCCACCTTTATGGAGTCTAGGATAGAATCACCTTTATGATGACAAGGAGATCACCCTAGTTGTGGGGTCTGGTGAAGCGAACAATTGTTACAGACTATGAAGTTCTATGCACGCCCAGCCTCTGTGTATAGTCATTTTAATTGAGAGGATGACATACACTCTATTTCAGGACCAGGCCTGACTTCCCAGGGAAAGCCATCAGTCTCAGGAACTAGTCATAAGTTACCAGCTCTTGAAACAAAGCCATAAAGGCCCCCATCTTAAGAACAGTCTGGGGATAACCACAAGAATGGGAACTATCTTATCTCAGGATGGTCCATCTGTGCTGGGCAGCCTCATATGGTTTGGGTATCTCATCCTGTGACTAAATGTTCATGACATAGGAATGCAGACCACTGACCACCTGGCATAAGCCAATCAGAAGCCAACCCATGTAGCCGCCCCCCCCCCCAGCACCCACCAGTAAAATTTTAATGTACCTAACCTACTCTCTAAGATCTTACCGACTATAGAAGAACATAGTAGCCAAGCAAAACTATACTGTTACCACTTCGGTCAATACCAATCACATTGGAGATTACCTAATTCTTCTGGAAAATTCCCCTAGCCCTGCATAGAAAGGGGCCTAAAAGTTCCCCCAGGTCACTATTTTGATGACTGGTTGACCCCCTCATGCTGGTTATTTCTGAAGAATATTGCTCTTTATCTTTGGATATTATTTGAGTCTGGGATCTTCCTTCAGCTATTCTTAGACCGTAACATAAAAGGCCAATGAATACCACTGTGGTTCCTGCAGTTGTGAAATAGTCCCCTTGGGTGGGCATAAAGACATTCCCCTTAAAACAAGAAAGCCCTTCTGAAGATTGTATGGCAGGAAAATGTAATCTCTTTAACTGTTGTGGCCGGGAACCACCAGAGTGTTAAGCGCTGGCATATTGGTTGAACATGGGGTCTCGGATTTTATACAATATATGCTGATCCTAGCATAGAATTTACCATCCAGCAAAAGGCACTATTCCATTGAGGTAACCCCATTGGGCCAGGGAGAATTGGCTGCCTCATTCAAAGACTCTGGGTCAGGATAAACCAAACACATTGTATCAACTGGCTATGAAAACACTTCTGGTGTTCTCAATTGTTAATTGCTAAGTCAGCAGAGCCAACCTAACAGTATATGCAAATGTCTGTCACTTCCTCACTAGACCCAAAAGAAAGGCAGGCTGCCTTAAGGGAGGTCCTGAAGCACTCAATACCAGAAGGCAATGGGGTGGGTATGTTGGGGGGGAGGGTTGTCCTGCTGTTGATTGGCTTACATTGAAGGAGTAAGGAATGTGGCTTTTTTGCAGAATAAGAAGCTGGCTGCTGGAGCTGGGGTGGAACCACCAGACAGAGGGACCCAAGTGTGAACGGAAGGGCAGGGAGTTAGAACAGTGAGAGCCACCTGGAGAATCACAATGGCAGGGTCAGGCCAAGTCAGATGAGCTTAGCTGTATTAAGGGTCCCAGCATCGGGAAGGTTGAGGACCACTGGAGACCTGACTGTGACTCCCCCAGTGTCAATGTTTTCCCTACTATCAAGCCTTCATGGTTGATGAAGTCAACCTGAGTCAAGGGGGGGGGGGTCTGAAACCAACTCTCTCTTTATCGTCCCCTTTCCCTCCTCTCTTTCTCCCCAGGGTGACTTCCCTGGCCTTGGTCCTTGGGGCCAGTGAATTCTCCAGAGAGCCTTAAAAACCTGCATTTATATATAATTTTTAATGTGGCTTGAATTGGTTCATTTAACCAGTAGAGAAATAAATTATCAAATGGTGCCAAAACCTGGAAGAACTTGAGTTCCCAGTCTGATAGTATGGGTCTTTCCTGGCCACGTGGGGACTGCTTCTCTCTCCTCATCTCCCTTTCCACTAAATACATCTGTTTTTGGACTTGGTAAGTAACCTGTCCTCAGCTACTCCCTAATCTGGATCAGGACCCTCCAGTCTTTCTCTACTGAGTAACAGCCCCGCCAGAGCTAGCCCCGCTCCAGAACAGAAACCAGGTCTTTGTTCTGTGGGAACCTCTGATACAAAGACACTTGAGATTATTGCTCCTATATAATAAACCTTTCGGGGCTGGAGAGATGGCTCAGCGGTTAAGAGCATCGACTGCTCTTCCGAAGGTCCTGAGTTCAAATCCCAGCAACCACATGGTGGCTCACAACCATCCATAATGAGATCTGACGCCCTCTTCTGGTGTGTCTGAAGACAGCTACAGTGTACTTACATATAATAATAAATAAATCTTTAAAAAAAAAAAATAATAAACCTTTCAATCCTAGACTGTCAACTGGGACACCATTTCTATAATCTTGGGATCTCTGGAAAATGCTGGGAAGATGGGTACTGCTGGGTCTAAAATAGATCTCAAGATGCCTCTTGGGTGTCTGCTGCCAAGTTTATAAGAGTTGGTTTGAGCTTCCTGTGTCCAGTTTTCAGGGAACCATGCTCTAGCCCTTTCTCTGTCTCCTTCACCACAACAAAGCTTCAGTGGCTCCCCCAAACCAAGTCACTGATCTGACCTTCCTGAGACACAGCAGCACACAGGGCTCCAAGAGTTACCCAGCCTCACCCTACCCCTATCTCCCTTCTGCCCATGAGTGGTCCTGGTGGCTGCGGCAGCAGCAGTGATTGCAATGGTGATGGGGAGCTATCAGCCTGCTCATTTTAAATTGCCGGCCACGCCTGGTTAACTATACCCTGCCAAGCAGGGGTAAAGTACACAGTGGGTAAACAGCATGTGCCTGGCCACCATCTTTTTTTTTTTTAATATTTATTTTTTGATACTTTATTTACATTTCAAATGTTTCTCCCTTTCCAGGTTTCCCTTTTGGAAACCCCCTATTCCCTCCCCCTTACCCCGCCTCTATGAGGGTATTCCCCCACCCACCCACTCCCATCTTCCCACCTTGGCATTCCCCTATACTGAGGCCTCTAATACTCTCAGGCCCAAGGGCCTCTCCTCCCCCATGATGGCCAACAAGGCCCTCCTCTGCCACATATGTGGTCTGAGCCATGGGTCCCTTGATGTATATTCTTTGGTTGGTGGTCCAGCCTCCAGGAGCATGGGGGGGGGGGGGCTGTCAGGCCAATTGACACTGTTGCTCCCTCCATGGGGCTGCAGACTCCCTCAGCTTTTTCAGTCCCTTCTCCAACTCCTCCATCTGGGACCTCACTCTCAGTCCAGCAGTTACTGTAAAGTGAAACTTGGGTATTCCGAACTTTTGGGCTAAAATCTGCTTATCAGTGAGTACATACCATGTTCGTTCTTTTGTGACTGAGTTACCTTGCTCAGGATATTTTCAAGTTCCATCCTTTTGCCTGCGAATTTCATGAAGTCATTGTTTTTAATAGCTGAGTAGTACTCCATTGTATAAATGTACCACATTTTCTGTATCCATTCCTCTGATGAGGGACATCTGGGTTGTTTCCAGCTTCTGGCTATTATAAATATGGCTGTGAAAGACCCAAGCCCATTATAGGGAAGTTAGACCCCCCTTAGCAAATTAAAGCCAGAGATAACATAGCCATATTCCACCGCCTAATGGCTAACATACATCCTTTTGTCCCGGAAAAATAGCTAACAGCAGGGTTGTTATCGCAACCATCCATATCTTTGTCCCAGGAGGTAGCTAACCTATACCTTTTGTCCCAGGGAATAGCTAACTGCAGGAATGAATGGTTAACATACATCTTTTTGTCCCAGGAAAATAATTAACAGCAGGGTTGATATCACAACCATCCATATCTTTGTCCCAGGAAATAGCTAACCTACACCTTTTGTCCCAGGGAATAGCTAACTGCAGGAATGAATGGCTAACCTACACCTTTTGTCTCAGGAAACAGCTAACCGCAGGAGTGATGAACTTAGAACATTCTATACCTTCCCATGACATTCCCATAGAATGTCCTTGCTTTATGGCTTTTTCTTTAAATACCCGACTTCAGCTGCTCAGGGTCAAACTCCTCTGCCTCTGCGTAGGTTACGAGCTCGACCCCAGTGCACTGGTCCCCCCCCCCCGAATAAACCTCGTGTGATTGCAGCAAGGACAGTCTTTCGTGAGTTCTTGGGGGGTCGCGCCATCCCGAGACTTGAGTGAGGGTCTCCCCAGCTCGGGGGTCTTTCAGCTGCTATGAACATAGTGGAGCATGTGTCTTTATTACATGTTGGAGCATCTTCTGGGTATATGCCCAGGAGTGGTATAGCTGGGTCCTCAGGTAGTATTATGTCCATTTTTCTGAGGGTCCGCCAAACTGATTTCCAGAGTGGTTGTACCAACTTGCAATCCCACCAGCAATGGAGGAGTGTTCCTCTTTCTCCACATCCTCACCATAATCTGCTGTCACCTGAGTTTTTGATCTTAGCCATTCTGACTGGTGTGAGGTGGAATCTCAGACTTGTTTTGATTTGCATTTCCCTGATGACTAAGGATGTTGAACATTTCTTTAGGTGCTTCTCAGCCCTGCGAATTTCCTCAGTTGAGAATTCTCTGTTTAGCTCTGTTCCCCATTTTTTGATAGGGTTATTTAGTTCTCTGGAGTCTAACTTCTTGAGTTCTTCATATATATTGGATATTAGCCCTCTATCAGACGTAGGATTGGTAAAGACCTTTTCCAAATCTGTTGGTTGCCTGGCTACCATCTTGACTTTGGGATAAAGAGGGTGGCACCATGGCTTCACTGCCAGGTTGGTTAAGTGTAGTCACATAACAGGCAGCTATCTTTCTTGTGGGAAAGTCATAGCTTCACCACAACTCCAGTTTTATCACTCAACATTTTGTCTGTCTGTTTGAAATGTAGGAATGTGAAAATGGCCTGTGGTGGTTTAAATATGCTTGGCCTAGGGAGTGGCACTATTAGCAGGAGGTGTGGACTTGTTGTAAGAGGTGTGTGTCACTGGCAGTGGGCCTTGAGACTTTCCTCCTTGCTGCCTGAGGACAGTCTTCTCCTATCTGTCTTTGGATAAAGATGTCGAACTCTCAGCTGCACTAGCCCCATAACTGCCTGGATGCTGGCATGCTCCTGCATTGATCATAAGGGACTGAAGCTCTGAACCTATAAGCCATCCCAAATTAAATGTTGTCCTTATATGGTACGCCTGATGGCATGGTGTAGGAGGAGCTGAGAGTTCTTCATCTTTTTATGAAGGCAAACAGGAGAAGACTGGCTCCCAGGCAGCTAGGATGAGGGTGTTAAAGCCCACATCCACAGTGACACACCTCCTCCAACAAGGCTACACCTCCTAACAGTGCCACTCTCTGGGCTGAGCATATACAAACCATCACATTCCACTCCCTGGCCCTCATAGTCTTGTTCAAACACATGAGTCTATGAGGGCCATACCTACCCATAGCATAATAAAAAATATATTTAGTCCAACTTCCAAAGTCCCCATAGTTTATAGCCGTCTAAACAAAAGTCCAAAGTTCAAAGGTTCTTCTGATATTCATCCAATCACTTAACTGTAATCCCCAAAGCAAGACAGGAAAACATCTGAGCAAACTCCACACTCTGCATCTCCATGTCTGATGTCAAAATACTCTCCAGATCTCCAACTCTTTTTTCATCTTTGTCAACTGCAACAAACTCCTTTCTCCTGGGCTGGTTCTACTCCATGTTAGCAGCTTTCCTCAGCAGATAGTCCACAGCTCTGGCATCTCAAACATCCTGGGGTCTCCAAGGCACCTTCAACATTATAGCTTCTTTTCCAATGTCTGGGATCCACACATGATCTTCTGGGCTCCTCCAAAGGGGCTCAGGTCACATCTCCAACTCTGCCCTCTGTAGAACTCTATCTGGTTGACTACACTCCACTGCTGTTGCTGTTCTTGGCAGTTATTCTATGGTACTGGCATCTCTAATATGCCAGGGTCTTCTGCTGTAATTAGGTATCACCAATAGCCTTTCATAGGCTCTCTTCATAGTACCAAGCCTCAACTTCTTTGCATAGCCCCTTCAGTCCTGAGCTGTCAAATGCAACTGAGGCTGTACCTTCACCAATGGCCTTCCCTGGATTCTCACAGTGCCAAGCTTCAGCTGCTCTCCATGACACCTTCATACTTACAAAACCAGTACCACCTAGGTGAGTTGTACACATTTGTCTAGTTATTATAATATTACTATATCCTTTTTTTCTTTTCAACCCCTTTCCCTTTCCTAAGAAAGAAGGATAGAGACGAGGAAAGGAAAGATAGAAATCTCTGAGTTTACATACTTTATTTAGTTTTTTTTTTTCTGTTTAAAACTAATTATTTGTAAATTACTTTTTGAAATGACAACATATCTATAATTTATAAAATAACCAAATCAGATACCCCAACTTAAGGGAGTGGGATGATAATTTTTATGATTTTTTGGTTGAATTAGGGCAAAACATTTGGGGGGGAGAAAATTAGAATAAATGGTTAGTCTTAAGAAAGTTAATTGCATTATTTGTTGTCTAGTCTTTGTTTGGGTTGCAGCCAGTAGCATTTGTACCGATCTTAGGTAGCTTGCAGTGCAAGCAGTTGGGAGAACAGGTCTAGTTGTCTTGTGTCCTGTTTAGACATGGAGGATATGGGAGTGAGCATGGGAAGGCAGGCTCGGGACAGAGATGCCCAGATCAGTCTGCTGCACCTATGAGAAGGCTTTGGAAAATTAGTTGTCATTTATTTGGTTGTTGATCTTTAGCTGTGAAGGCTGTGTCTCAGGAAGTCAGGTCTTAGGGTCCCCTTGGTCCTTCTTAGGCTCAGGGATCACCACCTGTGTTGTGGCACTGGCTTTGCATTATATCCCAGCTGGGGCCTGGGTTTGCTTGGGACTTGGGGAGGGAGGGTCTATAGAAACTTTAGACCCACTCAGAGTTTAACTTACACCCTGCTGCAGCTGTAGAGCACAGTTCTAGTTGTTTATATGGGGGGACACTTTTATCTCAGTTTATTTCAGTTCTAAGCCCCATGTTGGGTGCCAATTTGTTTAAATTTCCAACCCTAATAAGCCTATATAAAAATACACAATCTAGATATTATAATTATAAACTATATGTCTAAATTAGACAGATCTAATAATATACTAACTTATTCTCCAGCTATAAGACTCCTTGTTACTTGCAGTTTTTCCCGGCTATACGGTTCTGGTCCATTGTATCTTTTCCTCCTCTTCTTCTGTCCTCTTTCCCTCTCCTGCATGTTCTTCCTTTTTTCTATTTGCTCTTCTCATCCCCCCTCTCCAGTCCCACCTTTCTCCTCCATTTCCCCAAGAGGCTCTTCCCTATATAATCTAGAACTTTTGGTCTTCCGAACTCTTTTCTCTCTCCATGCATGTTCTTTTTCTCTTTCTCTTCACCCTCCCCTCTCTATCCATTTCCCAGGCAACTCACCTGGCCTTGGTCCTTGGGGCTAGTGAGCTTGCCAGAAAGCAACCTCCCAATAAATCTGTGTTTATATGTATATTTTAATCTGGCTTGAATTGGCTAATTTCACTGGTGGAGAAATAACTCATCACCTGGACCAAGATTCTGCATTTGACCTAGTAAAATAAATGGATAACTGGATAAACCATACTGTTCCTATTCTAGGGAAGAACTGCTTGCTCTGCCTAGATCATAAACATCCTTCCTATGTGGGAATACGGGCCAACATTACTATCTCCCCTACTACTACCCCATGGAAGAATACAGATTGCAGATTACAAAAGACTATGCTCACACTGAGGGACGCACAGAGAATGAGTCTGTGCTTAGTGTAAGCTACTTGGGGCACTCAAGTTGCCAGCCCCCTCCCAGGCCCCCCAACTTCCAGGCTCTACTCACAGAACACTCCAAGGGCTATAATGGCCAATTGCCACCAGACTTCCAAACATTGACTCGTGGGTTGGATTTTAGCCAATTTGATCTCTTCTTCTGTATAGACTGGTTGTCTGGCAGGTTGTGGTTGGGTGGTTCAGGCAGGACAGTAACCAACACAGAGGTGGCCGTTTATTCTAAGGCTACCTCCTTAGCAGCCTTGTTAGCCAGGTTATTACCCCTAGCTACTGGTGTTGTTCTTTTTGGTATACTGGACAATGTATAGCTGCCAGCTTCCTTGGTAGCCAGAGGGCTTTAAGGATCTGTAGAATTTCATCTTTGTTCTTGATAGTTTTTCCTTCTGCTGTTAAGAGCCCTCTTTTCTGATAAATGGCTCCATGTACATGAGCAGTTGCAAATGCATACCGGCTGTTTTAGTTAGGGTTTTGCTGCTGTGAACAAACACCATGACCAAGGCAACTCTTATAAAGACAACATTCAATTGGGGCTGGCTTACTGGTTCAGAGGTTCAGTCCATTTTTCATCAAGGCAGGAACATGGCAGCATCCAGGCAGGCATGGTGCAGGAGGAGCTGATAATTCTACATCTTCATCTGAAGGCTGCTAGCAGAATACTGCTTCTAAGTAGCTAGGATGAGGCTCTTATAGCCCACACCCACAGTGACACACCTAGGCCAACAGGGCCACACCTTCTAATCATGCCACTCCCTGAGCCAAGCATATACAAACCATCACACTTGCTGTCCTTGTAAATGTTAACAACCAGTCCTTTTCCCACGATGACCTAGGTTAATGGTATAAGTTCGGCTCTTTGAACTGAGGTGCCTGGAGAAAGAGACTGAGCCCAGATTACCTCAGCTTCTGTAGTCACTACCACCGTGGCTTTCCTCTGACCCTCATGGATGAATCTGCTCTCATCTGTAAACTAAGTCCATTCTGCCCTTGGCAGAGGGAGTCCTTCAAATCGGGTCTGGTACTATGTACCTGAGCCAAAATCTCACCGTACTTGGGTCCCAGGAACTGAAAGAACGTCTGGTATTTCCTGAAAATCGGTTATGGTAGTGAATTGGCCTTGGGCCATGTGGAACCTTCCCGCCTGCCTGTCTTTTTAAGCTGCTGTCCTGAAATAAACTTCGAGAGTCTGAACAGAATGCATGACTTGCTCTCCTTCCTTGCTGTCTCTTGTCCCCCATTCATCCGTCCCCTCCTTAGGTCCATGCGGGCTGGGGCAACAAATAAGCCACTAGTTGTTTCCATGGCCCTAGATTTGGGGTCAAGACCCCTTTAGCTACTCCTTTATGCTCATCAATATACACATGAAATGGCTTACTGATGTCTGGTAACCATAGAGCAGGGGCTGATAACAGGGCCTGCTTTACTTTTTCAAAGGCCCTCTGTTGTTCTTGAGTCCAGATAGTCCTTAGTTTTCTTGGTGGTTTCATATAGAGGTTTAGCCTTTTCGGCAAAGCCTGGAATCCATAGCCTACTGAAGCCTGCGGACCCCAAGAACTCTCACCTGTCATGGACTCTGGACAGTAGAGATACCGATGACAATCTTTTCTTGCTTCTGAAAGCCATTGCTGGCCTTCATCAGAATATAACCGAAGTAAGTGACTTTGGTCTTGCTTATAGTAATCGTCTGCACTGGAGAAGACCCATGCCCTGCTGTCTCTGCTCCAAGGGTGGGAACCATATCACACTGTCCCTTTCGTGGCACCTTCCTGGACCTGGTGCCTTCCACCCTGCTCAACCAGTGTCTTAGAGCTTTACTGCTTCGAACAGACCCCATGATTATAGCAACTCTTATATACTCATAAGCTTATAACTCTTATAAGGATAACATTTAATTGGGGATGGCTTACAGGGTCAGAAGTTTGGTTCATTATCATCAAGGTGGGAACATGGCAGTACCCAGGCAGACATGGTGCAGGTGGAGCTGAGAGTTCTACATCTTCATCTGAAGACTGCTTTGAGGAGACTCACTTCCAGGCAGCTAGGATGAAGTTCTTAAAGCCTATGGCCACAAGGACACACTTCTCCAGTAAGGCCACACTTACTCCAACAAGGCTACACCTACTCCAACAAGGCCACATCTCCAAATAGTGCCACTTTCTGGGCCAATCATATTCAAACCATCACAACCAGGTAAACTAAAAAATCTGCTTCCCTCTAATCCCTCCATTAGTTAGCTGTAGCCATTTTTATTTAACCAATAGTTTTAAATTAATGAATCAGGTTTGCACAACAAAAGCTTGTGGATGTGAGAATTCACTCATAGGCCTAGACCTTTAAGTACAGAATTTAGCATTACAATACTTCAACAAAGAAAAACACAAGGGTAGTAGGAGGGACATCTGAATTCCTGGACCAAGGCCCTCTTAAACTATACCATTCTGGATCTCTAGTCCCAGAAGGAAAACAACTCCTTGTGACCTACTTCTCCCAGAGTTTCCCTGATATTAGGTCCAAACTTAAATCTCTAGAGAAAGAACTCCTGACTTCACAGGAAATAATCTTAGCTGTGGCCTTCAAGATGTATCATAGGAGAGATGAAAAGCCCAAAAACAAAAATACCTGATGCTGGCTAGGGCCTTTCAGCTGCCCATAGCAGCTGCCCAAGCTCCCAGAGCCTGAAAACCTCCAGGACGGTCAGGAGGGTAATTGGTCCTGGGTCTGTCCAAACCCTCACAAACCATTCCAACCATGCCCACAGTGCTATCAAGAGGGACAATGGGCTGCTGACTGTTCTGATGTCCTTCACAGCATGAAGACATCAAGCCCAGATCACCCTCCAGCCTACTGGAGATCATGGGCAACTGATGGGTCCCATGCTCCATTGGTCCAATCATGGCCATCTCCAACAGGGAGGCTTGGGTAGTCATCTTAGTATCAAGGCAATCTATCTCCTTTCTTCTGGACAATGGGGCCATGTTTTCAGTCATGATGGAGTTTGGGGTATCCACCTGTCTGGGGGTGGCTCTTATTTACTTGAACATCCAAAAAATCTCTACCTTTAGCCAACAGCCCATCCTAATAGTGTTTGGAAATTCAAAGCCAGTTCAGACCCATACAACTCCCTTATCCATTTCTTCTTCACCAGGGCTTTGCAGCCTATGCCTGTTTTCTCTATGACCCTGTTAGACTCCAGTGAGCCTTAGCTTAAAGCAGATCCTCTGAGTGAACACATGGAGTCGGGGATTGATGCAAAATGCAAGAGGAATTTATTGATTCAGCATGCTGAGGTTGCTCTGCATACCAAGACGGGAGAGTGACCTCATGGAGCCCATTCAGGGACCTTATATAGGATTTTAGAGCAGCTGCCATTAGGCACAATGTGACTGGCAGAACAGTGTGACTTTTAAACTGATTGGTCTTTAGGGAATGAGGTAGCAGGGACTTAATTAGCTCCTCCCTTCCAGCCTACATGCTCTCTAACCTGTTCCTTCCAGGAGGGGAGGACGCCCTGTGCCCATGTGCTCAGAGGGGGGGATGCTCTGGTGGGATATCTCAAAGTTCCCAAGCTGACTTCTCATTTCCCCCCTTTTCTTGTGCATGCTTCAATCCTGAAGCTATTGTTGATAGCTATGAAGCTCATACTCCTGGTCCTCTGTATCTAGCTCTTTGTATTCCTGCTTTAAGATCATTAGCTGTACTGCACCTATGCATTCCTTAACAAAAGCAGCCAAGTGGTTCAAAATATAGGGGCCAAAAGTCAACAATAGCAGGAGAACACTTAAGGTCTTAACAAGGTAGATATGAGGGCAGTTAACTAAGAGGTTAAAGCAAGACTTGAGCCAGCCCTGACTCTGTTCCCTCTCTTTCTTCTGCTTGGCTAACTCTACTCTCACCTTGACCACTGAATCCTTAACAACCCCAGAATGATCTATATAAGAGCAACACTCTTCAGCTAAGGCAGCACAAGCCCTCCTTGCTGGAGGAAAAGTTAAGTCTAATCTCCTCTTATTCTGCAGTACTACTTCTGATAACGACGTCAGTGATTTTTTAAGATGACTGATGGAAGCTTCTAATCTCTCTATATCTAAATCAATGACTGCCCTCAGACTGTCATAATTTTCCCTTTGTAAGACCAAAGCGAAGGTCTTGGTGGCTGCTCCAGCCACCCCTAACCACAACAGAAGGGAGACAGTGAGTGCTTTCTAAAGGTACCACAGTCACGATCAAGGTCGAGTGATCTTCAGCTTGAATAGACTGTCCATCTTCTGTACTGTCCAGCGGGGGTCTCAGGGGAGCGGGGCATCTGCAGGTTTCACACAGGAAGCGTGCATCCACGCCTCAATACTGTCTACCTTGAGGACTGTAGGAGTAGCTAGCAGCACCAGGAAGGGTCTCTTTCATCTGGGTTCCAGTGACTCTGTCCAATGTCTCTTTGCATAGATCCTGTCACCAGTCTGGAAGCGGTGAGGGGTCTCTGGCATCCCTGGAGCATTTAAGGCAGACAGTTTAGGCCAAATCTCATGTTGTGGGATACCTCCTGGAAGGGCCCAGTGTACACCAAGGGAGTTGGGGTACCATACAGGATCTCAAAAGGGGTCAGGTTAAAATGGTAGGGGGTGTTCTGAGCTCAGAACAGGGCCAAGGGGAGGGGCACCACCCAGTCCAAGCCAGCCTCCAAGGTCAGTTTAGTTAAGGTCTCTTTTTTGGGGTTCTATTCACTTTCTCTACCTGCCCTGAGCTTTGGGGACAGTACTCACAATGAAGTTTCCAATCTGTTCCCAATACTTTTGCCACCCCCTGGCTTATCTGACAAAAGCAGAACCATTGTCTTATCCACTTGCCTTGGGCACTCCAATCCTTGGGAAATTTTCCTCTAATATCTTCTTGGATACCATGGCAGCTGTTTCCTGCTTGGTGGGGAATGTTTCAGCCCATCTAGAGAAAGTATCTCTGAACACCTGAAGGTATTTGTAACCACATTTTCCTGGCTTAACTTCTGTAAAATCGACCTCTAAATATAGTCTAGGCTGTTCCCCCTAGGTCTTTTGCGCTGTTTATTCTTGGCTGCATAAACATTCACTTGCTGGCATACCTTAAACTGTTCTACTATCTTTCTGGCCCAGAACCTGAGTTTTATTATATATACTCTAGGTCCCTTAACTGCCTGGACAAGCTTTTTATCCCATAAATGAGTCCATCTGTGCATTTGGCCTAGTAAGTCTTTTGCTTGCTTTCTGGGGAGCATAGTTTTCTTTCTTGTGTGACATTTTCCTTCCTTCTCTAGGTGATAGTTGGTAGGGTGGCTAGCAATCTGAGTCCTTTCTTCTTCAGTGTATTCTAAATGAGGCCATCCCTTAGTCCAGTCCCATTTCCCAGCAGGTGATTCTTGTAGTCCCATAAGCAGGATAGGCTCCTGCATAGCTACTTCTCAAGCCACTAGATCTGCCTGCTTATTGCCCTGGGCCACTGACTTTCTTCCTTTCTGATGTCCTGGGTGTGAATAATACTCACAACTACTGGCTTCATTGGGACATCTAAGTGATCCAGGATTTCTTGTTTGTTTCCTCTGGTGTGAGCAGTCCTCTCTTAGCATATAGCTCTGTGGTCATGGGATGTGGCAAAGGCATACCTTCTATCTGTGTAGATGTTGATTTTCTTGCAGGCTCCAAGTTCTAAGGCCTTGATGGGGGCAGTTAGCTCCACTTCCTGCATTGATGTGTCAGGAGGTAGAGGTTCCATCCAGATGACATTTGTGCTGTTCACCACAGCAGCACCTGCTTGTCTCTGACCTTCATGGAGAAAACTGCTCCTGTCTGTAAACCAGGTAGCCTCGGCTTTTGGTAGGGGTCAGTTGGAAAGGTCTCTTCTTTTGGGCCAGCTAGTTGCGGCCTGTCAGGCAGGAAATGTATCTGGGCCCCCATTTTGGAGAGTATGTCTCGCCCCAACAGAGGGTAGGGACAGTCAGGGGTGACCTTAAATGAATGGGATACATGGCCTATCCCTAGGTCCACTGTTCTTTGGGTAGTCCAGGAATACATTTTGGTGCCAATGGCTTCTTGGACCCAAGATCTTTTTGTGAAAACAGGCTTGGAGGACCGAGTGTTGAGCCTCTGTGTCCACCAAGAATTGAATGGGTTTTTCCTCCACTCTCAGAGTTAACCTGGGTTCGGGAGGGGGGTCATACCCCATCTCTCCTAATCACTGTTTCACCCAGGGTTAACACCTTTTACCACTTGGGGGTGCTTTTCCCAAGGCCTGGGATTTCTTGCTTCCAGCTTCCATTTATTAGGACATTCTCAGGCCCAGTGGCCTCAGTCAATTCTGAGACTGAAGGCAGGTATATTTTTTCCCAATCTGCTTTTATACCATTTTAATTACATGCAAGCAATAAGGTCAATTCTAGGTTGAGGAACAAGCAATACAATAAACACAAATAGCCAAGGAATGAGCAAGGCAATAAGCAAAAGTCTGTGATCCTTCCTGTGATCGCTGTTTCTGAGGGCGTGTCAGGATGACCAAAATATCT
Source organism: Uromys caudimaculatus (assembly GCA_028551405.1). Classification (NCBI taxonomy): domain Eukaryota; kingdom Metazoa; phylum Chordata; class Mammalia; order Rodentia; family Muridae; genus Uromys; species Uromys caudimaculatus. The sequence continues at coordinate 57,197,863 of CM052715.1, forward strand.
GAGCCTACTTCCTTGTCCGAGCCCCAAATCAGATTCTTGCCTGAAGCTGACTTCTTCTGTTCCACCCTAAAATTAAGATCCCTACCTGAATTACTTCCCTGTTCTAGCCTGAGATTAGACTCCTGCCTTAGCTTACTTCCTTGTCCTTGGCTGAATGTCAGGACTTCTATAGATTCCTTCCCTGTCACTTTTCTTCCTTTTTCTCTTTCTCTGCTCCTTCTCCTCCCATCTCCCTGTTATGGTAGACTTTCTCAGCAACCTGCACTAACTCTCTCAATGGCCTAACCTGTCTTTCTAGCTTCTGAAGCTTTTTCTTGTTATCTCTACTAGCATGGTCTATAAAAGTTATTTGTCACAGTAGCTTTGTCCTCCTTGCTGCTGAGGTCATAGAGTGTATATTGGCAGAATGCCTCTTTAAGCCGCTGTAGGCGACTCATCCCTGCTTATACCTTGGTCAGATTTTTGGGTCGTCAAGTGGCCCCCTTGAGACCTGCCAACAGAGTCTGGTGATGGACTGGCTTTAAGGTGCTCCTTAACTTCTGCCATAGTCAGGGAAAGCCCGCTGTTGATGACAGCCTGGGCAATCAATGGTGTCTGAGGGGGCATTCCTTTTAACTTCATCCTAGGTGGGCTGATGAGTAAATAAGACAATTTTAAAGAGATTAATTGGCCCCTTGGAAAGGGAGATGGGATCTCCTCCTGCTCCTCCCTCTGGTAAATGGTGGTACAACGGCCCCAGTCCCATATGAACTGTGGATCCCGGAACCAGTGCTGGTGCTAGTAGGGCCAGGGTAAGGGGATATGGAGGAGGAGAGTCTTGGAGTAACAGATCCACTGTTGAAGGGACTTGGAGGATTGACTTCTTCTCAGGTCCGGATCTCTCCTCCAGGTCTTCCTTTTTCCTGATGGCCAGAATCTGTGAGGCGGGTCTTGGAGGAAAGAAAGGCCTTTATCTATGAGGGGGGAGGGGGCCCTCTACTAGATTCTCTCCCTCCTAGTTTTCTTTTCTTTCCCTAACGTTCCAATGTTTAACTGGGTAAATTCAGTCTGTCCAATGTCAAAAAAAAAAAAAAAAAGTCAGTCTGAGTCTTAGAACACAGAACACAAAACTATCAGAACAGAAAACAATTGACACACAAACAGCTTGCCCCAGCTCACCCCTGCCACAGGTGGCGGGTGCAAACAACCAACACACAGTTCATCCCTGCCACGGAAGCAGAACAGATTCATCCCTCCCACTGATGCAGAACAGACTTTCCCAGTCAGCTCCAGCCGTGCTGGGTTAAACCAGGTGGCCCTGCCGAATGCATTGGCAGAAGCCAGATAACAGACTTTCCCAGGCAGCTCCAACTGCGCTGAGATAAACCAGAGCCAGGCAGCCCTGCATCGGCAGAAGCCAGATACTCAGGCAAACTGAGAGTCTGGGAGGTCCCTCGGTCCCTCCATGGCCGTGGCATCCAGGTACATCTACCCACCGAGAATGCCACCAGTCAGGTGGCACATAAGTGCCCAGAAACCAGAACCAGGTGATCTTGCCGCATCCGCAGAAGCCAGATCACAGAGCTTGCAAGCAAGACTTTTAAACAAACTTACAGACACAGACTAAGACAAACATTGAGATGACTGTGGTTTCCTGCCCAAGCCATTCCTCCAATCCCCCGCTCTCCGGTGTGGTGACCCACAGAGGGTCATTTCCCAGCCAATGCACCATATGTAAGACTCCAGCGAGCCTTAGCTTACCACAAATCCTCTGAGTGAACACATGGAGTCGGGGATTGATGCAGAATGCAAGAGGAATTTATTGATTCAGCATGCTGAGATCGCACTGCATACCAAGACAGGAGAGTGACCTTGCCGGAACCCGTTCAGGGACCTTATATAGGATTTTAGAGCAGCCGCCATTAGCACAATGTGATTGGCAGAACAGTGTGACTTTTAAACTGATTGGTCTTTAGGGAATGAGGTAGCAGGGACTTAATCAGCCCCTCTCTTCCAGCCTACATGCTCTCTAACCTGTTTCTTCCAGGACGGGAGGGATGCCCATGTGCTCAGAGGGGGGAGGGGACCCTGGTGGAATATCTCAAAGTTCCCAGGCTGACCTCTCAATCCAAAAGAAGATTGCTGTAAAAAGTGGCTAGAAACTTAAAATGGTTACCCATATAGATCCTGCAAATACCATGGGACAAATCTGGGCCATCCTAATTGTATATCATCTACTAAATCACACTCTGCCTGGCCACTTTGGAGAATGCTGGTTGTGTTTCCTCCCTTCCAGGTCAAACTCACAACCACCATTGGACTACTACACTCTCTCACTTCACTTCCCATTAATTGCTCTGAGCCAAATACCACTACCACCCCTTGTCTCTCTCATCTCTCTCTCTAAGGTATTGAAGACTGCTTTTTAACTCCTCAGGACATGGTGGATCCCTCAGACTGTGATAATACTTTGAGCACTACCACCTCGCTCTTATGTCTGAACATTCACAACATCTCACTTGTTTACCACTTGGCACTAGGGTTAACCACTGCTTACCTGCTGGGTGGTCTGGGACCTGGGCCCTGGTGTTTTTTCCCCCAGATTAGGAGTGGTACCTCCTTGCCGGTTCCAATCAGAGGGTTTATAGCAGCACAGTCTGACAAATGAGCGGTCAGGTCCTACCCTTTCTTGAAGTCCTAGGTATAATCACTGGCATTGCCACTGGAGTAGAGGGACTACTTTCCTAGATATTTACCATCAATTTTCAACAGGTAGCTCAGACCATCCTTACCCTCCAGGGCCAAATAGACTCACTGGCCACCATGGTGCTACAAAATTGGTGAGGATTGGCTTTACTAACAGCAGAGAAAGGTGGCCTTTGTGTCTTTCTCAGAGAAGAATGATGCTTCTAGCCAGGCAGTGGTGGCACACGCCTTTAATCCCAGCACTTGGGAGGCAGAGGCAGGCGGATTTCTGAGTTCGTGGCCAGCCTGGTCTACAGAGTGAGTTCCAGGACAGCCAGGGCTACACAGAGAAACCCTGTTTCAAAAAACCAAATAAATAAATAAATAAATAAATAAATAAATAAATAAATAAATAAATAAATGATGCTTCTATGTCAACCAGTTGGTTACAGTAAAAGACAAGATCTGACAACTTCAGACAGATCTCAAAAAAATGTAAGAAACAACTCAATGTCTCTGGCCTGTGGATCATCAACCATCTAATATGGAATGGCATATTACCCTTCTTAACCCTCCTTCTCCTTTTCTAAGTCCTACTAGTGCCACCCTGCCTTATAAACTTATTGTCTAGATTTCTTCAATAATAAATCCAAAAGATTTCTAACTAGACTTTTAAACAGTGTCTGTTACAGGATTACCCTACCTATGGAGCCAGGCGACTCCCAATTATACCCTGATGGTGAAGATTAAGTTCTTCTCCCCAAGGATTTTGATGCCCCCATTCAGCAGGTGGTCGAATGATAACATTGCCCCCCCCCACCCTTTCTGGGCCCCTGATTGTTTATCAATACTAAACAAAAGTTGTGTGTGTGTGTAAGCCTCTTGAAGCATGTCAGTGGCCAGGCCCTGTCCCTGAGGACCTCCAATGACCAAGCTCTGTCCACAGAACACTCTAGTAACCATAATGGCCAGACTGAGTCCCTCCCGACACATGTGGCAAAGCTCTGCCCTACAGAATAATAAACCCAAGCTCAGGACTTGGAAAACCACCAATGCATGAGCTTGAGATCTCTGCCCTGGAACACCCCTCCCCCCTTCATAAACCTTGTCTTCTGCTCAGTACTCTGCTGTTTCTCACCCAAGCAAAAGGCACTACCCTCTTGGGTTTTCTCCCCTCCCAATAAATCTCTTGTGTTAGTTTTGTTGTGCAGAGTGACTTCGTTGTATTCCCTGGCTCCTGAATGCCAGGATACCTTTTCCTTCCGAGCTGTGACACTTGCACTAGGGAAATCTCCTCCCACCACTCTACCCCCTCTGCCCAAAGCAGAGCTATAACAGTTCCTTTGGGGAAGCCTTTCCCCTCAGAGCTGTAACACTGATACTTAGCATCTTCAGTTTATACCTTTTCCAGTTCCCCTTATAGTCTGTCCTACAATTCTCCCACCTGTACTGTATGTCTGAGGACATGAGGATCTACTTTCTTGCTCCAACTGGGACTTGGTGAGCCTATACCTTTGGCCTCATTACATATATCACTCACTGTAGAGGATTTGGAATTAGCATCAGGAGATGGCAGTTTCTGTGTACTGGTTCATGTCATTCCCCAGGAGTACATATACAATGGAACTGAAAATAGGGAACACCTTTTGACCGAGAGAGTTGGCAGTAGAAACAAGAGGGTGGTCTCAGCTATTCTCATTCTTCTTCTTACAGGAACAGAAATGGCTGGATCAACAGCCCTAGGAGCTTTGCATTAGCACCAAGGAACTAGAACTTCCAACTTCTGAGTTCCTACAGGCCCCAATAGTGCCATTTAGCCCAACACGAGTATGAATCAATGATTTGATCCACATGATCCAAAACCAGTGGAGAATGACGTATGGCCCAAATGAAATCTACTTTACTCAAGAGAACCTCCTTAGGGCTTCAGTCTATCATCAGCCCCTGGTAACAATTCCAGGGAATTCTCAAAGTCTCTTTACCCACTTCCCAGAAATGTGTAATTATTGTGCCGTGATTAACTGCTTGTTCTGGCTTCTGTAAACATGCTCATAGTTGTGTGCAAGGTGGAAGTAAGGCATTTCCTCAGATAGCTACAAATTCCTCATAAATGAACCAATTGTGGTTTTTTGCCTTTAAATCTTCCCCTTTCCTTTTAGCCTGGGTCTCAGTCTCTTATCTCAACCTGGTGGGTGCAGTCAGGCAGCCAGCTTAATGAAATTCAGCTGGCTGAATTTGATTTGATTGAGTGGTCTTTTCCAGTACTCTCGAACTCTCTCCAACTCTGTAACACCATAACACAGCAGTTAGCAGTTGGGTGAAGCATACAAAATGGAGTCAGCATAAAGCAAAATAAATTACCTTGGTCAGTTCACCATTCTCTCCCATCAGGCCTTTGAGGAATGGGCAAGTTCTCACTTGGTGCCCTCATTATATTTGCCTGCACACCACGCCTCCTCCTTGGTTCCCAAGTAAGGAACCTGGCCAGGGTGCAGTTGAAAGACTCCAACCCTCACTTGTCCCCTTATAAACCCCTAGCAAACTTAGAGCCAGAAACGGAAATAGGACTAAAACTCTGTGCCTAACTAAGCCCCACCTGACCACACTATAGTTTGGAGAAACGAATGACCCTAGCGTGGCCTCTGGGCCAAAACACCCTGTTCCAGGAACTAGCTAACCACAAAAACAGGTTTCACAACGCATCATGGCTTAACCACCTTATGACTAACTTAGAATAACTGCAAATGTTTTTGTAACTGCCTTGTGACTATCTTAGGACATTCTGTACTTTTCCATGACACATGGACTTTCCATCCCACCCCCTTGCTTCACCCCCTTGCTTTGTGGTTTTTTCCTTTAAATACCCCTGACTTCAGTTGCTCAGGATCGACCTCCTCTGCCCCTATGTGGGTTACTAGCTCGTCCCCAGTGCACTGGCTTCTCAAATAAACCTCATGTGATTACAGCAAGAAGAGTCTCTCGTGAGTTCTTGGGGGGTCGCGCCGTCCCGAGACTTGAGTGAGGGTCTCCCCGTTTCGGGAGGTCTTTCATTTGGGGGCTCGTCCGGGATTTGCGACCATCCTCTTCTCCGAAGACCCGCTTGGAGGTGAGATTCTGTCTATATGTTTTTGTCTGTCTATATGGTTGAACTTTGAATCTGTACTTTTGGTTTGCGCGCAAGTCTGTTTATGCAGTCACTCGAGTCTCAAGAAGGGACAGTGAGGGGTGTGTGATCGGCCGACGGGCTAGGGGATCACCGACTGCCGCCCGGGGAGACTTCCTAGGAGGTCTGGGGGAGCCCTGGGGATGCCTGGGTGACTCCCGTCTGAGTGCCGAAGAGGATACGATAGTTCTTCTCGAACGGAGAAGCTATACGCCCTCCTGGCCGTCTGATTTTCTGAATTGGACCTGCCTGCCCTGGTGGAAGCGGGCACTTGTCTGTCTTTGTCTATGCATCTTCTGTTTTTGTTTTGTCTTATTTGTGTCTTTGATGATGGGACAGACAATAGCACTCCTTTGAGTCTGATTCTGAGATTAGGGTTAGGGCACACAACTTGCCAGTAGAGGTCAGGAAAGGACCACGGCAGACAACCTTTGATGTTGACTGGCCTCCGAAGGGCACTCTTGACTTAACTATCATTTTTGCAGTTAAAGCCATTGTTCTCCAGAAAGGGCCAGGGTCTGATCTGGACCAGGCACCCTACATCTTTGTGAGGGAGGCTCTTGCACAAGACCCCCCCTCCATGGCTCAAACCTTGGTCACAGAAACAAAAGCCAGACTACCGAGTCCTGGCTCTCAGAGAATCGGAACACAAACCGAAAGCTAATAGTCCAAAGCGTCTACCTTCGGCTCCTCCTAAGATCTATCCTGAAGTTGAGGGGCCACCCAAATGGCCCACTCCTCTCCCTCCCCCTTATGCCTTACCTCAGATGGTGGTGGCGCCGAGGGCGGACTGGCTGCTGGAATCCAAAGTCAGCGTGCCCAGAGTCCTGCACAGGGCCCTGGAGGACCAGATTCCACTACCACATTGCTGCTCCATGTCTATGGGTCCCTGGTCGACCCCCCTCGGCTCCAACCCCTCCAATAAGACTAATCACCCTTCTTTTTCAGAAAATCCTACCAGCCTAACAGGGCTGATGGAGTCCCTAATGTTTTCTCACCAGCCTACTTGGGATGATTGCCAACAACTCCTACAGGTTCTCTTCACTACTGAGGAGAAAGAGAGGATTCTCCTGGAGGCCCACAAAAATGTTCCAGGAGTGGATGGGGCCCCTACCAACCTCCCGAACGAGATAGATGCTGGATTTCCCCTGAATCGTCCTAATTGGGACTTCAACACGGCAGAAGGTAGGGAGCGGCTGACGGTCTATCACCGGGCTCTCATGGAGGGTTTCAAAGGGGCTGCCAGGCGCCCCACCAATTTGGCTAAGGTAAGAGAGGTCCTCCAAGGACCAATTAAACCCCCATCTGTGTTTTTAGAGTGATTGATGGAGGCCTAAAAAGAAACTACAGCGTTTAGGATTGCAGACCTGTCTTTACAAGATTTAGTTAGGGAGGCAGAGAAAATGTTCCATAGAAGAGAGACTGGGGAAGAAAGGCAGGAAAGGGGGAAGCGGGAAGCAGAGGAAAGAGAGAACCGGAGGGATCGTAGACAAGAGAGAAATCTGACTAGGATTTTGGCCACAGTGGTAGGAGAAAAAGAAAAGACAGGATTTAGACAGACAGCGGACCTGGGCAACAGAAGACCACGGATGAGAGAAGGAGGGCAACCCTAGATGCCCCATTGTACCCCCTAACTAAAGAGGGGGGAGCGTTCATATGGACTCCAGACCATCAGAGGGCCTTTGAAACAATCAAAAAGGCCCTTTTGACAGCGCCTGCCCTAGCCCTGCCTGACTTAACCAAACCTTTTACCCTATATATGGATGAAAGGGCTGGGGTTGCGAGAGGGGTCCTGACCCAGACTCTGGGACCTTGGAAGAGACCCATAGCTTACCTGCCAAAAAAACTGGACCCAGTCGCAAGTGGATGGCCCTCTTATCTGAAAGCTATCGCGGCAGTGGCCATGCTCATCAAAGACGCTAATAAGCTCACTCTGGGGCAACAGACCACTGTGGTAGCGCCCCACGCTCTCGAAAGCATTATTAAGCAGCCCTCCGACAGATGGATGACCAACACATGGATGACACACTATCAGAGCTTCCTACTGACTGAACGGGTGACTTTTGCTCCCCTTGCTGTCCTCAACCCCACTACCCTATTACCAGAGACGGACGAGTCCTTGCCTATTCATCACTGTACCGATATCCTGGCAGAGGAGACTGGGACTTGAAAAGATCTCAAAGACCAGCCTTTGCCTGGAAGCCCTAACTGGTATACTGATGGTAGCAGCTTCATGGTCGAAGGTAAGCGGAAGGCGGGGGCAGCGATAGTGGATGGAAAACAGGTCATCTGGGCTAGTAGTCTTCCCAAAGGGACCTCAGCCCAAAAAGCCAAACTCGTGGTTCTCATACAAGCCCTGAGAATGTCAGAAGGGAAGTCCATTAACATCTACACTGACAGCAGGTACGCTTTTGCAACTGCCCACATACATGGGGCAATATAGGCAAAGGAGGCTACTTACATCTACAGGAAAAGACATTAAAAACAAAGAAGAAATTCTGAGTCTCCTTGAGGCCATACATTTACCAAAGAGAGTAGCCATCATACATTGCCCAGGACACCAGAAGGGGCAAAACGCTGTGGCTCGAGGAAACCAAATGGCTGACTTAACTGCTAAGCTAGTAGCCCAAGGATCCATGGTCCTGGCTACCCAAGAACCAAAGGATTATCATGATATCAGAGAGACCAGTTTTAGATATACTCCTGAAGACTATCAGGTCATGGACAAGCTAGGCATAGTTCAGGGTTACACCCCTTATGGGATGGCCGAAACTGAAGAAGGTAAGCAAGTTCTTCCCCAAAAAGAAGGACGAAAATATGTTACTAACCTTCACTGCTTAACCCACTTAGGAACAAAGAAATTAAAGGACATTGTAAGATCCTCTGACAACTATGTTATTGGACTTTCGGAATTGACACAAGATGTGGTCAGAAAATATGAAGCATGTACCCTGACTAATGCTGGACGCTCCATAAATAACACCGGCCAAAGGCTTAGGGGCAACCGCCCCGAGCATATTGGGAAATAGATTTTACAGAAATTAAGCCAGCCAAATATGGTAACAGATACTTGCTAGTTTTTATAGACACCTTTTCAGGATGGGTCGAAGCTTTCCCTACTAAGACTGAAACTGCCAATATAGTGGCTAAAAAGATCCTTGAAGAAATTTTTCCAAGATTTGGAATTCCCAAGGTAATTGGGTCTGACAACAGACCTGCTTTCGTTGCCCAGGTAAGTCAGGGACTGGCCACTCAACTGGGGATTAATTGGAAATTACACTGTGCTTATAGACCCCAGAGCTCAGGTCAGGTAGAAAGGATGAATAGAACTCTAAAAAAGACCTTGACAAAATTAGCCTTAGAGACAGGCGGGAAAGACTGGACAGCCCTCCTTCCCTTTGCCCTGTTCCGAGTTCGGAACACTCCTGGAAGGTTTAAACTCACTCCTTATGAGATCTTATGTAGGGGGCCACCACCACTTACTGAGACAGGTGGAGTTTTTGACCCTGATGCTTCTCTTTCTCAACCCCAGTTTGCCCGATTGAAGGCCCTTGAGTTGGTCAGATGTCAAGCTTGGGAACAGATAAAGGGAGCCTATGAAATTGGGAGTACCGACATGCCCCATCAATTCCAAATCGGAGACGCTGCCCTGATTCCACGCCACCGAGTGGGCAACCTCGAACCTCGCTGGAAGGGACTATACCTGGTACTCCTGACTACCCCTATGGCAGTTAAGGTTGAAGGCATCTCCGCTTGGATCCACGCTTCACGTCAAGAGAGCCCCAAAGCCAGCCCAAGATGAATGGAAACTGGAGAAAACTGCTGATCCTCTTAAGCTGCGCCTCCATCATGTGTATGACCCAGATACGGGGTAAAAATCCTCATGCCCCCAGAAATTGACCTGGCAGGTGTCATCGGCCACAGGAGATATGATATGGTCAGTAAGTCGCACAACAATACCCTGGACCTGGTGGCCTTCGCTCCACCCAGACCTCTGTCAACTGGCCGCCGGATTAGAAAATTGGGACATCCTGGAAATAGATCCCAGGAAAAGTACTCCTATATGTAAATTGGGAAGTTGCCCTTGCCCCTCGGGGGGAATAGGCAGATGGGGGTACGGTTGTAGCCACCCACAACTATGAGCTAAACTCTGAACTTATGGGATCTATGTATGTCCCAGAGATGGGAGGGGTCGAGGCACAGCCATCAAATGTGGAGGGGCAGAACAATATTTTTGTAAACATTGGGGTTGTGAGACCACTGGAAATACCTACTGGAAACCCCACTGCAATTGGAATGCAATCATTCTTGACAGGGCCCACACATCTTCCTTCTCCTCTGGCATCCAGGATTCATGATGTACAGGGCCCGAGGCCTCGGGATATACCATTAGGAGGCCTGGTACTTGGTCAGGGATGGGACCCTGCTTAAACTTCACCTGCAACCCCCTGAACATCACTGGGACCTGGGAAAGTGGCTCGAGACTGGATAATAGGGAGACAATGGGGCCTGCGGCTTTGCGAGCCTGGCTGGGACGCAGGCCTCTTGATGACCATAAGATTAAGAATAGAAAGTCCCCCGTCACTGCCGGTCGGACCTAACAGAGTACTGGCTGAGCAGGGCCTCCCAGCCCCGCTACCCCCAAAACCTATATTTGATTCCACCACCGTCAGCCTAGCCATGAGATCTCCAATTATCCCCACTAGGGCCCCTAATGAGACATCTTACCAGCCCCCAATAACGACAAGGCAAAGAATGTTCAACCTTATACAGGGAGCTTTTCAGGCTCTTAACTCCACTAATCCTGAAGCCACTACATCCTGTTGGCTCTGTCTATCTTCAGGACCCCCTTATTATGAGGGTCTGGCTGTCACAGGGTCCTTTAATATCACTGACCATTCTGAAGAACAATGTTCATGGGAATCTCTAGGTAAACTCACCCTGACTGAAATCTCAGGAGAGGGACTCTGTATAGGCAGGGTGCCCACGACTCATCAGTGCCTTTGTAACTCCGCTACGACACTCTCCCAGACAGAGCCAAACAAATATCTAATACCAGGATATAACAAATGGTGGATATGTAACACTGGATTGACTCCTTGTGTCTCTACTTCTGTTTTTAATCAGTCTACTGATTTTTGTATTATGATTCAGCTTGTTCCTCGAGTCTATTATCATCCTGAAGAAACGGTCATTAATGAATATGACTTCCGACCTACCCGGTTTAAAAGAGAGCCCATATCCTTGACTCTAGCAGTCATGCTTGGGCTAGGGATAGCAACCGGAGCAGGAATGGGGACTGCAGCTCTGGTCACTGGACCACAGCACTTAAGAGAAGGATTAAATGAACTTCAGGCCGCCATAAGCGAGGACCTTCAAGCTTTAGAAAAACCTGTCAGCAACTTAGAGGAATCCTTAACCTCCTTGTCAGAAGTAGTCCTACAAAATAGAAGGGGATTAGATTTACTATTCCTAAAAGAAGGTGGGTTATGTGCAGCCTTAAAAGAAGAATGCTGCTTTTATGTTGATCATTCAGGAGCCATTAAGGAGACTCCATGAGCAAGCTTAGAGAAAGACTAGAAAAACAAGAGAGAAAGAGAGGCTGGACCGGGATGGTCGCCTTGGATGACAACTCTATTTTCTGCCTTGGCAGGACCCCTATTAATCTTATTCCTTTTGCTCGCTATCGGACCCTGTTTAATTAATAGATTACTAACCTTTGTCAGGGAACGAATAAGTGCAGTCCAGATTCTAATGTTAAGACAACAATACCAGACGCTGGGAGAACGAAATCAGTATGTCTACAATGATACAGAAATGTAGTTCTAAGATTAGAACTAACCACTAGAAGAAGTGGGGAATGAAAGACCCCAACCCTCACTTGTCCCCTTATAAACCCCTAGCAAACTTAGAGCCAGAAACGGAAATAGGACTAAAACTCTGTGCCTAACTAAGCCCCACCTGACCGCACTATAGTTCGGGGAAACGAATGACCCTAGCGTGGCCTCTGGGCCAAAACACCCTGTTCCAGGAACTAGCTAACCACAAAAACAGGTTTCACAACGCATCATGGCTTAACCACCTTATGACTAACTTAGAATAACTGCAAAAATGTTTTTGTAACTGCCTTGTGACTATCTTAGGACATTCTGTACTTTTCCATGACACATGGACTTTCCATCCCACCCCCTTGCTTCACCTCCTTGCTTTGTGGTTTTTTCCTTTAAATACCCCTGACTTCAGTTGCTCAGGGTCGACCTCCTCTGCCCCTATGTGGGTTACGAACTCGTCCCCAGTGCACTGGCTTCTCAAATAAACCTCATGTGATTACAGCAAGAAGGGTCTCTCGTGAGTTCTTGGGGGTCGCGCCGTCCCGAGACTTGAATGAGGGTCTCCCCTTTTCGGGGGTCTTTCACAGTGATCTTGTTCCACGAAGTGTGTACCAATCTGGAAAAAGGTAGTCACAGGAACAAAGGAGGAGTGTCTCCTGGAAAAGGAAGTGGACAGGCATAACCGCAGCGTTCGTGCTCCTGCCATTTGTGGAGACAGAAATGAAGAGCTCCTGCCATTTGTGGAGACAGAAATGAAGAGTAGGCCGAGTCAGCCAGGCCGTTCACGCCCCCTTGTGTTGGGACAGCTTCGGAGACTAGCAGCAGGGAGGGTTGCGTTGACTGGGCACCGGAGAGCGCAGGCGCACAGGCAACAGAGACCCGGAAGGCGCGGGTGTTGTCAGTGCGCAGGCGCCGCAGTTTCCGGATAAACCGCGCGCCCCTGTGAAGCCGCAGGACGCAGGCGCGGAGCCTCCCCATTGAGGGCACGCGTGATAAGGCTGCACACACAGGTGCTGGTCCTAGTCGGAGCCCCAAAGGCAAGCATTGCGTTTCCGGTTCCGGAAGTAACCAACCGCCGTAGAGGCGACGGCTACTGTTTTGGAAGAGGCTGCGGTGGAGGAGGCAGAAGAGGAAGAGTGGATCGGGCGGGTCACGCAAGCGATCCTTCCCATGGGTCCACGGGCCTAGAGCGGAGGAAGCTGCGGGCCTGGTGTCAAGCTGGTGAGACAGCCGTGGGAGTGGCGAGTGCTCGGGGGAGGCTGTGGAGGCTCCGAACGCTAGCGGGGAGACGCGAAGGGCCCTCAGGTCAGGAGAAGGAATGGCTTCCTCTGAATGTTGAAAGAGAGGACTGGGGGAACTGGACAGAAAGGCGGGGAATGAAGGGTTGTGGCTCAGGGCATTGACAGCGGTGTCGAGATTCTGGCACTAGGATGGCAAGGAGTAGAAGAGGTAGAACGTTCCGAGAGTCATTGGGCCTTCGTGTTAACAGGATAGAAATGGAGTCCCAAAGCTGATAATGCAAAGATAGGGCCTCGAGACAAGAGAAATAGTCGGGATAGAATAATGAGGGATTCATGGCGGACAAAAAAGAAGTAGAATGTTCGATGATTGGGAGTGACTGTCTTGTCCTGGAGCACAAACTGAGAAATTGAGTGGCAGGTCACTGTGGAGGAACAAGGAAGTTTCACAAGGTGATGTAAGAGAAATGGAGAATGATACAGTTAAGAGAAAGAGTAGCTAACACTGGCAGTAGGGGTGAGCAATAGAGGCATTTGAGGCTGACACAGGAAAGGAGTTGCGGGTCAAAATAATGAGGGAAAAATGAGCCCTGGGGAGAGCTCTTGAACTTAATGGGGACACATAGGAGCCATCCAACCTGAGGAATGGAAAGGATGTGGGTAATGTTTGACCCAAGGTATGAAAGAGTTTGGGGGCTCTGACACATAAATGCAGCTAGAACACTGGGAGACATTGGAAACTCAGGTCAAGGAAAGTTTAAATGGGTGGTTAGAACACTGAAGTGGGATCCTGAGGACAAGAGAATTAGGGACCTCTTACCCAGAATAGGAGGAATGGGTCTTCTCAAACTGAGGAGGGGTAAAATGCATGTTTGGAGGAGGACAAACTTGTACTAGTCTGGGGTAAGCATCAAAGGAAACACATGGCTTTGTGGCCTGGAAATACTTTGCCACTTTTCCCCATACTCTACCTTCTTCCCATTTTGCAGGCTTCTGTTCTGTCCCTGAAGCATCTATGGCTGAGACCTGGCAGGACTGCCCAACCCTGGGCCCTGGCTGGAAACGCCGAGAGGCCTTCCGAAAGTCAGGGGCCTCTTGTGGACGCTCAGACATCTATTATCAGAGGTAACGGGTGGGCTGTGGACAGTGGAATTGGACCTCGTTAGTAATTAAAGGGTTGTGTTTAAATCTATGGATGGAGTTAAAATTGTGCACATAGTCCTTATTAAAAGCTTTGTGTTTTCTTAATCACCTATTCTTAATAAAGTTTATTTGATCAAAGTCAATATTCACAGTGCATTTGTGATTATTCACAGACACACATGGAACAGCTCAGAATTTGAAGTGTCTAGTGCATGTATTCAGAACGCTCTCTCTTTCTCTCTCTGGTTCTGTAAACTGGTCATCCTTATCACTTTCTATTTAGAGCCATATTGTTGTTGGCAAATTTGTTGTTTAAAATGACTCCCAAATAAAGTGCTGAAGTATTTTCTAGTGTTGTGGGTGCAAGAAGACTGCCCGTTCTCCTTGTCAGATAAGCTCCCACGAGTGAGTTACAGGGTTCAAAATCAGAAATGGTCCATCTAGAAAGAGAAGAGGAAACTTGCTGAGGTGTATGTGAAGCTGCTCTGGAAAGAACAAAACTTGTTGTAGGATATTTAGTCACACTGTGAACCCTCAGATTGATTTTATTCACTGTGGGAAACCTGATTTTAGTTGTGGTGTGGCTCAACCTTAGGTCAAGAGACAGAACAAGCAACCAGTTGACAGGAAGTGGACATAAGAGTAAGCAGGAGGGTGGATAGAGAGATGCACAGGAAGTAGAAGGGAAGGACATTCAGTCTGAAGAAGGAATTTTGCATGAGTGGGGAATACTTGTTGGGCTGTCAGCTGAGGAGGAAGGTCAGCTGGGTGCTTTCTCTGCCTCTCTGAGCTAGCAGGCTTTCACCCCAGCATCTGGCTCCCAAGTCTTCAATGGTAAAATTGAATGATTGAGATTTTGTTAAAAAAAAGACAAGAAATTAACATCTGTAGTACTTGCTGAAGCTTCAGAGAAGTTAGTAAGGTAAGCTAAATTTGTGAAACCGTGAACCAATGGCCAGTAAAGCGTGGTGACCAGCACTGTTAAAAGGAAAGCCAAAGACATATCTGCTATCACTAGGGAAATGTAAACCTAGGGCTGTCAGCTGAGGAGGAAGGTCAGCTGCTGCTGGCCGTCTTGTATGTTTCAGAAGATGATATGGTGTAAAAACATTGTATTGATGGTACAAGTTCTGTACAGCAGGTGTCTTCAGAGAAACAAAACATTTGCAGACAGACCTAGGTAAAACATCCTCTAAAGCCAGTGACTCGTAGTCGTTAACAATCATGGAGTCATTTGTACGAAACATGTGACGCTGTTTTTAGGCAGAGACACAGGACTATTGATCAGTTGCTTGAAAGCCTAACAGGCTGGCTGGAACCTACCCGTGTCTCCTGTAGACACAGTGGTCCTTGTTTCAAAAATTCAGGGTTTGTAGCAACTTCTTAATACATAATTATATGTAATGACAATTGACTGTAAATATATCAGCATTGAAGTTTACAAGCGTGGTGTTATTGATGGAGCAATTAAATGTTTTACACTTTTCCTGTTTATTTAAGTCGCATTTCCCTAGAAGAATGTAATAAAATTTCATGTAGTTTTCATTATGTTTATAACTTTTTTCACATACGAGGTTGTATAAAAAATTTTAAAACTTGTAAGTAATTGTGTATGTACATCAGATTAGTAAACCGGTTGTTAGGGTTGTGGGTGCCGGTAGGAAATGTGATAGCTCTGGGCCAGTGGGGTCAGAATCCGTAAGACTGTGCTTTTGACATTTCTCTGAATCCCAGTTCCCATAGGCTGATGTAAAGAGGGCTCAGTAGCACGTGTGCTGCCCTGGGTATAGGAAAGACTCCGTGTCTGTTTGAGCTTGCATAACCAAGTATCGGTTCAATAAGCATCCTGCCCTTTTCTCCTGGAAGGGGCCTTTTTCTAAAGTTAATGTGTTTTTACAAACCGTGAGTAGATAGTTTGTTTCAAGAGACAATGAATGTCTCTCACAATTTGGAACTGAAAAGACCTGGAGTGTCCTCCCTCAGCATGAACTATACCTTGTTTTGCATATAGTTTCATTTTCATGTTTTAAAAATATTTCTGTCACAAACTTTTACGATTACTGATTTTTGCATGCAATACAACTTACTTAAGTAGAGAGCATTAGTAGTGTGCATAGAGCCTTGAATTTGTCAGCACTACATAAACTAAGCATGGTGGTATACTCCTGAGATCCTAGCACTTGGGGGGAGGGCAAGTAGAGACACGAGGATTAGAAGTTCTAGGTCATATTTCTTTACATAGAGAAGTTCAAAGCCTCTGGGTTAAAATGAGACCTCCATCTTAAAGGAAAACAAAATACATATTTACATGTTACTTAATATGGCTGTATTTTGTGTTGATTTTTACTCATATAATTTCTAACACTAGTGTTACATGTTGTAAGTATATTTATGTGTCTTTGTTTTTAGTATTTAATTATTTCTGAGACAGGATCTCTGCAAAGCCCTGGAGTTCACTATGTAGACCAGGTTGGCCTTGAACTTGGAGAAATCTATCACCTTGCCTCTGCCTCCCAAGTACTGGGATTAAAGGCATGCACCACCATGTCTGGCCTATTTATGTGTCTACATATAGTTACCAGTAGTAATACAGTTTGAGAAATATATCGTGACTGCAATTACCCAAACCCAGGTGGTATCATACACTATGTACTGCACATCTAAGCTAAATATTCATATAGTCATACATTGCTTACTGGTACTGATACATTCTGAGAAACGTGTTATTTAATGGGTTATCATGTGAAAACTCATAGATTATAAAACGAGGACATGAATGGTATCATTAGACAACATAACTTTTTTTTTTTTTTTTTTTTTTTTTTTTTTTGGTTTTTCGAGACAGGGTTTCTCTGTGTAGCCCTGGCTGTCCTGGAACTCACTCTGTAGACTAGGCTGGCCTCAAACTCAGAAATCCACCTGTCTCTGCCTCCCAAGTGCTGGGACTAAAGGCGTGCATCACATATATGTAGTTGGCTATTGATGGAAGCATCATTGAGTACCACATAACTATGTATAAACTGTGGCGTACTGCTTTCATGCTGAACAAAAGCCAGGAGATTAGATTAAGCACAAGAGAGAATTATGAAATCGAGAGAAGCAGTAAACACTCAATTACATTTGGTTACTACTGTTCTAACATTGCAGTTTCACGGTTCATTATTGTTTTCATAAGTAGGACTCTTACGATAAAATTATACTAAGTTCATAAACTAGTGATTCTAATTATCATTAATCAAATATCTACTGTATATCATTGTGCTATAGGCATTGCACTAGACTTGTTTACAGTAAGATCATTATAAGTGCCTAAATAATGTTTTTTTGTGACATTAAAATTGTTACAGAAGTGCCAAATAATAGAATTTCCCACTGCATTATGATTTTATTATGATGTCATAGATCAAAACTGAGGCTCACAATTACTTATTAACATTTGTATGCATGCTGATATTTATATTCACATTTTCTATTCCTGTTACTTATGTTGGGGTAGGACTTGGATGGGGCACACAGTCAGACTCCAGAGCGCTTCCTGTATCTCACCAGATCTGTGAGGATGTGTGAGTGGCATGTCATTGGCTCTGTCTTGGTGCCACGTCATTCTGGTTCATTCTCAGCCCCACAGGAGAAAAGATCCGAAGCAAAGTTGAGCTGACTCGATACTTGGGCCCTGCATGTGATCTTACCCTGTTTGACTTCAGACAAGGCACCTTATGCCATCCCATCCCCAAGGTACTTGACAATGTTGGTGCCCATGTAGGGCAGTTGTGTGTGTCACATGCTACCCAGGCATTAATCTACTTGCTCCTTGTCTTCATCTTCAGACCCATCCCTTGGCTGTCCCCGGCAAGAAGAAAAAGAAGCCTTCTAAACCAGCGAAGGCTAAGAAACAGCAGGTTGGGCCACAGAGAAGTGAGGTCAGAAAAGAGACTCCACGGGAGGAAAATAAGGCCAATACTGCCACAGCTCTGGCTTCATCACCTGTGTCTGCGTCTGCGTCTGCACCTGAACCTGCACCTGCGTGAGTGTTGGCTTAACGTGAGCCAAGTGGGCCTGGCTTAGGATTGGTGGTGCTTACTCCTGCCCCTTTCACCTTAGGTGCTGTGAGAATTGTGGAATCCTCTTGTCAAGAGATGGTATCAAAAGGCAGAGACTCAAGACATTATGCAAAGACTGCCGAGGTAAAGGGCATTAGACAGGCCCTCCTGTAGACCCAGTGCCGGGCTAAGCTGGAGGTTCTATGTTAGAGGCTTTTGCATATCTGGAATCAGCCTGTGAGTCCCACTCTGCTGCCATTGGAAAACAGTAAAATCGGGGTGAATGTTGTAGCTGAAGCCACATGTCTGAAGCCTGGTTTCCTTTCTCTCCCCTCTTCCACCAGCACAGAGAATTGCCTTCAACCGAGAACAGAGAATGTTTAAGGTAAGAACAATACGTCTCTAGTCTACAGGGGAGCAGGGTGTGGTAGGACTGATAGAGGGTTTAGGATTTATGCGTTGGTGTTTTGTTTTTTTAGATAGGGACCTGGCTATTGGTTTGTTTGTAGATGCAGTAATGGGAATTAATGTGCTGTCAGTAGTCACAAGGATGCATTTAAGCCCTTGTAGGAGCCTTCATAGTGGCCTTGGTTTTGGCAAGCTAGTCAGTAGTTTATCAGTCATGGCAAGGAGGCTAATGGGAGACTTGCATGTAGGTATGCAAGCATTGGGAGAGCAGCAGGCCTGGGGCCGAGGCTTTAAACCTTGCCCATCTGTGTCCGACAGCGAGTTGGCTGTGGGGAGTGCACAGCTTGCCTGGTGAAAGAAGACTGCGGAGCGTGCTCCACCTGTTGCCTGCAGCTGCCCGATGACGTGGCCTCGGGGCTCTTCTGCAAGTGTGAGCGGAGACGCTGCCTACGGATCGTGGAGAAGGTGAGTCCAATCCTAAGGGGTGGGCCCAGGCTCACCTCAGTCTCTGTAGCCCTGACTCCAGAGTCACACCTCCGGCCTCCCCACAGAGCCGAGGGTGTGGCGTGTGTCGGGGTTGTCAGACCCAAGAGGACTGTGGCCATTGCCGAGTCTGCCTTCGCTCTCCCCGCCCTGGTCTCAAGCGCCAGTGGAGGTGTTTGCAACGGCGCTGTTTTTGGGTGAGTTAGACTGGAGGGACTGGTGATGGTGGCACCAAGGCTGGACCAGAGCTCATTCTGCTATTAAATTCACCACCACCACTGCTGTTGCTTCCTCCTGATCTGGCTTTTCCTGCCTCATGTCTTCTTTTCTTTTCTATCCCATGCTCACCTCCTTGGTTCTGCCTACCTGCTTTTCTCTGCCAGCACGTTGCTCATCGCTTCCGAAGCCACCCTCAAGGATGTCAGCAGTGCCCTCCCCACGTTGTGGTTTCCCCCACTGTGAGTGCCTAACTGCACACTGCCTGACCACTCAATGCATGCTTTCTGCACTTCCCGGGTCCAGTGTCTACCTGGTGCCACCAAGCCTTAACTGTTCTTTTGGCTTCTAGGGTAAACGTGACTATAGTAAGAGAGGCTCGAAGGCAGCTTCTCAACATCACTCCCAAGCCCCGCCACCTCCTCCACATCCTGCATCACAGCGCCCAGAGCCCACAGAGCTGGTAATTTCCTGGTGGGCAGGGGGAAGGCACAGCCCTAAACTTACTCAGAACCTGCCCTGACCCCAGCATATTTGCCTCTGCAGCACATCAGCGACGTAGCACCCACATCACCTGCTGAGTTCATCTATTACTGTGTAGACGAGGACGAGCTAGTGAGTGGCCCCACCTTCCCTGGATAAGCCTAGACTCTCCGGCTGCTTCTTTAACCCCAAGGAAGCAGATGCCGTAATGGAACTAGTAGGGGGTAATAGTGAGTACCAGGGTGGGGGAAGCGAGTCTCTATCAGGGAAGGGATTAGCAGTTAGCAGTACAGTGACAGTGCTTCCTGTCAGGTGAACCAGCACCGATGGCTGGTGCAGCACAAGCAGGCTGAATAGTGACCTTCACAAGGGTGCATAGAGCAAGTCAACACAACTGGCACAGGCACGAGGACTCAGGAACATCAGCAGAGTCCTGACGAAAGTAAGGTCCAAAGATACTGCCTCAATCAGATGCTATAATGCATTGCACAGTGATGGAGCAGCTTCAGTCCTAATGGTCTTGGAGGCCAGCTGGCACAGTGATTGTAACATTTTGAAGTCGCAGATGCTGAGGAGAGCTAGGCTGAGCCTGGTGTGTAGCTAGCTCCTCCATGAGGGTGTTGAGGATGGCCCTTAGTGACAGCACCACCGTTCCCTCCACCCCAGCAGCCCTACACCAACCAGCGGCAGAACCGCAAGTGTGGGGCCTGTGCAGCCTGCCTACGGCGGATGGACTGTGGCCACTGCGACTTCTGCTGCGACAAGCCCAAATTCGGGGGCAGCAACCAG
This sequence comes from Uromys caudimaculatus, assembly GCA_028551405.1. Classification (NCBI taxonomy): domain Eukaryota; kingdom Metazoa; phylum Chordata; class Mammalia; order Rodentia; family Muridae; genus Uromys; species Uromys caudimaculatus. The sequence continues at coordinate 57,218,321 of CM052715.1, forward strand.
AAGCGCCAGAAGTGTCGTTGGCGCCAGTGCCTGCAATTTGCTATGGTGGGTGGGGCAGGAGGGGTTAGGTGCATGGGCTAGGCTGGACCTGGCCCACCCCTCCAGTGCTTGGGAGTGGTGGGCAGGCCTGGTAGATGGGTGGGTGGTCTAGTAACTCTAGTTGAGGATTAGCAGACATTGTGTTGGGGGGGGTAAATGAGTCCAGCTGGTACTGCCATTGCTTACAGGAGATCGAGTAGCAGGCTCAGTGGTGAGAACTCATGAAAGCAGCAGACTCTGTGCTGCGTCTGACGGGAAGTCAGCAGGCTCACTGAGTAGGGCAAGGTGGGCATGGATGATCAGATGGCACCAGCTCACCACAGCACCCAATCTTTCTCACAGAAGCGGCTGCTCCCCAGTGCTGGGTCAGGGTCTGAGGAGGGAGCAGGATTGCTTCCACATCATACTCATCGAAAGAGGCCTGCTTCTGCTCGACAGCTCCACCTGAGCGCCTCTCCCTTAAAGGCCCCTTTGGCTGTGGTCACTACCCCACCAGGCCCCGTTCAAGGTTCAGGAAAGCGGCAAGCAGGTGGAGGCTTTGTACTGCCCCAACCTGACACAGACCTTGTGTTTTTACAAGAGGGTACCAGCAGCCTCGTGCAGGTGCCTGGCACTGCTGCAGCTTCCACAGAAGCCCCAGTACAGGTAAGGCTCTCATCCTGCTCTTCGCAGCTCCACTCAGCCCTGTGCCGTGGAGCTGAGAGCAAGTCTACTGCCATCCTCCCTTATGCAGGAGGCCCAGTGCTCTGGCCAGGGTTGGTCTGTGAGCTTACCCCAGGTGAAGCAAGAGAAAGCGGATGCCCCAGAGGAGTGGACAGCAGTCACAACGTTCCTGACTTCTTCCACGCTGCAGTCTGGCTTCCCTAGCAAGGTTTGGCAGTAATGGGTGTTCTGTTGGTGCCATGCAGGGGTGTGTAAACAAGAGGATCGAGTGATAGGCGCACTGGACCTGACCGTTCTGTCGGGTTACCCAGCATATCAAGCGTTATTCTCCATAGGCAAGAAACTGCCCAGCTCACAGGTGACTGGAGATGGTTGAGGAATAGGAAAGGTTCAAAGGCCAGGAGGTGGCATTTCTTACTGATAAGAGCAAGGTCTGTCTGCATAATGGCCTAGCTGATAAAAAAAAAAAAAAAAAAAAAAACTTGCCTCAGGCCAGCCCTGTCCTAATTGCTGCCTTTCTTCATTCTAGGTGGTAGACCTAGACCTTCCACCTGTGAAACAAGAGCCACCTGGCCCCGAGGAGGTTGGAGAAGAGAACAAAGAAGATTATGTCCCTGAATCAGCCCCAGCAGAGGAGATAGGAGGGGTTGGCACGCCAGTGGTCAGTGCCGGGGGATGCGCCAACCCCACCCTGACCTTGCCTTATCTCCTCCCACTGTACTGACCCATGATGTTGATTCTTCCTCAGATCACCGAGATTTTCAGCCTGGGTGGAACCCGCCTCCGGGATGCAGAAGCCTGGTTGCCAAGGTGTGCCCCGTACAGTTAGGTGTGGGGATGGGGTGGATGCTGGCCCCATATGCCCTGAGTTTTGAATCTAGGGTTAGCAATTTGATTTGGTGCAGAGGGACAGAAAGGTGTGCAACCATTACACTGTACAGCCAGTAAGGGAGAGTAAGTACGTGAGAGCATGCATGCGTGCGCGTGCGCACACACACACACACACACACACACACACACACACACACACACACACTCACACTCGCTCAGCACTGTAAAGATTGTTCCTGAAACCCAACCCATTGGTTTCAGGGCTCTCCTCTTGGGGAAGGAACAAGACTGATGCTCCATGACGAGATGCGAAAGAAAACAGATAAAGTGAGGCTGCTCTGACCTCCCTAAGAGAATCCTTGAAGAGCTAGACTTGTCACTTCTTACTCAGATCACGGTTTGTGGTCTTGAAGGCCTTTGGAGTCCCTAAGAGTCCATTATTGGGTGTGCTGTCCCTGATGATGTGAAGAGTCTATATCACACGGATGACCCTGACTTGCCCAAGCAGTGGAGTTGCTTAGGAGACTGGGTTGATGAGGCTGTGCGTGCTAAGTCTGTAGTTGGTTATGTGATCTCAAGTGTATCCCCCACTTCCCAGAGCAGCCTTTGTGGGTAGACGGCGCTGTGGCTCTCAGACCTTTGCTGTTGTATTTTAGATACGGTGTAGACCTGTCCTTGTGAGTCTAGTAACAGAAGTGAGGAGAGCTGCCATTGTGGTGGTAGGAGGACACCCCACATTACCCCAAGGTCAGAGCAGTGATCGGACCAAGCACCTGGATCCCTCTGCTCCCACAAATAGTTTTAACAGCTAGAAACCGTGGGAGTGTATCTTGTAGATAGCAGGTGGAGGTGACTGAGATCCTGCCTGGTGTAGAGCAGTTGGGGGCTCCCACTGGTAACTACACTGAAGCCTATAAGGCTTACCCCTGAGGAGGAGATACAGGATCCCTGCCCTCAGGGAGCTGAGGATTTTCTGGAAGATGAAATTAGTTCCTCTTAACAGACAGTGCTATACTGTTTACACTGCTAGTCTATCGAAGAAAGAAAAGTGACTGTAAGAGATAAGGAGTGATGGACGGAGATACAGAATAGGATAAAATGGGTTTGCGATGTGTTTGTGCATAGCAAACCTCATTCAACAGACAGACCTGCTCCCTCTTCTCTAGGTCCAGGGACCTTAAAAATCCTGAAGCTAAAATGCAGTAGACTGGAGGCTTCTGCTGACTGTAGGACTGAAGGTGATATTTGCAGACCGGCTTTATGAAAAACAACCCTGATCCTCCAGGGGCGGGGCCCTGGCCTGGTTGCAGAGCTTGAGTGTGAATCAACCCTAGGAGAAAAACCTACACGCACAAGGAGCGGGCCTGCTCAGTCCTTGGACCTTAGAGGAAGCAAGCTGGAGAGGAAGAGAAAGAGTAGAAGGCTGGTAGAACGTCTACTCCTCCGAGGATCTCAATGCAACGAGAAGTTGGATGGTGGGGCTAGGGAAGGATAGCTGAAGCCACTACAAACAGCTCATACAAGCCATCTTCATAGTGTTTGCTGGTGGCTTCTGGGTGACCTGGCAGTGTGTCTGAACATTTTCTCAGGGAAATAGTAACAATGCTATGTGAATAAAGGAGGGAAGGGAACTGCTGTTTGCTGAGCTCCCCGTGGAGCCAAGCGACACAAACCCTCACAGTAGCCCTAATATTGTGCACTTTTGCAGGTGAGTAATAGATTCAGAAGAGATGAACTTTCCCAGTGTCAAACAGCTAGTGTTGGTAGAGTCTAGAAACACACCTAGGCTATAAAAGCTTTGTTCCTTAAGCCACTAAAATGTTAACTTTGATCTTCTGTGCAATAATGTATATTACAATAGCAGCTTTAGTGACTTTGGAAATAGCAGTGGGTCACTATGAACACTGTAAGATATCCTTTACATTTTACCTCTGTTGTGGTTTAGGGGATGCCCAGGCTGTGGGTGGATGGATCACCTTCTTGTCAGGCCCTGGATGCTGCATAGGCTCCCTCTGTTCCTAAGTGTGTTCTTCCCCACTGCTGGCCAACAGTTTGCTGTGCTCAGACACTCACTTCAGGCAGAACAGCGCTTGGATCTAAAGCTGTCAGCCTGGCCCCTCTTTTTCCTGGCAGCGTCTTCTCTCTGATGACCATTGTGCTTGTTTCCTGCCCTCAGCCCAAAGGTTTGTTAGGAGGCTGAGTGAATCTATGCACTGAGTCCTGCCTGAGGAACAGTCTTGGCTCAGCCTTACCTCATTTTCCATCCTTAAAATGCCAAAAAGTGTAAAGTTTGTTATTTAGCCAGCTTTACAGGCCAGGACTGAGTACCTCGCCATATGTGTGTCCTGTGTACCCCTTGTGTTAGCTTTGTCCCAGCTGCTGCTTTAGGTAATGCAGATCTGGATCGCTGTTTATTTCCAACTCAAGACAGAGCTCTGCCACCTTGCTCCTGCCTTTGCCCTGCTTTGGTGTGTCCTGGAGTCATGCTGCTCTTTACCCTAGAGCGCGCACCACTTGTTCCTAGTGTCCTGCTAGCTCTGACAGTGGTGACGTGTTTGGTTGGCATTTGACTTATGAATGAAGATTCTGACTACTATGTGTGTCTGACTAGGGGACAATCAAAAGATCAGAACCACCACAACAAAGGCTGGTGTGTGCGTGTTAAGGACGTTCTGAGAGACGGTTTGCATTATGTAATTTGCGGAGGTGGCTTAGCAGCCTCTAGGACTGTCATTTATATAGAATGCTGGGACAAAAGTATTCAGGACGGGAAGTCAGGAAGGGTAGGTGGATGGACATATGGGAGCCCATGAACAAGAGTTGGAATTCAAGAAGATGGCCTGGAACCCGTGCAGTGTCCACCGCCTCCAGCCTCAATGATGTTTGTATCCTGCAGAAGAAGCTAGTGTCCTTAGGAGCATCTGGCCTAGGACTAGAGAAGCTAAAGGAAGATCCCAGGGAAATTGTAACAGCTGAAGGCCTGGCTGTAAGACTTGCTGTTTCCCCATACCAAGGTGAGACAGCAGACTAATGACAGCTTGTATGAGCTGTAACATGCTTGGTGGCCCTGCACCAACCTCCCAAGTGTTAAGAACAGCCTGCTGTTGCTTCCCTTCTGCTAACCACAGTGTTTCTATGGACGTTCTTAACTGGAAGTATATGGGGAAGGATCCCAGGAAGCATAGTCTAGTCAGGGTGACATGGTAGAAAGCCGCCCCGCCATGATTCAGCTCACCACTTACCTGAGGATAACATAACAAAACTGCATTGCTGAAAATGTAAAGCTGAAGACCATGGATTTCATGATTGTCCCAGCAAGTAAAGAGATCATGGCAAGCTCATCTGTAACAGTCTTGCTGGTCTCAGCTGTATTTGTGTCATTTATCCAAGTCTTGAAAGCTTGGCCCATAGTTCTCACTACATAATACTGAGATTCAGAAATGCGATTTTATAAAATGCATCAATATATATTACAAGTGATAAAAAGATCTCCAGTTTATTATGGACTTTGATGCTAAAATATAGAATTTAGTATACTGTGGAGAAGCCAGTACTTTTTTTTTTTTTTTGAAGTAGTATAGAAGTTGGAAACAACTTAATTTCTACTTCTAAGATGTTCTATTGTAAAATTATTTTAAAACAAAATTTCTTGTTCTATTGTTTTTTATGTTAGTGTTTCTTTGGGGATGTTTGGTGGTGGTAACAGTTTTGACTGCTGTGGGAAAACGGGATCTTGGGTGGCAAGACTGTGGTCAGTTGTATTATTTCTCTCGGCTTCAGTGGGGTGGCTGCAGGCTGAGGCACACTTGCTACTCCTCCCACCGGAGTCTGTAAGGCTCCTCTGGACCTAGGCTGGTTGAGAAAACCATTGGGTAGATTTTAAAGCTGGTGCCGGCTGCCATGGGGCAGAGCCTCTGCCTGCAAGGCCTCGTGGTGTATGGAAAGCTGGTTCCACTCCTCAGAGAGTGGTGACACGGTCTAAACCAAGAGTTAGAGCTACCAGGTTCATCGGCTCTTCAGTGTGAGTTCAGAATGGTCCTGTGATATCTGCAAGCAGCTGGCTGCCTCTCAGGATCAGCTTCCCTAGGCCTTCCTGGACGCACCAACAGGTGTGGGGCATGCAACCCCAGTCTCTGGGGTCTTTCACAAACCCTGCTGAAGGGATTTCTTCCCCTCTGTAGAGGGTGTCCTGGGGGTGAGGGGACACCCACCTAAAGGCCACCACTGAGAGAGCACTCAGATGAAGGAGCTGCCTCTCTGGATGGTCTGGGAACCCAGACAGCCTCTTAATTTTTTTTCTTTTTTGTTTCAGGCTACATAAACTGTTAACAGTAAATGAAAATGAGTATTTTACTGAGCTGCAGTTGAAAGAAGAAATATTGTAGGAGAGAAAAGCAGTTATTATTAAAAGAAGAAAGACATTCTTTTGTGGCTGAAAAGCTGGACCTGGAATTCAGGAAATGGAATCCAAATCTAGAGATGTACCATGTAGAAAATCTGAAGTGGGTGGGTTACAAATAATTAAGCACACTAATTTGAAGAAAACCAACTTTAAATGTGTATACACATGAATTGCACTTAGTCAGTGACTGGCCTTATTACTGCCCTTCCCCCTCCTGTTCTTGTTCCCCCACCCCCAGCCCACTTAACAGGGGCACCACAGTAACAATCAGTTGGCTCTTAAGCAGTATAACTCTGTTTTACTGTTACTGGGAACTCCAGCTCTGGGTTCCAGGTGTGCTGAAGACTGCCTAGTTCCCTGGATTGGGTGCCAGTTTTGCCTGGGATCCTGATTCTCAAGAATTGAGTATCTGGACTTCTGATCTGAAGCTGATTCCTCCATTGAGACTATTGTGTCCAGCCCAGTCAGACAACTGCCCCACCAGTATATCTGATCTGCCCTCTTCCTGTGTTAGCCCAAAGCGTGAGCCCCATTTTCTGTTCAGTGCAGTAGGAAGATTTTGTTCACAGATCTTACTGGTTGGGTGGCTCTACAAAGCACTTCGGCTTCTTGAGCCTTAATTGACTTCACTGCAAACTAAAGCTAATACTTCAATTCCTTCAACCTTGTAAGAATTTTGTCAACCTCAAAGGTTTCTGGAAATACTTTGCAAACTGTATAAAAAAAAAAAAAGAAAAGAAAAAAAAAGCCAAGCATAAGGTTTCCATGTGATTATTATCCCCATCAAGATTAATTTCAAGATAGTACAAAATTTAACAAGATTAATTTCAAGATAGTACAAAATTTAACCTCAAAGGTCCACTAACCTTTCTCATGCTTTTAGGTTTGTTATATGCGATACTAGCAAAATACACTAAGTTGTGTTTTGACTCTCAGTTAAAAGGTTTTTTAGGTCCTGTCCCCCCCCTCATCTGTCTTTCTGGCGAGCCCTGGAGGAAGAGAAGCAGATGGAAGGTGTTCTGTGCTGGGCAGTGTATGGCCGGGTTGGTGACAGCAGATTGTTTTTAAGAGCCAGTGACTAGGGACTATGTCCCCTTTGGCCCGCCCACCTTCACTCTACCCGCACGCGGGGGCGGGGTAGCGCACCATGGCAACCGGCCTCTGCGTCTGGGAAGTAGACTCTACCGTGCTTTCTAGGTTCCTGTCGCCGCCATCCCAAAGAGACGTGAAGATGTACAGCCAGCGGTTTGGCACTGTTCCAAGGGAATATAAGGGCCCCACTCCCAAAGCGGTGATCATAGTAAGTACAGGATGTTTGTGCAGGGGAACTTAGGACCTTTTCCATCTCCTGCTGGAGCCCGACCTGGCCGGGTTCCTTCACCTGGGACACACCTGGAAAGCAGCGGGTTTTGAAGAAGACATGGTCGTTGCTCATCTATCTGCCATTACACCCACACCCTTTTCCCCAACCTCCAGCTACAATCACCAGTTGGGACCTTGGTGTTTTTCTTTTGTTGTTTTTGTTTTTTTTAATATTCCTCAAATGAGATCTGATTCCTTGCTATGAGCTGTGGGTGTGGGAGTATATTGGGAGGGCACTGGGCCAGGAGGCAGTTTCCGGGTCTGTACTGCCTATGGTTCAACAGTATGGCATTGAATTAGTCGTGTAACCCTAGGAAAATAATCTATGGAAACTGCCATAGATTATTTGGGTTTTGAATGCTGTGTGTGATAACAGAATGCTCCCTGTGCTGGCTAAATGAGTAACTGGCTGAACAAAAGTGTCCCTGCAGACTGGAAATAAGGCAGGTAGCTGCCTCCTAGGGTGGCCTCTAATGGTAGCCCATAAGAAAGTAATTTGATGCATTTTGCTAACAATCCAGGCACTCCTCATCCATGCATATGGGTTCCTTTATTTCTGCAGAAACTGGTTTCTACAAGCCAGAAACTCTACCATGTATATAGTCAGAGTTATGGCTGGAACTCTACTGGATGTATAGCCCTAATGAATATACAGGAGTAAATTCAGGGGCCCTGGGAGTTCCCCCCCTTCATTAAAAATGCCATCCACGTGCTGCTTATTTCCTCCTAACTGAGCTGTTAAAGGGAGCTAATAGGTGTGTTGGCAACTTGGGGAAGAAAGATTCAGACTAATTAAGAATACAGTTGTATTGCAGTCTGTGGTACATGTGCCACATTTCAGTCTGCTTACAGACCTCCCTCTTCTTTAGGTCTAAGAACTATGGAATCTGGACCTGGAGAAAGGTAGTCTGGAAGCTGCTATGGGCTGTAAGGTCACAAGATCACTTCATGAGGGACAGAAACAGAACACTTTAGGGTCATGTATCTTCATGCAGTGCTCAGGATCCAGGCCATTTGTTGGTGACTTATTATTTATGTTCGTAACCAACAAGCAACAGGAAAAAGACATACTGCTAAAGCTGATGCAGGCCTACTGAACACTGTGCTCACAGCAAGAGTGGGAGGCAAAAGAAGCCACACATGGTTCTCGGGTGTCTTAAGTGTCAGATGACGGAACTTCCTTAGGAGAAAGCAATACAGACAGTGATGTGAGCAGCTACCAGCACATTTCTTTTTCTCATTTGACGGATGAGAAACCCTAGACTTGGAGATTAGATAACTTGTTCAGCACAGTGTTGAGTGAGTATAGGCCAGAGTCAAACCTGGATGAATCATTGTTCTTTAAAATAGGAACCTGATATGTTGCAGTAGCAAAGTCCTTCCTTGATCTTCACAAATCCCAGCGTTTGTGTCCATTATTGTAGTTGCTTGCCACGCTGGCTTTGACATCTGGATATGTGTTGAAATTGCTTGGAGTCACATATTGAAAAGATTATATTCTGGATATATTGGATAAATAAAATATATTATCAGAATTAATTTCTTACTTTCACTTAACTAATGCAGTTACTAGAAAAACTTTAATAATGTATCTGTTTTGTATTATATTTCTATAGAACAGTGTGAATTTTGGTCAGTGACAAGCCTGTTTCTGATTTTACTGAGACTTACTGCTGAATAAGCTCAGCCCAACTGTTCCAGCTCAGACTCCTCTCCAAGCTGACTGAATCAGTCTGGCTTCTCTAGCCATCTCCTAAATTGCTCTGCTTGGCTTCATACTAACTTTGGCAATAAGTTCTAATTTTCTGATTCCTTCTCATTTTCTGGCTTGTTCTGCCTTCACCTGTGTCTAACTTGTTCTCTCCCTCTGCAACCTGTCTCTGAGAAGCTCTCCTGGTAAGACAGCCTCCTCTTCCTCTCTCACTGGACTGCATCCCTTTCCTCTCTCTCCTCATGAGAGTTGGGCATATCCTATTCTGTCAAATCTTTCTCTGAGTTGTCACTTTGCCACACAATTAGACATCACTTTCAAACTTAGGTGCTTCCTTCTACAAACTAACTTTACTTTCATTGTTTGGAGTTAAAGGTTTGTACTAAGGGTGTGTCTTTATTCCAGCCAGAGGGATTGAAGGTCTGTGCTAAGGGCTGAGCCACACCACAACTAGAAACAGGTTTTTCCAGTAAACAGCACAATCTCAGGGTTTACCATGTAACCATATATCCTGAAACAGGTAGAGGCAGATGCTCAGTTAAAGAGAGGCTTTGAAGCCAGCCTAAACTCCATGACATCATGTCTCTGTACTGCAAGCCTTATAGGGTTCCTAGGTCTGGCTAACAGTGGTGCTGGTTCTCACCAATGCTTACCCTTGTTCCTCTTTTTAGTTGAAGTGTACTCAGATCCTGATTCCTGTCCTCACAACTGGTGACAGTTGAGTCTAGCTGACCTGTGTGCTTCCTGTTTTCAGCTCACATGTCTACCAGAACCCCGAGTTCTTGTGTCTCCTGCCCAAGTGACTCTGCTCTACTTCAGTCACAGAATCTGCACTCATAAAATACCAGTAATGTTAGACAGTAGTAGTTTAATTAAATGACTCGACTCAAAATAATTTTTATGTGGAACTTGGGTCTGCCTTCCATTTCATCCTGTTGACTGAACCTAGGTACCTCTTTGTGTACACTAAGCCCTGAAACCCTCTATTGGTTTATCTTTGGATACTCCCCCCCCCCCCCCAATGGTTACTACAGATAACCAGTGGTTACCAGATACCCCAGTATCTGGTAATTCTGACACCAATGTTCTAAATGTAATTCATCAGAATGAATCTGCCTTGTGCCTTCAGGACTTGTTACCATGAATTAGCACCAACATGCCACAACTTAACCAAGAATGACGGGATACAACCCACTGCTGAAAACAGGAAGCTCAAGACTATTGGTTTTGTGATGGCACCAGGAGGCACAGACACTGAGTCATCAAGACCACCCAGAAACATTTGTCCACTCATTCATAGTAAGAGGCTAATTGTGGGAGGAGTAGGCTCAGTGCTAGGAATACAGAAATGATAAAGATACAGTCAATGAGATTTCATTTAGTGTGCTGATATACTTTCAAAATGTACATGCATACTCTTCCACTGGTTATGCCCAGGCCCCAAAGATCCCCAGAGACCACCAGGAGTTCAACTCGTATACAAAGCAAAGAATCTTTAGTCAAGCTCGAACTCAGACCCTCCAACCTCTCCAATGCGTGGATGGGTGTGGAAGGCTCCAAGTTGGTAAAGCCTTGTCTATTTATTACAGTTTCAGCAGTGTGAGGCACTTCCCAATTTGGCAGTTGACATTTGAAAGCTACAGCTTGGTGCATTCCTATTGGCTAGTAATGATTTCAACTTGGTATGAACAATGGCGGCTTGCTTAAGCAACCTACTGTGAGACATCTGGAACATTAGGTACTTTCCTCCTAAGAGCTGATTGGCTGTTACTAGTGGTAGAGTGGCTGTTTGCTAGAGGAGTTGTGGCGGTTGCTAGGGGTGTCTTGGTTCCTGGAACAAGTTGTGGTTTTTCCCTCGTAACCGAGTTCACACCAAGTACTAGCTTAACATACGATGGAGTCTGAATGTAACATGGGGTTTGTATGTTAGGCTGGGCCCTTCCCACCTTTTATTTTTTGAGTGGCCATTGTGCAAACAATACATTTAAAGAAACTGAAATTGTTGAGGTCTTGGAATCACTGCACAAACCACTCAGGCACCAATCTCAGGCAAACAGGGCTGGTTTATTGAATGCACATGCCAAGACTGGTTGATCAGGGAGGCAGCATAGACTCAGGAACTAGACTTCATTCCTGAATGTTCCCCAGGGCCAGTTTATAAAGGCAAAAACCACAGTGAGCTCATGTGTAGGTACAGGAAGCACTGCCCTATGGTCGGCTCTGACTCAGGCTACATTGGCTAGCTAGGCAGAACAGTTCTAACTAATCTTTATTCTGATTGGTCCTAAGTGGAGCTTATGGTTGTGGAATTTCTTAAGATCAATAAACCTCAGAACATAAAGGAGTATGTGGTCAGCATAACCCTACTCTGAATCAGGTTATTTTTCTGCATCAATAACAATATAAAATGACTGGCAAGCACAGAACAAAATGGCTACAGCTATACTGGGGGTGCAGTCTGTGAAGGGCCCAGCTTAACATTACAAACTCAATTTTGCTTTCAGATTCCATTTTGTGATTAACTTGCCCTCTGAGTGAACTCAGCTACTGGAAAAACCCCAACTTGTTATAAGAACCATGTCACCATGACAATAATCATAATTCTCCTGGGCAAATAGCCACTCCACTCCTAGCAACAACCAATCAGTTCAACCTAATGTCTTAAAGTAGATTGATTAAGCTAGTAACCATTGTTCATACCAAGATGAAATCATTACTAGCCAATAGAAGTGTGCCAAGCAGATGTCAACCAATCATGTAACTGCTAAGTTGGAAAGTCCCTCACCCTGCTACAGCAACCATGATAAATAGGCAAGGCTTGTACCGGCTCAGCATCTTCCACACCTTCCACTGTTCTGAAGAGGTTGGAAGATCCAGGCTGAAGCTTAAATAGAGACTCTCTGCTTTTGCATTCAAGTTAGACTTCTAGTGGTCTCTGGTGGTCTGTGTGGACCTCTCGATCTGGGCCTAACAGTCTGCCCTTTGGAAACACCTTCATCATAGTACTCACAACACTGGTTGATTAAATCCTTTCTAGAACCCTGACTTTAAGTTTATTTGTTTATTTGTATTAGTTCTTCGAGTGTTTCCAGTTTCTTTCCTGTTTTGCTTGTACTCACTGTTATAGGATGTTTGATCACACGCAAACCCTGAGATTGTCTAGTTGTGGTGTGGCTCATCTTTGGCACATACCTTTAATCCCTCTGGCTGGAATAAAGACACACCCTTAGTACACACCTTTAATCCCAAACAACAAAGATAAAGTTAGTTTGTTAAAAAAAAAAAAAAAAAAAAAGCACCCATGTTTTAAAGTGTCTTCTAATGAAGTAGCAGACAGAGTGGTGAATCAGAGAAAGATCTAACAGAATAGGATCTGTCCAGCTCTAATAAGAAGAGAGGAAAGGGACGCTAGTTAAGAGAGAGCAGTGCAGATAAAGGGAGGCAGTTTCACTGAGACAGTTATAGATACAGGTTACAGGGAGAGAACAATCTAGACACAGGTAAAGACAGAACGAGCCAGAGAATGAGGGACCAAAAGATTAGCAAGATGACCAAAGTTAGTATGGGGCCAAGCAGAGCTATTCAGTCAGAGGCTGGGAGAGAAGTCGGATTGAGTCAGTCAGCCCAGAGAGCAATTTGAGCCAGAACAGCTAAGTTGAATCAGCCAGCCAGAGTTCAGAAGGAACAAGAAAGGGTGAGTATAACTTTAATTTTTTCAAACCTTATTTTTAATGATGGTTCTTAAACACCTTAACCTTCCTTGTAGCCTACCACCCACCAGAGGGAGTGGACCTGTTTAGAAAGGTTCTTTGGAGCAACTCCCATCTGTGTTGTCTGGAAATCAGCAGTTCAGTTCATAGGTTAGCAGGCAGTGACAGCTCAATCCACTCATGGATACACCTCATGAATACACCAGCAGTCCAGTTCGGTAGAGTCGGGTTAGCAACAGCAGTGACACGACCTAGCAGAGACAGCCAGGCATCAACCTCAGCTCAAGTCAGCAAAAGGGACCAACAGGAACACCAGGAGAAGTTCTTGGTTATGGCTCTCTCTTGGAAGCGAAGATCAGCGAGGTTGAAAGACCCAAAAGCATTGTACAGCTAGCTGTACCAACAAGCCAAGCTCTGTCTCCATCACATCATTACTCTGTCAAGTCCTACTTATACCCTCTAAATATCACATGTCCTCCATGTGCCTTGCCTCAGCACGAGTCTTACATCAACACGTGTCTTGCCTTAGCATGGGCCTTGCCTCCGTATACGCATCCAATCAGCCCGCGTCCTTGGAAGCGGTAACAAATGCAGTACTCTACTAGAAGTTTGTGTGTGTGTGTGTGTGTGTGTGTGTGTGTGTGTGTGTGTGTGTGTGTGTGTGTGTTTCTCTCTGTGGGGGTCCCGATAAATGCAGCTCAACTGTGCAACGTAAGGTGGACCGATACGTGCATTAGCAAAGAATCCTTCATCACGTGTCCTTTCATGAGTTTGCTTTAGCAGAACATCCTCTCGCCTGTGTCCGCTTCAGTGAAACCTTCCTTTATAAGTCTGCCTTAGCATTTCACCTATGTACACTTTAACAAAATGTTCCTTCATGTATTTGCACCAGCAAAACATCATCCAACCAACTTTCCAAAAAAAATCTTTAAGTTTCAACTCTGGTGAGCTTATTCAGAAGTAAGTCTCAGAGGCTGAAAACATTCTAGGCATAGATACAATTATATGGAGACTAGAACCTTCCAGGACTAGGACTAGGCCAAGATTAGCAGACGGAGGCAGTAAACCTCAGAGATGACAGTTACCTCTGGCAAATAGACATTGTGTTAACAATTCACCCCAACTCTTTCCCATATCCACTCCTCATTCCTTACTTACCCAACTTTAATCCTCTTTCTTTTTTAGCCCTTATAGACCAATTTGTGCTGCCCCCAAATTCTTGGATGTATAGTCTTCCTCTGAGTGTTGTCAGCGTATCAGGGAATATACTCTTAGAGAAAACCCTGTTTCTCTCCCAGCAACTAACAGCTGTCGCCAATTTTTTTCTGCAGCTAGTGATAGGATTGTGTGCCCGCCTTCCCGCTGCAGGCTAGAATTTGGGTTGTCTTGGCCTTGCACAGGCCGTGTGCACACCGTTGCTCATGTGTACAGCTGTCCTTCTGTGCCCAGATGTTTTCTTGTTATCCACTACCTCTTTCTGTTCTCTAAGCCTTGGAAGTGGGGATGGGACTCAGGGTACAGTATATATTTCCTTTTGGGCTGAGCATTCTGTAGTCTCTTATTCTTCCTGAGATATAACCTGCCATGTTATACCCGGGCCACTCCTACTCCACCAGGCTGGCCCTCATGACCATGTTCTAACGATCCACCTACCTCATGGTGTCTTCCTCTTTGTTGTTCCTCTCCCTTCTCCTCCCTTCATGGTCTCTGCCTCAGACTCCAAGTCTGGGAACTGAAACCCTGCTCACTTCTCTTTTGCACAGATATAGGCTGTAGGCACAACAACTTTGGCCAGTTGTTGTGGGTATCTATGTTAATCTCTGTTTACCGCAAATAGAAGCTCCTGATGAGGTTTGAGTGATGTATTGACCTGGTAGGAATATGCAGAAATGGATGCAAAAAGGTGTTCAAATTTTAACTTTAATATCTTAAAAAAAAAAAAAAAGATGATCTATAACTCAAGATTTGATTTATTTTCTTTTATAATGGTGCAAAATGTAAAAGTAACTTTTATTTCCCGGATGTAATTGTCATCTCAGAGGCTTAATAAGCTCACCCTTTCTAGTTCATTTTGAACTCTGGCTGGCTAGTTCAACTCATCTGTTCTGTCTCAAACTCCTCTCCAAATTGACTGACTGAATATGGCTCTGCTTGGCTGCAAACTAACTCTGGCAATTTGTTCTAATCTTCTGGATCCTTCTTATTCTCTGGCTCCAACTGCCTCTGCTGCCCTACACTGAACTGCAACTCCACTGCGCTGCAGTCACTGCACTGACATCCAGCCGACTGACTCTCTCCCTGTGCTGCTCTTATATTGCTTCGCTTTCCTGTGCTGTTCTCATGAGAGTTGGGCAGGTCCTATCTCTGACTCATTCTGTCAAATCTTTCTCTGATTCATCAGTTTGACTACCCCTCCATTAGAAGTCATTTTCAAATATCCTTGTTGCTTCCTTCTAGAAACTAATTTTACCTTAAAGATGTGTACTAAGGATGTGTCTGTATTCCAGCTAGAGGGATTAAAGGTGTGTGGCATGTTTGTATTCCAGCTGGATCACACAGGCCTAGGTCTTTGTATATGATCTCTTGCCAGAGCAGCTAGTTTGCTTGATTAATATTCCTCTACAGCAAAAAAAGATAGGCGTAGGACTGGAGAAATGGCTCAGTGGTTAAAAGCACTGACTGCTCTTCCGAAGGTCTTGAGTTCAAATCCCAGCAACCACATGGTGGCTTACAACCATCCGTAATGAGATCTGATGCCCTCTTCTGGGGTGTCTGAAGACAGCTACAGTGGGACTGGAGCAAGAAGAAAAAGTGTCTGAAGACAGCTACAGTGGGACTGGAGCAAGAAGAAAAAGTGTCTGAAGACAGCTGCAGTGTACTTACGTATAATAAATAAATAAATCTTTAAAAAAAGATAAGCATTTGTAGGTTGTACTTTAAAATGGGAATTTGGAGTTTTTCTTATACTAGCAATATACAGAAAAGCTACTAAGGTCTTGGGCAGGACATTGAAATGAAGTTTATGCCAGGCTCAGGAGAGCTCATGAGTAACATGAGTAACACGGCTGAGTAACAGATACTCTACAGGGTCTCTCATGTTTGGTAGATTGTGTGTACTAAATGCATTTTCACTGACATTATCTCTTGTGTTAATCCCATCAAAACCCAAAGACTTTCTGTACTTGAGACTGATTTGATGAATATCAAACTTAGAGACTCAAACAAGTTAGTTAGTCCTCATATACTTAACTTGGTTTTGGCTGTAACTGCAGAGTGGATGTGTGTGTGTGTGTGCGTGTGTGTGTGTGTGTGTGTGTATACATATATATATATATATATATATATATATATATATATATATGTGCATATACATATATATACACACAAATAATTTTTTTCTATAGATGGTCAGACTCTTAATTTTTACTTATTGTAAATGACAACTGTTCTTTATTTTCAGAGAGCCAAGCCTCCCAAAGCTCAGAGGGCTGAGCAACATCTAAAAAGAATCCAGCGCAGCTACCACAAGCATCACACGACTTTGGCTTCCATCAAATCAAATGAGCAGGACCGCCAGAAGCGTGACTGGGTCCAGCACACTAACCGCATGTCCTTGGACGGTCTCGTGCAAGCCAGAGTCAAGGATGCCATGCAAGGCTTTGTCATCAACACTGAAGAGAGACGAAATAAGTAAGGCTCACAAACCTGGGAGCCCACGAATTGAAGCACTCATTTTGTGTTTCTGTTGATGACTGGGCATCAGGCTCAGGGCCTTTCCTGTGTTAGGCGAGTTCGCTAACATTTTGCTATGTCCTGAGCTCACAAAACCACAATGGTTAATATTGTGACAAAAAAAAAAAAAAAAAAAAACCAACCCAAAAAACAAAACAAACAAACAAGTCAAATAAAGGTCATGGCTCAGTTTTTCATATTCTTTTTTTTTTTTTAAATTGGATATTTTCTTTATTTACATTTCAAGGCCATCCTCTGCTACATATGTGGCCAGCACCATGGATCGTTCCCTGTCTATTCTTTGGTTGATGGTCCAGTCTCCAGGAGCTCCGGGGGTCTGGCCTGTTGACCCTGTTGCTCCCTCCTCTTTGGATCTGCAAACTCCCTCAGCTCCTTCAGTCCCTTCTTCAACTCCTCCATCTGGGACCTCTGTCATATTCTTTTTTTTTTTGGTTTTTTGAGACACGGTTTCTCTGTGTAGCTCTGGCTGTCCTGGAACTCACTCTGTAGACCAGGCTGGCCTCGAACTCAGAAATCCACCTGCCTCTGCCTCCCAAGTGCTGGGATTAAAGGCGTGCGCCACCACTGCCAGCTACACAGTGATTTTTTTAAACACTATTGGAGGGAGGGAGTATCGTGCATGTGGAGGTCAGAGGACAATTTTTGGAAGTCGCTTCTCCCCTTCTACTATGTGGTTCCCAGGATCAAACTTAGGCCATCAAGCTATTTTTCTATTCTTTCAGAGTTAGTTCTGGGGGTTGAAGCTCTTTACTGACTTGTTTCTTCAACCTCCTTGTAAGTGGCCTTTCATTTCTTAAAATGTGATTAGACACTAATTTAGAAATTCAGTAGAACAAAACTCAGTTGGAATGATAATTTTGATTAATTAACTACTTAATTGGGTTTTCTTGTTTGTTTCAGGCTACGTGAACTTTTGGCATCAGAAGAAAATGAGTATTTTTCTGAAATGCAATTGAAAGGAGAAACCATTGAAGAGAAAAAAGACAAAATGAGAGAGAGAACCAAGTTACTAAGAGAGAAGAAGGAAAAAGAGAGGCAAGCATTTGTAGCTGAAAAGTTAGACCAGCAGTTCAGGTAATAATCTGGAAGAGTGCACAGGCAGCTAGCAGGTGAACCTGGGCTTGTTGTGTAGAGCATTACCAAGAGAACAACAAAATAGTCATGGTTAGTTAAGGAAGGAAAGCAGATACAACTTTCCCTTCAGGAATGGCAATTATCAGGAGAAAGAGCCTCAAGACCATCATGGGGACTTCAGGTGGGAGAGAGAACATTAGACAGAAAACAGTGGTAAAGTGTGTGGGGGTACAATGGGGGCCTTAAGGGGAGGGGTGAGAGGAAGGAGAGAGAAGAGGGGGAGAGGATGGAGAGGGAGAGAGCCCCATGACCTCGGAGCACCTGGGATAGGTAGGAGTTGGGCGCAGAGGAAACTCTCCAGAGAAAGCCCCCAGAGCAGCCTCGTGAACAGAGGAAACGTGAGTCTGCCCTAACTTTTGGGAGGCAGGTAACTTAGTTCCACAAAGGGCACAGAAGAGCCAGGATAAACTAAGAGCTGTCAGGCACACAGATTGCTTTTGAATTCTCTGTGCACAGGAGGTAGCTGCAGGGAGCATAGCTTGGTCTCTTCAGGTCTTGGAATCTGGCTTAAGGGTGACTACTGTCTTAAACAGACAACCCTGCATTCTAACTGGTATATTAAAAATGATTTAGTAATGTTAATTTACAGCAAACTATAGCCTTCGTAGGTGTACTCAGAAACCATACTTTAAATCTTGGTAATCATATCATAGGTCACTTAAAATACAGGGCTCAGTGTCTTAAAATCCTACTGTAGCACTCTGTGCTTGCCTCCCAAGCATGGAAGTACTAAGTGCCAACTAAGATATTACTTATCAACTTCAGCACTGCTGTTGGAGACAAGTTTTTTGAACCCCTGTCCCAGGAAGTATTTAGTAAAGTTGGTCTGTCCCCCTGCTGCTGCCATTTCCCCATCGGCCAAGTATGTGGTGGGTTCCTGTTTGTTATTGTCTGGTTATCACGGGTCCCATGATCTTTTTTGATCGCCTGGACTTCCGATCCACTTCCTGACACAGTCTACAAAGACCCGTTATTTTCAGGTCTTTGGACCCTTATGGAGATAGACATTAAGAATTGCTGTCAGGGGGTTAAGAGCTGTCTACTACTCTTACAGAAGCCCCAAGTTCTGTTTGCAGCTCACAGATCCTGGAGCTCCCAACTATCTGTAAGACCAGATCCAGAAGATCTGACATCCTCTTCTAGATTCTATTGGTACCTATGCTCATGTGCACATACCCACATGTAAACAGAAACACACACACACACACACACACACACACACACACACACACACACATAAAATTAAAGAAAATAATAAAAGCAAATCTTTAAAATTGTTATTATAGCCTCAGGTTGGTTTCCTCATTTTGCTTTCTTTCTTTTTTTTTTATTCAACTCCTTCAATTTCGATGTTTTGATTGTCACTTGATATGAATATCAGTTTCATATGTCTTTTAATTTTGAGATTTTAATCCTCAGAAGGGATTTGAAAAGTTCAATATTTCCTGGAAGTGTTTAAAACATAGTCATTAGCCTTTTTAATTCATTTAATAAATACATTTGTTATTTTATTATTTTATAATTTCATATTTTTGAGCATTTTGCCTGCATAGATATAAGGGCACCACATGTGTGCCTAGTGCCCAAGGAAGACCTTGGAACTGGAGTTACAGACATCTATGAGCTGCTATGTGGGTGCTAGGATCAAACTGGGGTCCTCTGTGAGAGCAGCTTTTAACTGGTGAGCCATCTCTCCAGCCCAAATGGATAATTTTTGAGAAAGGTCTAACATTGTAATGTAGGCTAGCTTGAAACTCACTGTGTAGCCCAGGCTAGCCCTGAATTCAAAATATTCTTACTTTAACCTCCTGAGTACTGGGACTGCCACCATTCCTGGCTTCAATAAATGTTTATTTATGTCAAACTCTGATAGAATAGTAGCTCACTTAATTCAAAAGAAATAAAATATTAGGTTCCCAAGTCACTGAGTCTAAGTGGGCAAAGGGTATGTCTTGTTGAGTGGCACTTAGGAACATATGGCCATGTGAGTTCTCACTTAAATGGCAGAACACCAAGGGAATACAAGAGTTCATTTTCACGACATTTACAATTCAAGGAGGTCAGAAATTCAAAGGCCAGCAGGTATGGGAAACCAGCAAAATCAGAACAAGATGTGGTCCAGAGAGCCATGAAATGTCTACCGCTGACAAGGGGTCTATAGAGTTCCCACTGACAACAAGCACTGCCCTGCTCCCTCCTAGTAGAGGCCAGTAGGAAGGAAAGGTGCTGCTGTGAGCTATGGGCACAGGCTGGGGCACAGCTGGTAAGAGTGGATTCAGACCTAGGAACCCAGAGGAAACAGGTTTCTGGGTAGGTGTTTTAAAGATGAGGTAACCCGCTGGGATGAGTTAATTCTGTTTTGTTTCATTTTCCTTTTGAGACAGGCTCTCATTATGTAGCTCTGGCTGTCCCAGAACTAGCTATGTAGACCAGGCTGGCCTCAAACTCAAAGAACTCTGCCTGCTTCTGCCTTCCCAGCGCTGGAACTGAAGACATGCACCACCACACCTAGCTAGAGAAGTTAAATTTTTGATCTAAAACCATACGGGAATCAGCAGAGCAAGGATTCAAAGCTTGTTTTGCCTGAGGGCATGCTTGCGTTTTGTGATGTCCTCTTGCACCTGCCTCCCTCCCTGCTGTTTCCTCACATTTTTTTTTTCCCTGTCTGGATGGCCTGCATCCGGGTTATTTTGGTACCGTGGCCTAAACACATGCCTAAATACAGCCGTGCCTCATAAAATGGCGGGGTTCACGCTTTTAAAATGTCCCTTCCAGGGAACGCTGTGAGGAGCTCCGCACTAACTTGGTTAACATCCATGAGAAAAAGGTGATTGCGGATCGGAATGCGCAGATCGAATTCAACAAGGAGCTGAAGAGGCAAAAGCTGGTGGAAGAGCAGCTGTTCTCCAGGCTTTGGGAGGAAGACAGACTAGCGAAGGAAAGGCGAGAAGCCCAGGAGGAGAAGAGACAGCGAGAGCTGGTACAAAATACACGCCTGGGGCTGGATGCTCAGGTCACCAGCATGCAGGCACAAAGGGAGGCTGCCCGACGGATGAAGGAAGAGGAGGCCCGTTTCCTGGTGAGCCCTTTCAAACACCCTGTAGTGACGGGCTCCATGGGTGTAGCAGTTGTCGTGCTTGTTAATATAGTTTGCTTGGAATATAGGGCTGGTCTGTTAAGCACATTTCCACGTTTGAAGTCTCACTGCTGCTTAACAATGGATGTGCATAGAAGCATACAGCCCAGAAGACTGGGCAAGGGTGTTGAGCATGATGGTGGATGTTTAGCACTGGGGTCCAAGGTCATTTCCTTTTACACTTTTTTGAGGAGTAGTTTTTTGGACTACACACCTGCTTAATACTTTACAACCACACGCAGAGCAATGTCTACAAAGCCTTATTGCTGACTCAGCTGTATTAAAAAGCAAGCTCCACTTTTATAGCCCCTCTAAATGGAGTTGTGTATACCTTTCCAAGAAATCCCTTACTGCAGAAGCGTGGTCTTCCTCGATTTGCTTAACTATGCTGATTCATCTTCATTACCCCTCCTTAGGAGCAGAACAAAGCAGAGATTAAACGAGAAAATGAACAAGAGAAACTCCAGAAGCAGAAGATGAGACAGGAAACTAGGAAAAGTCTGAAAAAAGCCGTGCAGGAGAAGATGGAGTCTATGCAGCAGGAATACAGAGAGGACCTGGACTTGAACATGAAACTTGTGAGAAGGGCCCTTCAAGACTTACAAGATGAGGCAGATAAGAAGAAGCAGAAGAGAGTAAGATATTTATTTAGTGCTAAGTGCCGGTCGGATTGTCTTGAGTTGTCAATCTTATTATGGGTTGTTACTTTTAGTGTGTTATATTGTGCAAGGCCCTGAGCTCAATCTCTAACAATAGACAGGAAGAGAAGGCCAGAGGAAGAGGAGGGAGGGAAGAAGGGAGGGAGGGAGGAATGGAGGGAAGAAATGAGTCAGGAAGGAAGGGAAGATTTTAAAAGATAGCTATAGTTCCTCCAGCAATTCATGAGCACTCTAGTTTCTCCACATTCTCTTTAGCATTTGATATTGTCACCACCTTTTGCTTTATTATGGTGCATGCTGACTAATATTTCATATCACCTTAATTTGCATGTCCCTTATGGTTAATGATGTTGAACGATGTTTTATATGTCCTTATTTGCCCTCCCTAGAGTCTCTTAGGTGAACTGTCTCTTTGTTGATATTCAGATCCACTCATTGTAAGGTAGCAGTTTTCTCATTGAGAGTGTGCTAACGACTGCTTTAGGAAACTCTTTGAGAAAGTATTTGAGCCAACTTACTCGAAAATGTGTTCTCAAACATTTCAAACAGATACAAAAAAAAAAAAAAAAATGGTCTGAACCCCTTATGTCCTTAACAAGGTTTAGCAACCTTCAACTAAAGTCCATTCTTGTTTTGTCTATACCTACAACCACTCTGAGTCCTTTGAAGTAAATCTGAGACACAATATTATGTCAGTGAATGTCTAGGTATATAGTACCACAAGATTAGGATTGTACCTTTTAGGATGACTGCTTTTAAGACTGGCCATGGGGTTGACAAGAAGGCTCAGCAGATAAAGGAGACTACCATCAAGTCTGTTGATTTGAGTTCTATGCCCAGGTAGAAAGAAAGCGCCTATTCTTGAAAGTTGTCCTTTGATATACACACACATACACCATGGCACATGTGTGTCCACCCACACACGTCACACACTCACTGATGTGTTCTAATAACATGAATTAAATTCTATGCTATGTAGGAAGACATGGGAAGAGAACAGAAGATATACAATGACTATCTAGTGCAGCTACGAAAGGAAGAAAAAGCCCAGGAGAAAGAACTGGACAGATTACTAGAGGACATAAAGGCAATGAAGACGGCTGAGAAGGATCGGGAGCTGGCACTGGAAAGGGAGGCAAGAAAGCAGCTCCTGAATGAAGTCATGTGTACAAGAAGACTCCAAGTTCAAGAAAAATGTGAGGAACCAAATTATATCTTTCTTCTCTTTTGCTTTTACTTTTTAAAAGCTAATTGTTTCGCTAACATTCAATTTGAAATGATAGGTTTCACTGTGACAATTTAATACGTCTATAGTGTTATTCTGTGCCCTCATTTACCCTCCCCCGTGGTCCTCCTGTGCCCTCTCCCCCCATGCTCTTCCTTTAACAGCCAAAATATTTAAGAGTGTATCTGTGAGATTCCACGAATGTTGCAAGTACTGAGATTCCTGCTTTCGCAAATCTTATCTAATTAGAACACAAGACATAAATGAATGAGAAACTTCATATCCTAGCAGCTCCACCCCCTACAACTGCACAGTTCTGGGGGAGGTGTTCTCAAGGTCTAAGAACAGTGTGTGCTTTGAGTGCCATTTACATTGATGATGATAAAAGACACGGAATGGTGGGACAGAGATCCAAACCTCTTTCTCCTCCCTCTCATCTGCCCCTTATTTCTTTTTGAAGGTGTTTCTCTCCATAACTTTGCCAAAGTCCTTTTTCTTTCTTTCTTTTTTTTTTTTTTTAACAGCCTGTGACGTGCTTAACCTTGAGAAATCCTAGGTATCTGTTGAAGTCCACTCAAATGTCCCATTCCCTAGAGGCCCTTTGTGTTCCTCCATTCAAAGTGCACCCTCTCTACAAGGCTCTCACTATGACTTTTAAACATTTCAAATGACTGAGTCAGCTCAGTCAACAGGTTCTCCAGCCCAGGAGGGAGGATTAGGAAGAAAAAAGACAATTAGACAACATTGTAGCATGACCCCAGCCAGTTCTGAGGCTGAAGCGGGTTTATTTTTTTCCTAATCCGATTTTATACCATTTTAATTACATGCAAGTAATAAGGTCAAACAGTACAATAAACACAAATAGTCAAGGAACAATCAAGGCAATAAGCAAAGTCCCTTGATCACTCCCTTGATCACTGTTTCTAAGGGCTTATTAGGATGACCAAGATATCTGAGTCTACTTCCCTGACCTAGCCCAAAGTCATATTCAAGCCTGAAGCATACTTCTTTGTTCTAGCCTAGAATTAGATTCCTGCCTGAACTTACTTCCCTGTCATGGCCCAAAGTCAAATTCCTCCCTGAAGCCCATTTCCTTGTCCTGGCCCAATGTCAGATTCCTGCCAAGCAGCCCCCAAAAGCTTTCCATACTGAGGGACCAGAAGGTTCTCCATTCTCAGAGTTTGGGGAGGTCTTCCCTCCTTTTCTATCTGCATTCAGACTACATCAGTTCCCAGGAGTTTCATAAAGAAGTTTCAGTTATTCTTATGAGGGTGAGCCTTAGTTTAAGACTTGTGCAAGTACAGGCAAAGTGAGTTACCTCCCATATCATGGACCTCCCTGGACCTGGCTGCCCCAGACTGGAAAGTGACAGATTCTATTAACTCTCTGTTAGAACCCAGACTAGACAGTGCTCAGACCATGCCTGTCTGCAGTTGTGTCTTCCTCCTTCCTTTAGCTGCTTCTGCATACTGGCCCTAGACACACACTCCAAACTGTATGACAGAGACACATAAACTAGAGGGTTTCTCCTCTCTACTCATATACTCATATACTCAAGCTCATATATTCCTTCCTCAAAAGGCAAGACTTTCTCTCCTCCCCTGTCACCTGGGAGTCAGAGAGAGTTTGACTCTAGGTGTGCACTGTGGATTGCTGAAGCCCATAAGGGACCTCTACTCTACTACATGGGTCTGAGCTCTCCCCAGGGTTCCCGCCGTGCTATCTGCCTGTCCTTATGAAAATTAATATTTCATCTAATACATCCCTTACCCAAAAGGAGAATCCACCTTAGTGCCTCTCCCGTTCTCTGAATGCAGAGCCTTTCAGTTAGATGCTCAAAGGGTCTCAAGAAGACCATCAATCTTAAAGCCTCAGTATGTCAAGATTAAAACTTTTTATTTTAAATGTATATAAGTACACTGCAGCTGTCTTCAGACACACCAGAAGAGGGCATCGGATCCCATTACAGATGGTTGTGAGCCACCATGAGGTTGCTGGGAATTGAACTCAGGACCTCTGGAAGAGCAGTCAGTGCTCTTAACCACTGAGCCATCTCTCCAGCCCCAAGATTATAACTTCTTAAAGTTTCCCACTCATGACCCCTTTCACTCAGGAAACTGTTAAATGACCCCACATATATGAGTATATAAAATCAGTACACAGATCCAACATGAACTTATAATGTATCATAAGTAAATCTATTTTAAAATAATTCTTTGTTATACATATATTTTTTACTATTAATTAAAGATACAAGAAAAATGATATACCTACTTATTTTACATAAAGAATGAAATCTTGGGTGAATATTTGATAATGAAGGACTGATAGCACTTTGTACTGGCTGGTTTTGTGTGCCAACTTGACACAAGCTGGAGTTATCACAGAGAAAGGAGTTTCAGTTGAGAAAATGCCTCCATGAGATCCAGCTGTAAGGCATTTTCTCAATTAGTGATCAATGGGGAGAGGGCCCCTTGTGAGTGGTGCCATCCCTGGGCTGGTAGTCTTGGGGTCTATGAGAAAGCAGGCTGAGCAAGCCAAGAGGAAGCAAGTCAATAAGTTACATCCCTCCATGGCCTCTGCATCAGCTCCTGCTCCTTGACCTGCTTGAGTTCCAGTCCTGACTTCCTTTTGTGATGAACAGCAGTATGGAAGTGTAAGCCGAATAAACCCTTTACTCTCCAACTTGCATCTTGGTCATGATGTTTGTGCAGGAATAGAACTGACTTAGATACACTTTCAATGTTTTTAGAGTTGACTGATGTTTTTATTTTTATTTATTTATTTTTTTTGTTTTGTTTTTCGAGACAGGGTTTCTCTGTGTAGCCCTGGCTGTCCTGGAACTCACCCTGTAGACCAGGCTGGCCTAGAACTCAGAAATCCACCTGCCTCTGCCTCCCAAGTGCTGGGATTAAAGGTGTGCGCCACCACTGCCCGGCTCGATATTTTTGTTTCTTAATCATGAAGCCACTTCACATAGACACATGGTTCCAGATGGCAGACTTATGTGGAAGGCCATTCCTGAAAGTGTTGGAAATTCTGCCCTAATCCCAAGTGAAAAATCTATTTACTGATCTTTTTTAAAGGAAACTCAAGTCGGCAATTCAGACATCAACAACAATAATACATTAACCAATAATCAAACCTGCTAACATAACACAATTCAAAATCTGATACATACTGAGGAATGTTAATAAGAAAACATTAAAACCTTTGTTCCTTGCTATGGCCTGTACAGTTTAAGGACTAACTCCACTGAAGCAATGGGGGAGGGAGAGTCATAGACACACACAGAAAAGCAGAGGTAAGGTGAGTCCTACATCTCATGGAGATGCGGCAATAGCATCCTGCAGTGAGCCTCAGCACATTAATTAGATGTGTTAGCTAAGCTGAGCAGAGGGACTTAGGGGAGCGGTCTGGGGTGCGGTTGGTACTTAATGCGCACACTGGTTTTAGCTAGAGGTCAGACATTTCTCAACATCTCCACTTGGGCCACAGGAGGTCCTGGTGTCCCCCCGAGTCTGAGGCATTGGGGTCTATGACTTGGCTATGCTGACAATTCACACTCACTCGGGACTTTATCTGATTCTTTCTTCTTTCTTAAGTGCACCGCTTAAGAAAGTTTGACTTCTAGGTCCCACAGCAGTTCTGCATACAAAGTCTCTGGAAGTTGACTGAGAAGTAAAACAAAACACCTTGGCCTCTGGCCTGGGTTATTCCAGTCATTCTGCTCAAAAACAGGCAAAACTGGAAAACCAGTAAGGTCTTCCTGCCCACTGCAGCACACCCTGCTCAGGGCTGTTTATAGGAGCTAGGTCGCAAAGTCTGGGTATAGTTCCTCCGGCCTTGACAAATCTCAGTTAGTGACCAGGTGTTTTTCCCCTTTGGAGGACAGTTCTCTCAGTGCCCTTAAAGCAGCAATATTAATTTGTTGGTTAGCTTGAAAAGGGTGCCAATATGATTGGCTGCCAGCCCCTTGTTAAGGTCCCATCCCCAGAGCACGTCCTCATAGTCACATTCCTCAGTATCAGCGAAGGCATCAGATGGGTCAGGGCCATCATGGCACGTTATAGCAACTGATGGGCTAGAGTACATTGCACTTGACCCTGGCATAATTCTATAAACCTGTTTTAGAATAACAGGTAACTCCCTGGGTTGAGGCCAGATTTTTCCATGGGTAGCCAGTCAGGAGGAGGCAGGCATTTTCTCTGATGATACTCCAAATTACATGGTGCCATTGGCCGAAAAAGCTTGTTTGATCTTTAAAGGCTTAAAGCCACAGTCTCACGCCATTGGGTTGGATTCTGTGGATCAGTTAAAACCATTCATGTCTTCACCCAAATCTCTCTTCCCAAATGAGATTTTGTGCTAAAGGAGTGAGTTTATTTCCTCACAAATATGGCAGCCTAGACCCAAGGTGCAATATTGCCACAGATTGGGTAACTGCGTCCTCATGGTCACGTTCCTCAGCATCAGCAACCAAGACATCAGAGGGGTCAGGGCCAGCATGGCATGTGAATTGAATTTTTCTCTCTTTTTCCCCAGGGACCAGGGCTCTGTTGGAGCTGCAGCTGTGGTCTGCCCTGTCATTATTTATGACTGTCTCTGGGGAACCAGAGGAGCAAAGCCCATGCGATCAGACACCCTCTGGGGTCCTATTTGACAGAGCCTGCCATTTTGTGAGGAAATGGCTGATTACCTATAGAATCCCATATAAGATTCCATAAACCAAAAGTAAAAATGGGAATGCATTAGAGTCCTTCAGCTGTGTATCTATATATTTTTCTTTGGAGAATTCTGTTTAGTTTCATAGTTCTTTTTCATCATGCTATTTCTTTATTGTGTTCTCTGTATGCTTTAGTGATTAAACTTCTGCCAGATATATAGTGTTGTGGGCTTCCACCAGATAAGACTGCTCAGACATGGGTTTAAGTCAATAGGACATCTTTATTAACCAGCTGGTGACTACACTGGTGTTTAGGATCCCAAGGTGGCCATAATTTCTCAGGGTGAGCTTTTAGAGACAAAAACTGTATCCTGGTTTGTCATATTTTCATTAACAAGAACAGTTAACCAGAAGCAGAGCTATAGAAGAAAAAATGTAAGGTTAGTACATTTAGGGACTTTTCCAAAACTGTGGACTTTGATCCATTAGTTCTTTGTTTTCATGTTGGCAGGTGGTGCTGTCTACATGCTGAGTTTTATGACCTGAATGGTACTTCCATCATGGAGTCAGTTGTGCTAAGGTCTGGGAGTGCAGTAAGATGTAGGAACCTGTTACGTTCCCCATTAGTCTTAGTGAATGAGTCAAATTGTGGACTAATGCTGCTCCAAAGAGGTGTAGTTGGTCCTAAGGACCATTAATTTTATTGAATTGATACATAATTGGCCATATAGTTTAAGATACAGGGTCCCACCATTAATCAAACCAGAATGAGAATTATAGGGCCAGTTAAGGGGATCAAGAGAACAGAGACTGGTACCAATTATCTGATTCTTGTCTGTAAATGTATCCTTTAGTAGAAAGTGTTGTCTGAGGCTCACTGCCTCCATCTGCTAACCTAGGCCTCGTCATGGAAGCTTCCAGCCTCCGTACAATCTTATCTAGGCCTAAAATGTTTTCAGCCTCTCAGACTTACTGTTGAAAAAGCTCACCCTTTCTTGTTCCTTTTGATCTCTTGCTGGCTGGTCAGTCAACTCCGCTGTTCTGACTCAAACTCCTCTCCAAGCTGACTGTTTCAATCTGGCTTCTCTAAGCTTCTCCCGAATTGTTCTGCTTAGCCTCATACTAATGTTGGCGACATATTCTGATCTTCTGCTTCCGTCTCCTTATTCTCTCACTCATTCTGTCTTCACCTGTGTCTAGCTTGTCCGCTCTTTAACCTGTCTCTGTACAACTGTCCTGGTAAAACTGTCTCCTTCCCTTCTCCTCTGCTCTCTTAAGTAGCTTCCCTTCCTCTCTCTTCTCGTGGGAGTTAGGCATAGCCTATGCTATCAAATCTTTCTCTGCCTTTTCACTTTGTCTGCCACTCAATTAGACATCATGTTCAAACATAGGTGCTTCCTTCTACAACCTAACATTACCTTTGTTGTGTTTGTTTTTAAGGTGTGTAGTTAAGGGCATGTCTGTATTCCAGTCAGAGAGATTAAAGGTGTGTGTTAAAGCTGAGCCATACCACAACTAAAAACAGATTTTTTTTTCCCAGTAAATAACACATTCTCTGTATTCACAGTGTGATCAAATATCCAGCAACAAATGTCTTTGTCTCTCTCTCTCTTTTTAAAAAAAGATTTATTTATTTATTTATTTATTTATTTATGTTATTTATATGAGTACACTGTAGCTATCTTCAGACACACCAGTAGAGGGCATTGGATGCCATTACAGGTGGTTGTGAGCCACCATGTGGTTGCTAGGAATTGAACTCAGGACCTCTGGAAGAGCAGTCAGTGCTCTTAACTGCTGAGCCATCTCTCTAACCCCTTTATCCCTCTTTCTTTATGAGGTTTTCTCCAACCATGGAAAGACTTTTTCTAGTTGCTCCTGATCAAGTAGCATAGAAACAACAGGTTTTTCCCAAAGCAGTACATAGTCCCCTTATCTCATGACCAGTAAGTCTAAACCTCTCCAATTTTGAAGGGCCAATTCTGTGAGGGAACCTAAAGGTTGTTTTAATTTAGAAATAGACACTTTTAATGCCTCTAGGTCCTGACTGACCTGCCTACTTAGTTTCTTAAACTGTTTACCTCCCATTATAAAGATTTATGTGCTCTAGCTGTCAAGCCAGCTATCCCTGCTAGGGTTGTGGAGGTTCAGTAATTGCCACACAAACCATATGGACTCTGATTTCAGTTAAGCAAGAATAGTTTATTGAACACACTGATGGATCAGGACCACAGACAAGAACTCAAGAGCCTAATTGTAGTACCAGTCTGTTCTTAGGGCAGGCTTTTTTTTTTTTTTTTTTTTAAAGATTTATTGATTTTATGTATGTGAGTACACTGTAGCTGTCTTCAGACACACCAGAAGAGGGCATCAGATTTCATTACGGATGGTTGTGAGCCATCATGTGGTTGCTGGGATTTGAACTCATGACCTTCGGTAGAGCAGTCAGTGCTCTTAACCACTGAGCCATCTCTCCAGCCCCCTAGGGCAGGCTTTTGATAGGAAAAAACAAGTTTGGAAGTTCAGAAGGCAAGGGTGGAGGCAGAACTACATTTTGTCTAATTAGACAAAGTATTATCAACCAACCTTTAAGATGATTGGTCCTGAGTGAATGAAGTAGGAGGGATGGTGGGCAGGTGGTGAACAGGGGAGTTTCAGAGCATTGAGATAGCAGAGCATGAGCAATACGACTGTACATTATGAACTTTAGGGGAATTCTTCAGCGTCACCTACGGATAATTACTTCTGGGAAGTGAATTCTGAGAATCTGAACTTAATTTCACCTTATGAGCAAAATGGAGTCTGAACACAAAACG
Source organism: Uromys caudimaculatus (assembly GCA_028551405.1). Lineage (NCBI taxonomy): Eukaryota > Metazoa > Chordata > Mammalia > Rodentia > Muridae > Uromys > Uromys caudimaculatus. The sequence goes on from CM052715.1 coordinate 57,248,428, forward strand.
GCTCCAGTTATGTTAAAAGGAGCAGGCCTCAAGAGAATCAGGAATGAGATGAGCACATGAACAATCCTATGTATCTGTGTATCTGTATCTTTGTACCTATCATGTATCCATCTGACTGTCTGTCTATCTGCCTGTCTGTCTATCTGCCTGTCTGTCTATCTATCTATCTATCTATCTATCTATCTATCTATCTATCTATCTATCTATCTATCATTTATCTATGTATCCGTCTATCATATATCTGTCTATCTATCCACCTATCATTTATCTATGTATCTGTCTATCATATATCTATCTGTCTGTCTGTCTATCCATCTATCTCTTTAACTCTCTGTAGTTCAAGGTCCATATTAAAATGTATTTTCCCCTTTTTCCTATTATATAGGTATACCTGGACTAGAATGTGCACTAAGATGCATTAAAGGGATTTCTTAGTTTGGAATGCACTAGAAGAGGCATATTTAGTCAAACCATTAGTACACACACACCAAGTAGTCTCACAGACTCAGTAATATTGCTGTTGTCCAGATGAATTAAGCTGTAAGGCAAAATAGCAGGCATCAGAATAAGGGGAAGGACCTAGATTAAAGATGTTGGACATTAGACACGTTTCAGCCTCTTGTAAATTCTCTAACATTAATTTGTGCTGCCCTCAGTCACAGTGAGTTTTTCAGGCAATGGAGTGACAGTCCGCTTAGTTCCTGTCCCTGTGTAGCACAGGGGCTGGGGTCTAAGCATAGCCAGCAATCCTGGATGATTTCCAGATGGAAACAATTAACTAAGTGGTGAACCTTGTCAAGAATGGAAAATAGGGATGGGGGTCCCTCAGGCTTCTGGACAGTTCGGGGTGGGACTCTGACTCTGTGTGTGTGTGTGTGTGTGTGTTTGTGTGTGTGTGTGTGTGTGTGTGTGTGTGTGTGTGTGTGTGTGTGTGTGTGTGTGTGTGTAAGTACTTTGGAGGGGAGAGAGGGTTAGGGTAAAATCTGATTCCCCAGGTTCTCCATGTTTCACACAGGCCAGGATTTTATTTTATTTTTACTTTTTATCGATTCATTGTGACTTTTACAACACACACCCTAGCCCCACTCCGCTCCCATCCCTGCATACCCACCCTCTGCCCTCGCAACCTGCCCCAGAGAAAACAAAAAATATAAAACAAACAAACAAACACAAATCTTGCTGCGGAAGCTTCAGGGTGGCACAGTGTGTCACACGGCATAACTGTTGCCCAAACAGCTTTACTTGGAAATAGTCACTGCAATGAGTCATTGGTTAGGTTCGAGGCCTGTGGCTCCTGCTACAGCATCACTACTGGATCCTCACGGGGACTCCTCTCAGATACCCTGTGGTTTTCCTATGTCATGGCGACCTTGCAGCTTTGGTTCTGTAGCACTGACCCCTTCATGTGCTCCAGCAGTTCATAGATGGGGTAAATTTTGGGGTGCGCCAACTCAAAGCCCTGGATCTGGGTCTAGGTGGTAGCTGAGTTGTTCAGCCTGGCAGCTCTCCTGTGTACTTGTTAACAGGGCTAAGTCTCCAGCTCCTAAGCTGCTTAGGCCAGAAGTGGGCAGCCAGGGAGGGGCAGAGAGCCAATGAGGATGGAGGCAGCTCTGTGCAGCCCTCTGACATTAACATGGCTCCAGGCAGCAGCTCACACTAGGGATGTCCTCATGGCTTTTGGTGGTAACATGGATCACAAACATGGCCCTTGGCAGCAGCATGGGTGGGACATCACCGTAGCCTCAGATGGCAATACAGGCAGGCTACTCGTGTCAGGCTGTTCTTCACTACCATCATGTTTCCAGTTCTCCTCTCTTCATTGTGCCCAGATGATTCTGCTTCTCTTTCTCTCCCATCTCTCCACCACAGACTTGTTTATTTTGAGACAGGGTTTCTCTGTGTAGCCCTGGCTGTCCTGGAACTCACTCTGTAGACCAGGCTGGTCTACTCAGAAATCCACCTGCCTCTGCCTCCCAACTGGGATTAAAGGTGTGCGCCACCACTGCCTGGCACCACAGACTTTTTAAGGATTGTTTTTTTCCAAGAAAGCCTTAGCTTTACCACCCCAATTTTTTTAATGGACATTCCCTCATTCTTGGTAACTTGCAGGCCCAGCCATAAGGCATGCATAGAATTACAAATTCTTTATTTTTATCACAAAAGATAAATTCTTTCATCTTTCCTTTCTTCAGTACAACTAGACATTTAAAGTGAGAATTACTGAGCAAAAGTCAAGATGAATATGGGTTGCTGGTCTGTAGTCATGCTAGCTAATACTTCCCTTATATCTGTCTTCCTCAGTTCCCAAGTCCAGACCTAAGGGTGGTGGAGGTTGGACCATAACCCTGTATTTATACCAAACATAAGATTCATGAGGGGACCCCGGGCAGTGGTGGCGCACGCCTTTAATCCCAGCACTTGGGAGGCAGAGGCAGGTGGATTTCTGAGTTCGAGGCCAGCCTGGTCTACATAGTGAGTGTCCTGTCTACAGGACAGCCAGGGCTACACAGAGAAACCCTGCCTCGAAAAACAAAAACAAAAACAACAAAAAAAAGATTCATGAGGGGGATTGGGGAAGCTGCTCTTAGGTGGGCGAGTTCACTGGCCCCCAAGGCCACCATAGGGAAAGGGGGGGGGAGAGAAGGTGGTGTGCCCACGCAGAGAAAGAAGAGGATCAAGAAAGGAGCATGTGCTCAGAGAGGGAGAGGGAGAGTGAGAGAGAGGTAGAGGGGGATGAGAGAGAGAGACCAAAATGTCTGGATTATATAGGGAGGAGCCCTGGGGGAAGGGCAGCCTGACCCCTGGGCTGGAGAATTCAGGCTTGGGGACAGGGCTGGGAGAACCTGGAGACCATGACTGCTTTGGTATGTATAATATGTCCCTCAATCCATGGTCCCAGGTCCAGAAACCAAACATCTCAGCCTTTTGTTGATTATAAATGAATAAGGGATGCTATAATCGTCTATGACTATTTCCTGCTGACATTGGGGCGCAGTCTTGGAGTGTGAGCAAAAAGCTGGAATGTCGGCCAAGTCCCGGGAGAGCTGGTTGTTTCACTGCTGTCCAGGTTGCGAGAGCATCTTGGAGTAGGAGCTTGTAGGCCCAGTCAAAGCAGTTCGTGAGGCTGGGCCAGAGCACCTCTCAATAACTGTGCTGGAGCTTTCCTGGCTCATTCTAGTGTCAGAGAAATAACCTATCAGTCAGTGTTAGACAGAAGAGAAATTCCATTTTAGCCAGGCTGCAGTCCAACAGGAGTACCCCCACCTGGCCCAGGGACAGTTTTGGTTTTTTGTTTTTTTTTTACTTTTTTTCAGAGAAAGGTAGGTTTTCAGTTTTCCAATTATATGGATCACTGGCTGGAAAGACATAAATCATGAAAGAGAAAGGAGTGGAACTTCCCTTTTTCCCTTCCGTAGGGCTGCTTAGAGCAGGTGGAGGAGCACAGGGATAAACACCTGGGGAACTATTTCTCCTCCCTGTGTGCATCCTGCTTAGATGGCAGGGGGCCCTGGGTAAGAAAGCCCAGCTGCTCTGCACACCTGAATTCAGAGTAGGAACTAAACAAGTAAACATGTAAATACCCTGGGGAGTAGGGCTAGTGGAATTGAAAGACCCCTGAGCTGGGGAGACCCTCACTCTAGTCTCAGGATGGTGCGACCCCCCAGGAACTCACGAAAGACCGTCCTTGCTGCAATCACACGAGGTTTATTGGGGGGGGGGGCAGTGCACTGGGGTCGAACTTATAACCTACGCAGAGGCAGAGGAGTTTGACCCTGAGCAGCTGAAGTCAGGGGGTATTTAAAGAAAAAACCATAAAGCAAGGAAATTCTATGTGTCGTGGGAAGGTATAGAATGTCCTAAGTTCATCACTCCTGCAGTTAGCTATTTCCTGAGACAAAAGGTGTAGGTTAGCCATTCATTCCTGCAGTTAGCTATTCCCTGGGACAAAAGGTGTAGGTTGGCTATTAGGCGGTGGAATATGGCTATATTATCTCTGGCTTTAATTTTGCTAAGGGGGGGGGGTCTAACCTCCCTATAATGGTCTCGGGTCTTTCATTCCCCACTTCTTCTAGTGATTAGTTCTAATCTTAGAACTATATTTCTGTGTCGTCATAGACTTGATAGTCTTTGTCCCCCAGCGTTTGGTACTGTTGTCTTAACATAAGAACCTGGACAGTGCTTATTCGTTCCCTGACAAAGGTTATCAATCTATTAATTAAACAGGGTCCAATAGTGAGAAAAATGAATAAAATCAGCAGGGGTCCTGCTAAGGCAGAAAACAGAGTCGTCATCCAAGGCGTCTTGCTGAACCATCCTTCGAACCACCCCTGTCCAGCCTCCCGTTCTTTCTTGCGTCTTTCTAGCCTTTCTCTAAGCTTGCTCATGGAGTCCCTAATGGCCCTTGAGTGATCACATAAAAGCAACATTCTTCTTTTAAGGCTGCACATAATCCTCCTTCTTTTAGGAATAGCAAATCTAACCCTCTCCTGTTTTGTAGAGCTACTTCTGATAGGGAGGTTAAGGATTCTTCCAGGCTACTAACAGACTTTTCTAAAGCTTGAAGGTCCTCGTTCATGGCCTCGTGAAGCTCACTCAATCCTCTCTCTAACTGCAGTGGTCCATTGACCAGGGCTGCGGTCTCTGTTCCTACTCTGGTCACTACCCCTAGCCCAAGCATGACTGCTAGGGTCAAAGATATAGGTTCTCTTTTGAATCGGGTGAGTCGGAAATCATAATTCATCAACGACCAC
>CM052715.1:57253678-57275822 GCA_028551405.1 Uromys caudimaculatus
CATCTTGTCTTTGTTCACAGCAGGGGACCACAGAGTCATGCTTGAGCCCCCATGACTCCTCTTCCTGCTGAGCAACAACCGGTCCCCACCTTTTTTTTTTTTTTCCTAACTTTTTCCATGTTTAACTGGATGAATCTGTCTGATGTCCAAAACAAACAAACAAACAAAAAACCCGTCGTTATTCAGTTTCAGTCTTAAGAGCACAGAACACAAAACAGAACAGAAGACAACAGTTCGCCCCAGCTCGCCCCTGCCACGGGCGGCCAGCGCATACAACCAACAACCAATACACAGCTCATCCCTGCCACGGATGCGAACAGATTTGTTCCTTCTATGGACGTAGAACACTTTCCCAGCCAGCTGCAGCTGCACTGGGTTACAGACAATTCAGATCCTGCCACCTCTGCCACAGGTGGCGGGTGTAATCAAAGAGTTTGTCCCTTCCACAGACTCAGAAACCAGGTGGCCCTGCCACATCGGCACAAGCCAGATACTCAGGCAAACTGAGGGTCCAAGGTGTCCCTCGGTCCCTCCGTGGCCACAGCGTTCAGGTATGTCTACCCACCGTGAACACCACTAGACAGGTGGCACCAAAGTGCCCAGACAAATGGCACCGAAGTGCCCAGACAGGCAGCCCAGAGGCCTACAGGTGGCACCGAAGTGCCCAGAGGCTTGCAAGCAAAACCGTAAGTAGGCGCCACAAAAGAGGAGGAGGACAGAAAACAGACAAAGAGGGGGACAAACAATACCCGCTCGAGCGTGAAGTCAAACTTAGGGGAGTAGATTTCGTCTATCCCATCATCAAAGTCGCAAACAAGACAAAACAGATACTGAAAATACACAAAGACTGACAAGAGCCCGTTTCCACTGAGACAAGCAAAACCAATTCAGAAAACCAGACGGCCGGAAGGACCGCATCCTCTCTGGCACTCTGACGGGAATCTCCCAGGCGTCCCTGGGGTCCCTCCAGACCTCCTGGGACATCTCCCAGGGCAACAGTCAGTGATCCCCTAGCCCGTTGGCTGATCACGCCCCCAGCCTCTACCAGAGACTGGGAGATCATCGTCCCCTCACGGGGACGAGAGTGACTGCAAACCAGACTGCACACGCAAACCGAAAATACAGATTCAGACTTCAGCCAGCACAGACAAACAAGAACACAAACAGAATCTCACCTCCAAGTAGGTTTTCGGAGACGAGGGTGGTTGCAAATCCTGGGACGAGTCCCCAAATGAAAGACCCCCGAGCTGGGGAGACCCTCACTCAAGTCTCGGGATGGCGCGACCCCCCCAAGAACTCACGAAGGACCGTCCTTGCTGCAATCACACGAGGTTTATTGGGGGGGGGGGCAGTGCACTGGGGTCGAGCTTGTAACCTACGCAGAGGCAGAGGAGTTCGACCCTGAGCAGCTGAAGTCAGGGGTAGTTAAAGAAAAAACCATAAAGCAAGGAAATTCTATGTGTCATGGGAAGGTATAGAATGTCCTAAGTTCATCACTCCTGCGGTTAGCTATTTCCTGAGACAAAAGGTGTAGGTTAGCTATTTCCTGGGACAAAGATATGGATGGTTGTGATAACAACCCTGCTGTTAGCTATTTTCCCAGGACAAAAGGTGTAGGTTATCTATTAGGTGGTAGAATATGGCTATATTATCTCTGGTTTTAATTTTGCTAAGGGGGTTGTCTAACTTCCCTATAATGGGCTCGGGTCTTTCAGAATATTTTGGTTTGTCTTTGTGTTTTGTATTTGTTGTTGTTGTTTCTTGTGTTCTCTGGGCAACCTGGCAAAGCCAAAAGGATTCAGGTCCACAACAGGAGAAGGCACAAGTCTTAAGCCTGGGAGGGAGTGTAAGACTCTGGGAAGCCTTAGCTTGCCGGAGACCCCTGAGTGAACACCATGGAGTCAGGGATTGATGCGAAAAGCAAGAGGAATTTATTGTTCATTCATGCTGGGGCTGGCCTGCACACCAAGGACGGAGGGAAATGACCACATGCAGCCTGTTCAGTGAGTTTTTATAGCTTTTAGAGCAGCAGCCATTAGGCACAATGTGATTGGCAGAACAGTGTGACTTTTAAACTGATTGGTCTTTAGGGAATGAGGCAGCAGGGGCTTAATCAGCTCCTCCCTTCCAGTCTACATGCTCTCTAACCTGTTTCTTCCAGGAAGGGAGGGGTGCCCATGTGCTCAGGGGCCCTGGTGGAGTTTTCCAAAGTTCCTGAGCTGACCTCTTCAGGAGTTAAGCCAGGGAGGGACTGTCTCACACCAAAGAAAGCCACTGGTAACGACGGGAAGCAGAATTGTCAGGAACACACAAACACACACACACACACACACACACACACACACACACACACACACACGGGGGGAGGGGGGAGATCTGGCGATGTGCCACACAGATTCTAAACACTGGATCAGTGCTTGTATCTGTGGTCTCCTGCATCCAAACAAAGGTACCTTAACCAGACTTACTGTTAGAATCCCACCAGGTAAGAAGAACACTACTACAATTTTTGAGCCATATTTGAAGCAAGCTTCAAAGAAGCTTGAAGAGACGCAGGAAACCTGCCTCTGCATTTCCTGCCGCTTGCACAGTTAGAGCTCCCCCTTCCCCCTTTTTCCAGCATAGATGCCTCCAGCCTTTCAGAGAGGGCAAACAGAGAGAGCCCAGTCTGGCACTGGAATGTTGCAGTTCCCCTTTTCATGGTGGCACTCCCTTCCCCCTAATGACCCCACAGATGCCAGCTTTGGGAATAGATAAAAGGCAACAAACCCCAGCCTCTGTGTCACCTAGGCTGACACTCTCCTTGATAGATAACCAATGTTCTCAGGTGCAGATGGCTCCTGTCATTGAGGGGAACAAGGACCAAACATCCTTGAGATGATAAATGGCTCACTCTTGGACCATGAGGGAAGGGCAATTAAGTGTTCCCAGACAGCTGTGACCACTTTGTAAAAATACACTAGATCTTGATAGCACCATAAAGTTACTTCCCAGGTCAGAAAGGTCCCCCTCCCAGCTGCACGGTTCTGCACCACTGTCTGAAACAAACATTATCAGGTTTGAAGAATGACTTCCCCTTGTCACCTCCCCAGTCTCATAACCCCAAAGTCTGAGGATCCCTGCTTTTGCATATGTGCATATATAAACTCTGAGCCCCTAGTTTCACATCTCATTCTTAACCTACAGCAGTGGGGAAAGGCATGGGATCCCGGTCTGACTCATGAATAAAGGCTCTCTTTGTTATTACAGCGGACTTGCACTTCCTGGCGTTCTCCTGGGGTTCCAGAGAACTGGGCATAACACTTTATTAAATAATAGCCAGGATGATGGACACTGACCAATTCCTTAATCAGGACTCTCAGAGAAAGTCACCAAATTACATTTGTCAGAGGTTTATGAAGGCAAACTCCATAAGGCTAAGTACTTCCCACCTTTGTCCAATGGGAGGCAAGAATGAATCGTGGCATACTTTCTGCCTATGTGTAATTAAACTTATCCCATGCAGTTGGGGCAACCAAGCTTGTTTACAGAAGTGAAAACATGTATCTTGTTATCTTAAATGAACAATAGAAGTAATCTCTTTTGGGGTCAAGTAGGGCTTACCCTTACAGGATAGAGGCACTTTTGTTTTGTACATCTCTTAAGCACAGTAATTTAGACTTAAGATATAACTTTAGCTCTCACATTACCTCCAGAGGTGACAGATCAGGTGACTTTCTATTCTGTTTCTTTGTGGGACGGAGGTGTCAAACTCCTCCAAAACATTAGGCAGTGGTTGATCAAAGAAGAGTCCTGGGTATTTGGAACGACTAAGGTTGTGAATCCTAGGAGCCCCCTTGACCACCACACTCTTCCCACTCCCAGGGGTTCTGAGACTCTCCAGTGTCAGTGTCTCAAAGTCTGGTCTCTGGGATCTTGGTGGGACCTCCAGAAATGTTGTGGAGTTTAAGTCGATAGAAAGCCGGCAACTACACTGATGTTCAGGATCCCAGTGTAGCCCTGAACCCTTCTCATGGTGAGCCTTTAAACACAAAAAACATATCCTGTGTAGGGGACCAAGAATCACCACACGAACCACTCAGACTCTGGTCTCAGTTAAATGAGAATAGTTCCTGAACACACAGCCCAGGACTGATTGATCAGGGGTGCAACCTAGACTCAGGAGCTCAGACTGCAGCTTCAAATGTTTCCCAGGGCCAGCTTATAAAGGCAGAAACCAGAATGAACTCGTATATAGGTACAAGAAGTCCTGCAGGGTGACTGACTCTGACTCAAGCTATTTTGGCTGGCTAGGCAAAACAGTTCTAACTGACCATTATTCTGACTGATCCTAAGTGGAGTCTGTGGTTATGATATTTCCAAGAATAACAAGCTCAGAACATAACAGAATATTGATTCCTCTATAAGACCCCCAACCCTCGATCAGTGGTACTTACTTCGAGACGCCCTGAGTGAGACACCAAGACGAAGAACGATGCAAAAGCAAGAGGTTTATTTTATGGCTTGTCAGGGTCAACCTTCAACTAGTCCCTCAAGGGGAGTGACTAGAAGGCAACCCCTGAATGGCTTTTTTTTTTTTCTTTTCTTTTCTTTTCTTTTCTTTTCTTTTCTTTTCTTTTCTTTTCTTTTCTTTCTGTTTTTGTTTTTGTTTTTGTTTTTGTTTTTGTTTTTGTTTTTCGAGACAGGGTTTCTCTGTATAGCCCTGGCTGTCCTGGAACTCACTCTCTAGACCAGGCTGGCCTCGAACTCAGAAATCCACCTGGGATTAAAGGTGTGCGCCACCACTGCCCAGCTCCCTGAATGGCTATTACAAGCAGTTTTATCCTTTTTAGGGCCACAAGTTACATCTGCAAAGTTACAGTTCAAACTTATTGGCTAAGCACATTGACCTTTAAATCTATTGGCTAACAAACAATTGAACTCTACCTGGGACTTTCCAGAGGGTCGGGTGACTATCAGTCGGTACATTTTGAGAACTTTTTACTCAAGAATGTTCATGTGGGTGGAGAATGGAACTTGGTCTAGCCTTGACCCCAGGCAGGAGGGGGAAGCTGTAAGGAGGGTGTGGGGCTGGAAAAAGCCTTAGGGTCCCCCCACCTCCAGTCCATGAACAAGGTAGGTCTTTATGTCTTCTAGTGATTTCCTTAATTTCTTTCAGAGTCTTAAATTTTCCATAGTCAAGGTTTTTAATTTTCTTGTCAAGCTTATTCTTAGGTCTTTTATTTTTGGTTGGGTGTAGTGGATGGAATCATTTCGGTGGTTTCCTTCTGGGTATATTGGTCATTCATCTGTAGGAAGGTTACTAATTTCTGCATAATAGTTTTCTATTCTGCCACTTTGCATTATATTCTGAAGTGTTTATCAGTTCTAAGGGAGTTTTTGGGTGAGATTTTAGCTAGAGCAGTAAGACAAGAGAAGGAAATAAAGGGACATAAACAGAAAAGAAGTCAAAATGCCTATTTTTGTAGACTACATGATTCTTTCCCTCTTAAAGCTGTCTTCCTTGTGTTCGGTGGACTTTAGAACATTGTGGTTTTGTTTTCTCTTATTTGTAGAATGCTTTAAATCTCCTTCTTGGTTTCTTTGGTGATCCAATTACTGTTCACTAATATGTTGTCAAATATCCGTGTGTGTGTGTGTGTGTATGTGTGTGTGTGTTTTGTGATTTTTTTTTTTACTATTGGTAACTTTATTCCATGACTGTCAGACAGAGTACAGACTATTATTTCCAACTCCCTGTGTTTAATAAGGCTTGCTTCATGTCCTAAAATGTGGCCTACTTGAGAATATTCTATGTGGCTGAGACAAATGTGCATGCTTTGATGTTTGGGTGTAATATTCTGTAGATATCTGTTAAGTCTATTGACTTAGGAGGGTATTTAACTATTCTTGGGCAAATGTGGGGCATTGAAACCACCCACGATTATGTTGTTGGATTAAATATGTGACCTTATATCTTGTAGTTTGTTTTACACAATTGGGTGCACCTGTGCTTGGTATGGATATGTTTAATATTGTAATATCGTCTTGGAAGACTGTTACCTTAGTGGGTACGAAGTGGCCCTCTTTATCTCTTCTGAGCAGTTTTAGTTTGAAGCCTGCATTGTCAGATATTAGCATAGCTATGCCCATTTTTTTCCCAGTCTCATTTGCTTATAATATCTTTATCTGTGCATTCTAAGGTAGTATCTATCCTTAATGATAAGGTTGTAAGACTCTAAGGCTCCTTAGCTACCAGGGACCCCTGAGTGGACCACACGGAACTGGAGATTGATGCAAAAACAAGAGGAGTTTATTGTTATAGGGCGCTAGGGCTGTCCTGCACCCAAAAGAGAGACGACCCCAGGCAGCTCAGTCGGTGAGTTTTTATACAATTTCTAGGAGCAGAATAGAGCAACAGCAACTAGGCACAATATGATTAGCGGAACAGTATGACTTTTAAACTGGCAGGTTGTCTGAGGAATATAATCAACCTTCATGTGCTGGGGCCTGGTAGAATTTTCCAAAGGCTCTGAGCTGACCTTTTCAAGGTATGCTTCTTAGAGGCAACAAAAAGACTGATCCTTTTAACTTCATTTTTTTAATTCAAAATATTATTTAAAAATCATATGTAGACTTGAGTGTTTGGATGTGGATGTGTGTGTGTGAGAATGGGTGCCCTCAGGGGCATTGGGTCCCCTGGAGCTGGAGTTACAGATGATTGTGAGCTGCCTAAACAGGTGCTAGGAGCCTAACTCTGGTCCCCTAGAAAAGTAGTAAGTGCTCTTAACTGCTGAATCATGTCCCCCCCCATCCTATTTACTAATCCAATTTGTTAATCTGTGTCTTTTTTATCAGGAATTAAGCCCTCAGTTAATATTGAAAGATGTGTTTTAAATTGCTGTCATTTTTATGATTTTTGTGAGTTTTAAAAAAACATATGCTTTGATCAACTGCTCTGATAGCGTTTATTTTTCCCTGTTGCCTCTTCGGTGCATCTGTCCTTCTTTTTGGTCTGAAATATTCCTTCAGATATCTTCTGTGTGGCTGGCTTAAGGGCTGTAAATCCCTTTAGTTTGTTTTTATCATGAAAATCTTTTCCTTCCCCTTTGCTCATAACAGATGGTATTGCTGAGTATGTAAGACCTGGCCCTTTTATGAGGAAGGCAACGACATTCTTTCTCCTAAGAAATGGGTGACTTTGACCTGGCTCAGAGCCAAGATTAGAAACTACATGCCGGGGCAAAAATCCCACCCAGCTACATTCCTACGGGTGACTTTGACCTGGCCTCAGGACCAGAGGCAAAATGTTTCAGGAACCAGAAATGTTTGTGCAACTAACCTGTGATCCTTACTTCCCCATAATGCAAATTCTTTCCGTTCCCCACCCCTTGCTTTGTGAATGAGCCTTTTCCTGAGTTGTAATTCCTTCCTTGCCTTGGGGATGTTTCTTCTTTTAAATACCCCCGACTTCAGCTGCTGAGGGTCGATCCCCTCTGCCTCTGCGTAGGTTACGCGTTCGACCCCAGTGCACTGGTCCTTCCGCGGTCCTTCCGCCGCCCTCGAATTAAACCTCGTGTGATTGCAGCAAGGACGGTCTTTCGTGAGTTCTTGGGGGGTCGCGCTGTCCCGAGACTTGAGTGTGGGTCTCCCCAACTTGGGGGGGTCTTTCAAGTATAACAGTCTGGGCTGGCGGTTGTGTTTCCCAGAGCTTTGAGTATCTCTTTCCAAGCTTCCCTAGCTTTAAGCATTTCTATCAAGAGCAACTAAGATGGCTTACTGGCTAAAGAGACTTGCCACAAAGTCTGATGACCTGTGTTTTATCCTCAGACCCCACGTGGTAGAAGGAGAAAACAGAGTCCTACAGGTTGTCAACACACACACACACACACACAATTAATTAGTTATTTAATTAATTAAAATGACATTTTAAAAGTTTTTATAGTGCGATTAGCTGCTATTCTAATGGGCTGCCATTATGTATGACTTGGCATTTCTCCCTTGACGTTTTCAGTACCCTTTTCTGATTCTGAGCTTTCAGTCATTTTGCTGTAATATGTAACAAGGAGTTCCTTTTCTGGTCCCACCTATTTGGCATTCTGTTGACCTCTGGAACTTTTTCTTTCATAATTTTATTGACAATGATTTCTGTGCCCTTGACCTGATGTTCTTCTTCTTATGTGGGCTCCCAGTTCATAGGCTTGATCTTTCTGTGGTGCCTGAGACCCTGTGTATTCAGTTCATGTGTTAGGTTTCATGGTTTTTGAATTCGTGATCCCATTCCTCCTCGTTGTCCCCGAGACCCAGTAGTATGCTTTACACACAGCTCATTCTGTCCCTAAGGCTTGCGACAGAGCTTCTTAGGAACTCAGTTTTTCATTTCCAACTTTGTAGCCATCCAGCGGCCATGGATGAACTGGGTTACCTGAAGGGGGAGGGGGGCTGGAAATGAAAAGGACGGGTGCGAGAGAAGGATGAAGACAAGACAGAGTTTCAGATCAAGGCTCAAAGTTTAATATTCAGCACTGCTGTTAAATAGGGAAAGCCCACAGACCCCATCCTTTGTTTCAGCTGGATTGAGCTGCAAAGCCATCTCAGCAGGCAGTCTACTCCTGTAGGGACTGCAGATGCTGCAAGGGAAAGACCCCTCCTGGGTCCAACTGTGGCAAACACTTAGGGGCTGTTTAGCCTGCTCAAGGCTGGGGGAAGGGCACACAGCGTCATTTCACTTGGAGTTTTCTTCAGTCTTTCTCTTTTTAGTGAATTCTGTTTTCACACCCTGAACTGGTTTCCTTATGTCTATCGACTGGCTTTATTTTCTCAGATCGCAACCAGTTTGTTCCTGTCCTCTCAGTCCACCTAGGTCTCTGTGTCCTCTTTAAATGAATTGAACTCTTTGAATTTGTTTATAACTGTCCCTTTGAATCCCGTGTCTTCTATGTCCTCTAATTTGCTCTCCTTTGGAACCACCACTATGCTACTGGTACTTGGGTGGGGTGTGTTACATTTTTTATTTTTTTGTATTAAGTATATTTTCCCAATAGAGTATATAAATATCCATCCCTATGGCTATCCCCCTCCCAGTTACCCCCTCCCATTCTCCCTTCCACAGTCCCTCTTCTCATCTCCCCTCCCCTCTCCCTCACCCCCAGGTATCCAGAAACCCTGGCACATCAAGTCTCTGCTAGGCTAGGCACTTCTTCTCCCACTAGCTTGTGGCTAGCAGGTCAGAGTAGGGTTCCAAGGCCGGGGAGGGATCACAGGCAATGGGGATGAAGGGAGCGTCTTGTCTGGTCCCTGATGAGCAAGTGTAGCCAAGATAACTTTTAATCTGATATGAAAATCCACTCATAGACTTTCAGAATATAAATGAAAGACCCAAACCCCTTATAAGAAAAATTAGACCCCTAGCAAACTTAGAGCCAGAGATGGAAATAAGAATGAAACTGCATGCTTGACCAAACCCCGCCTAGCTGCATTTCTGAGAAATGACTGACCCTGGCCTAGCCCCAGGTGCAGCACACCCTGTTCCAGGAACTCTGTACAGTTGCAAAAACTAGCTAACTGCAGAGCCGAAATAGGGCTGAAACTGCATGCTTGGCCAATCTTGTTCCAGGAACTAGCTAACCGCAAAAATGTTTTCCATAACTGCTTTGTGACTAACTTAGAACATTCTGTACTGCCCCGTAACGCAAATTCTTTCCATTCCCAACCCCTTGCTTTGTGGTTTTTTTCCTTTAAATACCCCTGACTTTAACTGTTCAAGGTCGAACTCCTCTGCCCCTGCGTGGGACATGAGCTCGGCCCTAGTGCACTGCACTGGTTCCTCGAATAAACCTCATGTGATTACAGCAAGAACGGTCTTTCGTGAGTTCTTGGGGGGTTGCGTCATCCCGAGACTTGAGTGAGGGTCTCCCCAATACGGGGGTCTTTTCATAATGAGCAGAAATCTCTGTGGCTCACGGTGTGCAAGAAGTTTTTTCCTGGAGAGAAGTACTTCTCCTTTTTTTTTTTTTTTTTTTTTTTTTTTTGAGATAGGCTCTTACTATGTTACATAGGCTGGCCCCAGCTTCCTAAGCTCAAATACTCTTCGGACAGCTCTCCAAATACCTGGAACTACAGGTGGACAGCTATACGCCCGACTTGTATTTCTCCCTTCTTTTTAAAAAATGATCTCACTATATTCATTTATTTCTTTGTGAGTGAATGCATGCATGTTGAGGGTTGACGGTGGGGGCATGCAAGTGCGTACATACCATGGCACATGTAGAGGTCAGAAATCAACTTGCTGGAGTCAGTTTTCTCCTTCTGCGATGTTTCCATCCCAGGGATTGAACTAGCAGTCTTCCCTCTAAGCCGTCTCTCTGGTCCTACTTCTCCATTCTGGATCCAAGAGCCTCCCCAGCAATTCTAAAGACAACGCAGCTTTAGCTCCCAGAAAGCGATCAGCAGCCAGTCTTGTTTGGAAAGAGAAAAGTCATCCCTCATGTAATTTCTCTTTCCTTTCTTAGTGCAGCGAAAACTTAGAGAACAAGAAGAGCTTGCTCTGCAGGAACAGCGAATAAACGAAAGCCTGAAAGTGCTTCACCAAGAAGACAAGGACGACTTTGCCAGGTACGATTCTGTTGTCTCTATTATCCTTCATTACGGAGAAAAATGTATCTGTCCCATAGAGGGCAATGCACCATCAATCCATATATTCCTGATGCTATTCTACATCACTGCCACTCTGGTCCTTCTAGAGCATCAGAGAAAATCATAAGATTTCATACAAAAGTAGGCACAAACTGTATTGGTAAAATTAAATTCCACTGTCATTGTGGGTCTGAATGTACACATCGGTTTTTAAGCTGGCTGAGCAGCTTAAATAACAGCATAAAATTTGCAAGAATTAAAAAAAAAAATTAAGTAGGGGGCTGGAGAGATGGCTCAGCCATTAAGAGCACTGACTGCTCTTCCAGAGGTCCTGAGTTCAGTTCCCAGCAACTGATGTTCCCATTACTGATGGCATCTGTAATGGGATATGACACCCTCTTCTGTTGTGTCTGAAGACAACTACAGTGTACTCAGTGTACGGTATACATTAAATAAATGATTCTTTTAAAAAAGACTCAGCAAAAAAAGTTCAAAAAAATTAAGTAATTGGAGTAAGCTTTCTATTACTTACAAAGATTCCGGGGGGGGGGGGGGGGGTTGGCCTGCACAGTAATGATCCGAGGGAGGTAAGAAGGCAGGATCAAACTTTGAGATTCTGATTATTTTAGGCATACTGAAGCATAGCACAATTTGGTGAAAATTTTCCTGGTGATACTTAACTCTACTCCATGTGCACCAAAGCCTAAGACATGACTATATCAAAACTTTTCGTAAGGCACACGTGACATATTCCATACGAAAGACCTCCGTAATCGGAAGACCCTCACTCAAGTCTCGGGATTGCGTGACCCTCCCCCAAGGAACTCACGAGAGACCCATCTTGCTGTAATCACACGAGGTTTATTTGGGAAACCAGTGCACTGGGACCGAGCCTGTAACCCACGCAGGGGCAGAGGAGGTCGGTCCCGAGCAGTTAGATTTAGATTCAGTGGTATTTAAAGGCAAAACCCACAAAGCAAGGGAGTGATATGGAAAGATCATGCATCATGAGGAAGTACAGAATGTTCCAAGTTAGTCACAAGGCAGTTGTGAAATTGTTTTTGTGGTTAGCTAGTTCCTGGAACTGGGTGCACTGGCCCTGGGGCAAGGTCATGGTCTCTGAACAAGAATGCAGCTGGGTGGGGTTTGACCATGCATGCAGTTTTAGTCCTATTTCTGTTTCTGGCTCTAAGTTTGTTGGGGGTCTAACTTTTCTTCAAGTAAGGGGTTTAGATCTTTCACAAAGAGATGGATTCTATAGAGTGACTGAAAAATAAAAACAAAACCAAGCCCATGATGAGGGTCTGGGGGAGGATCCAGCAGTCTCAGCCACACAGACAACAGAAAGGCCGGAGGCTATTAACCATGTCTACTCCCACTTTTCTGGGCAGAAAAGAAGTCATATATCTCTCCCTTTGAAGAGCCAACCCTGTGTGTTTAACATTCCTGGTTCTCCTAGTACTTATCTGTGAGCACAAGGATCCCCATGCTTCCTACCCAAGGAGAAATGCTTATTTTCGTCCATCTTGGAAGTTATGCCAAGGTTTGCAGACGGCTGTCCTTATCCCATCTCTATGATGAAGTCCTTTTTCTTTTCAAAGAGGTTCTTTCCCCTCATAGCTTCAGAGTTTCAGTGGGGTAGTGCAGATAGCTAATCACCTCATGGCTGAAATACAGGAGACAGGAAGAGGGAGAGGGAGGGGCTGAGGTCCCAATATTGCCATCATGGTCCGGTGATCACAGGACTTCCAAGAAGGGTCTACTTAAAAGTGTCTACTACCAGGCTGGGGTGCTGGGGAGGTGGCTCAGTGGATAAGGTGCTTGCTACAGAAGCCTGTGGGCTCCACCAAACCACAAGAACCCACACAAAAGCTCACTGCACTCGGACCCAAAGGACAGATGACAGCACTTGGATCTAACAGGTGAACTCTGGGGCCAGCTAGCTAGCTACACTTGCCAGATTGGTGAGTTTCTGAGTTCAACAAGTGACCCTGCCTCAATAAGTACCATAGAGAGATGGGGAGTAATTGAGGAAGACACCTGGCATAGATCAGAGACACCCAGCATATATCACAGTAACCTAATAGCTAGATTAGCAGGAATGGCTAACACGCACAGGACTCTGCGTGCCCTCAAGACTAAAGTGCTAACATGCTTTACTGCTTTCGAAAACACAGCTGTCCTCCTGTGACTATCTTCTCTGGGATCAATGTGTTTCCTTATTAGTATCCAGTCAGGCTCAGGTAAAAAAGCAGGCCACTGTCTCCTGCAGTCTTTCCTCACTACCTTCCCGGGGTGCAGCAGAGGAAGAGGGCCCACCTCCTCTAATTCAGTCATCCTCTCTGCCCTGGGGAGGGGGCCTTTCTGTTCATTCCATGATACTTGGTCCATAGAAATATGTTCTTTTTTTTTTTTTTTTTCCTAGAAGAGTATGATTTTGTACCTTAGCCTTTTGGTAGTCTGATAAAAAAATAGTATGTAGCCTACCTTCTTGACCTCCTCTGACTGTTTCTGCTTACTGACTGCAGATGCTTGCCACCAAGTCTGATGACCTGTGTTTGATCTTCAGAACCCACATGGTAGAAGGAGAGAACAGAGTCCTACAGGTTGTCAACACACACACACACACACACACACGCACGCACGCACGCACGCACGCACGCGGGCACAACTCATGTGTGTATGAGTTTGTCATGGCATCCATGGGAAATCAGAGGACTGTTGAAAACTGTTGAAGTCAGTTTTCACTTTCTACCATGTTAGTCCTAGGGGACAAACTCAAGTCATCAGGTTAGGTGGCAAGCTCCTTTACCTGCTGAGTCATCTTGAGAGCCCCGCCTCCCTCCTTTGAAAAGCTTATTGCTGGAGATTTGAAAGGGTCTTTGTGAGTACTACCTCTTCCCACCCAATGTATACTCAACTGGAAGATGAGAAAAGACTATCAACTGGAAGCACCGTAGATCCCTGTTGCTACCTGGAAACATTCAAAATTTGTGGTTTAAAACAATGTACTTTCTCTTATTCTGCAAGTTGGCAAGGCTCGACTCAGTGGTCCTTGCTTAGAATAGTTCATATGCTTGAAGTCAGATATGAACTGAGGCTGAAGCTACCTGGAGGCTTGGCTGGGTAGACACTAAAGATACCCACTCATATCACTGGTAGTGTTTCTCACTGTGTGGTAGGGGATCTTACCCGTGTTAACAGCTGGAGCGCCTCCCTGGCTTGAGGCTTGGAGTACTGAGAGCCTGTTAACTTGTTCTGAAAAAGAACATTTTCATAGCAACTATTTTAAGAAACAGAAATTGCCAGGCTCAGGCTAAATATGGGATCAGCAGAGGACCACCTCTGCATTCCCTGGGTCACACTGACATGTAGGATTTGTGCAGATTTATAGTGATGGAGAAAGAAGCTCCACCTCTGCTTAGAATATCAGTGGTTCTCAAGGCTGAAAGGCATTTCAGAAGGGAGGTAGGATCACGGTCTG
This sequence comes from Uromys caudimaculatus, assembly GCA_028551405.1. Lineage (NCBI taxonomy): Eukaryota > Metazoa > Chordata > Mammalia > Rodentia > Muridae > Uromys > Uromys caudimaculatus. Next base: position 57,267,777 of record CM052715.1, read on the forward strand.
TCTTAGAGATGGTCTTAGAAGACAGAATCTCCCACAGAAGGATATATAAACAACCTTTTCTTATAAAAGTTGGTAGCTATTTTAACTGCCACTAATGACTATCCACAGTTCAATTAAATTATGATATTGCCTGTAGATAATACAGACCACACAGGATTACATATTTTACATATATTACATGTGTATTTACATATATTACAAATGTATGTATACAGACATTACATATATGTAATATGTAAGGCATATATTACATATCTTTACTTGCTTGTCACTAACAAAAGAGATAAGTAGAGTTACCTTGCTTTTCATCCCAGAAGCTCTCTAAGCATTATCTAAAAGGCTTTGGTTTGTTTTCATTTTGACTTGAGAAAAATGTTCCTATGGCCTAGGCTGGCCTCAAACTCAACATGTAGCCTTACAAGTATTGGGATTATAGTGTGTACTACCACACCTGGCAAGTTTAAGCTTTTTGTTTATTTGTTTGATATTTTTTCTTTTGTTTTCCTTTTTTTTTTTTTTTTTAAATTTTGAGACAGTTTTGCTATATTGTCCTGGATAGTCTGGAGTTTCTTTTTTTCTTTCTTTCTTTCTTTTTTTTTTTTTTTTTTTTTTTTGGTTTTTTTTCGAGACAGGGTTTTTCTGTGTAGCCCTGGCTGTCCTGGAACTCACTCTGTAGACCAGGCTGGCCTCGAACTCAGAGATCCACCTGCCTCTGCCTCCCAAGTGCTGGGATTAAACGCGTGCTCCACCACTGCCCGGCTAGTCTGGAGTTTCAACATAGATAGGCTAACCTCAAACCTGTAGGGATTCTCCTGCCTCTGACTTCCTAGTACTGTCAATATAGGTGTGTATCCTAACACCTGGTAAAATGCAAAATTTGTAACCTTTATAGGCATATGTGATGTATATGTGTGCTCATGTTCAAGTGGGGTGTGCACAGGCCATTAAGCACAGGTGGAGGTCAAATCTGCCTTTTAACCTTGTATGAGACATTCTCTTATTTGCACACACCAAGTAGCTGACTGATGAGCTTCAGGTAGTGTGTGTGTGTGTGTGTGTACTGTACAGGCATGTGAGCATGTGCTTGTGCCCATGTGACAGTACTCATGTATGCAGAGGCCTATAAATGTTAACTTTTATTCTTCTGAAGTAACTGTCACCTTCAAGGCTTCTTGTCTCTGACTGATAACCTAGGCCTAGTCCTAGAAGCTTCTAGCCTCCATATAATGTAATCTAGGCATAGAATATTTTCAATTTCTGTGATTTACTGCTGAATAGGCTCACCCTTTCTTGTTCTTTTTGAACTTGTTTGGTTGGTTTAACTCAGATGTTCTGGTTCAAACTGCTCTCCAAGGTGACTGATTTAATCTAGCATCTGTCATTTTCTCACTGAATTGCTCTTCTTAGCCTTAAACTAACTCTGGCAATCTATTTTAATATTCTGGCTCATTCTCTGGGTTATTCTGTCTTCATCTATGTCTAGCTTGTTCTCTCTTCAACCTGTCTCTGTGAAACTCTCCCAGTAAAACTGCCTCCTCCCCCCCTCACTGCTCTCCCTTAAGTGGCTTCCCTTTCCCCTCTCTTCTCATGAGAACTGGGCAGATCCTATGTTGTCAAATCTTTCTCTGATTCGTCACTTTGTCGGCCACTCAATTAGGCATCACTTTCAAACAAGAGTACTTCCTTCTACAAACTAACTTTACCTTCATTGTTTTGGATTAAAGATGTGTAGTTAAGAGCATGTCTGTATTCAGCCAGAGGAATAGAAGGTCTGTGCTAAGGGCTGAGCCACACCACAACTAGAAACAGGTTTTTGGTTTTGTTTTTGTTTTCAGTAAATAACACAGTCTGGCATTCATGGTGTGATCAAATATCCTGTAACAAAGACCAGAGTAGAGTGTGTTCTTCCTTTTTCCACTTTATTGCCTTAAGGCAGAGTTTCTCACAGAAGCCAGAAACTAGCAGTTTTGAGTAGGCCGACTACAGGCATGTGTGACCATGCACAACTTTCTGGTAGTTGCTGGAGATCTGAACTCAAGTTCTCCTGCTAGCAGAGCTGATGCTGTCTTCCAGCCAGCCACCTCATATCCTGCCTGACTTTTATCAGACATGGGCCACAACCTTTGCCCCAACAACTTAAGTTTGGCCACCTAGCCTTTATAAGCCATTTTAAAAAGCCAAATTAATAGTTAAAAGCAGGAAATCAAAAGAAGTTTATTGAACGTGGCCACATTGGAAAAAGGGACAAAGAGATCCAGCAACCCCTCAAGTCCTTTATTAGGGGTCCTGACATGAGGGTAAGATATCAATAAAGGGCAAGTCTGTAGTGACAATTTTGAAATTTTGGTTTCCTTAAAGACCACAGTAATATTATAAGAATATGTTTTCATTTTAATCCCAGGTGTAGCATATGGGGCAGCTTCAGACTGTCCACAGCATTTGACTATGATTTGCCTCAAGGTCTAGCAGAGGCAGGATTTTGCCAGCTGCAGATAGTTTCTGTGCTTGCTTGACATTTGGAATTCTGGGAGTTTTTCAGAGGGTAGATGGATGCTAGTTACTGGAGAGGAAATGAGGGTTGTAGTTGTTGGTTGGTTGGTGTTGGTCATGCTTTGTTAATCATGTACGAAGGAAGAGGAGGAGGAGGAGGAGGAGAGGGAGGGGGAGGAGGAGAAGAAGGAGGAGGGGGAAGGGGGGAGGAGGAGGAGGAGGAGGAGGAGGAGGAGGAGGAGGAGGAGGAAGAAGAAGAAGAAGAAAAAGAAGAAGAAGAAGAAGAAGAAGAAGAAGAAGAAGAAGAAGAAGAAGAAGAAGAAGAAGAAGAAGAAGAAGAAATAATTAGATATCTTGACAGTGAAGCCCTGTAGGAACTCAATGTCCCTAATCAGCAGGAAGTAGTCTAACGATAACCTTGTGGCCTTTCCCCTCTCTCCTTTTGCTGCCAGGATCTGCTTTTGCCTTCAGGATAATTCAGACACAGTCCAGCACTATGTAGGGCGGGTTCTAAGGAGTGAGTTGGGGAAAAATGACCTTCTCCAAGATTATAGTGGAACAGCTTTCTTTATTGGGAGGGGGAGGATAATCTGGGCTATATAAACCTAGGAGAGTGTGTAGGGAGTTTTCATGGTGAGGGGTTTACATTACTGGCTGATACTGAGCCACTAGGGATGCTTCATTTGCAAGAAGAGGAATTCCAGGTGCTTGCTGGACATGTCCTTATAGGGAGAGAGGAAGTTAAACCTGTACTTTGACCACCAGGCTACAAGACTACCTCAACCATGGTCACAAGACTACATGCACAGTGGTGCGCAGACTCAGAACAGGGAATGAGCAATCCATACTCCTACTGCTGAAGAGATGAGATTTTGGCAGTTTGAACACATCTCGACCTCACTCTTGCTCCAGACCTGGTTCCCCAGTTGTATTCTTCACTTGTCTGTCCCACGTCTCCCCCTTTTTGTTTTTTAAAGGGGAGGCACCACCATAGTCATCAGCCTCTGTATTGGAAACAGTTTGGTATTGAATAAGAACCCGATTGGCAGTGATTTTTGCAGTGCTTCTTATCTGTCATTTTAGAAATTGGATGAGGTAGGATGCCAGGTGGAGTATGGCTCCAACGGCCAGTGCAAGCCAAGGAGAGGTAGAAGCCAAGCTACCAGAGAGTTTGAGTAGCACAGGATAGGAGTGTGTGGTGCATACCGTGCCTGGAGATCTCACCTGAGGTCTTTGAGCATTTGTATGTCTTGTTCTGCCATCTCAGATTCATTGACATAGAAGTTGCTGTGGGAAATAATAAAGAATGGACCGGCAGGTTCCTGCACTTGTGCCCTGCTGCTCTCTGCTCCAGCGGGCTGGCCGGCTGTGTACTGATGGGCAGTGGCCAACCTGCTTTCATCTTGTGGAGACTGACTCAAAGCTCCAAAATCTCTCCACCCAGCTCTCGAGGTTCCCACTGGGGGGTTGCTACCAAGCCGGCCCCATGCTTCAAAACTGCCATGGCCTTAGTGGTTCACATCAGGCAAACCCACGATTTGCTGCTGTACCTTTCTCTCTTGAACCAAGACGAGCTGCTGTGAGAAGACAAACACCACACAAACTTAGCTCAGAAACTATGGTAACTCAATCTCTGGGCACAACAACTAAAACTTAAAATCTTGTAAGCCTTAATAAATCTAGATCCTCTGGAGCAGAATCCTGACAGATCTCCCACTGAAACCAGGAGACACTAGTAGCTACATCTTGTCCTCCCATTGTCCCCGTCCAAAAGGACCCTCTCTCATCTGCTTCTTCTCTTCCCCTATCCAACCCAGAAGTCCGGTCTACTCACCCAGTGATTGGTCCGTTTATTCATTCAGGGAGGTTCACAAGAAGCCCCCCTGAGTACTTGACTCATTCCTCATTCCAGACAACCCCTCCTGGGAGAGCGGAATTAACATCAAAATACAAGCAACCCCAGGGCCATCCACAACAGAAGCAACGTTCCTTCTCTACTGCAATGCAAATCCCTGCCTATTCTGCAGTCATTAAGTCCAGGGCCCTCCAGTTTCTGAGAACAACCCCCACTAGGGTGGTGATCTGTGTTGAAGGGACTCAACACTGTAGTGAAAACCATGGCCTGGTCTAGCTTGTCCTGGAAGTCACTGGCCAGATGGTGCATTTGGATGAGGTTTGCTCCAGCAGCTCCCATGATTCCCGGTGTGACTGTGGGACCCAGTCCAATGAGCAGAAAGATTAAGATCTCTCATTCCTTTTTATGTCCCAGCAGGTTGTTCAGGCTCATACAGAAAAACCTGGGAAACAATCATTACAAGGATGCAAAAACCTGGAAAAGGGGGGTTTAATGCAAGAACCGGTAGGGTTGTTACACCAGAGAAGGGGGAGGGGGTTGTTTAGCACATATTGGGTTGGTGACAGTGAGGTTATGGTGACATGTAGGATGGGATACTGAAGAGAGGATCCTAGAGGCAGAGGGAGAAGGGTAGACTGAAGAGAGGAAGTGACTCTCATGCAGGTAAAGGGTCATGGATCAAGATGTCAATAGAAACAGCTGCCAGTACTGGCCAGGAGAGAGAAGTATAGAGGAAGCATTGGGAAGAATTGGGGTGGTGAAAGACCCCCGGAGTGGGGAGACCCTCACTCAAGTCTCGGGATGCCGCAACCCCCCAAGGAACTCATGAGAGACCCATCTTGCTGTAATCACACGAGGTTTATTCGGGGAACCAGTGCACTGGGGCCGAGCTCGTGTCCCGAGCAGGGGCAGAGGAGTTCGACCCTGAGCAGCCAAAGTCAGGGGTATTTAAAGGAAAAAAACCCCACAAAGCAAGGGGGTGGTATGAAAAGTCCATGCGTCATGGGAAAGTACAGAATGTTCCAAGTTAGTCACAAGGCAGTTATGAAATTGTTTTTGCGGTTGGTTAGTTCCTGGAACGGGTCCTGAGGCCAGGCCTGGTGCCAGTTCCTGTAACAGGGTATTGTGGCCCTGGGGCCAGACCAAAGTTAGCTATTTCTCAGAACAACAGTGCAGCTGGGTGGGGTCTGGCCATACATGTAATTTCTGTCCTACTTTTGCTTCTGGCTCTAAATTTGCTAGGGGTCTAATTTTTCTTACAAGGGGTCCAGGTCTTTCAGTGGTTAGGGGAAGGAGGTCAGCTGTATATCAGATTTATTGTAGCCAGGAGAAGGTGTCTTGGACCCTGTTGAAAAACGTTAATGTGAGTAAAGACCAATTGGAAGGCAGTGACAGGCTGGAAAGAGAGAGTATTTACTATAGGCATTGGTGTAGAGCTAACCCATGACACCCCCCACCCCATTTGCCATCATTTGTCCTAGGAATCGCTGATGGAAAACTGAATGAATGTTAAGGTTGACGAGCATGGTGCCACCATGACTGGTGGATTCAATCTGGCATCTCCGACATCTACAACCCCCATATATAGAGGCAGGCACCTGTGCTGTGGTGAGGAACGCAGAGGAAGGGGATGGGGGCAGTGGAGATGGAACTGGGGTGTAGAAAAATCTCCATCCTGGCCCGGCATCCTTCAAGTGGGCAGTCCTGGTTCCTATGGTTTTGGTGTGTGTGTTGTAGGACTCCCTAGCAAAGAGACTCCAGAGGTGGGAGGGTTAGGAAGAGGCTGGGCTGTAGCAGAGCTAGAATGAAGAGTAACAAAACCTGCCATAAGAGTAGAGGAAAAGGAAGCCTGTGGAGGGCACATGGTCTGGGTGGCTGCCACTGGATCATGAATGTGCTTCCAGGAGGACCTTGTTCTGTCTGTGGCAGTGCCTGTTCTACCCCTCAGTCCTTAGTCCATCTGCAAGAGGCAGGCCATTGTAAAAGTAACTCAAGTGACTGCTTCAGCAAAACATCCTCTCAAGTGTCTGCTTCAGCAAAACATCCTCTGACATGTCTGTTTCAGCAAAACACCACATGCCTTCTCACAAGACAGCTTCCAGAAAAACACCACGTAACACAACTGAGTTTCCAAATAAACTAGAAATATCCACTTCAGATCCCCATTTCTGTTTTAAAAAATTAATAATCTACACATAATAGAGATAATAAAAACCATAAAACTAGACATTTACACCATTTTAACTGAGCTTTATGTACAATATATCAAACAACAGTCAAACCAAACAACCTTAAATTTCTATCAGTGTACAATAATTAAACCAAACAACTCCAAGTTTCTGTCCCTTACAAATCCTGTCCCAAGAATTGCACTACTGTAGTGAAATGGGAGGAGCTATTCCTGGCATGTGCCAGCAGAGGAGATGGGCGGGGGGGGGGTGTTGGAGCTTTTGTAAATGTTAAATATATTTAGGGTAGTCAGAGCCACTGGTAACAGTATGTTGGGCGGGGGTAGGCATTTGCTTTTTGTTTTATAAGTTGAACTTTTAGGGTTTGATATGTTTTTTCTATTATGCCCTGGTCCTGGGGTTTGTGAGGAAACCCTGTTTGGTGGGCAATTTTCCATTTTGAGCAGGTTTTGAACTGGTTACTGGTAAAGGCTGGACCATTGTCAGTTTTTATCTGTTGGGGAATGCCCATGATGGCAAAGGTGGAGAACACTGTGGTGAATTAGCCTTTCAGAGTTTTCTCTCCCATGCATGTAGCCCATAAAAACATGACTATGGTCAGCGGAAGCAGAGATATATTTTTGGTGGCTGAATTAGGGGATGTAGGTGACATCAGTTTTTCAGAGGGCATCAGATTGAGACCCCAGGGGTTATGCTCATGGTTTGTAAAGCTGGGGTAGTAGTAAGGGATGCACAAGAGGAGCATGTTTTTATATCTTCTGAAGCTGAGCAAGAGGGATGTGGGGGAAGCAGGCGTGAAGCCCCTTTATCTCTGTGTATGAATGGAATTGATCTACATGCTGGACAGAGGCCATGAACGTTCCTGTAAAGGTGGTCCGATCCATGAGAGCATTTCCTCATATATCAGACCCAGCAAGGGGCTGTGAGACCTAATATGCAGGTTGAATGGGGGAGTGGCTCTTCCCTATAAGAGGGTGGAGACCTGTACAAGTAGAGGGGATTGGCTCTAATTTAACAATCTTGAAAACCGGGGGAGCAATATTAATAGCATATATACACTGTCTGAAAAAAGATTAAAGGGTCTATTGATCTCTTTTAGGGCTAAATAGGTAGCATATAGTTCCTTATATTGGGGGAGGAATGGGGCAATTCTTCGCATCAGACAACAGGGGGCTCATCTCCAGGGAAGTAGTACAATATTGCTGCAGCCCCCCCTTTTCTCCATTAGTAAATATTGAGGGGATCCCAGGGATGAGCTTCCTTGTAAAGAACTGGGCAGGGCAGCCAGCACAACAGAGGGAGAACATAAACCCATTTTTTGTTAGGGTAGTGGTTATCAGTTTGTTCTGGGAATCCTATTAAGCTAATAGCAAAGTGGGGGCCACTGAATGTTGGAGAAAGAGGAGGGGTCACAAGGGTAGCCACTGAATGTCGGAGAGAGGAAAGGGTCACGGGGGGGCCACTGAATGTCGGAGAGAGTCACAGGGGGGGGCCACTGAATGTCGGAGAGAG
>CM052715.1:57276322-57295863 GCA_028551405.1 Uromys caudimaculatus
GCCACTGAATGTCGGAGAGAGAGGAGAGGGTCACAAGGGTGTCAGGTTCTTTCCCTAAGGTTTGTAGGTCTCTATCTCAGCTACTTTTAGTCATAATAGTGAGTGCATCCAAGGCAAACTTGAGGGTGTACTGCCCACAGATGTGTGAAGCCTTTCCCAGGGGCTGATATGGGGCTCCCACGAGTATAGGGGAGGAATTAAAGATAAGAAGCAGTACCCGAATTGTTGGGTTTTATCTAGCAAGTGCTATGTCCTTTAGGGCCATATTGTCAGAATTTGGAGCTTGGATTGCCTCAGGGGAACATCTTCGTAGGGGGAGGGGCTTTTATTTCTTTTAAGAGGTCAAAGAGGGGCTAGAGAGTGCTTGTGGGAATAGGGAGCCAGGGCATAGCCAGTTAAGGTTACCTAAAAAGCTCTGAAGGGAAGAGAGGAGAGAATTATGTTTTGGGGGAAGACGGGGAGGGGCTTAAGAGGGCATATTGAGGGCAGGGAGATTTCTGTTCCTAAGAATGTGATGAGCAGAATAAGCTGTATTTTGTGAGGGGCTATTTAAATCCCTGGAAGGACATGTGTAAGACTCCAGCGAGCCTTAGCTTACCACAGACCCTCCGAGTGAACACATGAGTCGGGATTGATGCAAAATGCAAGAGGAATTTATTGATTCAGCATGCTGAGGTCACTCTGCATACCAAGGCTGGAGAGCGACCTTGCCAGAGCCCGTTCAGGAACCTTATATAGGATTTTAGAGCAGGCGCCATTAGGCACAATGTGATTCGCAGAACAGTGTGACTTTTAAACTGATTGGTCTTTAGGGAATGAGGTAGCAGGAACTCAATCAGCCCCTCCCTTCCAGCCTATGTGCTCTTTAACCTGTTTCTTCCAGGAGAGGAGAGGTGCCCATATGCTCAGAGGGGGGAGGGGACCCTTTGAATATCTCAAAGTTCCTGAGCTGACCTCTCACAGGGAAGGTATCAATTGACCCTTAAGTAGGGAGGGGTATGTGGAAGAATCTCCCCACACTAGGATGTCACCCATGTAGTGGTAGATATTGAGTCCTTTGTTTAAATAAGATTTTGATGCGGTGACCGCAGTCTCCTGTCAGAAGGTGGGGCTGTAGGCCATTCCCTGAGAAAGAACTGTCCATTCATATCTTGAGGCCATCCCAGAGTTATTAATGGGGGTCACTGAAAACACAAAGTATTCATAGTCTCAAGGGTGGAAGGGGATAGAAAAAACAATCTTTGATATCTAATACCAATACAGGGGCATTGGCAGGGATGGCTGGGACCGGGGCAGCCCCCTCCGGGGAGAAGCCCAGACTAGCATGGTTTAATTAATTGCCCTTAAATCTCGTAGTAGTCTCCATCCCCTGAGGTCTTTCTTATAGTTAATGCAGTGGTGACCCATGGACTGCGGGAGGAGTGGATGTGCTGTAGTAGGAGCTGCTCTTTTACTAGTTGCATGGGGGCTTCAAGTTTCTCCCTTGATAGAGGTCACCATTCAATCATCTGAAAGCCAATCTAGGCAGGGAGTATTACATTTAACAGTGGCCCTTAAAACTGGGGGTGATGTGGTGGTGGGGGTTAAGGCTTTTTAGGGTATCATTTTCTTTATAGGTATGAGCATCTGTCCGGATGCAATTCCTTTCTGATTGGGTGCCAATCGCCACTTCTAGGGATTCTAAAATATCTCTCCCTAGAAGATTGGCGGCTATATTGGCCATTAGAGGGCATATCAGACCAGAATGTCCATCCGGGTCTTCCCGTCTGTAGGCCTGATTGGTGATGAGTGCACAGGAGCAGCCCCCCTATGCCTAGAAGTTGGGGTCCAGGGATTAGCTACCAATCTTGAGGGATCTCTTGTCTCAAAATTGTCTTGTCTTCCCGAGTATCAACAAGGCATTTAATCGGCTTGTTATCTACTTTTATGGTTATTTCTGGGGAACAGCTCTCTGAGATGCTGTGCAGCCGTAAGTCCTCGATGGAAACAGTCTTCCCTCTTCCGGTCGGGGCTGAGGGTTGCCCCCAATTTTTGTCATAATGGAAGAGACAACATTTTCGCCAGTGGAAACCTTTGTGATACCGGGGCAGACTGTCTTGGGGGCGCTGGAGTCCTTTGTGGGGAGGTCTTTTTAGACATTCGTTTCTTCCATTGTCCTTTCCCTCCACATCTAAAGCAGATCCCTTCTGTTTTTATTGCCACTCTGAAAGCCTGAGCTGTGGAAGTTACGTGAGGCGATTATGCTCCTATGTCTTGAGTAACCACAACCCACCGAGCACAGGGATCACTTTTGAGACCTTGGCAGGTGTCTTAGTCAGGGTTTCTATTCCTGCACAAACATCATGACCAAGAAGCAAGTTGGGGAGGAAAGGGTTTATTCAGCTTACACTTCCATGCTGCTGTTCATCACCAAAGGAAGTCAGGACTGGAACTCAAGCAGGGCAGGAAGCAGGAACTGATGCAGAGGCTGTGGAGGAATGCTACTTACTGGCTTGCTTCCCCTGGTGTTGGGAGCCATTTAAGTACAAGCTTGGCTTCTGGCCTCACTCATTGTGTGAAAGCCTGACCTTTTGCACCAAACTAATGTTTGCACTAGCTTGGGAATTCCGAGAATCGGTCAACCACAGGACGTTCAAGATAAGATCAACCACAATAGGTTCTATTAGCAGATATTCACCCATTGTACAAACCCGATTATTGCTTTACCCCTTCCCCTACCCTCCTGACCCCATTTTTCTTACTCTTTTTACTCTTTATAAGCAGCAACTTGTTAGGAATAAAACAGACCTTGACAAATCTCTGCTTGGTCTCGCTCCTTTCTCTCGCCCGTTTCTCTTACAGGTTAGGGTCCTCCTCGACCACCGTGAATAACTAGGTCCTGCGGGTCAGGACACCCTGACTTGCTCAGCCTGCTTTCTTATAGAACCAAGACTACCAGCCCACAGATGGTACCACCCACAAGGGGCCCTCTCCCCTTGATCATTAATTGAGAAAATGCCTTACAGCTGGAGCTCATGGAGGCATTTTCTCAACTGAAACTCCTTTCTCTGTGGTAACTCCAGCTTGTGTCAAGTTGATACAAAACCAGTCAGTACAGCAGGCAAGCCTGGACTCAGATGTCATGCCCTCTCCAAGTGGAAATCTCTGGTTCCTTTGGAGACTCAGTTATGTCGTGTGATGTGTTGCTGAAGCAGACACAGGCGAGAGGGTGTTTGGTTGAAGCAGACACAGGTGTTTTTAAAAAGTCTCTGGCTTCAGGGTCGGGAATTTTTCTCTCTATGCTTGTTTTTGTTCTAAAAATAAAATCAGATAGGGCCTCCCCTGGCTTTTTGTGGAGAAAGAGCAGGGGGGAGGTGGGGTCTTTTGAGTCAGAGGGCAGGTGATTCTACCCCAGCTTTGGACTGCACAAAGGCACACCTGGTCGTAGTAACCCGCTGGCTGTGCCTCTCACATTCCTATGGAAAAAGCTCCCTGGCCAAAGTTCATCAGATTTCCATGGAAGTCATCTCAGTTCTGATTTCCCCCTATTTTTAATTTAATTTAATTTATTCTTCTGAGGCATTCATCTCTTGTAGGCAAAAGCCTCCCATTGTATAAAGATTTGACTGGGCAGGGAGGAGCGGCAGATGCCTCGCCAATATTAGGGGTGTTTAAGGTGAAAATTTGACTCTAAAAGATCGATTTGGTCCAGGGCGAATGAGTACCATCTTCCTTTATGGCCTGAGTTCTTTTGTGTGTGTGGCTTGATATGGGTACCAATTAAATGGTTTATTTCATGTGGGAGTCATATTAACTGGGAACGCCTGGAGTTCCCGGTCCAAATCAGAGTCAGGAGTAGAGGGGGAGGGGGAGTTAGCCAGGGGCTTACTTGGCCTAGTATTTTTGTTTGTTTGTTTGTTTTTGGTTGTTTTTTTGTTTTGTTCTCCACTTTTGCAACAGAATCGTGGTGATTGCAAAGCTGTTGCATGGTAGAGGGCTCTAGGGGTAAGAAGTTGAGGGGGCTGGGAGGCAGAGGCAGGTGGATTTCTGAGTTCGAGGCCAGCCTCGTCTACAGAGTGAGTTCCAGGACAGCCAGGGCTACTCAGAGAAACCCAGTCTCGAAAAACCCAAAAAAAAAAAAAAAAAAGAAGTTGAGGGGGTTATGTTGCATTTCCTCCCTCCCTCTCTCCTCTCCCTCCCCCTCCCTCCTCTCTCTGTGGGCTTTTGGAATAGCTTTGTTGGCTTGTAGAAGAGGAAGCAGGGAGCGCTCTCTCTGATTTGGGGGAGGGAGGTGTAGTAGGAAGAGCCTCAAGTTGACATGGACCTGTCTGCCTTTGTAATGGCGACCTGTGGGCTCTAGGCTCAGTGGGCAGGGGGAGCAGGGGGAGGAAGGGTGGGTGGGGCTGGGGCTTGAGTAGCACTCCCTCCTAGGGGTAGAAAGGGGGTAGGAGTAGGTAATGGTTTTGATTTCTAGATTAGGGGCCGAGAGATATGGAATAGAGCAGCGTTTAGGGTGCTGATTCTAGGACTTGCCTGACTGAGGGAGTGGAGCATTCTCGGTGGGCCCCGTTCTAAATGGCCCTGTGCATTGTTAGATAAAATATATTATAGGCAGAAAATCAGCTGTCAGGGGAGATAAGCAACTGGGGACAATGGAGTCAGGACCATAAATATTACCCATGGCCATACATGGTGCTATCTGAAGGACCTCCTCTGAAAACAAGGAGGCTTGTATTTTGGTGAGTCTTATTCCATGATATTTTAAAAGAGCACTTATTTCCCTAATCTAAGGATTAAAAAAAAAAAAAAATAAGGAGTTGTTTCCCATTATAGAAAAGAAAATGCCTGGTCCAATGAGAACTTTTCTGCAGCCTGGCCTTAATGGCTATCAGGGAATTCTGCAGAGGTCTGAAAATGTCATCCTGTCAGCAGGCTTTAAGAATTCGGGCAACCACCCTAAGAGGTACTTAATGATCACTGTGTAACTGGTTTTTAATTTTTGTTTCAAGGAGAAAAAAAAATGATAGATTTTTGCCACCACCACCACTCCATACCCCTCCAACCACCCCCCTCACCCCCATGGGCTATTGAGTTCCAGACAGAGGTTTAGAGACCTTCTGCCAATACCAGAGAGTACTCTGGCCAGGTGTCTGTTGTCCTGTCAACATATCTGTATCCAAGCACTAGCCTTTATTATCCTCAAAAAAAAAAAAGTAGGGAAAGTTAGATTACCAGCCCTCAGAGTATGGAGGCTTGGGCCCTTTGGGCTGATGCCAAAGACCTGGGGGCATTCACTCTTCCCCGATTGAACTGGAGGTCCTGTCGAATCCACGTGGGTGCCAGCTCCCCCCACCCCTCACCCCCCACCCCCAAACTGCAAAGGCAGTTTGCTTCTGCCTTTGGAGTATTCCAGCACCATTGTGCACTGGGCCAGAATCAAAGAAAGGAAGTTTGTTCGTCGGGAACTTGTAGAGGCTCGAATGCTGGGGAGAAGTAGCCTTCTCCAAGAAGGTGTTCTTTATTCTTTATTCAGGGTAATAAAGGCTAAATAAACCTTGGGGACTGGGGTAGGGAGTTTTCATGGTGAGCGTACATTATTGGTTCCTACCAAGATGCTGGAAACACTTCATTTGCATGAAGAGGAATTCTAGGTGCTTGCTTAATGTGTCCTTTCGGGGAGAGAGGGAGTTAAACCTGTAATTTTTGCCAGCCGGCTATTTGACTACCTCGACGGTGGTGGAGGTAGGGGTTACAAGGCCAAGTTCACAGAGGCATGCAGGCCCAGAACAGGGAGGAAGCGAGCCTTACTCCACCCATTCTTGGCGATTTGGGCAGCTGTTGACCTTACCAGGCTTGCTCACATGCCTGGTCGCAGGGCTTACTTTGCACGGTTCATTTGCCTCACATCCTTTTTCTCCTGTACGAGGTACTAGGGAGTTGAAAGGGTGAAAAGGAAAAAGTAACAAAGCAGCAAAGTCTCTCCCGAAAGTCCTGACAAGTTGCACGGTCTTCCGCCAGGAGACACATTTCTTATCCGCTGCCCCCAGAGCTTCAGCCAGGAGGATATTTATTCCTCAACTGTTAGATTTTGGACTGCAGAGCAAAGAGACAAAGGCAGGAAAGAGACCAGAATCTGACCTCAACAAATGTTGGGTTATTAGCATACACAGCAAGGCACAGCTTCTCTCCTAAGGGAGTGGAGGGTCTGCCCAGGAGTGTGGGAGGGGCGTTGGGTATGCCTGGGTTCGTAGGGGGCGGGTGATGAGCTTGGGGTAAGGAAGAACCTTGGGAGGTATTTGTAGGTTACAAGGATCTGTTTGCTCAAGCAAGACAGACTATTTTGGGAAACAGGATGTCTCTGCAAAGGCCAGCTGTGACCTCATAGAAATCTGGTTTTTCCTGTTTTGTTTTGGTTTTGGTTTTTTTTTTTTAGAACCAAGGCATTCTGTCATGGTCAAACTCTAATTCCTTGGGTCCATCTGTAACTAAGGGAACAGGAACAGGGATTTTACCACAGGAATGCCGGGATTACAGATGCATGCTACTGTACTCAACTTCTTGTGGGTTCTGGTGATATAAACTCAGGTCCCCATGCTGGCGTGGCAATCGATTTACCCACGGAGCCATCTCCCTAGCCCTAAATTCAAGATTAAGAAAAACAAAACAAAACCAAAAAACTTCCAGGCCAGATGTGGTAGCACACACCTATAATCCCAGCACTCAGGTGGTAGAGGCATGAGGATTAGAGTTCAGGGCCATCCTCAGCTACATAGTGGGTTCAATGTCTACCTGGGCTGCCAGAGAACTGGTAACTACAAACCTGTCTTGAAACTACCTAGGGGCCTACCACTTCAGCATAAAAAGACATGATTTAGTGAATAAAAGAAGACATGCTTATTCCCTCAAGGGTTTTGCAGTGCTGTAACCCTGTTTTCCTACTGGAGGCAAAGGCTAAATGGAATTCTCATTATTCTACCAGATAATATTTAAAAAACTGTACTTGTGCAAGCTAAGGATGTTAGTGCAGACCTGCAATCCCAGCACTGGAGAGATGTAAGCAAAGATTAGGAGTTCAGGGCTGGAGAGATGGCTCAGCGGTTAAGAGCACTGACTGCTCTTCCAAAGATCCTGAGTTCAATTCCCAGCAACCACATGGTGGCTCACAATCATCTGTAATAGGATCTGATGCCCTCTTCTAGTATGTGAAGACAGCTACAGTGGACTCATATAAATAAAATAAATCTTAAAAAAAAAAATATTAGGAGTTCAATATATCTTTGACTACATAGTATGTTCAAGACTGTAAGATCTGGCCCTTTTATGAGGAAGGCAACGACATTCTTTCTCCTAAGAAACGGGTGACTTTGACCTGGCTCAGGGCCAAGATTAGAAACTACATGCCCGGGCAAAAATCCCACCCAGCTACATTCCTATGGGTGACTTTGACCTGGCCTTAGGACCAGAGGCAAAACGTTTCAGGAACCAGGAACATTTGTGCAACTAACCTGTAAATAGCTTAGAACAAACCTCACTTCCCCATAATGCAAATTCTTTCCGTTCCCCACCCCTTGCTTTGTGAATTCTCTGTTTTATGAGCCTTTTCCTGAGTTGTAATTCCTTCCTTGCCTTGGGGATGTTTCTTCTTTTAAATACCCCCAACTTCAGCTGCTAGGAGTCGAACCCCTCTGCCTCTGCGTAGGTTGCGCGTTCGACCCCAGTGCACTGGTCCTTCAGTGGTCCTTCCGCCGCCACCCTCGAATTAAACCTTGTGTGATTGCAGCAAGGACGGTCTTTCGTGAGTTCTTGGGGGGGTCGTGCCGTCCGGAGACTTGAGTGAGGGTCTCCCCGACTTGGGGGGTCTTTCAAGACCAGTGCAGGATACATAATAAACTGTCTCTGTTGTGTTAGAATTGCAGCTTGTGTCCGGACAGACCACACCAGGCCAATACAGTTCCACTTGGGAGGTTTATTGTGGGGGAAGAGGGCAAAGGTGGCAATGAAGAAGAAAGGGAAAAAGAGAGAGAGGAGGTCAGGAGGGTCTGCCTTTTATTTGGGTTGTGACGTAACCACTCGCAGGTAAAGGTGGGAGGTGAGCCAAGTGGATTCTGGGAGTGTATGGCAATTGCCATGGCAACACATGTGCGGGTCCCTGTCCCCTGTGAGTGATGTCATTGGGTTCAGAGACCATCTGCCAAGCCAGTTCCTGATACCAACAGTCTCAATAAAAGGAAATAAAGATACCCAAAATAAATGGGTCAGTAGGTAAAGGTGCTTGCCCCCAAGCCTGACGTTAATATTTGTTATGGTGGCTTGAATAGAAAAGGCCTCCCCATAGTCTCAAATATTTGAATGCTTGGTCAATTAGGGAGTGGCACTACTTGAGAGAGATTAGGGGGTATGGCCTTGTTGGTATGGGTGTGGCCTTGTTGGAGGAAGTGTGTCACTGGGGGTGGGCTTTGGAGTTTCAGAAGCAGAAGCCAGACCCAGTGGATTGCACAATGTCTTCCTGCTGCCACTGGATCCAGATGTAGAACTCTCAGTTGACATGTCTGCCTATGTGCAGCCATGCTCCATGCCCTGAGTAAAATAGACTACACCTCTGAAGTAAGCAAGCCCCAATTAAATTATTTCCCTTAAAAGAACTGCTGTGGTCATAGTGTCTCTTTACAGCGATAGGACATTGACTAAAACACGAGCATTAGTGGCTAGGATCAGCGCTGTAAGGAGAGCAGTGAGGTTTGCCTGATGAAAGGTGGGCTTGGGGAGGAGGGGGCTGTCCTCCATGATCTGAGCAAGTAGGGAGTGATTTGGCTGTTCCTGGATGATGGGGAAGCAGTTATGTTTTTAAGGCACTGCCATCAATAAAGCCTCTACTCTACGAGCATTGTCCATAACTTGAGAACAGGAGTGAAGAAGGTCTGTGGGAGAGGTGTCTGTTGACAGTAAGGTATTCCCATTTAGGTGAGGGCATGGATACAGGGATGGAAGGCCGAGGGAGGGCTGAGTCCCTGCACTCAGCCCAGGGACTGGAGGTACGGAGTAGTCTGAAGACGGAGACATGAAGGGTGTGCTGAGTGTGATGGGTAAAGGTGTTGTGTAACTGGTGGCATGAAGCCACAGGGAGAGCTTGATGGGAAGTAAGTTTTAGAGTTTCTGGGATAAGAAAGGAGGTAGTGGTTAGGAGCATTAGGAAGAGGGACATCCCCGAGTGAGAGAACCTCTGTGGAGGTAGCAATGAAAGGGATGAGAGGCTTAGATGGGGCCACTGTGGAGGTAGCAGTCAAGAAAGGGATGAGAGGGTTAGACAGGACCATGTGGAGATGCCAATCAAGAAAGGGATGAGAGAGTTAGACAGGACCACTCTGGAGGTGCCAATCAAGAAAGGGATGAGAGAGTTAGACAGGACCACTCTGGAGGTGTCAATCAAGAAAGGGTTGAGAGGGTTAGACAGGACCACTCTGGAGGTGTCAATCAAGAAAGGGATGAGAGGGTTAGACAGGACCACTCTGGAGGTGTCAATCAAGAAAGGGATGAGAGGACCCGTTACTCTGTACCTGACCTCTGTGGTTCTATGGATTGTATCTTGCCCAAGAGTGGTATAACTGGACCTTAAGGTAGACTGAACCCCAGTTTCCTGGGGACATGCCACACTGATTTCCATAAGTGGCTGTACAAGTTTACAGTTCCCAGGATGGATGAGTGCTCCCTTTACTCCAGGTCCTTACCAGGATGAGACGTCATGTGTTTTATTGATCTTAGCCATTCTGATGGGTATAACATGGAATCACAAAGTAGTTTTGTGTTGGGGTCCAGGATCTGGGTTCTCAACTGGAAGCAGGGATATCTGGAAGGTGCATAATAAACACAGGCAGACAACTTTTTGGTACAAGCTGACAGGTAATTTTTCAAGGCTTAATGCCCCCCCACCCCCCCAGCTTGAAGATGCACAGGCGTTCGCTCTCTCCTTGGGCTGGAGGTTGTGCTCTCTCCTTTGCTCCCTTTCTCACATTCACACACTCTGTGCATTCTTCTTCTTCCACACCCACACTCCACACCCACTCTCTCCTCTCACACACACACACCTCCTCTCTCTCCACAAACACCTCACATTCTCTCTTCTTTCACTCCACACTCTCTCTCACCTTTAACTTGCCCCAGTCTTTCATTGTTACTCCAAAAGTAGGTAGAAAAAAAAAGCATTGTATAATCATTGCCAAATCAAGTTCAAAAGAATAACCATATCCCACAAAGAATCAAGAATTACAATTGTTCCTCCAAAGTTTCAAGCTTCCCCTAGTCCCGGGGCTGTGGCCAAAATAATAATAATTGCAAACTTATCATTATTTAAACTTTAACTTTTGACTTACTGTACTTCAGAGCTCAGAGCCCCAAGGTCAGCTACATGGATTTTCCTGTGACGCTCTAATGATAAATGACACGGGCAAAGCTGCCAGGCAGTGGCCAGAAAGAGTCAGGTTAACCCTTAACTCAGCGGTTCCACTAGCTTTCTGCTTCTGGACAGTGCATGCAATGACTCTCCTAAGAGTCCCAGTGTTTTGAATTAATTTTACTAATATATAATTTTATGCATTCTATACTTTCTTATCCATGCATATCCAAAGGAGACCAGGAACTACTCTCAAATGTTGTGCAAAACTCATGTCATAACTTCAATAGTTTTTTCCTTTCTGAATTAAAGTATCCCACATTTGTGTTCCCTTATCCTATGAGCGTGTCTCCTGTACTAATCGTTTTTCATAATTCCAGTAAATACCTTCACTTTCTGGTAATGGATCCTGTATGACTCCGGCAGTAAGTGGCTTTTTTTTTTTTTTCCCCGAGACAGGGTTTCTCTGAGTAGCCCTGGCTGTCCTGAACTCACTCTGTAGACCAAGGCTGGCCTTGAACTCAGAAATCCACCTGTCTCTGCCTCCCAAGTGCTGGGATTAAAGGCGTGAGCCACCACTGCCTGGCTGTTTCATTTTCTAATATTTCTAAAGATCATTCCTTCAAATTTCTCGGCAAGCCAAACATTAAGCTGGAACTACCATTGTGCAGTTATTACATTGTTTCCAAGATGAGAGCACACAGCATGCCCCGGGCTATTAGGACTGTGCTGTGCTGTGCTGTGCTGTGCCCCTATGCCTCAGTTTTTAATTGTTTAAGAATCATTACATCGAGGAACATCTAGTTTCACAGAATTCACCAGAGCAGAAGGAGAATGAAATAGGAAAGTCAGATATAATAGAATAATTATGCACACCAAGGCCAAGAGAAAAGCAGTCACGCACAAATGAATCTATACAGCGTTGACCAGGGCTAAGGTTAGGCGAAATGAGAACAACCAGGCCTACTGCAGACAGTCCCTTATTTCTGATGGTGGGTCCCCTAGAGCGATGTGTCTCCTGCTTCTCAGAGTCCTAGACACCATCCTATTTTTTTTTTTTTTTAACAAGGAGCTGCTGTGGGCTTCTGAGATGTCTCCATCCCAGTCTGCTGTGGGCAGTCCCTGTCATGGTATGCTGTCCCCAGAAGTTTTGGTTAATATTTTTCTGATGGCAAGAGATATTGAACATTTCTTCAAGTGTTTCTCAGCCAGTCGAGTTTCATCTTTTGAGAATTTTCTGTTTAGATTTGTACCCCACTTTTAAATTTTAAATTGAGTTGTTTTCTTGCTATCTAGTTTTTGAGTTCTTTATATAGTTTGGATATTAACCCTCTTTGGATATTGACTGTGTAGTGGATAAAAATCTTCCCAATCTGCAGGCTGCCAATGTGTCTGGATGATAGTGTCATTAGCCATTGTAGAAGCTTTTCAGTTTTATTAAGATCTTGTTTTGCCAAGGATCAGCCTCTGCTTGAAGAAGGGTTCCTGAGGAAGGTGTGTTTGGGAACAGTGATAAGAACAACTTAAGTTCATTTACGGGTACAAGTTGACAGCTCTGTGTTATGCTCAAGATGGCTCTCCAGACAGGCATCCAGATAGCTTAGCTCTTGTACACCAAAGGTCAGGCTTTTATTTGCATGCCAATTCAGTCATTACCCCCGTTCCCTTTTGATTATCCTATGAATCAACATTTTATGACCTTAGTTCCTGATCCTTAGAAAAGGCAGCAAGTATATTGTTTTAAAAACATAGCAAATGAATTCAGAGATTTGCCTGCCTTTGTAAGTGCAGACAGTAAGCTAGCTGGGTGGGATCCGGCTCTGAGAGCATCACTCTCACCATGCCTGAGCCTAAACTCTCTCTGTCCCAGGCTGACCTTGAACTCAGAAATCTGCCTGCTTGTGTAAGTATAAACAATAAATTTAGCTGGGTGTGATCTTGCCCTGCAATCACTACTCCCAAAATATCTTTATCTCCTTCCTTAATATCTTTCTGACAAGCTGGCTCATTAGTGGAGTTGTCTCTGTTCTTTTAGGTCCATGAAACCCTCATACAATTCATATTGCATTTTTATATGTTATATAGTTGAGAAATTATATATTTTTAAATTTTTTTTAAAAAGATTTATTTATTATATGTAAGTACATCCTAGCTGTCTTCAGACACTTTTTTCTTCTCACTCCGGCCCCACTTGCTCCGGCCCTGCTTGTTCAAGCACCGCTCACTGTAGCTGTCTTCAGACACCCTAAAAGAGGGCATCAGATCTCATTACGGATGATTGTGAGCCATCACGTGGTTGCTGGGATCTTTGGAAGAGCAGTTGGTGCTCTTAACCACTGAGCCATCTCTCCAGCCCCTGAGAAATTATATATTCTTGTACTCATGTTTTCAGAGTTCTTTCCCACAGCTTTAAGGGCTGTTCTGACGGTCACAGAATTTAACATTTTGTTAAGGAACATAGTCTCGCCTCCCAGGTTCTTGCTGTTTTCAATTATCATGGAGTCATTAATCTTAACAGGGAGAGCATTCCTGAAGGAGGAACATGAAAATATGTACATAATTATACAAACAAGTCTTACACCTAGCAACCATGAACATTCATGGAGGCCCACGCCCTACTGTCTCTGCTCTAGGGGTGGGAACTGCGTCACACCATCCCTTCCACAGCCATGAAGGAGTTTGCACTATTTATTTATTGTTGATCTTTGTGCTTGTGCTAACAGTGTTCTGTTCAGAAAGTCTTTTCCTGCGCCAATGAGTTGAATGCTATTCTTCACTTTCTCTTCTATCTGGTTCATTGTGTCTGGTTTTATATTGAGGTGTTGCATATAGTTTTACACTCTACCTGCCTTTAGCTCTGGGAAGTGATGGAGCTACCAGCCCCCTACCAGCTTCCCTTAAACCCTTAGACAAAATACACAGACACACAGTTTTTCAATTTGAATTTGCCTTCTGGCACAATTGCTGGGCAGTACTATCTCCCACCTGGAAAAGCTTGCCCTTACCAATTTCTTATCTCTGTCTCTCCATCTGCCCTAAACTTCATTTGCTAAACTCCTTTGACCGCTTGCCTATAGGAGCAGTCTGTGTGGCCACTCCATTTTGAGATCTCACATGGTTTTCCAGTCCTCCTCTCTCCAACACATGGTGAACTCTGTCCTCCTCCTTTGCATCCCCCTGCCTGCCTCCAGGGACACGGAAGTCCTGCCTGTCCCTTTCACTCAGCAATTGGCCCAAGGCTTTCTTTACTGACAGATCAAGAACCAATTGGGGAACAGGACCTTAGCATCAGAACCCCTCCCTCCATTGAGGTCTTTCATCCCTTTAGAGTTGAGTTTTTTTTTTTTTTTTTTTTTGGTTTTTCGAGACAGGGTTTCTCTGTGTAGCCCTGGCTGTCCTGGAACTCACTCTGTAGACCAGGCTGGCCTCGAACTCAGAAATCCGCCTGTCTCTGCCTCCCGAGTGCTGGGATTAAAGGCGTGCGCCACCACTGCCCGGCTTTAGAGTTGAGTTTTATGCAGAGTGATAAGTATGGGTCTATTTGGATTCTACATATAGACATCCAGCTTGACCAGTACCATTTATTGAAGATGTTGGCCTGTTGTATCTCACTACTAAGGTTGTAGTTTACAATGTCCAGATAGCTCCGCTGAGCTTAGCACAAAAAGGGGGACTCCCTTTTCTTAGTAGGGCTTCATTTTTTTCTGCCTGGTCTGGGGAGCCCAACCCCCAGTCTTCTACCTGAGGAATATCACATAGTCTGTGGTAAACCACAAGTTCAACTTCTTTTCCTATAAGAATCTGTCCAGAAAATGCCTGGGATTCCTAGAATGCCTCTCCATATGAATGAAGCATTCACAAAACTGTAAACACCAGCCAATGAAACTTCACCCTAAGAAGAACCCCTTCCTACTCTCCAAGGTTCATATATAGCCTTTGTTTACCATGAATGAAGTGTATGCACACATGCTGTTTCATTGAAAATTACCTAAGAGAGCTGTTTCATTGAGTACTGTCTAAAAGAGCTATAACACTAAAATCCTCATGGAAGGCCTCTGCCAACACAACCCTTCACACTCACTTGTGTCCATATTAATGGAAACATTAAGTGTACACATTATATTTCATGATAATGGTATAAATAAATCCAAATGGTAACTTTTAATGTTATACTTTGTTATCTTTAAAACATTAGGCGCTGTGCTGCAGTTGAGGAGTATAGGAATCAACTTCAGATGCAAATTGCCTACCAGCAGAAGGCTCAGGAAGCAGAAAAGGAAGAGGAACGCCTAGAATTTGAAGCAGGGCTGGCAGCAAACAAAGTCGACCTGGAAAAAATACAGAAAATCCTCTCTGAGCAGCAAGCTCTGTCCCTGTACGTTCACCCTATGCGCAGGGGTTACCCTGACAAGCCTCTTTTATAGTTTTATACAAATCAATACATGTTTTCTGGGTCTTCAACTATTTTTAACTACACCTTTTAACTAATGGATAAACTCTTATTCTCTGAGTTTGTATACTTTATTAGACATAATTTTCTTTCTTCAAATAAATTTGTCCTTTGGATACTAGTTAATTCTATATTGCTATAGAAATACTTAACATTATCAACTTAAAAAGAATAAAGATTTACTTTAGCTTCTGGTTACAGAGGATTGCTGTACAGTTTGTGTGGTTTTACAGTATATGAAACTGTTGTCTGGTGCTTTACCAAGATCCTGGAAACAGGAATTAGTAAAGAAAATGGGTTTGTTTATAATTCGGGCCATGTTCTGGCTCCCTTTCTGTGATAAACCCCTGGCCAAAAGTAACCTGGGGAAGAATGTGTTTGTCTCGGGCTTCCAAACCACATCCATCACTGTGGGAAATCAGGCTCAAGACAGGCAGGAACATGAAGAAGAAACTTTCGAGGATCACTTTGCTGGGGTACTTTCTGGATCAATCACAAGCTTATGATTAGCCTTAGCTTCTTATACAGCCTAGGAAAGTGCTGCCCACAGTGGGCTGAGCCCTCTTGCATCAACTAATTATCAAGACAATCCCCCACAGACATGGCCACAGGCCAATCTGATATAGGCAATCTCTGGGTAGAGGTTTCTTCTCTCAGAGGACTCTAAGCTGTGTCAAGGTAAAAACAGTCAACCAGGACAGACCAGAATTGGCTGCTGTTGTTGTTGTTTGTTTGTTTGCTTGTTTTGTCAGTGTCTCTTTTTAGGAATGAAAGGCTAGATAGACTCCAGACCAGACTTCTACTCAGCCCACAGCCCCTGTAGTAGCTCTTCTCCTTTCAGAGACACTGACAGGTATCTGTGACTCTTCAGCTAACAGACTAACAGGTGCCCAAATTTCTTACCTGGGAAAGTGTGGGGCAGTGGTCTGTTGCAGGCAATCTGACACCCTGTTGAGCACAGGCTGAAAATTCTGGGAGACCCAATGGAATATCCATGAGGGACCGTACTATGTTTTTAGCTGATGCTCCCAGAAGACTCTCGTAAAAACAGCTACAGCTTTCACAACCCCTATATAGAGAGAGGCCTGGCATGTAAGATTTGTCACGTAGAAAGCAACTCTGAGTCCTCCCACAAGCAAATGAGGCACTACAAAGTCCCCAGACCAAACCAATGAGAAGTATCGGTTGCCAAACCCCTGACCCCTCCCAAACAGTATATCAGACTGTCCTGACCTGTGTACTCTCTCTACCTGCCTGCCCTGCCCGCTTCCACCCACGCCCACTGCCCGCCATCCAGAAGGAATAAAGGTACTCTGGCATCTAAGAGCTTCTGTCCTAAGAGCTGTAACACTTTCGGCCCAGGAAGAGATCCACTCCCCAGGCTGAGCGCTGGGGCATGCACCAGCAGCGGCTGTGGGTCTTGCGGGGATCGCGCTGTGGCCAGGACCTGGCTTGGAGCGGGAGAGCGGCCGAGGCGGCTCAAACTCACAGCCCGCCCCGTCTCCGGCCACCTGGACCTGACTAGGCACAGTGCTGGGTGAGTACAGCATCTGGGCGATCATAGTGTCTTGGCGTGGCCGTGGCGACAGCCGCAGAGACCGAGGCAGAACAGACTCCATCCCCGCTCGCTCGCGCTCCCTCCCCCTGCAGGAAAGTGAGTTACAGTAAAGGAAATGCTGGGTGGGAGTGGATCACAGTTTTGCTCCTCATTTCTTCCCTGTCTCCAACCTGAGACTACGAAAGTCTGGCTACAGGCTTGTGCTAAGACCACCCGCATATTCAGAAATCTACAAAAGAAACCCGTTGTCTCCCATGTGTGCCCGAGTCCTCTCTTTAGAGCCCCCACCAGGTTGGTATCTGTCTATTTGTCCATAGCATTAATAACTTTTCTAATAATCTTATGGTGAACAGTCCATCTCAGCATCCCTCTTGAATCCATACCTGAGATCTTTCATTCTCCTATGTCAGTATTACAGTAGATTGACAAGACAAAACAAAAAGACTGGATGGACAGGTGTGTAGCCTTAGCTTTGAAATAAGTTATCAGGATCTTTTTCAGGCCTTCTCTGGCAGTTCTGCTTCAGGCTACTCTTACCCACAGCATGAAATTTCCTTGGAAAATGTTGTATCTTGTTGTTTGACCCCCCAAAACCTTGAAAATGCTAGGCAAAGGCTCTACCACTTGGCCAGATTCCCAACCCTCTTTTAAATAAATAAATAAATAAATAAATAAATAAATAAATAAATAAATAAATAAATAAATAAATATTGAGTTGTCATCTAAGTTATCCAGGCTGGCCCTGAACATGTGAGTTTGCCTCAGTCTCCAGAGTAGACAACAAGATTATAGGCCAGATGTCAACTTGATTCTTTAAGGTCTCTGTTGTACTGCCTCCAGCACTGTCTCTGTGTCTATGACAAGACAGTCATGTGACTGGAAGCTTCTCACCTCAAGACAGAAAAAAACTTAGTAGGAAGGAGCTGGGAACAAGGCATGCACTTTAAAGGAATGCTGCCCCCACCCCATGAGTCACTTCCTCTGACAAGAGGCCACCTTCCACAGTTGTACCACCTCCCATTGGTGGATACAAAATTTAAACACATCATTTAGAAAGATGAAGGCCTAAAACAAATGTCATAAAAATAAGAGCAAATCTCCTAATCTTTTAAACAATCGCACTCCTAACTTTTTGGAGCCTGACCCAGGGACTCAGGATAAAATAGCCATCCCTTTGGTGACTGCTGGCCCCTCACCTCATTTCCAAGTCTGAGAAAGGACAAATGGGCAGGTCGGTGGTGGCGCACGCCTTTAATCCTAGCACTTGGGAGGCAGAGGCAGGTGGATTTCTGAATTTGAGGCCAGCCTGGTCTACAGAGTGAGTTCCAGGGCAGCCAGGGCTACACAGAGAAACCCTGTCTCGAAAAACCAAAAAAAAAAAAAAAAAAAAAAAAAAAGAGAGAGAGAGAGAGAGAGAGAGTGAAAGGACAAATGGGATTATAGAATTTACTACATAACAAAGTAGAGAGTTTCCCACCTATTTTCTAATCAAACAACTCCAAATGGCCTAGGAGGCAAGTCTAGCCTAGTCTACATAGGGAGTTCTTGACTAGCCAGGGCTACATAGTGAGACATTGTCTCAAAATAAAAAGTTCAAGTAATTTATCTTCACTATAAAAAGATCCCACCCCTCATCAGGGGTGTGACTTTCCCCATTCTCTCTCTCTCTCTCTCTCTCTCTCTCTCTCTCTCTCTCTCTCTCTGAATATGATGACTGTATTTCTGTCTGTGGAGCTGGACTACAGAGAGGGAAGCCTAGCCACGTGCATGAGCACAGTAGGATCTCAGTTGGTAATGAGTTCATGGGCAATAAACACACCAAGGAACAGCTTCAGAGAACTGCTTTGTTTATTGGGTGGGGAGGTATTTATGCCCCTGGGGAGGTGGCCAGGGTCTCTGGGGCCAGGTTTTTGTAGCTGTGTACAATTGGCCAGGGCAGGGCTGTTGGAAGATACTTCATCTATGTACTCAGGGACTGTAGGATCCTAGGGCCGGAGGTGGGAGTGGGGGGTGGGGTGGAAACGTATAAGGTCAAACGAGGAGTGATGACTGATAGCTGTCAGCCACTATGCTTTTACATCTGCCTACAGTGATTATCATTTATTAAAATGTTTATTTGAAAGAAAAAAAGAAAGAAAAAGATTTAAAGGATCAAGCAAGATGGTTCTGCAAGCCTGGTTACCTGCTTGATACCTGGAGCCCAAGATGGAAGGAGATTACAGACACCTAAAAGCTCTTCTCCATCCAAATACACTCTAGCACTCAGGCTGGTTTGACTAAGGAATGCCATCATCTACTGAGTCCATTTGTGTTCACATTGACAGCTCAGTACTCTAGCTCCAGCCCTCTCCCCCAAACATGTGCTGCAACACATTTGGGATTTTCATGATCTTGACTAGGCTAGATGTGCTAACTGGAATAATTGATGAAAAATGCATAAGTCAAAGGTAACTGTCAGGTTATATCTGAAACAATTACTATGTTCGTCCAGAAACAAATATTTCAAGACTACTCTGACTCTCAACTAACTCTGTTGTGAGGATGACCTTTGTAGTTTTTGCCTTGTAGGCTGAACTCCTGACCTGAATTTTGGCACCAAGAAACATGGAGGCATCATTACCAGCTAATGAAGGACTCACATGCTTCCAATTGGCTTAATCAGTATGGTTGTCTGCAACTTTCTCAGTTGGTTTATTTCAATTCCACATACACTAATAATAAATAAAACAGGTTGGGTGTATGTAGGCAAAAGGGCCATGGGAAGAACACCCTGCTCCTAGCCTGACTTCAAGCTTCTAGACTTGAGAATCCCCAACCCCATGACCCCAGCATTTATGACCAAACAAAGTTAGTGGTCAGCAAAACAAAGGCTCCTCTGTACCTTTCCACTAGCTCTCGGTGCATGCTCCAAAAACCCTATAAAAAGCCCTCTCCTCCACCTAGCCCTCTGCTGTCTCTGCTCCAGTCAGAATTTTTCTCCTCCAAAATCTCTTATGTGAGGTTTGTTATGTAGGACCCCTGCGGGGGGGGGGGGAATCCTTACTCGGCCTTCTCGGTGCAAAGCGGGAGGTTTACTCGGGACTGGTGCACCAGGGCCGTCCCACTGCCTACGCAGAGGCGAGGGGAAGCGACCCCGATGGAGGGGTAGGCAGGGTTTTTAAAGGCAG
>CM052715.1:57296363-57320983 GCA_028551405.1 Uromys caudimaculatus
TTGTACCATTGCACCTGGAAGGGTAAGGATGGAATGCTCTCAGAATATTGGCCTTTGATCGCCTATTCACTCATGACGGAATTCGCTTGATCGAGCCTGGTTCTGTGTTTTGATACCACTGTAGGGAGGTGTGGCCCTATTAACCCAGCTGACCCCCCTCTCCTTCTTACTTGAAAGAATGGGGGGAGATGTAGGGAGCGGTTAGAGTATTTGCCATTACAAGATGGCGCTGACTTCCGCTGTCGCTCTAAGGAAACTTATGGATAGCTTGGGGAAACCCTGAAGCGCTTACGCATTAAGGGTGTACATGACTAATCACCGCCCACTCCCGGGGTGCGCCAATCAGTGGAGGACACGCTGCCTCAGGGCTATATAAGCAGTGCCATTCTGGGGCCCCGGGATCTTCCTCTTCATGATGCAATAAACGCATTGCTGCAGAAGGATCTGTGTGTCCGCGTGGGTTCTTGCTGGCGAGACCAAATAGCACGCGGGACACATGGCAGCTGGGTGGAGGGGAAGAGGGCCTCAATTTGTACAGAATCGATGCTGGGTTCGCCTCTGGCGTCAAGGACCTGGCATCAAGCAGCCGCCCTAATGCACTCCCTCTTTTCAGTCGTGAAGAGGGTGGCAAGAAGTTGCTGGCAATCATCCCAGGTCTGCTGGTGTAAAAGACAGACTCAAGGAGTCTGGTGAGAGCCTGGGGGTCAACTGAAAAGGGAGGATTTTGGTTTTTCCAATTATAGAGGTCTGAGGTGAGGAAAGGAACATAAGAGCAGATGGGGCCATGGCGTCCCGTCTTGCCAGTCTCTCGGAGTGGAAGGAGAGGGACCACACCAGTGGACGGGGCGCACCGCTTGGGGTGGGGTGAGGATGGAGGGAGAGGCGGGTAAAGAGGAGGGGGGGCAGGGTAAAGGGAAAGCCCGAGCGGGTGAGGGAGGGTGAGGGAGGGAGAGGAGGGTGAGGGAAGGAGAGGAGGGGAGGGTTGGGGTTGGACCAGCGGGGATAAGGATGAGGTGGAGAGGGAGGGGGCCGGTAGGGCAGGGGTGAGTGCGGTGGAGAGGGAGGACCAGGACGTTCTCGAACAGGCCATTCCCGGGAGGGTGGAACAGTCTCCGTCTCTGGCAAGTCTGACGGGAAAGTGCATCGTCGGCGTAGGTGGTGGCCCGGATCCTCAGGGGGTGGGGGCAGAATGTCTCGTGGCGACTTCTTCTCACGGCCAGGATCGTCTTCCTTTATTGTGGAGGGATCACTGAGGGAAAGAAGAGGCGGGGGAGAGGGGGACCGAGGCAACACACAGATCGGCAGGGCCTGGAGAGTTCTCAGACTGACAGTCACGGAGATACTTGGGCCTTTCAGTGACAATCTCCAGCCAGATGTCAATATAGGGCATCTGGTCTGGATGGCCCGGACGTCCATAGATAACCTGTTTAACTGCAATACGAAGAGAAATGTCAAAGGAACCTTCCGAGGGCCAGTCCACTCCGAAAGTGGGCCATTCAAGCTCACACAATTTCTGGAGGGTGAAGGCATCCGTCCTTATGCCGTAGCGGAGGCCTCACTTCTGGAAATCTGAAAAATTCTTTTTAAGACCCATTAAGGGGGTCAAGGGACTAGTAGACTTGGAATTACCCATTGAGAGAAGAGAAAAGAGGCGCCAAAGGGACCAGACTCCCAAAAAGAGAACACTGAGGCCAAAGACGAGCCAAACCAAGACCACCAGACTCGATCAGAAATTACCCCCCGAGCCAACCCTGGACTTCAGTGGTCGTCACCACCTCAGTCATGGACTGGAAGTTACGCGGCGTCCCACCTTCCAAGATCCACACAAATCAAGGCCTTTCCTTACCAGAAAGTGGAGGATCTCGCTGGGGCCTCCAAATGTTGTAAGGATTCCAACAAAAAGCGAGTCTCCGAGTGCACTCAAACAAGAAAGTTTATTACAGATTTGAATCTGGGCCACTGACACCTCCCCACGAGGTCAATCAAATGGCCCCGATCTCAGGTTCACATAGTGCTTTTATACACAGCTTAAACAAAGGCCAGGTGTGTCCCAGGGTCTCAATCAGACCACACATCCTGAACCCAGCAGAACATCCTGTCCTAGCAGTTAGGCATGTTTACAGAAGCGAGAAGCAAGGTTAGGTTAACCTCCCCCCCTTAACACCCCCCTGTTACATTCCTCCCTTTCTTTTATGTGGGCTCAAATCATTGAGCTAAGGGTCTTCATCCCCTCTGTTACAAACATGCCCCAGGCTTGTTGGGACATCTGCCTTCTAAAAGAAAAAAGGGAAGGGAAGGGAAGGGAAGGGAAGGGAAGGGAAGGGAAGGGAAGGGAAGGGAAGGGAAGGGAAGGGAAGGGAAGGGAAGGGATAGCAGCTGGAACTCAGAGCTCAGTCAGCTCAGCTAGAACTCGGAGCTCCCTAGCTGCAGGGTGCCTGACAGTTCTTTCAGCTAAGGGCCCAGAGCAGCAACACCTGAATTCCTAGAAGAACCTTGGGGTTTCACCACTGCTGCTACATCATGAGATAATGGAGCTGGCCCAGAACTTAGAATTTTCTTGCTTCTTTGCTTGATTTTTATTTAAATGTTTTTGTTTTTCACATAATAGCAGAAATAACTCAATATTAAAGGTCTGTTCATGGGAAATTATTTTTCCCCTGATGGGGAGAAACTTGAAGCACTCACACAGTTAGTAAAAGAACAACTCCACCTTCAGCATATCCACGTCTCCTGCAGGACCTGGAACACCCCTGTGTTCTCTATAAAAAAGAGCTCAAGGGAAGGGAGACTGCTATAAGGTTTAAGGGTAATTAATAAAACCATCTGAATCTGGAGTTCTCCAAAAAGAGGGCTGCCCCATGTCTCAGCCATCTCTGCCCGAGATGCCAAATCTTTTAAGTTCAGATTCCATTTTAGAGAACCTGATCTAAGTTTGAACTCAGGTAAATTAACAGGCTGGTACCTAACCTTAGTTTCCAAGTTGCCCCCCAACAAGACCAGGTTATTCTCCCAACAAGCCTGCACCCCCAGGTTACAAGCCCACCCCCTGCCTAACAACCACCAATGCAGAGGGGAGCAGAAGTTACGTTTATGATCTGACTCCCAGCACCAGCCACTTGTGTTAAAGGCCATAGTGACTTTCCAATTAAATGCTTACACACGTACTCCCTGCTTGCTAGTTACTATAAAGCCTTGCCCCGATAGACATTCGGGGCTTCCCTACCAACAACCATGATAGACATTCAGGACTCTCCCACACCAAAACTGTCCTGCGTGATAGCGGTGCCTGGGGGTGGGGGGGCAAGCTAGCTCAAATAGAATGAAGACCCTGCTGTGAGTTACATCAGATTGGCTCCTGTGTGTGTTTTAGGGGATCACTAACATTTCCCTGGCACAACACGCCAAGGTACTTCTCTTGGCAATAGATAGCAAAGACTGCTTTTTTCCTATCCTTTTCAACCCTGGAAACTGTAAACACTTTACATTTTCAGTATCCCCCCTTGCCCCCCATTAACAACTCTGGGCCAATTTTGTGTTATGAATGGACAACTCTTCCTCAGGGAATGGCAAACAGTCCCACTACCTGCCCAGAGGCTGTTGGCCACTGCATTAAAACCTTACTTGGACAAAAGACTCAATATTTACAATTATTTGTATGGCATCCTGGTGTGGGGAGCTTCTTCCACCTGCTCCTCAATGGATCAAGTAATACCTTCCCAGAGATTTAAAATAGTCCCTCATAGGATACAACTTATCCCACCTATTATATTCCTAGGGACAGAAGTCTCTCTTACCTCAAGACTTCTCAAACCCAAACTCTCCTTCCTCCAAAACTTAACTCTTGCCTCCCTCCAAAGCCTTTTGGGAACCTTAACTGGCTTCAACCCCGACTCCCCCTTCCCACAAGCATTCTCCAGCCTCTCTTTGACCACTTAAAAGGAAATAAAACCCCTCCTCCCCATGAACACCCTAAGCAATCTAAGCTCTAAATTCTGTCATAGGGCCCTAAAAGACGTGGCACTTGCTAAATATGACCCTACAAGCCTACAGCTTCTTATCTTTAATTCCCTCTACGCTCACAGGAACCCTGTGTCAGACACAGGGAGTGCCAGAATAGCTTCATACCCTGTGGCTTATGCACTTACCACCATGATTAAAAAAAAAAAAATGACAGAAACAGGGCAATGCAGACCTCAGGCAAAGAGCTAGATTCCTTTACAGCTCCTTTTCTTCACTTCCATATTCAATGGCTGCTGCAAAACCACTCCTGTCTGCTATCAGTCTAAGAGGATTCCTAGAGCAGATTGAGAATCATTACTCTAACAAAAATGAATCTCTGCCTTGCCCCTGCTTCCTTGGCTACCATCTTGACTCTTCACCAAAAATCCTACTGCTGGAGCACCCCTGTATTACACTGATGGGGGCAAAAAGGGGGCTGCTGCGGTCATCTATTGCTTCCTCAATGACCCTCCAACCATATGCTTCAGAGAATTATCTCATCACTCTCTACAATAAATGTATCCCATTTATTTAGCCTTTTAAAAAGTTAAGGTACCATTTAATCTCTTCAGACAGTGTTTGTGCTGTCAACCCGCTCCGTTGGCTGGCTCTATCTCTTGTCAGATTATATGACAAGATATATGCTTCTCTGCACTCAACACTGCTACAGGGGAGAGCCGCTGCTACTGATGTGTTTGGTGTTTGCTATTGGACTGGACTGTTGGTATCCTGATAATGAAGACTGGAATCTCCTCAAAGAACTACTTCTAAACAGAGCCACAACCACCTTTGTCCTATTGTTCTCCCTTATCTTTGATCAGTGGGCTAGAAGGGAGGCTGAAGTATTAAAGAACCCCAAATAAAGTCTAAGCCTACAGGTGGTACCCAACATGTCTTAGACATAATTGGTAACTTCACTTTTAATGTAGTAGAAGGAAAGTGTCAGAGACAAAAGGCTTTGGCTTAATTGAGCCTTGACATATTCTGCTAAGATGAAGAGTCCCAGGCTTGACTTATTTTGCAAGTCATAGTGTCCCGGGCTCCACAGCGGGCATTCCTTTGATTCCTTCCTGCCAGAGACTAGATTGCCTTGTTTTGAATCTAGGGCCTTGCTCTTAATCAGATAATCAGGGTGTCCTAGGCTTGGCTTGATTAGCAAGTCAAAGTGTTCTGGCTCCACAGCAGGCATTCCTTTCATTCCTTCCCAGGGATTAGACATCCTGTTTTGAACCGGCCTACAGCTCAAGGACAACAATGACACATAACTATGTGTGACGTCTAGTTACCTTATGGAATCCCCCTTCCTCTGCCATTTCCCACCCTAAAGTGTTTAAATATATGTAACAATAAAGATTGTTTGGGGGCT
Source organism: Uromys caudimaculatus (assembly GCA_028551405.1). NCBI lineage: Eukaryota > Metazoa > Chordata > Mammalia > Rodentia > Muridae > Uromys > Uromys caudimaculatus. The sequence goes on from CM052715.1 coordinate 57,301,729, forward strand.
TGATCGGAATACCGTCTTGCCCTCACGCATGCTTTGTCTCCTGCCTCTTTCCACTGCTGAGTGGAAAGTTTCTCTCCACAGCACCAGAGTGTCCTGCAGGCAGGACGCTCGGGACCCAGTCACTAGCCTGTCCTGGAAGGGCTGTCTGGGACATGGCGAGATAGTGAGCTCTTTGCAGAAAAGGCAAGTTTTTATGGGTTAGAAATGTTATTTAAGGAGGTTGACAAAATAACAGCTACAGCTCCTGCTCCTGGGTGATCTCCCGCCTTGCTCCCAGAGGTGGTTTTTTTTTTTTGTTTTTTTTGTTTTTTGGTTTTTTGGTTTTTTTTTGGCTTTGCTTCATAGTCTTCATGTATACCATTTTGAAAAAAAGATAGGGGAGAAAGCTGAAAATTCAGAACATTCACTCAATTCTCTTGTGTTACAAAGGATTGAAGAGTTGGCTATGCACTTAGAGAGTTGGTAAATAGAGGTTGAAGTGGTGCTTGGAAAGCAAAAAAAAAAAAAAAAAAAAAAAAAGGGGAGCAAACTAGGCAGGAAGGCAAACTGCTGCCCTACCTTGATCTATGAATTTTCATTGCCAGGTGCCCAGAACATTTCTGTGAGACATAGGGGCTGGGAAGAGCAGAAGACAGCAGTTAGTGTTTTGCCAAGTTCACTGCCAGAGGATTTGTTTAGAGCTACACAAAAACCTTCAGCCTTCCCAGTCTTTGTGCAGCATATACATGCTAATGATAGTGCTCCTGCTTATAATGAGTTGACATGTTGTCCAACAGAGATGCTAGATCTAAAGTATTTTAAATAGGCTCTTCTCTATTTGTTAAAGAGCTGTTAAGGAACTAGGCTGCACGGTGTAGAGTTATTCCCCAGGATTAGAAGGAATTGATGTCAGCTGTGCAAGAAGCTGGTCAACAATTACAATGGTTATACTAATGGAGGCATAATGCCACAAAAATAGAACAAAGTGATATAGCAAGGGGGATAAATGTTACTAAAGACCAACTGCTTGGTAAAGGGTGTTATGCTGACCTACAAGAACAAATTTGATATGATGATGTCATATTGAACAATGCTGTGTTGCATCTTTAAGAGCATGAGATATGAATGAGGAGCCAAGGGAGGGAGGGGGGATCCACCTCATTTACTAAGATAATACAGGGTCCTGCAGAAGCTTTACTGATTTCTTACAGAGATTGTGTTCAGCTGCAAATAGAGTCATATCAGACCCTGAAACCAAACAGTTATTGATAGACATCTTGGCATTTGAAAGTGCAAATACTGAATGTAAGAGAGCAATTAGACCATTTGAAAGCCCAAGGAGCCCTTACAGAAGAATGGATAAGAGAGACAACTGGTATTGGCTCTTAGGAGCATTATGCCAATATCATAGGGCAAATTGTAGCTAGAAGTCTTAGGAACCAAAATACCTGATGCTTTAATTGTGTTGAATCTGGCCATTTCCAAAGAAATTGTAAGGCTAGAAGATTCAAAATTCAAAATAGCAGGTACATTGACTCTGGAGAATATGGTATTCATAGAAGACAACAAGCAGGTTTTAGCTACAATGAAACCCAAAGGCTTCCAGGGTATTGTAGCTATTGTGGAAAGAGCAAGCATTGGTCTAATGATTTTAGGTCCAAGAGAAACATACGAGGTAATCTCTTGCCATCAGAAAATAAACAGAGGGGCCTGTCAGCTCAAGGTCCCTCAGCAAACAAAATGAATCATCTTCCTTAGTACCAAGATGTATCAAGCAGGCAAGAATATCAAAACTAAGTATTTCTCTTCTTATACATGCTACAGAAGGAAGTAAACCTTTGGATGTCGCCACAGATATGCCTCTTACACTAACCTCAAAAGTTGAATGTTACAAGTTAACCACTGGTGTTAATGGTCGCTTACCTTCAGGAACAGAGGGAATAATCGAGGGAAAAAGTGGATTAACTTCTCAAGGACTTATTGCACTTCCCGGTATAGTAGATGGGGATAGCAAGGAAGAAATTAAAATCATGGCAGATGTATAAAAGGAGATGCAAATTAATGCAGGGGATAGAATTGTTTAGCTGTCGGAGACCAACAGGCTTTGACCAGACTAGTAGGCCTAAGTTTCAGTTTCCTAGGCCCGGTACCTCGGGCTTCCCAGTAATCAGATGGCCAGCCTGCAGTTTTAGAGATATCCCATTTGACACAGCCTGTGGTTTTAGAGATATCCTGTTTGACGTTATCTGCAGTTTTAGAGAGATCTTGTGATATCCTGTTTGTAAGAACAATGTGACTCCTGGCAGGAAACATTATGACCTTTGGATTCTCCCCACCCCTGTTACTTCCCACCTTAAGTGCTTTATATATTGCTCGAAAATAAAGCTCTTTGGAGTTTGATCGGATTACCGTCTTACTCCCAGGTATCTCTGTCTCCTGTCTCTTCTTTCATTCAACAGTTCCCTCCTCTGACTCTTGTTGAACGTCCGCTGCCCGGGACATTTAGCTGTTGTTGTTTCCTTACATCAAGGGCAAGACCACTCTGGTAGAAAGAACAGGAGCTTTTGGCAGCACTGGAAAATGTGTGTTCTGCCAAACAATGGTTAATGATTAGAGATGCAAATTGATGGTATAACTGAATGGTGTTGAAATAGAAGGTTTGGTGGATATAGGAGCTGACATTAGTATAATTGCCCAAAAGTCTTGGAATCTAGATTGGTCACTTCAGAAAATTTACATACAGTTTATAGGAATTGTTAAATTATCGGAAATAAGACAAAGTGTCCAATAAACTGTGTGAGACCAGAAAGGCAAACAGGGAAGTTGAGACCTGACACACCCATAAATTTATGGGGAAGGGATCTTTTACAATGGGGTACTCAAATTAATATCCCTGCAATTCTGGGGACAGCAAATTAGGGGTGATATGGTCAATGCTCCTGGGGAAGGTATTGATATGGATGATTGAGAACAATCACAAACTGTTCCATTGTCCAAACATAGACATGACAGGGCTTGGGATTCCAAATTTCTAAAGGGGCTACTGATGACATACCAATAGCCTTGCCCCTAATATTTTTATCAAACAGACCTGTGTGGCAAGAACAGTGGCCCATAACAAAAGAAAAATTGCAGGCACTGAACAACTGGTACAAGAGCAGCTGAATGCTCAACATATAGAGGAGTCTACCAGCCCATGGAATTCCCCTGTATTTGTTGTAAAAAAAAGAAATCAGGTAAATGGAGAATGATAACGGATTTAAGAGCAATTAATAGAGTAATTCAACCCATGGGTCCTTTACAGCTTGGATTTCCTTTATCTTCTTTGTTACTGAGATCATGGCATATAGTAATAATTGACTTGAAAGATTGATTTTTCACAGTATCCTGGATTGAGCAGTATAGGGAAAGGTTTGCTTTCTCAGTATCTACTCTGAACAACAGGGTCCAATAAAAAGTCACCATTAGAATGTACGTCCACAGGTAATGCTAAATAGTTGAGCTTAATGTCAATATTTTGTGCAACAACCATTAGAAATAATTCATAGGCAATTTCCTCAATCTATCATTTATAATTATATGGATGACATTTTGTTGACTGATTTTGATAAAAATGCTTTAGAGAAAATATTTAAGGAAACACAAAAAATTCTGCCATGCTGGGTGTTACAGAATGCTCCTGAAAAAAAAAAATACAAAGAGGGGATTCACTTAGTTATTTGAGTTATAAAATCAGTCAACAAAAATTTCAACTACAAAAGGTACAGATCCACAGGTGCCAATTGCAAACTCATGATGATTTTTAAAAACTAATGGGCTGGGCAGTGGTGGCGCATGCCTTTTATCCCAGCACTTGGGAGGCAGAGACAGGCGGATTTCTGAGTTTGAGGCCAGCCTGGTCTACAGAGTGAGTTCCAGGACAGCCAGGGCTACACAGAGAAACCCTGTCTCGGAAAACCAAAAAAAAAAAAAAAAAAAAAAACTAATGGGAGATATCAACTGGTTGAAGTCTATAATTGGATTAAGTACTTATGAGTTAAGTAATTTGTTTCAAACCTTACAAGGGGAATCACACTTAAACCGTCCAAAATTTGTTATAGCTAAAGCAGAAAAAGAGTTAACTCTTGTAGAACAAAGACTGCAAGATGCATTTGTAGATCAAATTAATCCTAAATTTGATTGTATTTTGGTCATTTTGCCTTCAACTCATTCTCCTAGTGGGCTCATTATGCAACAGGAAGATAGTATTATGGAATGGATTTCTCAGTTCATAAAGTAAAAAAAAATTGAAGACATATATAGAAAAGATTTCTGAATTCATTATGAAAAGTAGAATAAGATTATCTCAATTGTCAGGAACAGATCCAGCTGAAATTATAATTCCTCTTACTAATGCTGAGATTATGTCATTATGGGTGATCAATGAAGACTGGCAAAGAGCTTGTATTAACTACTTGGTTGAAATTAATAACAAATATCTGAAAAGCAAATATATACAGTTTATAAAAAGAACTAATTGTATTATTCCACATATTGTAAAGAGAATATTGATTCCAGAGGTGCCAGCATTCTATACTGATGCAAACAAGGTGGGGATAGCAGGTTATAAATCAGACAAAAAAAAAAGTGATGATTAAAAGTCCATGTAAGTCAGTTCAAAAACCAGAATTCTATGCAATTCTTTTTTTTTTTTTTTTTTTTTTTTTGAGACAGGGTTTCTCTGTGTAGCCCTGGCTGTCCTGGAACTCACTCTGTAGACCAGGCTAATTCTATGCAATTCTTATGTTATTATTAGATTATCCTGAATCTCTTAACACAATTACTGTTTCTTTATATGCAGAAAGAGTTGTTTTGCATATAGAGACTGCTGAATTTGTTCCTGATAACCCAGAATTAACTTTGTTATTTATACAACCATAACAGGCCATCAGAAATAGAAACTATCCATTGTATATTACCCATATTCAGTCTCATAGAAGTTTGCCGGATCCATTAGCTCAAGGAAATAAGGAAATTGACTAATTACTAATAGTAAATGTGTTAGAAGCTTCAAAATTTCATGAGAAACATCATATTAATGAGAAAGGTTTAAAGAAAAATAATTTTCTATCACTTGTCAACAAGCCAAAGAAATAATTTAAAAAAAAAATATCCTACATGTTGTCTATACAACCAAATGCCATTACCTGCTGGTAGTGATCCTAGGTGTACAAAAAGAAATTACATCTACCAGGTGAATGTTCATTCACACATACATGGGGTTTTGAAGTGGAAACTTCTGGTTTCTTTGGAAAGTTAGTGATGTCATATGATGTTTTGCTGGGGCACACAGGTGAAAGGACGTCTTGCTAAAGCAAACACATGAAAGAATGTTTTCCTGACACAGACACAAGTGAAAGGATGTTTGGATATAGCAGACAGGTGAAAGGACTCTTGATGAAGAAGTATAAATATTACCCCACTGACAGTGGGTGACGAGCACTGAGCTTTGGTTTGGTTTGCTCTGTCTCATTATTCTTTGCTAGTGACATGCATGTATTGGTTCGCTTTACATAGCTTTGTTGAGCTCAACTTGTGATAAAGCTTCCACTGAGAGAAACTTGCCCAAGAACTACTTGTGAGATTCCTGAGGCAGCTTGCCGCTTCTGTGGCCTCACCTCAGGCGACAAGCCTGGCAGTTTCTTTGGGATTGAACTACAGCTGCCAGGTGTCTGCTTGCTGAAAGGACTGGATTGTGGCTGTTAAATCATATTTGGTGTTTGCTACGGAACTAAACCGCTGCCCAAGAAGATCCAGCTCACCCCCAAAGAACTATTGCTAACAGGTCCACTTCCCCCACATCCAAATAACTTTTCTCTTCTACTACCTATGCTGGGTGGTAGGCTAGAGGAGAGGTTGGACCCTTATTAAAAGTAGGTTGAAAAAAATAAATGCCTACAGGGTTTCAATGAACAACTACTTTAAGTTCTGAAAAGGCTGATTGTGTTATTACACACTTATTGGAAATGATGGCAATTATAGGATTATCTACACAAATTAAGACTGTCAATGCTCCTGCTTATGTATCCAATAAGATGAAGCAATTTTTTGCATATTGTAATATAAAACATATTACTGGCATACCACATTATCCTACAGGACAAGCAATTGTAGAAAGAACCTATTGTACCTTAAAAGAAATGCTCATTAAACAAAAAGGAAGAATAAAACCCCCCAGGGACAGAATAAATAATGCTTTGTTAACTCTAAGTTTTCTTAATGTTGGTGAAAAAGGAACAACAGCAATCGAGAGACCCTGGGTTATCAAAACAAAACAAAAACAAAAACAAAAACTGAGGAACTGGGCCAACCAATATACTATAGGTGATGTGTTGACATTAGAATGGAAACTAGCAATAGTTTTAAGGGGGGGTGTGGTCATGCTTATGTATCTACAGGTTTTGAAAAAATGTGGTTGCCAGCTGAACTTAAAGAGATTAGATCTGACCAGGGAAAACCTCCTATCAGCTGAGACACGAATGTCTTCACAAAGCAGACAGCCCAGGTGATTCACTCTCACAGACTGTCAAAATATGCATGCACATGAACTTCAGAAAGGCTGGCAAAAATGACCGCTCACACAGAGGCTGGACCACAAACGCCATAGCCAGCTTTTCAAAGACTAACCATTGGTGAGGGGGAGCAAACAGGAATTCTTCACCCCAATTCAGCAGGAAGGAATTATAAGAAGATGATCATCCTGGTCCCTTAAATTGGGGGGGATGTTTTTGGTAGTTTGATGTGTTATGGTTGTTGTCATCTAGGGTGCTAGGTTGTTACTGGTATGGTCGGGGAAGAAACAAAATAAAGTTTAAATCAGGGCTCTCTTTCCTCTGTTTTTCTTTTTCTCTTATCATTCTCTCTTATCTAATGATGGGGAAAAAGATGGGAAAAGGGAATAATATAACAATAAATAAAAAATTAAAAATTATAACAATTTTAATAAAATGTAGAGTCTACTAGTCTTAAATATTTTACTTTGGCATGAATTAATGTATATTGATAGAAATTTAAGGTTGTTTGGTTTAATTATTGTATATTGATAGAAATTTAAGGTTGTTTGGTTTGACTATTGTTTCATATATTGTACTTAAGTAGCTTATTTAAAATGTGATATAAATTTCTAGTCTTATGGTTCTTATAATTTGTATTGTGTGTAAACTGTTAATATTAGGAAAAAAAAGATTTTTTTTAAAAACCAGAAATGGGTATATGAAGTGTGGAAACTCAGTTGTGTCACATGGTGTTTTTCTGCAAGCTCTCTTGTGAGAGGTCACATGATATTTTCCTGGACGTTATCTTGTGAGAAGGCCTGTGGTGTTTTGCTGAAGCAGACACTTGAGAGGATGTTTTGCTGAAGCAGTCACTTGAGTTACTTTTACAATGGCCTGCTTCTTGCAGATGGACCAAGGACTGAGGGGTGGAGCAGGCACCGCCACAGACAGAATAAGGTCCTCCTGGAAGCACATTCATGATCCAGTGGCAGCCACCCAGACCATGTGCCCTCCACAGGCTTCCTTTTCCTCTACTCTTATGGAGGGTTTTGTTATTCTCCATTCTAGCTCTGCTACAGCCCAGCCTCTTCCTAAGCCTCCCACCTCTGGAGCCTCTTTGCTAGGGAGTCCTACAACACACACACCAAAACCATAGGAACCAGGACTGCCCACTTGAAGGATGCCGGGCCAGGATGGAGATTTTTCTACACCCCAGTTCCATCTCCACTGCCCCCATCCCCTTCCTCTGCGTTCCTCACCACAGCACAGGTGCCTGCCTCTATATATGGGGGTTGTAGATATCGGAGATGCCAAGTTGAATCCACCAGTCATGGTGGCACCATGCTCGCCAACCTTAGCATTCATTTTCAGCTTTCCATTGGTGATCCTTGGGACAAACAATGGCAAATGGGAGTTGTAGGTAAGCTACCCTAATGGCTATGCCAAACACCCTGTAGCCAACCTACTCATCTCCTGACAGCTCGCCCCATCTTTACTTATGTTAATATTCTTCAATAGGAGGATCAAACTCAAGCAGAGGTCCAACTCACCCTCTCCTGGTGACAATACATCCAATATACAGCCAACCTCCTTCCTCTAAACACCCACCCTTACCTCTCAATAGTTCCTCTGCACTTCCTTCTCCCAGCCATTATTGGCAGCTGGTTCCATTAACATCTTACTTCACAATCCCCCTGGGCCTTTACCCACACAAAAGCTACAAAATATTCTTTTTAATGTATACTTCCCCTTTTGCCTCATAGGGTTGTCTTCAAGGTCTCATCCTCCATATTTCTGTAACATCACTGTCACCAAGCCAGCCAATATGTATTAATCCTGTCCACCCCAGCCTTCTCTGGTACAATAACATTACCAGCTCCCGCATTAAACTCCTTCTTCAAGGTTTCTGTACCCCATATAATGATTGCTTCCCAGGTGTATCTGTATGGGCCCAAATAACTCACTTTACAGCTGGTAGGGGACCAAAGACATGGAGGTCTTCCCCCCTTTGTTCATCAGTCTGAGTCTCACCATCTCACTGGGTGCCTCAGGAGCTGCTACAGCAGCCCTCGTCCACACACACCATCTGGCTGGAGACTTCAAAGTAAGTTTAACCAGGCCATTCCACCACGGACAGCCTTGAGTCCCTCCATGACAGATCGATCACCTCTCTAGCAGAGGTCGCTCTACAAAATCGGAGTGCTCTGACTGACTGCTGAACACTGAGGTACTTGCATTGTGTTCGGGGAAGAATGTTGCATCTATGTCAATGAATAGGAACTGTGGAAACAAAGCACTCAAACACTCAAAGGTCTCCTGTGAGATCTCTGGGCATGCTAAGCACACAACACCCCTATCCCGTGATACTCAAATCCCATGATGGCGTGGCTCCTCCCCTTCCTTGGTCCAGTATTGGCTCTTGGAACCTTCCTCCTCCTCCTGGCATCCTGCCTCATCCAATTTCTAAAACGATAGATAAGTAGCATTCTAAAAATCACTACCAACCAGATTCTGTTTCAATACAAACCATTCCCAACATAGGTGTTGACTATGATGGTCCTGCTCCTTTGTAAAACAAAAGGGAGGAGCTGTAGGACCATAACGGCCCAGGTCTATGGAGGAAGGGTCCAGGGAGTTTCAACTTTGGATGTGATACCTCAAATGAGGAAGGCAGGAGTTGGCTTCCCCTGCACCAACCTGGCTCCATAAAGATGGCTCCCCCACCATTACATTTTTTATTTGTAATTAAGGACAAGTCTTGTTTCTTAGATCTGACATAAACAGCAAAACATGTTTTTCAACCTACACTAAACTTTCTACCCTAGTCATATGGTGTATATCCTTAGCCTTGCTCCTTCCCTTTCATTGTATCTTTCTAAGAATGTAACTGCCAACTCTCTCACCCCTGTAAACACTTCATCTCTGCTATAAGTGGGACTTCAAGAGGCCAGCAAGGGCTGCTCTCTCAAATTCAGGCTTAGAGAGAGGCAGGTAGAATGGCCACTCCTGGGTGTACCAGAAAATACAGGTTGTGTTAATCAGATAATCATGCACTTGTTTTTTGTTTTGTTTTGTTGTTGTTTGTTTGTTTGTTTAATTGTTTGTTTTTTCTCCTTGTAATTCTCAGGTTTCACAGATAGATTCATGAATGCTGGGATTGGGGAATGGGTAGTGGCTACCGCCACTGCAATGGTAGAGGTACAGTCCATAGGCTAGACCCCTAAAATGGATGTATAGTCCTTGGAACACCTTTATTACCATCATAAAAAGAGAAATCTGGTAACTGGAGGCTGTTACAGGATTTAAGAGCTATAAAGTCATGAGGACCCCGGACCCCTGCGCCAGGGTTGCCATCACCTAATGTCCACGTTCATCACATGTTCATCTAGTTAGAGTTGGTTTAAAGAATTGCATTTCACAATTCTACCACATCCCGGGGATCGCCAAACATTTCCTTTTACCCTTATTTCCCCCAGCTGTAGCCCATGCTTCCAATGGAAAGTTCTTCCTTGAGGTATGAAAAACAGCCTGACTATGTGTCCAGAACTTGTTACTGAGCCTATCAAGGCCATATATGACAAAAAAATTTAAGGCTTATATCATTCACTGTATGGATGATATTCTAATGAGCCATTCTGACTCTTCTGAATTGGCAGCCATCTCTGTTGACCTCAAAACCAGCCTTCAGGCATGGAGGCTTCAGATTTCTCTAGAAAAGGTTCAAAAGTGGTCTCTATTCCAATAGTAAAGCTATAGAAGAGTGTACTGTACGCCCTCAAAAGTGAGCTAGAAACTCACAAGAATTGTCTTAAAACTCTTGATTTTCAGAATGTGTTAGGAGAGATTAATCAGCCTACACTCTCACATAAGAGTAATAGCTAGTAAAATTTCAAATTTCCCAGATTTTAGAAGGAGCAGCAATCCTTCCTGAGGGATGCCAGGGAAGCAGCTATGTCCAACAGTACAGAAGTGGGACCCTGTCACTCTGCTCTTACTAGCATTCCTGAGCTTGCCCGTGACCCCTACTGAGAAAATCTGGCAACTGCAGAGTATTTGGGCATGAATGCATTTGGGACATTCCCTCTCCAGAGTTTTGAGCCATTTCTATGATTTAATGTCAAAATTAATCTGAAAGGGGCACAAGGTACTATATAAGTGTTAGGTAAAGATCAGAGACAGTCATCATCCCATATCTATCCAGCATATCAGCAATAGTCCATTGCTTGGCACTGCTCTTTGGCTAATTGCTGTAGGCAGTTTGATTTTCACCTTTATATCCAAGATATAAGACTGTGCTTCCACTCATGGGTTTGTTTTCCCCAAGATTACACGTTCTCAATCCCTTGTTTCAGCCAAAACTGTTTTCACAGAGGTGTCTGGCAACAGCACTGCTGCTCTTCCTCAGAGTCTATAGTACAATGTACATCCTACACCCCAGCACAACAAGCAGAAGTCATTGTAGCTGGCACAGTTTTGGAACATTTATCTTCTTACCATCAGTATTTCTGTGTAATAGTGCTAACACAAGCCTTGGAGATGTTCTACATTGCTTAGACCCTGAATCAAGAGTTCTGCCATCTTTTCCATAGGATCTGGGAACTCATGTGTCACTGTCTGGATCCTTCATATATTTACCATAGTCAGTAACATTCAGGTCTTCCCAAAGGTAATGCACAGTAGATACCTTGGTCTTTGGGTCCCAGCTCCACTTCCTTGGTGCTGTACACTCTTAATACAATCTTAAGATAGTCATGTTCTTATAACAGAGTTTGGGATCACTGGAACAAGACCACCAGACCCAATTAAGACTGTAATTATCAAAATTCATTAAGAATGCTAGCAGGACTGCAGTCTCTTGTTAGAACAAGCCTGGTGTGGTGGAAAGAAGCCCCACGTGTCTGTTCCAGGTGCTGCGGCTTTGGGTGGGACAGGAGACACCCGAGAAGTGGCTGTGCATCTTCCACACAGTCCGACGGGCATGTAGGGGCTGTGGGAAGCCTTTGCGGGCCCTGCCCATGGGTGGGGGAGGGGGCCATTCTCAGGGAACTAACAGCAGCAGTCTCCATGGGTTCTCAAGCCCCGGGCACTGTGCAGACAGGCTAGCTGGAGCGCAGCTGGGGCTCCCACGGAGACTGGGTTTTGGCGGCTTGGGGCGCCGGGCTAGCTGCTTAGGCTTGGGTAAATAGGTACCACATCTGGGAGCACTGGGAAGCCCTCCGCGAGAGATTAACCAAGGTTCCTTAATCAAGGGCTGCATCCCTCACTCCCCATGGCGGGTCCAGATGAAGAGACAGTCCATAATTCTAAGACTTTTATTTTCATTGTGGAGAGTGGTATGGATAGAATTGTACCTCGTGGCCTCTGGAAGATGTGAGGCAGATATAGTAACTGGGAAGGGGCGTGGCTAAGCCTCTAGGTGTCTCATTAACATGGGGATGGCTTGGAGCTGTGTGGTCACGCCTCTACCCGAAGAGGGGTGGTATGTGACCATGACTGGAGCCAAAAGCCTCCGGGGAGCGTTGGCATAACGTTTTCCAGTTCCTTGCGGATTGTTCCGCTAGGTCGCCCAGATTTTATGCCTGTGCTCAACTGGGTGCCAGATTGCCTGTCACAGATCACTGCCCCACAGTCTCTAACCCAAAATAGAGAGACACAACCCAGAAGCAAGTGAAAGAAAGGTTTTTAAAGGCAAAGCCCACAATTACAACATTTCTGAGGAATTTATAGCTATGAGAAGAACTACTCTCCCTGCACACATGAATGAGTTGACAGAAGCCAGAGTAAACAGTTGGTCATTTCACAACAGTTATGCCACTCTGGGTAGAGGACAGGTTGCCAGGACTTGTATTTCAGGAATTTAGGTCAGAGACAAATGGCTATTAAAATGAGCACCTAGTACAAAATGGAGTTTCCTTAACCATCACACTCTGTACCATCAAAACACTTCTTCTTTATGCAAAGAATTTTTCATTTCCAGAGAACAGCTAAGCAATGCACTACTTTATTCCTTTTCAGCCTGTCACATGTGATGGCAGTAACCCCAGTGTTATGTCCCGGTGCTCTTTGGCAGATAGCTGGGCCTCGTGTCTCTTCCTTTTGGGGAAAGTACAGTTTGTTCATGTTTCTTGTGGTGGTTTCAATTTGCTTGGCCATAGGAAGTGGCACTATTAGGTGTGGCCTTATTGATGGAGCTGTAGCCTTATTAAAGGAAGTGTGTCACTGTGGAGGTAGAACTTTGAGGTTTCATATACATGCTCAACTCTGGCTGGTGTGATCCAGACCCGCCTCCTGGATGCCTTTGGGTCAAGATGTAGAACTCTTGGCTCCTTTGTCATCAAGTCTGCCTACATGACGCCATGTTTCCCACCACGATGATAAGGGACTAAACTCCTGCAAGTGTAAGCCAGCTCCGACTGAATGTTTGCCTTTAAAAGAGTTGCTTTGGTGTCTCTTCACAGTAATAAAACCCTAATTAAAGCATTTCTGTTGATACCTGTTCTCCTTTTGTTTATGCCTCTACTCAACAGGGGAGTCTGCAAAACATATCACTACTCATTGCCTTCCCTCAATGGCCTTGTGGGGTATCCATAGCATCTTAAGATGGACAATGCTCCTTATATCTCTTCTGCATTGAAAACTTTTGTGCTTAACATAAAATAGATCACAATGTAAGCATTTCTTGCAACCCCCAGGGACAGGTTATTGTAGAAAGAGCCAACAGATGTCTCAAACAGTAGTTAGAAACACTAATAGGAGGAGGCTCTAGCCCTACCAATGATCTTAACAAGGCCTTGTTTACGTTAAAAAATTTTAATTATATGGGAGATGACACCTCTGTCATAGAAGGGCACTAGTCACCAAAGAGGAGTAATACCTAAGGTGCTGTGGAATGATGTCATGATGTGAAAATGGTTTGACCCACTCCCTGTGTTATTGTGGAAATAAAGATATGCTTGGGTTTTCCAAGAAGGTATGGGACAGCCACTTTGGGTACCTTTAAGGCATGTAAAAATCTGTGAATCCAGTGGAACAAGTTTTGACACTAGTCATATACATGATTTGACCAGCATTAACTCTATTCAGTGGACTACTGATGGCTCCAGGGAAAGTAACTACATAGGATTTTAGAAAGCACTGGGCCTTGAACTGGATGAAGAACCTATGGAAACTGGCAGCTGCCACTGACCTTTTAAATCTTACCAGCTAGTTAATTGTTGGCCTCAGTGGAGCTTGTAAAGGAGGATTATAGGCCTGTGTTCAACACCTCTATGATATCTTGACTGATTCCTAAACCTTAGCAGAAGCTCTAACCTTCTCTATTACCTGTTCAAAGTATAACCTCACCACCTGTATTGTTTCTGCCAACATGAGGAAGGATATCCTTATGCTTTCTTAACCAACCTTCACTTTTTGTACCTGCTAATATTTCTGGGCCATAGAACAAAATTGAGACCTCCAAGAAATGAAATAAATAAAGGATTTATTAATCTCATCTAAAAGAGTGATAGGAATTGATTGACCCGTGTGAGATGGTCACCAACAATCACACTGGGTAAACCAATTAAGAGTGTGAGTTCATTACTAATGGCAGACCAAGAGCAGGCTAACACCTCCAAAATGTCTCTTGGTGCTGAAGCTCAGGGGTACAGAGATTTTATTTTATTTATTTTATTTTTATTTTTTAAAGTGGTTCTCTTCAGGTAATGCTAACATTTTAAGCACCTGCAGATTCTTTCATGTTTGCTGACTTTTTTTTTTTTTTTTAAGATTTTATTTATATGAGAACACTGTAGCTGTCTTCAGACACACCAGAAGAGTGCATTGGATCCCGTTACAGATGGTTGTGAGACATCATGTGGTTGCTGGGAATTGAACTCAGGACCTCTGGAAGAGCAGTCAAGGCTCTTAAGCACTGAGCCATCTCTCCAGCTCCCGGTACAGAGATTTTAAAGACAAAAACTACAATTACATGGCTGTTAGAGGGGATGGAGTAAGCTTGTAGCATCTGTCTTTTTGCAGAGCTTCACAATATTTTAAAGACACAACACATCAATTATTTTTGATTTATGCTTCCTCTAGTTATTTCAGTTTTATGTTTTAGCTTGGGCAAACATTAATTATTTTGGTTAATATATCTGGACCATGGTCAGGGTCACATACAGCTTCAAAAGTGTTGCCAAGCCAGATGTGCCTATTAGTGAGGGGGTGGGAGGCTGAGAAGTATCTAGGCATACACAAGACAGAGTCGGGACAAGATGACACTACTATAGTCAGACTGGTGGTCACAGCTACCATCTTCCTAATCCATAGAATATATATAGTGTCCCCTCTGTCAGCGATGTCACAAAAAATATCACTTATGCTCTCAAGGACCATGTAGGCATTCAACAAAAAATAGAGGCATGACTTAATCCCCTTGAAGCCACAAGTAGCTCCTAGGTGGTGAGATCTAGGCCCTACTACAGAGATAGGATTTAATACGCCACATGTATTACCAACACATATGTGTGAGAATAAGTCTTTATAATGAAAGCAAATATAAAACTGGGAGTTAATTAAGGCCCACCTCCTGGGTACCTGGACTCACAATTATGATAGTGTGGATTCTGCCCCATTATCATGGCACAGCCTAATCTACAAAAGGCTTATGTTCAGTATCTTACTTAGGGTTTCTATTGCTGCAACAAAACACCATGACCAAAAAGCAAGTTGAGGAGGAAAGGATTTAATTTGGCTTATACTTCCATATTGCAAATCATTAGGCCATGGATGGGTGCTGCTTGCTGGCTTGCTCCTCATGGCTTTCCATGCCTGCTTTCTTATAGAACTCAGGACCACTAGCCCAGGGGTGGCCCTACACAATGGGCTGGGTTGGGTCTTCTTCCATCAGTCACTAAGATTCCATCCATTCAGATAACTAGTGTTTGTGCCAACTCAATGTCAGACCAGCCAGCACAATCAGACTGTTTTCCCGGCTATTACTGCACAAACGATCTGCAGTGTACTTTGAGGCTTCAATCCCTCTAACTTGTTAGAACATCCCCTTTTTGTTTAACATAGCGGCTATTACGTTTCTTCTAATCATCTTTACCAATGATTCGGCAAAATACCTCTGGACTAAGCGTGAGGATTCACCATAGACATCTAAAAAATTAAGGAAGGGATATGGAGGGCTGGAGAGATGGCTCAGCAGTTCAGAGCACCGACTGCTCTTCCAGAGGTCCTGAGTTCAATTCCCAGCAACCACATGGTGGCTCACAACCATCTGTCATGGGATCGGATGCCCTTTTCTGGCGTGTCTGAAGACAGCTACAGTGTACTCACATACATAAAATAAATACATCTTTTTTTTTTTTTTTTTTTGAGACAGGATTTCTCTGTGTAGCCCTGGCTGTCCTGGAACTCTGTAGACCAGGCTGGCCTCCAACTCAGAAATCCACCTGCCTCTGCCTCCCAAGTGCTGGGATTAAAGGCGTGCGCCACCACTGCCCGGCTAAAATAAATACATCTTAAAAAAAAAAAAAAAAAAAAAAGAAAGAAAGAAAGGGATAAGGAGATACGGAGAGCCAGCATTAGCTTGGACAAAGTGACAGAGCTATGGACAGTTTCCATGAAGAAGAGACATGGCCCTTTCCCCCAAAGAGATAATGTTTATATGAGCATGATCTTCAGTTAAGAACAGAATATAACAATAGTGTAAGGAGCCTTGGCGTTCACTTAGAACATCACAAGAGGTTTTTAAAGAATTAAACACCTCATTCTAACACAGGGTTTCCACTCTTCCTTTATAAACCTCCATTTATGTAGCAGAGGATGGCCTTATCGGGCATCAGTGGGAGGGGAGGCCCTTGGTCCTGTGAAGGCTTGATGCCCCAGCATAGGGGAATGCTAGGGCGGTGAGATGTAGTGAGTGGGTGCCCCAGCCCGCATGGTCATTAACGTGGACCTAAGGAGGGGACTGACGAATGAAGAGACAAGAAACACAGGAACCTGGGAGCAAGACAGAATCCCTGTTCAAGCTCCAATCACTTTATTCTATACACAGAATTTATGGCGAAGAGCAGGGAGGCAGCAGAGGTGGGAGGAAATTCCGCAAGGGGATACAGTCTTCTGTAAACGCAATTCCTTGCGCAGATAGGATACAGTGTCATAGCAACTATCGTTACTACTTAACACCTGGCCAATTATCTTTGCTGCTTAATTGCTCAACCACAACGGGGACACCTGTTCTCTGGGAAGCCTTCAGTTACTTCTCAGAAGCAGAAACTTAGGCCTACCATCACTCCAAGCCTAACTCTAATACAAAATGGCATTACCTAGGTTAATCAGAAAAATCCTAACCCTGTTGGTTCCCGGCAAGTGGGTGGGTGGGGGAGCACCTCATAGAAGCAAGGGGAGGGGTGATGGGATAGCTGGGTTGCGGAGGGGAAACTGGGAAAGGGGATAACATTTGAAATGTAAATAAATAAAATAACCAATAAAATAAAAAATTTAATTGAGCGTGTTAATTAGATGATCCAAAGGAGACTTACCTGATGGATGTCAATACTTGGATAGCTGGACCTTCCCAAATAAGGGAATAGACCATGGTGGGTAGCTTTAGGAGTGTAGTCTAATGGTTTTTAGCAAGGCAGAGCAAGACCTGCCAGAGCTTGCCAGAGTTTGCCATGCCTGGGCTGACTAGAGTCCCTTCAAACGTGCTGCTCACAAGTTCCCTGTCCCTTCTCACTTCCCCAGCTGCAAGCTTGTCTCACTGTTGAGCTCTCTCCGGGAGACAAACAGTCACACTGGGTGTCATCGCTACAACTCCAACCCAGCCTGCTTCCCATCTAGTCCCAGCTTTTCTGTTTGTGGGTCTGTTCCTTCCTTACTCCCTGTCTCCCTAGTCAGGACAAATCCAGAGCTATGCAGGTCACAGCTGTTAGCATTCTGTCTAAACTCCACCCCACAGTTACCTGGCAACAGCCAGGTATGCTCCTCCCCACAGTTGCCTGGCAACAGCCAGGTGGGCCTGGCCCACTATAAAAGGGACTGCTTGCCCCTTCTCTCCCTCTTATCTTTTTCTCTTGCCTCTCTCTTACATCTCTTATCTCTTACCTCTCCCCATTCCCTTCCACCCTCTCTCCACGTGGTCATGGCTGGCCCCACCTCTTTACTTCTCTACTCTCGTCCACTCTCTGCCTTTCTCTGCCTCTACTACCCTCTTAACTCCCCTCCCCATGCCCTAAATAAACTCTATTTCTATACTATACCTTCCTGTGTGTCTGGTCCCTCAGGGGGAAGGGATGCCTGGGCTCGGGCCTGCTGAGGCACACCCTTCCCCCACACCTTCCTCCCCTACATGCATATAACATATATCTCCATATATTTTTATAAACACATGAACAGCACCTTAGGAGTTAGCCAACAGTTTTATCTTTGAAATGAAAGCAGATCCCTTGTCAGATAGGGTAGGCTGAAACAAAGAATGATTTGAGATGAAAGGGTGTGAGCTATTTCACTTCACTTTAGAGTTAGAGGAAAGGCTTCTAACAGTTGAGTCACCAAGAGGACAGTATGGTATGTTAAGTCCTTCTGCCAGTATTGTCTCTGGGGATGCCCTCAGGTTTGGTGGTTGGGAAAAGGAGGTGATTACATGGTGCCTTAGGGAAGACTTGAGAGCAGGTAGCACATGGATAGGTAATGATGTGGAGAGTCTCTGACAAGGTGCATAAGTTGTGGTGGGAAGTTTGTTTTGAGTCAAGAGGAAGTTTGGTGTCTCACATGAAAACAGTCCTGTTGCTTGGAGCTGAGGACTTGTTCTTACGCATAGAGGAATCAGACAATTACGGAGAACATATCAGGAGTCTTTGAGCATAGCTTCCTTTTTTTCCGTTCAATTATAGAGGCTCACTGGGGCTACAGATGGATAGAAAAGGGAATGGTGGTTGGAGGGAGAGTATTAACAGGAGATGATACAGGCTCTGGGTGTGTGGGATCTGGAGAACTGGGAAACTGATGTTTGCTTTGGTAAAGGGCTACACTGCTTTATGCAGGTAGAAGCACTCTGAGAGAGCAGGAAGTGCCATAGGTTTTTATTCTAATGCATGATTACTGTGTCTTTCCCCATTGGCTGGGATCTGTCCTCACAGGCTTTGGTAGTTAGCTAACTTTTTTTTAAAAAAGGTGTAAGCTGGGCACAGTGGCTCAGGGCACAGGTAAGGGTTGTGATTTCTATGTTTTGTAAGGTAGTGTGTGTGAGAAATAAGTACAAGGTTTTTTTTTTTTTTATTTTGTGGAAATGTTGTTTGTTTTGTTTTGTTTTATCAAAGGAGTGATCACAGGGAATGCGACCTTTGTAAGTCTGTTATGTAACCTGCTCTCTCTTGTAAAACTTTCTGTTTAGGCAAAGCCCTTCACATTCCCCAGATTTTTTTTTTTTTTTTTTTTTTTTTTTTTTTTTTTTTTTTTTTTTTTTTTTTTTTTTTTTTTTTTTTTTGAGAAAGGATGCCACTCAATTCCCCAGGCTGATTTTTTTTTTTTTTGATACTTTATTTACATTTCTGATGATTCCCCTTTTCTTTGGAAACCCCGTGTCCCCTCCCCCTCCCCACCTCTGTGAGGGAATTCCTCCTCCCACCTACCTGCCCACCCATTCCCATATTCCCACCTTGACATTCCCTTTTACTGGGGCCACTAGCACCCTCAGGCCCAAAGTCCTCTCCTTTCTCCCTGGTGGCCATCGAGGTGATTCTTCTGCCTCA
>CM052715.1:57321483-57368613 GCA_028551405.1 Uromys caudimaculatus
TCTGTGAGGGAATTCCTCCTCCCACCTACCTGCCCACCCATTCCCATATTCCCACCTTGACATTCCCTTTTACTGGGGCCACTAGCACCCTCAGGCCCAAAGTCCTCTCCTTTCTCCCTGGTGGCCATCGAGGTGATTCTTCTGCCTCATATGTAGTCCAAATCATGGGTCAATAGATGTGTATTCTTTGGTTAGTGGTGACCAGGAACAACTTACCCCTTCTCCAATTCCCTTTGTTCCACGTATGTATGTATGTATGTATGTATGTATGTATGTATGTATGTATTTAGTGATTAAAATCAGATCATAGCCAAGGGGGAAAAGATACAGTACTCTTTTATTAGGAAAAAACCTCTAGGCCTCCCGCTTTCTCAATGTGCTTGTTACCTGCAAAAAGCATGTATCCTGTGATTCTCCCTGACCTCTTGATTGCTGGCCAATACAGTTTACATGGGTGAAGAAACAGAGACAACAATGAATGGGGGCTCAGAAGCACTGTGAATACGTATGATAAATGACCATCCATACCTGGCCAGCTATTAGGAGGCAGATCAGCTTTACTTGGGTGAGTCAAGGCTGATAAAGTTTTGAGGGACAGTGGGTAGAGACATCCAGGATGGGCAAAGGTGATTGGCTGAAGGCTCCAGTCGCATGGGGAAGCATTTTAGGAATCTCAGGTGCTAGCTGAATGGGTTCTTATCAGGAGAAAAGAAGTTGATCCTATAATCTAACTGAGGCTACATGACATTCTACAGGTAGAGGCGTATGTGGGGGCTTTGAATTCCCCAGACAAGATCAGAGAAGCAGAAGCCTTGCTAAGGAACGGAATCTTCCATTACGGGCAGAGCCCAGAGGCTCTCTAGTCAATAGTGGACTTTGGCCTTAATTAGCAGAGTTTTACTGCAGCATCCCTTTGTAAAATCTGCCTTACTTATTCCTTGGTCCATGTGTTCTTTGTGTGGTGTTGGTGGGAATGCTTGGACCCTAGTTTTTGTGTAGTAGGAGATATTGTGCTTCTAAGGGGGTATTATCCCTGATAATAGCATAGCCTGCAGCTGTATATTGTACTTTTTTTATATATAACTTTATTTATATTCCAAATGTTTTCCCCTTTGGAAACCCCCTATCCCACCCCCTTCCCCTGCTTCTATGAGGGTGCTCCCCCACCCACCCACCCATCCACTCCCGTCTTCTCTCCTTAGCATTCCCCTACACTGGGGCACCAAACACCCTCAGGTCCAAGGGCCTCTCCCCTCACTGATGTCCAACAAGGCCCTCCTTTGCCACATATGTGGCCAGCACCATAGGTCCCTCCATGTGTATTCTTTGGTTGGTGGTCCAGTCTCCAGGAGCTCGGGGAGGTCTGGCCAGTTGACATAGTTGCTCCCTCCATGGGGCTGCAAACCCCCTCAAGCAGCCATTGGTCCAAATACCAGTTGGGGGCTCCAGTAAGTGAAGTATGCAATGGATGGCTAAAAGAGGGATGCAGCAAAACAAGAAGATTTATACAGGAATGGGGTCTTCATAATCTTCAGGGAGAAAGGTACCTGGATTGAGAGATTGTCAACACAGGAAGATGACTGTCTTAGTTAGGGTTTCTATTGATGCTACGAAACACCATGACCAAAAGAGCAAGTTGGGAGGAAGGTTTACCTTGTGTGTAATTTTAATAAGTTACCGCCTTTGCCCAGGATCAGCCAGTACTCTGGCCCCTCCCGGCTTCCTCTCTGTCCTACCCAGCTTAGCTCCAGGATATGTCACCACCAGCTCTAACTCAGTTTCCTTTTCTACCCTCCTGTACTGGCTGGTTTTGTGTCAACTTGGCACAAGCTGGAGTTATCACAGAGAAAGAAGCCTCCCTTGAGGAAATGCCTCCATGAGATCCAGCTGTAAGGCATTTTCTCAATTAGTTATCAAGGGGGAAGGGCCCCTTGTGGGTGGTACCGTATCTGGTCTGGCAGTCTTGATCTATAAGAGAGAAGCAAGCAAGCCAGTAAAAAACATCCCTCCATGGCCTCTGCATCAGCTCCTGCTTCCTGACCTGCTTCAGTTCCAGTTCTGATTTCCTTTGGTGATGAACAGCAATTGGAAGTGTTGTTGGAACAAGACTGGTGCTGTGGAATGAAGCCCCATGTGTCTGTCCTGAGCGCTGTGGCTCTGGGTGGGACAGGAGACATGTGGGAAGTGGCCATGCATCTTCCCACACAGTCCGACAGGCAGGTGGGGGCTGTGGGAAGCCTTTGTGGGCCCTGCCCATGGGTGGGGAAGGGGGCCATTCTCGGGGAACGTGTAGCTGGGGTTTGGAGCTTGGGGCACCAGGCTAGCTGCTTAGGCTTGGGTGAATGGGTACCGTCTGGGAGCGCTGAGAAGCCCTAGGTGAGAGATTAGATATGGCTCCTTAATCGAGGGCCGGATCCCTCGCTTCCCACAGCGGGTCCAGATGAAGAGACAGTCCATAATTCTAAGACGTTTATTTTCATCATGTGGAATGGCGTGGATGGAATTGTACCTCCGCTTTTCTGGGAGAGACAAAGCAGATATAGTAACTAGGAAGGGGCGTGGCTAAGCCTTTAGGTGTCTCATTAACATGGGCAATGCTTGGGGCTGTGTGGCCACGCCTCTACCTGAGGAGGGGTGGTACAATACCGTGGCTGGAGCCAAAAGTCTCCCGGGAGCGTTGGCATAAAGTTTTCCAGTACCTTGTGGATTGTTCCGAAGGGTTGCCCAGATTTTACGCCTGTGCTCAACTGGGTGCCAGATTGCCTGTCATAGATCACTGCCCCACAAAGTGTAAGCTGAATAAACCCTTTCCTCCCCAACTTGCTTCTTGGTCATGATGTTTGTGTAGGAATAGAAACCCTGACTAAGACACCTCCTTTGCTCCGGGAGGGGTCACGCAATGAGTAGGATATAACACTTCTGTAAGAGGACTCTCAGTAGCTTGGTAAAGTGATTTGGCTAAGACCCCTGCATTGTGGAGCCAGATAAAAATAACCAATGAGCTCTCCTTTTCTCAGGCTGCAGGGAAGATGGCAGACATTTAGATGAAGCTTGCTTACCAACAGCAGCCTACAATCTTTCAAAACAAGAAGAGTGTTTTGATGGAAGAAACCTGCAAGGAAAAACTCCGTTGGTACTGGTACTACAAAAACATCGAACTAGGCTTCAAGATGCCCAAAGAGGCAATCGAGGGCACCTACATAAACAAGAAATGCCCCTTTACTGGTAATGTCTCCATCCGAGGTCAGATTCTGTAGAGTGTCATGATGAAGATGAAGATGTAGAGGGCCATTGTCATCCGCTTGGACTATCTCCATTACATCCAAAAGTACAATCACTTTGAGAAGCGTTACAAGAACATGTCTGTGCACCTGTCCCCCTGTTTCAGGGACGTACAGATCGGCGACATTGTCACTGTTGGAAAGTGCAGACCCCTGAGCAAGACTGTTTGATTCAATGTGCTCAAGGTCACCAAGGCTGCTGGCACCAAGAAGCAGTTTCAGAAGTTCTAAGGGGACTCTGGCCAATGCCCTAGAACAAATAAAGTTATTTTCCAACTTAAAAAAAAAAAAAAAAAAAAACAATGAGAACCAGGAAAAAGAGAAGATTGCCTTTGGTTTGAAGAGAAGGTATGTTCTAGAGTCTTGTGGCTTTGCTGTATTCCACAAGAAAAAGTAGATGCGGTCAGTCACGTTAAGGTGAGTCACTTTAAGTTTTTATGGGAGAACAGTGTCTGGGCTTTAGAGTGGGGTACTTTGTCTCATTCAGTCATTAAGTAAGCAAGTATGCTGTAGGGACTGTTCGTAAGAGGGATTCAAAGAAGCAGGCCATCCACACAATGGAGAAGAATGCTGGGAGTCAGGTTAAGGCTTGCATGAGCAGGGGCCTAGAAGGGGAGGTCAGGGTTGTTGTAGAATTCCAGAAGAAGGAAGTACTGTCCACTCTACCTGGGTAGATAATTGGATGTACATGGTCTGTCCAAGTAACACACACAAGTTTTGGTAATATCGGTCAAGGGGAATAGTAAAAGAAAGCATCCTTAAGATCTAATTAGTATTGAGGAATGAGAGGTAGAAGGAGGAACGTGGGATTAGGAGAGTGTTCGGGTTTGAGTGGGGCATGCAGGAATTGCAGCACAAATCCTGGAGTCTAATCCTAATGAGTGTGTGAGACTGCTACAGCATAGGCTGGATAAGATCCCTATTCAGTACATGAAGAGTGTGAGCATGCTCCTGAGCTGCCAGTGCTCCCTGTCTCGGTGGGAAGAGTAGGGGATGGTGACAAATGCCATGCAAGATTGGGTCCAACCACTGTGTAAGACATCGAAATTCTTTGTGACCGTTGTAGGAGTCAGTCAAAGGAGCCCAAATAGGTGAAATAAAAGGCAACACAGGTCCATTTAGGGTTGGGGGCATAGTAGGGGAAGAATGGGGTGACCGGGTAAGAGGGCAGCAGAATGAAGGTGAGTATATAGCAGTGGGGGTGGGGAGGCTGCAGGTAAAGATTTTGTCGGAGGGAGGAAAGGACTGATACTGTGCATCCAGAGGACTGTATCCTCACATTAGGTCTGGGTAAGGAGGCGGCGCGAGAAAGAAGTTCTTTGATGGGAGAAGACAGTTGCAAGAGATAGCTCTCGTTTGTGGAATCAAGGCCTACAGAGGATGGCAAATCAGAAGGGTCAATTTAGGAGGGAGAACCCGACTTGGAAGACTGGCTGGGAGGATGTTCAGGGAGGAGAACCTAATGGCAGACCAGAAAGAGAAGAGAAGGATGTGAATGACTTTAGACAAAAGCTCGACTGGAGCGAGACTTGGCCCTTTCTCTATTACCTCAGGGAATGTTTCAAGGCCCCTCTGAATCTGGAAGTCGAGTGTACTCAAGTAGAACAAGGTAGAAGAGACAAATTACTAGATACTGACTTACGACTTATTTAGCAATTCACGTAAGGCTTGTACTGCCTATTTCCATGCGTGACTTCACTTGGTACCTGGAACAGGATGACCTGCAGACAAAGCCGAAGCAATGCCATTGCTCTTACAACTATCAAAGCTTACATTTGTCATCTGTAACACAGGCTATATAGAACCAAATGCCCCTAAGCTAACTGTGTGCTCACTTGCTCGCTTGCTCGCTTGCTTGCTTGCTTGCTCCACCTTGTGATTTTAGAGTAGACAATTAGAGTGCAAACTGAACTGGAAAGTGAAGACTTCCCAGGAGCTGTCCTGGCTTTGGTCTTGGTGGTACCTCCTCTCTTCCACTCTCATTGGTGTTGGAGGCTTATTCCAAAGATGTTCCCACAACAGTGTTACCTACAGGCCTTTTGAGGCTATGTCTGAGGGAGTAGTGCAGCCGGACCATGTTACAGAACATGAGACATCTTAGCTTAAGAGAATCTTTCAGACCCCAAGGCAATAGATTTTTGGAGTTTGTTTTGTTTTAGGAGAAATGCCAAAGGAAAGCCTTTGGTTTACAACAGTGGTTCTCAATCTTCCTAATGCTGTGACCCTTTAATACAGTTCCTCATGTTGCGGTGACCCCCTGGCACAAGCCATGTAGGAAAGGCTACAGCAAACAAGTGACTTTTTTGGAGATGGCTCACCATTTTGCATGGCTGTGATGGATGTACTCTGAGAGGCATGGACCCCAGAGACATCATGCCAGGACTACTCCTTGCTGCTGATATGCCTTTCCTGACACGATTACATAGCCTGATGATTCCTCAGCATCAGTCCACCCTACTGGGCCAATTTCCTGCATATCATATGAAGATGGACTTTCATATAATAATGCCATTTAGATGAATTAATGACTTTATAGAATACCTGATTTGATTCAAGTAATTTTAGGAAGAAAGTTTAAGGAGATGGTTTCAGTTGTTTTGCCAGAAAGATATAATAAAGTTAGAATCAAGAATAGAATGTGCCCACTCCTCATAGAATAGTAAGTAAAGGCTGCATAAGAAGGAATACAATGAGCTTTCATAAATTGCACTAAGAAGAGAAATAGGTTTGAGACAGATTTGCGATTGAGGAAAACATTCAGGTCCAAGGATGAGGCCACAGGTGTGCGCTATGTTAAAGCAAGGCTGTTAGAAACTGTTGCTCTGAACTTATAATGAGCTTACAGAATGAAACACTGCTTTGAACTTACTATCAACATCTTTCTGTAACGCCCTTTTGTGTAACATTTTATCTGTGAGGTAATTTTATAATGAACTTTTGTCTAAGAAGCTATAGAAAGGCTGAAAGAAAAAATAAAATGTGGCTCTGCTCCATTCACATGTGTATATCTACATATATGTCTGTCTCTCTATGTACATACATACATGCATACATACATACATACAGGCATGCATATGTAGGGGTGTGTGTGTGTGTGTGTTTGTGTGCCTGTGCATGATTTTCTTTATTTTCCTTTCTCTCTTACTAACAGTTAATGAACACTGAGACTCTTGCCTGGCCAGTAAGAGGTCCCAAGTAATTAAGTTTCTTTTCTTAACCCCCTACTGTTATCAGCAGAAGTAAAGTGCCAGAAGTCATCAGCTTCTAGCCCCCAGAACAGAGAAAGTTAATGGCCAGAGGTCATCAGCCTCTGATCTGCCTATCTGCAGTCCACCTCAGTACCTGGGTGTCGGGGCAGGACCCTGACAACCCCCAACCATAAAATTGTTGTTACTTCATAACTAATTTTTCTAGTTATGAAACATAATGTAAATATATGATATGCAGGATATCTGATATATGACCCCCAAAAGGGGTCTCAACCAACAGGCTGAGAACTGCTAGTTTAGAGGATTGTGTGTTTATGGCTACGAGGGGTAAGAAAAGAGATATTCCCCCAGCAGGAAGCAGGCCAAAAGGAGAGTGCATCCCCACAGCTGAGCAACTGTGACTAATAAGGGTTTACCGAGCAGAGTGGGTTTGTGTGATGGTTTGTTTATGCTTGGCCTAGGGAGTGGCACTATTAGTAGTGGGTGGCCCTGTTGGAGTAGGTGTGTCACTGTGGGTGTGGGCTTTAATACCCTAGTCCTAGCTGCCTGGAAGCCTGTCTTCTCCTAGCAGCCTTCGGGACAGGAGGTGGAACTCTCAGCTCCTCCAGCCCCATGTCTGCCTGGATGCTGACATGCATCCACTGAGAAGGCTAGGTTAACTCCATGACAGGTTTCAAATTGGCAGTTTAGGAGTCTAGGCCTAGGAACTGGGAAAGTCCAGGCAAGTCTAAGCAAATCAATTACTAATAGAAAAAAACCTAGGCTCCAGCCTCCACCCCAGCAATAGTTCCAGAATGCCTAGAGATAGAGCAAGAAAAGCCCACCTACCTCAGGATTCCTCAGCAACAGTCTCCAGCCTCCATGCCCTGGTAATGGTTCTGGAATGCCTAGAGATACAGTAAGATAAAGCTCATCTACCCCAGAATTTCAGTGTGCTTTAAATAGAGTCTGTGGGCTCACTTGGTTGCCTCTCTATCTTGGTAATGGGAGACCCTAGCATGTTGGACTTCTGCAGAATAAAACACTCTTTGCCTTTACATACTATTTGAGCTCAGGGTATCATTCTTCAGTGAATCATGAACCCTTACACCACCTTAATGATAGTGAACTGAACCTCTGAACCTGTAAGCCAACTCCAACTAAATGTTGTCCTTTATAAAAGTTGCCTTGGTCATGGTGTCTGTTCACAGCAGCAAAACCCTAACTAAGACAGTTTGTTTCCACTGATCCTTATGGTCTGGGGAGACTCTCCACCAGGTGCTGGAGTTTTGAGGAGTATCCTGGATGGAAGACCAGAAAGGAAGAGTTTCTGAAAGAAAAAGAAAAATATCAAAACTCACCCAAAGACAAATTAGCCAATGGTGGATTTGATAAGAACAATGGTGATTATTCTTGTTGTATTTAAAGGTGGCAGGGGTAAGAAGATTCAGGAGGGAGTGAAGGAGAAAGGGGTTGAGAAGAGCTCAAGTGTAAGGTCCACATTCTGACTCGATGTATAAGCCACAAAACATAAGGTCTGCAGGGAGGAAGAATTTTGTGAGCACCTGATTTGGTGATTCCATATCCATCTGTTGCTACTTGTTGGAAACATCACCTAAAAGACATTCTGCTCTGACCAGGACATACATGTACACATACATATGTATATGTATACACACACACACACACACACACACACACACAAACTCATACACACACACATATATACATATACATATATTATGTACATGTGTGTGGGTACAAATGTACTATGGTATGCATATGAAGATCAAAAGACAACATAAAGTCAGTTCTTTTTTTCAACCATGTAGCTCTTGGGCACTAAATTCAAGATGTCTATCTAGCATGGCAGCAGATGCCTATTCTTGTTGAGTTATCTCGCTGGTCTCCCAAGATTCTCAGGCTCAGAACTTCAGCTGACCACCTCAAGGGGATTTCCCCAGGCAATTTCTGCTGGATGCTTTGAGTACTTGATTTGATATTGTTTTGCTATCTATTTATGTATCTCTCATTATTTATTCTTTTACTTTGGCTTGCCGTATACTTAATAAATTTACTCATTCGTGTCTAGAAGTATGGCTATGGTAGATCTTTCTCTGGACAAAGATGGCTTAGCCTGCCCAAGATTTGTCATATTTGAGTATATCTAGGGCCAAGCCAACAAGTACCCTACATGTCCTTACCATGCCATCTCCACCCAGTTGAAGAGATGACTATGCATTATTCATCCTATCAGGGGAGTGGCCACCTTCATCCATTCTCTCTCCTGACTCATTTTTCTTGTTTTCTAGGTTATCCATCAAGTCAATTCCTTTTCTCTGTCTCAGTCTAGGTGATTCCTTTGTCATCTACTTTGCCTTTACTGCCTATAGAGAGCCAACTTCTGTCTCTTGTGACTGTGTGTAACATGCAACTATTTATTGTACTCTTTGCAAACCTTCGTTTTGGGTGAGAGGAAGGGAGATATGGTCTTGCTACATCATTTTTGAATGTTGTAAATGTAGATAAATGGGTAATTCTGGTAGAAGCTCTGAAGACTTGAGTTCTGGGATGAATGTGAACAGTGAAGGCCAGGAACTTGGAGTTGCAGAGGGAAGGAGGACTTTATCAGGAATTGGATTTATTCTGTCATATATAACTTTATTCTTTATTCTGTCATATATAACTTCTTTCTATATTTTGCCTATGTTCTGAAGCTTTGTGGAAGGCTGAGTTTAGAGATGATGGACTAATTAATTCAATGCAGGACATTTATAGCAGCCTGGTATTCAGACTGTGGCATGGTCAGTAATGGCTGCTTTTAGCTGAGTTTACAATGAGAATTAAGAACAAAAGGAAGAGCAGAAATATTTGGAAAAGTGGCAGTTTGCCTGGAAAAGACACTCATATAAAGTTGAGGTCAAGGAGAGCATAGTTGCTGAAGAGGCCTGGGCAACTTGTTGCATCAGCACCATGGGAAATATGACTTGAAGAAGTCTCAGTAATTGGTCATATTCTTTCCATTGTAGTCTTGAGGGCATAAAGGCTTTAATTCATCTGAAAGGTGTTACTTTGAGGAGAGAGCTCTGTAGTATTCTGGTTATATAGAACTGCTTAGAACCATCTATGCCACTTCAGAAATTGTCCCAGGGGAATAGACTACTGCCAATAACCAAGGAGCAAGG
Source organism: Uromys caudimaculatus (assembly GCA_028551405.1). Classification (NCBI taxonomy): domain Eukaryota; kingdom Metazoa; phylum Chordata; class Mammalia; order Rodentia; family Muridae; genus Uromys; species Uromys caudimaculatus. The sequence goes on from CM052715.1 coordinate 57,331,138, forward strand.
ACTGTACACAGAAACCTTTGAAACAGTGAACCTGAATAAATCCTCTTCCCTTAGGTTGTTTCTCTCAGACATTTTGTCACAGTGATGAGAAACAGGCAGTTATCATCTTGTGGAAGGACTTCAGGTACTTGAGAACATCAGAGTTGGATAGAAACTGTAGAACTCTAGATGTATAGGTTACTGCAGCCAAAAGACTAGTTCTGAAGGGTAATCAGAAAAAGGGGCATCCAGGTTGCTCAAAAGGAAACTATGCAATTATTATCATAACACACACTTGAGGGTGTTATCTACAGCAAAGCTAAACAACATGTTGCCTGACTGTGTGAGCTACACAATTGGTGATCTTTAAGTCAACAAAGAACGAAGGAAGAATATAGAGATTATATGTTTTCCTGTGTTACTGTGCTGGCTAGCTTTATGACACAAGCTAGAGTCATCAGAGTAGAGGGAGCATCAACTGAGAAGTGCCTCCAAAGATCAGGCTGTAGGCAAGCCTTAGTTAGTGATTAATGCAGGAGGGCCTGCATCATGTGGTAGAGTCACCCCTGGGCTGGTGATCCCAGGCTCTATAAGAAAACAGTCTGGGCAAGCCATGGGGAGCAAGCCAGAAAGCAGCATCCATGGCCTCTGCTTTAGCTCCTGCCTCTAGGTTCCTGCCTTGTTTGAGTTCCTGCCCTCACTGCTTTTGATGATGAATTGTGATTTGATGATGGAACTATGAGTGAAGTAAACCCTTTCCTCCTCATGTTGCTTTATCACGGTGTTTCATCTCAGCAATAGTAACCCTAAGGCAGGTACCATGATCGAAGAGTGCAAGCTTTTAGTCATTTTACCTTACCATACTCTACAACAGGTTGTACAGGTCAAAATAGATAAACTGTAGGTTTTGGGGGCTTAGAAATTCATCTCAATATTTCGTTGATCTTCCTTTATTTTGTAGGTGAAGAATCAGAAGCCAAAGAAATAACTTCTCTCTTTATGAACTGAAGTTCTCTGAAAGAGCTACAACTATGTTAAAGGTCTTATAGATGTTTGATCTTAGCTGACTAATACATCAAGACTAAAGAAATGAAATACTGTAGGTTAAAAGACAATTCTATCTTAGTCCTGGAATGTGTGTGTATATGTGTGTGCATGTGTGTGTTTGTGTGTGTGTGTATAGGTGCTTGTGTGTGATCATGTGTGTTCGTGTGTGTGTATGTGTGCTTGTGTGTGTTTGTGTGTGTTCATGTGTCAGTGTGTGTGTGTACTGATGCCAGCCAGAGTTTGATGCCAGATATCTTCCTCAATCGCTCACCACCTTATGTTTTAAGACAGAATTCTCACTGAACCTGGTGCTCACTGACTGGGCTACATCAGCTACACACCAACCATGTCGCTTCTAGGACTACAGATATGTACCACTGGACCCGGCTGCTTACATGGATGACAAAGAGCTAACTCAGACTTCATGTTTGCAAATCTAGTGCTTTACCAACCAAACCATCTCCCCAGCCCCAATCCCAGTCCTTTTAATGACTGTTTTTTTCATCTGTGTTCCTCAACATTCTTGAGACTGTTAGGTAAGGTCTTGTAATGTATCATTAAGCTCAGCAGATATCTAGCCTCCACTAATCCTAAAACTAAGAATACTATGAGATAGCTTCTAAAACCTATACATCTCTCAGCTTTGCTATATGTGGCTCTGAGGTCACCACCAATGTATTTGGTGAATACATTGTTTTGTGTGGGCTTTTTTTTCTAGACAGAGTCTTACAGACCTTAGTAGCTGGGTACTGTCTATGTACCCTAAGCAGGTCTCATGCTCATGAGAATTTTCCTGTTTCTACCCCGTGAGCACCTATGTGCCACTCTGCTATTTTTGAAAAGCTTGCTCTTTAAGCTGTCAGCAACGATGCTACCTTCATGCTATTTCCATTGCTTTCGGCCTCTTTTAAAGCCTTTACATTTGTTAGCAGAGCATTTTGGTACAAATCCACCAGGTACACAAGCAAATTCATAGTCTATAAAATTATACGTGAACATGAATATTTTTCTCTTAGAAGCCAGCCTTCTGATCGTTTAGATACTGTATATAAAAAGAACAAATAGCTTCTCAGGATACAGAAGAGACTTCTATCTAAGAAAAAGAACAACCTCCTATACTGAGCAGCCACTGAGATAACTGGAAAGGAGTCTTTCATCACACTTAGTATGGGAACAATAAGAAGAGGGAATTCCATTTATGTGGGTTGTAAAGCTGTCTGCTGGGCCAGGGCTCTGCGAGTCTAACTACCCTCTAAATGTCATTTTTTTTCTATAAAGTTCCAAGACACATGGTTGGAGAAAGGCTGAGGGTTATTAGCTTTGTGCTTCCAAGCACTGTAATGGGGGACTTTTATTTGCAATAACTTTGGGGATATAGTTCTGGAAGCTGACAGGATGAGCCAGCTCCAAGATGGACTCTGGGTCTATGTGCCATATCAGCTCTGTGTAACTCTGGGCTGGAATCTTTTTTTTTTTTTTAAAGTTAATTGTGTGTGTGTGTGTGTGTGTGTGTGTGTGTAGCAGGAGGTATTAAAAAAGACGGCCGGCAGGCTTTCCGGCTCTGTCACCATCCAAGTTCCCACACTATGTCCAGCACCAGCTGGCCATCTCAGTCCCGCCAACCCGGGGCCCCTGAGACATATGCATGGCCACTGTCTCCACAGCTCTAGGCCTAGCTCCTAGGCCAATTCCACTGTCTCCACAGCTCTAGGCCTAGCCCCATGCAATGACTGCCAACCTTGGGGTTAGATTTCACAATATCCAGTAACCCAGTAAATCAAAACTCTTTTTGTTTGTTTGTTTGTTTTTTGTTTTTTGAGACAGGGTTTCTCTGTGTAGCCCTAGCTGTCCTGGAACTCACTCTGTAGACCAGGCTGGCCTCGAACTCAGAAATCTGCCTGCCTCTGCCTCCCAAGTGCTGGGATTAAAGGCATGCGCCACCACTGCCTGGCAAATCAAAACTCTTAAAGCTTATAGTTAACCAAACAGAGTTATATATCAGCAAATACTCAAATCCCAAGATGCCCACACAATAATTTCAAGGCCAATTGATAATGGTAAGATGCCACCACAGATTAGACAATTTATCCCAATTATCCTAACCTTTTGGTATACATAACTACCTGAGGCTACTTAAAGCCACGCTGGCTTATGTCCACCTCCATTTTCGCCTCCCCTCTCTCTCTCTCACTGCATCCTCCTCCCTCTTCCACTCTTAGCTCCACCCCCCCTTTCCCTGTCTAATCACAGGCCTCCTGCTGCAAATAGATGGGACAGGGAAATTCCTGCTCTGTGTGTGTGTGTGTGTGTGTGTGTGTGTGTGTGTGTGTGTGTGTGTTTAGTCATCTGAGCAGGTGCCTATGGAGGCCAGAAGAGAGTAGCTATGAGCTTAATGACATGTGTGTGCTTGGAAATAAACTGAAGTCTGCTGCAACAGCAGCAAGTGCTCTTAGCCACTGAGCCATCTCTCCAGCCTCTGGGTTAATTTTCTTGACTAAAAACTGAGGTTGGAAGGGACCTGAGAGTATATGCAGCCCCGCTTCTCCCACAAGCAGAGCCCACATGAAGGTGTGGTGTAGCCAGGTTATTTGATTAGTTATCTATCAAGTACAGCACAGTGGTGGAAAGGGTGGGAACCATTACAAGCCCCCTCTGTAGGGGGCTAGGTCTCATTTTCCTTGGGGGACCTACTGAGAAATCAAATGGAAGACCATTCTGGGGTTGAAGATGTAGCTCAGTCACTTGGTAAATGTTTGAAGACCTGGACTCATCTCCAGCACCACATAAAATTGGAAATGGTGGTTGTTGCATGCCTACAATCCCAGCACTGCTGAGGTGGGCCCAGGAAGACCTGAAGTTTAAGGTTATTCTCAGTTACATAGCAAGATTGAGTCCAACCTGGACTATATGAGGCCTTGTCAAACAACAAACAAATATAATAAAACCCACAAACCTGCCAGCCTTGTAATGTACAATATAGCAGGGGGCATTTATCCCTTCCATTGTCCCCTTTTGTTGGAGGTTGGCCTCAGGATATTGACTCTCTGCCTTCCAGATGATAAGACAAAGAAAGGTACAGGGAAAATGCCAAGGGAATACATCAGAAGGATATATGACACATGCTTGAGGAAGACCCCAGACTCTTGTAGGGGGACCATGGCAAATCAGCAGGCAACGTGGGGTGTGAAATGAAGGCCGAGATAGTTTTCTCATCTATGTCTCTGGTTATTGAATCAAGGTTTTGTCTTGGCTGCTAGGTTTCCTCCTGTCTCTCTGGGGTTGACACTTGGAGACAAAAAAAGGAGATATGACCATGGGGTGGCCGTAACACATGAAGTCAACTTGGGTCTCCTCGTTGCAGGAACCAGTCCACTGGCTTAGAGAGGTAGGCAGACTGTTCACAAAGGAGAACAAGGAAACATCTTTCAGAGGACATGAAGGAGGGCCTTCCTGTTTGGGTGATATCGGTCACTATACAGAAGTCTCTGGGATCAGTGCTTAGAAGGATCTTATCAGCCTCTGATCTTATTGCTACAGGACCTTAGCTTATCAGTAGGCAGCAGCAGTTAGGTGAAGCTTCACCCACCATGATTCTAGTAGCTAAAAGTTTGTTTATTTGGGGTTATTATTTTTTAATTGGATTTGTACATATTTGAGTCTGCTACCAAAAGGCTTTGGCGTTTCTAGGTCTTAGTGTATAATAACGAAAGAACCTGGGGACCGATATACCTAAGTCACCTTTAGCTTCTTAGTAGTGTACTCTTGGGACATAGTGTCTGGTTGAGTTGACAGTTACTGAGCCCTAGACAGGCCTCTCACCTGTGCTCTCTTACTGCTGTGATGCACTCAGAACAACCTGAGGCCATTTTGTCTGTCTGGGAAGACCAAACATATGAGAACAGGCCACTCTAGTGGGATGTGCTGGCTAGTTTTTAATGTCAACAGGCTAGAGTCATCTAAAAAAAAAGATGGAACCACAGCAGATTAAAATATCTCCTCAAAATTGGCCTGTGGGCAAACCTGTTGGATGTTTTCCTTATTAGCAATCGATAGGAAAGGACCCAGACAACTGTGCATAGTACCACTCCTGCACAGATAGTGCTGGGGTATGCAAGAATGCAGACTGAGCAAGCCATGGGTGACAAAGCAGTAAGCAGCACTCCTCCATGGACTCTGCTCCGCTTCCAGCCTCCAGGTTCCTGCCTGAGTTTTTGTTTTGACTTCCCTCAATAATGAATGGAGTATGACCCGAGAGTTGTAAGCTGGACTAAACCCTTTCCTCCCCAGGTTGCTTTTGGTTATGGTGTTTTATCAGCCACAGAAACCTTAAGTAAGACAGAAGGTATCAAAACACTGATAGAGCTGGGGTATCAACTCTAGGATGCCATGGAGTTGTCACTTATTAGGAACTGTAGAGTGTGTCCTAGGTGGCAGGAGACAGGGGGATCCTGTCCTCTGAACCAGGAAGTATAAGGGTCTAAAAATAGCTGAAGGAAGATCCGAGACTCAGATAGTATGCAAAAACAGTGTTAATTCTGCAGAAACAACCATCATGCAGAGGTCAACCGTTCTCTAAAAAGGTGACCCCAGATAAAGGCATACAGGCCTTCTTATAGGGAACTGGGGGAACTCTCTAGAAGGATTAGGTAATACGAAATTTCACTGGTGGATGCTAGGGGGTCACAGGTGGTCAGTACTCTGCATTCCTATGTCATGAACTTTCAACCATGTGATGAAATAGGACTGCCCAGCACAGATGGCCCATTCTGAGATAAGATTTCCCCCCATTTTTGTGGTTATCCCCAGGCTGTTCTTTGGGAGGGGGGTTATGATCTTGTCTGTTCCTAGACCTGGTGTCTTATGACTTAGTTTCTGAGACTTATGGTCTATTCCTGAAGCTGGTGCCTTACGGCCTTTTTTGAAATCAGGCCTGGACCTAAAATGGAGGTGTCTTAGTCAGGGTTTCTATTCCTGCACCAACATCATGACCAAGAAGCAAGTTGGGGAGGAAAGGGTTTATTCAGCTTACACTCCACATTGCTATTCATCACCAAAGGAAGTCAGGACTGGAACTCAAGCAGGTCAAGGTGCAGGAGCTGATGCAGAGGCCATGGAGGGATGTTATTCATTGGCTTGCTTCCCCTGGCTTGCTCAGCCTGCTCTCTTATAGATCATGGGTTTGGCTCCCGGCACTTGCCAAACCCCTCCCCAAGCTTGATTGTGCTGGCTGCTAGTGTTCTCAATGATGAGATGTTTGTCCCAGCTGTGGCTTAGCATCTGCATTGTAAGATCTATGCCTTAGGCAACACACTACATGTTCAAGATTCAGAAACTTCAGAATTCTAACTGCATCTAGCCCTAAGGAATTTGGATAAAACATTGTGTACCCATGCTCATTAGTAGGTGAACACCAGTCCCACAACTGTCAACTCAAGAAAGACCACAGGAAGTGCCAATGAACTGGATCATGAATAAACTGAGATTGCTATTTGAGCAGAATGGAAAATAATTTAAGCTGGGAAGGTGTGTGATTGGAAATAAAACTTATTTATTGATATACGTGCTACAGATGCCTGTGCTTTGTCTTGTTTAGGTTTGAGCAATGTATCTTATCAGCCTATAAGAATGTGCTGAGTACAATGTTTTAAGGTACAATGAGAAAGTACAGTATCACCTTGGGAAATGGTGCGGCTGAAAGTCCAATTGGCATTTTATAGATTGGGTTTAACGACTGGAGAGATCAATAACAGATGCAACAGTAGGAAGAAAACTAATAAATCCATCATGGTTATCAGCATGGCTACCGCAAGTGATATAAATAGAAATAAATGATTGTGTTTACAAGGCATAGAATGTTTTAGTAGAAAATCCCTAAATTTATAAGGACCTGGTGCTATTTCAGCAATGTGAAGCTCCCTGCTAGGCCCCAAGGGGCAAATAGAATAGGGATGCCAATATATGCCCTTTATGAAAGCATTCTTAGTGAAGATCTTATCGAATATATTCTACCACATGGAACAGATGTACAGTTGTGAGAAGGAGAACCCGGAATTTCTGTGTAGCCCAGGTTTCAGGGAGGTGTCTAGTTGAAAGACAGGGCCTCGGGGTGTGTCTTGAAGCTGGATGTAGACAGCACACCGTCTGCTGAGATCTATCTCTTCATCTGCGGTGGCTAAGAAGAGGACTTTTGGTGAGTTGGAGGAGAGTGGCCCTATCCAACTGACACTTTGAAGCCACTTTGCTTCTGCTTGAGAGTTTGGAAAAGGCACAGGTTTACGGTGACTGGGCTTTCAAGGAAGGTTCCAGAAAAGGTGGTACTTTAGCTGGACTTCTGGGTCCTAGGTTTTGTAATTGACCTAGAGAAAGAAGAGGACACTTTGAGTTGAGTCCCTTTCAGGAGGATCATTGTAAAAAGTGGACTCTACTCAATGTGACTATCTGTCTTAGCCACAGGAGGTCAGAGTTTTCGGTATTGATCAAATAGACTCATTTTGTAAACAAGAAAAGGAGGATCTAAGAGCTGAATGATTTTAAAGGACAACTCAATTGCTTATAAATGCCAGTATCTGCACATGCCACCTTAGGTCCTATACTAGGCTATTATGCCCTAGTCACAGGGACCCCAAAGACCACTGAGGAGCCAATTCCAGTGCAAACACACAAGGGTCTTTATTACAAGCTCATGAGTAAGCACTCTCCACGTCACTGTCACAGCAGGTCAGAAGTGAGAACTCCAAATCTAGGGGTGTGAGATATTTATTGTAGTTAGGGCAAGCTTGAGGAATTTCCATATGGGTCAGCAAATTCATATTTTAAAAACTACACTTCTGGTGTAATCTGCAGGAGCCAAACATGGGGGCAAAACCACTTGACAACAGGATGGCTAGGTTATCTATTTTTTGCAGGATGTCTTAGGTTATCTATATGTACCTTATGTAACTTTAATTTTTTTCAATTCCTATTTTTTAATGATGGTTCTTAAATGCTTTAACATTCCTTGTAACCGTTAGAGGTAGTATAAAAGAAAGGATGGGGGGGAGTGGACCTGTTTAGAAAAGTTCTTTGGAGCAACTCCCATCTGTATTGTCTGGAAATCAGCAGTTCAGTGCACAGGTTAGCTGGCAGCTGCAGCTAGCTCCACCCACAACACCTCAGGGATACACCAGTTCAGTAGAGTCAGGTTAGCAACAGCGGTGACACAACCTAGCAGAGACAGCCAGGCCTCAGCCTTGGCTCTAGTCAGCAGAAGGGACTAATAGGAACACCAAGAAGTTCTAGGCTGTGCCTCTCTCAGGGAAGTGAAAGTCAGTGAAGACTGGAGGCCCACAAGTGTTGCACAGCTCGCTGTACCAGCAAGCAAAGTTCTGTTTCTGTCACTCCATGGAGTCCCATTAATACCCTCCAAAGATCACGTGTCCTCCACATGCCTTGCCTCAGCAAAACACCATCCAAATGACTTTCCAAAAAACCCTTAAGTTTCCACTTCAACCTTGAGCCTGCTGGCTGTTGTTAAGGGGTGGGAGGGGTCGCCACAGGATGTTTGCTCAAGTGGACTTTGTGCACTCTCAAAAACAGAGTTGGTTGACATGCATGCAATTGTAGATATAACTACAGAGAGGAAAGTTTCATTTGAGTTCATGGTTTCAGGAAAGTTCAGTCCATCATGATAGGGGAAGCACGACATAGTCGATGGTAGTAGCAGGGAATGCTGGACGCTCCTCGCATTGCCCTGGACAGGAAGCAGGAGTTGGACTACAGCCTTCAAAGGCCTGACCTAAGTGGCCTTCTTCTGCCAGCCAGGCTTTGCCTACACTGAATGCTCCACAGCCTCCCCACTTGGCACCACCAGCCGGGGAACAACCTGTGGGGTCATTTCAGAGTCAAACCAAATAGTTCATGACCAGATGACCTACTGTATTGAGTTTTCCTGGGAACACGTCAAACAGAAGCTAGAGAGGGTGCCAACAACAAAACAAAGCCACCTGCGGCTGGGAGAGAGGGCACTGGGAGCGAATGAATAGCTGGAAGCTAACTAAGGTAAGGATATAAAGACCTCACCCACTCCTAAGATGGAATGCCAATGGACCTTACCTTGCAATGGCCTTATTCAGTAGTCAAAGCTGTTCTGATAAGATAGTAATGGCCATAACACGTGAAGAGGACAGCACTTCACAATGCTTCTTACAATGCTTCACTCCCTTCTTATTCAGGGCACAACCTTTAATTTAATTAATTTTACTTTTGTGTGTATGAGCATCGCAGGCATGTATGAGTGCGGATCATCCTTTATCCTCTGAAGGCATATTCTTGACTATATTATTTACACTGGACATAGTCAAGGGAGCTGTAGATTCCAAGAAGTTGATATACTATCAGCACCAGGCAACAGGGGCCCACAGAGTCTTAGTGACTTGGAGAATTAAGACCTAGCTGTTTGGCCTACTTCTAAGCTTGGCAAGGGTCAAGAAGTCAAAGACCTAAGAACCCTAGAGACAACCTAACCTTAACTTAGGGAACTCAGTGAGATAACACAGCCCAGAATTAGCCCTCAACACACACTAAGTGTAACAACACAAGAAACATCACAGACTAACACACGCCATGTCCCGCAGTGAAGCTGTGTAGCATCCTAGAAATATTTAGTTTCTCTTCCTAACTTAGTTTTACTCCTTTAAAAAAGGACAATGAGGCCTTCAGACTTAAGTAAGCATCTATGGTTTTTCTAATGCTATTATTATTACTTAGCAACAGTACATATCTATTTGATGTTTGGGCAAGCACAGGTAGCCACGGAAATTTGACAGGATAGGGCTTTTTTTGTCTGCTTGCTTGCTTTTTAATAACTAAGCCGTGACACACACATAGGGCATAGCTCCATCAAATTTTCTACATACTTCATCCAGATCAACGCGTTGAACATGCTGAGCATGGTGGCCCACGTTTTTAAATCCCAGACCTTGAAAGGCAGAGGCAGATGCGTCTCTGTGAGTTCAAGGCCAGCCAGGTTGACAGAGCGAGTGCCAGGAGAGCCAGCGCTACATAATAAGACACTGACTAAAAACAAAACAAAACCAGAAAGATTCTGAACATTCACAGCATGCCAGAGGATCCTCTCGGCCCTCCGAGCTTTTCCTGCCTCATCAACCATCAATGATTGGCTTCTATTACTGTCCACAGACATGCCTACTCCTGAAATCTGGAATAGAGTCACACAGGATATAGTCTTCTGTCCCTGGCTCCTTCCATTTTGTGTAGCAAAGCGACTCACTCCTGCTGAGGTAAGTTGTCCTTGGTTCTCTGCTGTTCTCAGATAGTATTTCATGACAGGAATGATCCACAGTTTATTTATTACTCCCCCTTGTGGTCATTTGTATTTAAACAGTCTTGCTTTAGAGCCTAGGTTGGCCTCAGACTCAGTTCTCCTGACTCTGCCTTCCTAAAGCTGGCATTTTTGGCATTTATCACTATGCATGCTTGCCAATTGTCTTGTAGAAATTGATTATAACATAAAATTTATGTAGGAAGAAACCCAGGCAGAGTGACTAAATCTCCAGTGTAAGGTCATATAGCTGAAGGGATCAGAATTTGAACCTGAGCTACTCAGCTTCATGACCAGCATGCTTTCTAAGACCTGGCTGGGAAGTCGCACCCTTGGAAATCTTTCTTTTTAGACTGCAGAAATTTGAGCCATTTGACCTAGCTTTAAATCCCTCGAAAAGAATAAATAGCTTAACAACAACAATAAAAAACAAAGGGAAAAACAAATCCCATTTTACTGGGATTCTGAAGCTACAAAAAAAAAAAAAAAGTAGCTAAGTTAAAATAAACTCTAACACGCAGTAGGCTTCAAATAAATGCTTAAAGGGTGATCCATATGCAAATTCTGAGTAAAATTGGTTTTTTCCCTCCATTTGCTTTTGTTGTTGTTATTAAATTATTTATTCTTTTTTTTTTTTTTTTTTGGTTTTTCAAGACAGAGTTTCTCTGTATAGCCCTGGCTGTCCTGGAACTTACTCTGTAGACCAGGCTGGCCTCAAACTCAGAAATCCACCTGCCTCTGCCTCTCAGGTGCTGGGATTAAAGGCATGAGCCACCACTGCCCGGCTCAAATTATTTATTTTTTTACAGGGATTCCAGATAAGTCAAATAGTTCAAATAGTAGAGGAAGGGGAGGAGGAAGAGTCTGGGCAGTGGAGTCAGTTCTTCAACTCTGCAGATGCAGCAAATTCTAAGTGAGAATCAGAGAAAGTTAGTGTCTCCCTTTAAACATTTTTATTCAATTATTTTGCTACCTTTTATTTTACTGGAAAGGTGTTTTTTTCCCATATAATACGGTCTGATTATGGTTTCTCTTTTTTTTTTTTTTTTTCCCCGAGACAGGGTTTCTCTGTGTAGCCCTGGCTGTCCTGGAACTCACTCTGTAGACCAGGCTAGCCTCGAACTCAGAAATCCACCTGCCTCTGCCTCCCAAGTGCTGGGATTAAAGGTGTGCGCCACTACCACCCGGCGGTTTCTACTGTTTTTGCTCTTTCCAGTTCCTCCCCACATGCTCTCCTGTCTATATCAACACCCTTTCTGTCTCTGACGAGAAATCAAACAGGTTTCTAGGGATAATAACAAAATATAACAAGATGAAACAAAAGCAAACAAATTGGAACAGAACAAGACAAACAAACAGAAAACAAGCAGGGCAGTGGTGGCACATGCCTTTAATCCCAGCACTTGGGAGGCAGAGGCAGGTGGATTTCTGAGTTCGAGGCCAGCCTGGTCTACAGAGTGAGTTCCAGGACAGCCAGGGCTACACAGAGAAACGCTGTCTCGAAAAACCAACCAACCAACCAACCAACCAAACAAACAAACAAACAAACAAACAAACAAACAAAACAACAAAAAAACGGAAAACAAAACCAAAAAAGCGTAAGAAACCTTAGAGTGAATCTTTTGTGCAATGTATGGCAGTTTCACCTGTCAATAAGAAAAGTCTATAGCCAATGGGCTGAGGCAGGATTAGAAGGTGGGATATCCAGCAGAGGGGGAGTGAGGGATTCTGGGAAATAATGAGGTAGAGATTTGCTCCAGACTTGGAGGGAGATGGTCTCGTGAACCGAAGACCAGGGAACCAGCCATGTGTCATAACTTAGAATAGAATAACAGAATGATTAAGTTAAGAGCTAGTCAAGGAACGATCCAAGGCTTTTGATCTAGGTATTTATTCATTTATAAGAAGTCTCAGCGTCATTATTTCAGGGACCAAAGAGGATGGATGATAGAAAAGCACAAGGTTACAAATGGCACCGAGTACAGGAAACAGATAAAGGTGCAGAGACCTGCTCGTTTGAACACTCAGAAATACCATAAAAACATAAAACCAAAAGCCATAATATATATGCAAAATCAGTAGGGTAAAAAAAATAAATAAATAAAATGATAGTTTTAAAAAGCCCTGATGTGACATTATGAGTCTAGGAACCTCCACAGATGCCATGGAGTTCATTTTCTGTAGGCTGTGTACTGCTTTGCCTGTGACCTACCCTTAAGAGTACTCTTAAGAGTAGTTTCTCTAGTGAGACTCCCTCAAAGGAAACTAAATTTCCATTTGCAAGCGCTTATCAGTCAGAGATAGCTTCTATGTTGGGGATGGAGCCACGTGTGTGTAGATGAACCAATTTAAACTTTTCCTCATCTAGTTTGCAAATAAATAAGACTCAGACTATAGTTATTCTATTTGGCTTTGACAATTACTAGGGGCTAACCCCTAATCTACTTTCTTAACTGCTGACTTGGCTACTTCCCCAGGGTGTACCCCGAATACTTGACATGCTCATGGTCTATCTCTCCACCTCCTTCCTTCTCTCTCCCCTCTGCAACCCCAACCCAGATAACTCAAAGCATGCCTGCCTCTAATCCCTCCAGTAATTGGCTGCACCGTTTTTTGTTTTTTATTTAACCAATAGTTTTAAGTTAAGGGACAAGGCTGCACAGCAAAAGCTGGTAACTGTGAGAATTCTCTCGCAGGCAACTAGACCTTCAGGTACAGAATTCAGCTTTACAATGCATAGCAACAGACCAGACTTCAACACGTGTGTCCGTGTGTCCTCTTCTGCTTTCAGTCCCATGGTCCCGTCTAGTATGGTGGAAGCTCTGTGTATGCTTCCGTAGTCTCTGTGAGTTCATATGTGCATGTTTACATAGGCACTCATTCTGCCTCCTCTTCCTCGGGGTTCTCTGAGCCCTGAGGGGAAGGGTCTGATTGAGAGATAGAACATCAGGGCCTAGTTTTCTAGGTCTCTCACTGTCTGTATGATATCTGGCTGGGTGTCCATATATTTGTATTCTCAGCCATTTGCGTTTTACTCTTTTGAGACATCTCTGTTTAGATTTGTACCAAAATTTTTAATTGGGTTGTTTCCTTGATATTCATTTTTAAAATTCTTTATATATTTTGGATATTAGCCTTCTATCAGATGTGTTGTTGGTTAAAAAAAACAAAACAAAACTTTTTCCATAATTTGTCCCCATCTGCTGCAGGAAGAAGCTTCTCTGGTGATGGCCAAACAAGACATCAATCTATAAGTACAGCAGAATGTCAAGGGGTCATTTTAATGCTTTTTTTTTTTTTAAAGAGCAAAAGTATCTGCTTTTCTTTTAGAACCCTGGCTTATCTAGTCTCAGATTCTTGGTCACCCAGGCAGTGTCTATTATGAATGCCAGCTTGTGGGATAGACCTTAAATCAAATGAGATATTGGTTGGTCACTCCCACAAGCTTTGTGCCACCATTGCCCTCTCCTACCTTGCAGACAGGGACACCCTTGTAGATCAGAGGATTTGTGGATGGGTGGGTGTTCACATTTCTCCTTTGGTAGTGTGCAGAGTAACTTCCAGGATCAGGAACACCAGCCAGGAGGGGTGAAGCCTCATTATATGTACCAGCTTGACTTCTCCATGTTGTAAGCACTGTAGATGCTATTTTCAGCAATACGACTTTACTGTCAGTTTGTAGAGAGCACCTTACAGCCTTGGCAACAGCCTGGTTAGATGCAACTCATTCTCCATACTAGAACTCCATTTTGTGGCAGGGGATGTCTAGTTAACCTGTCGTTTAGTGACCTCATTTGATCCCCTCATTTATGTCCATGCCTTAGGGGGCTTCTGGTGTACTAGGTCTCTATATTCCCCCTCAATGGCTCTCAGTTTCAGTTGTCTTCCTCTTCACTCTGGGCACTCCTGTTCCAGTCCACACCATCCACCCATAACTTTCTATTTTATTTCCTCTTCCTGTCTCTCTCCCCTGGTCCCTTACTCTACCCCACCCTCTGCAATTCTCTGGGATGTAGCTTGCTTACATTTGACTTAACAGCTAACAACCACACATAAGTGCATACAAACTGTGTTTGTCTCTCTGGGTTGGGTCGCTTCACTCAGGGTGATGATTTCTAGTTCCGTTCATTTGCCTGTGAATTTCATATTTCAAATGGTGGAGTGATATTCCACTGTGTAAATATACCACATTTTCTGCACCTATTATTCATCCATTGACAGACATCTAGGTTGTTTCTAATTTCTGGCTATTGTGAGTAGAGTGTCAGTGAACAGGGTTGAGCAATTGTCTCTGTGGTGGGATGAAGCATCCTTTGGGTAGGTGTCCAAGAGTGGTACAGCTGGATCTTGAGACACATCAATCCCCCTCTTGCTGAGAAACTGCCACACTGGTTCCCATAGTGGCTGTAGAAGTTTGTTCTCCCAGCAAGAACGGATGTGTTCTCCTTACTCCACATCCTCGCCAGCTTGAGCTCTATTTTGTCTTATTGATCTTCGACATTCTGACTGTCGTAAAATGACATCTCAAGGTAGGTTTAATTTGTGTTTTCCTTATGACTAAGGATGCTGAGTATTTCTTTAAGTGCTTCTCAGACATTTGAGTTTACTCTTTTGAGAATTCTCTGTTTAGATCTGTACCAAAAGTTTTAATTGGGTTATTTGTTTCCTTGATATTCATTTTTTAAAACTCTTTATATATTTTGGATATTAGCCCTCTATCAGATGTGTGGTTGGTTAAAACTCTTTTCCCATTGTGTAGGCTGATGCTTTATCCAAATGATGGTGTCTTTTGCCATGCAGAAGCTTTTCATTAAAAGATGATGTTGAGGTCCTTGTCTTATGCTTCTGTGGTGCTTACACTTTTCCGCCCTACTGTTGGGCTCTAGTGGGGACATATTTTCCTAGTTGTTACTGATTGTGTTTAAATGCTGCCATCTAGACATCTGGGTTTGAGCTGATTACCATTATAGCTGCTGATATCTGGTCTTGAGTTTGTTAGGTGAGTGTTTTGTTTCTTGGTTTCTGTTGCCCTCTGGTTCTTAGGAGAGTGTGGCGGCTGTTAGGGAATGCTTCTGATCCTATTAGCTGTGTCCACTGGTGGTTTCAGGTAGGATGCATTTCCAGGTTTTGGCTACTGTTATGATTGGGGATGGACCAGAAGGTAGGACAGTGAGGGGGTCCACATAAGGGAGGAAATCAGGGTCTTTTGCCAGGATCTCTTAGTTTCCTGGTAATAGAGGAGAGGTTATAGCAGGTAGTAGGCCACAGAGCTAGGAATGAGACTTGGGGACTGGATTTGGGGGTGGGAGGAGAATGAGAGCCGAAGGTTCCCCACCTGGTTTGCTGGCTTCCTTGCTTCTCAGTCAGGCTTGATTAGCAGGTTGGTAGGGAATACTCTTGGGGGCGGGACTTGAGGAAAAGGGCTGAGTGGGGAAGAGGGGAAGATATGTGTGGCCCACTGTTGATGGGACAGAGAGGGGTAGAGGGGTGTGGCGGGTGGGCTGCTAAAGCCTGAGAGAGATTGGTGGATTTGGAGGAGAGGTGAAGACCTGCAGTTAGCCTTCCCCCTTTCCTCAAGAATTGTTTCCTCACAGAGCGGTCCGTCTGGGGTTGGCTATCCCAGGGTGTGAGTGTGTGTGTGTGTGTGTGTGTGTGTGTGTGTGTGTGTGTGTACTTAGCATACCCCTTGTCCTGTGGGCATGCCAGCATATACCTCTCTGCATGGGAATTTGAGTCCTCTAACCCCTGCCTTTTCTGGGTGAAGGGTCCTCAGGAAACAACGGCTACCACAAGCTCTCTTCTCACTCACCGTGAGGTTCTGGTGCTTTGAGTGACAGCCAAGCTCTAGAGACTGAGAGGATGTGGGAAACAGCTGAGTGATCAGAGGAGAAGCCAGGAGGGAAAACAGAGCCAGCTCAAGATCAAGGGCAATTGTGTGAAATGACAAATCATTTCATGGCAAAAGATGCAAATCAGGTGTCAAGTCCGGGGCCAAGAACTGAGGAAATTTATGTGGGGTACACAGGCTGGAGGAGAAGGCGGGGTTGAATGTGCCTTCCCAGCAACTGGTACAGAATACAAGTGCCTGTCAGGGAGAGGCAGCTTCCTCTATTACTTAGCGAAATGACTTTCGCAGCCAGGAGCATCACCTAAGGCATCTGGATGATAATGGGAGGGAGAAGATGCTGTCAGCCTTCTGATCTCACCCTGAACTACGAAATGTATCTGTCCTCCTAGCCTGGAGCCCTAAACCTACACTCTGCTCCCCTGTTAGTAATGTGCCATTCCCTACAAATGTCTGTTTTGTCTTGTTTTCTCTGTTTTTGTTTTGTTTGTTCATTTTTGTTTTTTTATTCCCACAAGGACACATAGCTGCCAAGCTTCCCTGACAGCCATTTCTCCTTTTCCTCTTCTGATCTCAAACTAGCTTGTCTTGGTCACATATCTTATATGTGCTGAAACATCACCAGAAAATTTTCTGGTAAACTAACCTCTGGTGGTTTGGAACAATACTCAGAGACAGCACTCAAATAGGTAAGTGTCATAGATAAGTCTCTTAGCTTTGTATCACCAGGAGATTTCTGTAGATGGACATGTAGACATGTCCTATCTTTTGCTTCATGAATGCTTCATATCCTTATGAATTTATCAGGAAAGCAAATTCCTCATATGGGTCATTTCTGCATTTTTGCCAAGCACCTGGCAGTATCCCAGTACACATACTGACTGACCTCAAAAGACAAGACGCTGATTAACAGCTTCAGGGGGCCACTGCGAGAGAATAAACTTTACCTCATTAGGTTTCTTCAACTGTTTCTATGTAAGTTTCAAGCCATCTTTTAAATATAAGAATATTTACCAATACACTATGATGGTATCAGGAATTGGCATGGCAGATCATCTCTGAACCCAGTGACATCACACATAGGTGACAGGGACCCATGCATCTGTTGCCATGGTGACCGCCACACATTCCCAGAATCCACTTGGATTCTAGTCAAAATCCAAATAAAAGGCAGACCCCTCTGACCCCCCTTTCTCTCTGTTTTCCCTTCATCTTCACCACCACCTTTGCCCTCTTCCCTCGCAATAAACCCCACGTGGAACTGTATTGGCCTGGTGTGGTCTGTCTGGATGCAAGCCGCAATTCTAACACAACACACATGAAGGGATTGAAAGATGTAAAGTATCATGTGACATAACATTACAACATGGCTAGCATCACACTATCTCCTGGTATCTGTTAGAGTTCCTGGGCTAGTAAACTCTATTTGACAACCAGGATATGGCTAGAGTGTGACCATCCCTCCACATCCAGCCTACAATATTCTAATAAACGTGCTAGTCCATTCCTTACCTTCCTGTGTTCATCCAGTTGTGTATCTGGGGCTGGGGTTTCTTGGTGGAGCACTTGCCTAGTATACATAAAGTCTGAGAGTAATAGGAACACACACACACACACACACACACACACACACACACACTGTGTTTCTTTATTGATAACATGAAAACATTGAACTCATAATTTGATGGTACAGAGACAACAGTTCACAGTGCTACATCTGTGTATCAAAGGATCCTCATTAAGAACCCCTGACCCCAAACCAAGCAAGAGTCTGAGAAGCTTCGAGCAGTAGCTCATAGGTATGTGAGGGAGGCAACTCACAGCACCAGGAATCAAACCAAGGTGTGGACGTGCTGGGGGCTGGAAGGAGCACTGGCTTTAGGACCTCATCTTGGGCGGACGTGGGAGAACACATTCTGGGTGCTTTAGAAGAGGCTTGTGTAGACCACAGTTTCAAAGGCTGAAAGCCCTAGGGAGGGCATCCCCATCTGTTTGGATGCTACCTGTTTGGCTTCTCATGACGGTCATCTTACCTACCTTATGCTATGGTGGAGAAGCAGAAGAGAACTGGCTGTGGGCAGAAGGGGCCACACACGTGCCATGGCCTGTTTTATAATATACCGTGTTAGCCACCCATTCCCTAAGACTAGCAAGGGTGGTGTCTGCAAGAGCTAATTGTCTTTCACTAGGGCCTACTCTTAAAGGAAAGAAATTGAGACTTGAAGAGAACTTGGGAGAGGATAGGGGTAAAAGTGGAGCCCACTTGCAGCGGGAGACCCCAGCATTTTGGTGATGTCAGTACCATGGGACAACCACCAAGAACTACAGCAGTGGAGGCAGTCCACGGTTAGAGGATAAGGTGTGTATGCTATCGAAGGCAGAGCTGGAGAAGTGAACTAAACCCCTTAGAGGAGCCCAGAAGTTCATAAATAGATCCCAGATGTTAGACACTGAGTTATTTATATGGCTGGAGTTTGGTTTTACTTTGTTCAGATTATGACTCTGTCTTGCTTTTTCCCTCTTGAAGTAAGAAAGTACTTATCTTATTCTTGATGTTATGAACCCACAGTTGTAGATTTTGGATTTTAAAAAAAGATATTTGGGAATGTCGAAATGATGCCAAAATTTTAAGGTGTTTAAATTTGTAAGACTGTGGGACTTTAAAATTTGGAATCCCTATATTGTAATGTTGATGATATTAATGTTCAATCCTGGGGATATAATAGAAATAAAAGGAAATGGCTTAACAATGAGTGAAATGTTTGTATGCCAAGTTGACAAGGGGCCAATTGTGCTGACTAGTTTTATGCCATCTTGAAATAACCTAAAGTCGTCTGAGAGGAGGAAACCTCAATTGAGAATACCTCCAGAAGATCTGACTGTAAGCAGGTAAGCATGTAGGATATTTTCTTAATTAGTGATTGTTGGGGGGGGGGAAGCAGCCCATTGTGGGTGGGGCCATCCCTGGACTGGTGGTCCTGGGTTTTATAAGAAAGCAAGCTGAGCAAGCCATGAGGAGCAAGCCAGTAAGCAGCACCCCTCCATGGCCTCAGCATAAGCTCCTTCGTTCCTGCCCTGTTTGGGTTCTTATACTGACTTCCTTGGATGATGAACAGTGATATGGAAGTGTAAGCCAAATAAACCCTTTCCTCTCTGTCCTAGGGTTTCATTGCTGTGAAGAGACACCATGACCAAAGCAACTCTTATAAAGGCAGATATTTAATTGGAGCTGGCTTACAGTTTCAGAGGTTCAGTCCATTAGCATCATGTTGAGAAGCAGTTGGGAGGAGCTGAGAATCCTACATCCTGATCCAAAGACAACAAGGAGGAGACTCTCTTCTGCACTGGGCAGAGCCTTAGCATTAGGAGACCTCAAAGCCCTCCCCAACAGTGACACACTTCCTCCAACATGGCCACACCTCCTCATAGTGCCACTTCCCAAGGGCCAAGCAAATTTGAACCATCCCACTTGCTTGGGTCATGGTGTTTCATCACAGCAATAGTAACCCTTACAAGGACAGTGTGAAAATGTCTTAAAGAAATCTGTTGTGGGGTATCCACCAGAGAAGACTGCTCAGACATGGGTTTAAGCCAACAGAAAGTCAGCCAGTGACTACACTGGGTGTTCAGTATCCCAATGTAGCACCAAATCTTCTCCAGAATGAACTTTTAAGCACAAAAAAGCATATCCTGGGTTGACATACTTTAGTTAACAAGAACAGTTAGCCAGAAGCAGAAGTACAGAAGCCAAAATGCAAGGTTAGTACATTTAGAGACTTTGCCATGTAACTATGGACTTTGTTTTAGTTTTGGCAGGTGAGTTTTACAGTCTGAACGGCACTTCCACCACAGAGTCAGTTGTGCTAAGTTCTGGGGGCTGACTAAGGTCTGGGGCCCTTTTACACAACCTATTACTTTATATGCTTAAAAAAGATTCTTATTTTGATCATACTTTGAAGATACTTGTAGATATGCACATGGGGCCACATCCTCAAGATATTTTACTTGCCTGTGATCCATGGCACTCTGGAAACTGTCTGAAATGAAGTCCCTGCTTAAATGTGTGTATTAATTAGAAACATGCCAGACTCCAAATTAGATGATAATTTGGGTTTATTTTTCCACATTTAGTAGATAGAAGCTTGTTCCCAAGGAATCTGCAGGGGTGATTACAGCTGAGAGGAAAAGAGCTCAGATCTGTGTACCACTGCACACGAAGTCCACATTAAGAACCCTTTGATAGTGAATGCACACAAAGGTGTCTACAGCTGGCTCTGTGAGACTGATGGAGTCCCACTGCTCTCACCTTCCAGGGGCTCAGGTCACACCTACAGGGCGGGGCCACTCAAGGCTCACTCACCATATGGAAGGTCCATTCATTGGTCCATTCAGGCAGGGCTTGGTTTCTTTACCGGGCATCCTACAGTCGGGTGTCCTCCCTACTCACTGACTGGATGCAGGCCAATGGGGACCAGCTTTAGACGCCTTCCCTGAAGTCAGTCTACATTTAGATGGGTTCTGGCAGTGCTTGGGAATGTCTCCAGCCAATTCCCAAACCTCAATGCCAATATCCTCAATAGAGAAGCCTACTTATGACATTTAGCTTCTTATCTAACAAGCCACCAGTGTTTCCAGGAAAAACTCATTTGACAGTTGTTACTAGTTAGTCAAAACTTTATCGGTTGATACCTGAGCCACAAAAGGCTTTGTATTCTTGACACACCCGCTGAGCATCCTGAAAGTATTTCTAGGATACTCCCAGTATTTAAGCTCCAAAGTAAAGATGTTGAAAAAAAAAATATATATTTACATTGCAGGTGCAAACTAGTGCAGAAATACATGTTCATGTAGTGTGATATGGCTTTGTGAAGAAGGGACATAGAGTAGGCCCTAAAACTGGTATTCTGACCTAGGCTATGTTCTAGGATCTGATGGGGGAATTACTCCCCCAAATCCCAGAACTTCAAAGGAGGGTATAAGAAGATTGTGGATTCTAGGCTAGCTTGGGCTACAGAGGACTTATTGTCTCAAAACAAGCAAACTAACACCTCTGAAAACAAACAAACAAACAAAACCCAAAAACACCCAAACAGAAATACCCTAGCAATTCTAGTACAATAAAGTAAGAACATTTGAAACTACATACAGGTCCCCTTACCAGTGCTGGGGTAAGACTCAAGGTCTCATATCTGCCAGGGGAACACTCTCCACTGAGACACACCCTTTATCCTCAGCTGTTTTTGTTTTTTGTTTTTTGAAGGGGTAATGATTTCCAGCTGACTGAAAAAATATGTATCTAATACATATATACACATATATATCATACATATATACACATAGATGAGACATAATATGCATATATAATATTATATACATATATAATACATTATATATACATATATAACTATATGTATGCGTGTGTGTGTGTGTATCACACAAGTTTAAGACTGCCTGCTGTAGCTAGGCAAAGTGATGCACACTTTTAATCCCAGCAGTTGGGAAGCAGAAGCAAGTAATCTCTGTGGGTACAAGACCAGCCTAGTCAGTGCCAGGCCAGCTGGGGCTAAAGAGTGAGACCCTGTCTTTAAAAAAAAAAAAACAAACCGTTACAAACAAAAGTCTGCCCTAAAGGATGGGTACAGTTTGGAAATAGCATTTTCCAGGTAGTTTGTTAAGGCACCAGGCTTTGTAGTTAATACAAGCCTCAAGCGCCATGCTCAGCTGAGCCTCTGATTCATTTCCTTTCGTGCCATCTCAGGACATGAGAAAGTCTCACCGGCAATCTATTCAACTTGGGCTCCCCACCGGTGGTCCTGCTCCGAGTTATTAGTAGATTAAAAGGTGTGAATGTAAGCTTTTTTTTTTTTTTTTTTTTTTTTTTTTTTGAGTGAGGAGTTTTCTTGTTCTTTTAGTAGCAATCCTTTTAGAAGACAACAAATTGGAGGGATATAAGATCCCAGGATCTCAGGGGCATGCAAACTCTTTGGGCATCAGAACTAGTAAAGGAGAGGAGTCTAGAAACATAGTCAATGACAATCACGGCGACAGTCCAAACAGAGACTTGAAAGGTATGTGTGATGGTTGATATGGTGAGGTTGAGAGAATTTAGAAGCTCACAGGAGACACATCACTGCGCATGCCTGTGAAGGTTTTTACAGAGAGGCTCAACTGATGTGGGAAGGCTCACCATGAACATAGATAGACCATCCAATGGGCTGGCATGTCAGACTAAACAAAGCAGGAAAAAGCTATTCAGGATGGCCATTCATCTTTCTCTGATTCCTGAATGTAAGCTTTAAGGGAAAGACTGCGAGTGAAAGTCTGCGCTTATCAAGCACGTGAGCCTGTACGTCTCCTTTGATCTTTGCAGAAGTGCTTAGCCCAAAAGCAGCAACCACCAACCAGCTGGGTGGCTTGGGGCAAATCCACCTCTTCTCTGAGCCTGTTTCCTTAACGGAGAAATATAAGTGTTGCGTGAGGTGTCAGGTATAGGACAGCGATAAAATGAAAACTGAGGCAGAAGGATTGTGACTTTGAGGATAGTCTGGGCTACTGTGAGGAAGCAGGAACTTGGTCCTTTTGACTTGGATTTTCAAAACTCAGCGCGGGTTGCGGGAGTTTGAAAACAAGAGAAAAAGCAAGAACAAAACGAGCTGTGGCGAAAACTGTCCAGCAGAGGGCGCAAGGCGCCGAGGATGAAACTGGCCTTTTTCAGTTCTCAGAAAAGGACTCCTGAAGCTCATTTAGGAAGCCGGATGGCAGAGAGGGAGTAGGAGTAGTTTTTTCCTATGGAAAATGTGTAGATGTGACTACAGCACTGTGAAAACTGATTGTCCTCTGGTCCACGCTATAGCATTTTTCTCTTCTTTTCCTCACCCAAGCCCCACCCACGATGTCCATCTTTCCTTTCTGGGGCTTCATCACAGACACTGACGCTAACTTTTGGGTGTACAACCCCTGTGAAGAGAAAATTTTGAGGTACCAGGAAATTCTTCATCTCTCTCTCTCTCTCTCTCTCTCTCTCTCTCTCTCTCTCTCTCTCTCTCTCTCTCTCCCTCCCTCCCTCCCTCCCTCTCTCTCCCCCTCCCCCCCTCTAGTCATAGAATCCGTTTGCCACAGAGTAAGGATGCCTAATGGAAGGCAAAGCTGCCATTCTGTTTAGGATTAAAGTCAAGCTTTTCCACAAACGATGCCCTGACCCTGAAGGAACACATGACTTAAAGTCTTCCTTAGCTGTAAGGGATGAATACCTGGCCTGCCCTGGGAGCAAGTTCTGAGGTGAGGCTTTCCTCAAGCAGCCACAGAGACCACAGATGTTAGTCAGCTTTTGTTTGTTTCATAAGCCAGGTAGGTCTTCAGAAAGTCAACCCTGATGCTCAGATGCGGCATAGGATACTTCTAACTAATGTGCAGCAGCTCCTTCCGGGTGATAGGCCAGCGTCTGCCTGAATTCCTTCCCGACAAGCTCATTTCCTTACCCGATGCCTGCCTCCTCTCTTGAGCTTCCCCTACCCAAATACTGCGCTTGCTCCTTCGGTTTGTCCGGTATCCACCACCCCGAAGCTCCTGTACAATACTGCTCTTGCTCCTTCGGTTTTGTCTGGTATCCACCACCCCGAAGCTCCTGTACAGTGAACTGGGTCTGATCTATTTTGTAAAACCAACCTGATCGCATTCACACGGCAGGTTTTCCCACAATTTGAAAACAGTCACAATGTCCGTAAGCCCAGCTATCTGAGGGACTGAGGCAGGAGGATGGCAAATGCAAGACTAGTCTGGATATTTTAGCAAGATCGTGTCTCCAAGTTAAAAAAAAAAAGAAAAAAAGTTAAAGGTCTGGGAGTGGGGTGAGTGTGAGATGGGTCAGTAGGTAGCTGAGCTTGCTGCCTGTGTTGGTATGCACTTGTAATCCCAGCACACCTCTAAGGGATGGATGGCGGGAACTGGAGAATCCCCTGAAGCTCGCAGGTTGGCCAGCCTTATTTATGCAGCACTGCTGGAAACAAGAGAGACCCCACTTCAACAAGGCAGGAAGACAGAAATGACACTAAACGTTTTCCTCTGACCCGGTCTGTCCAGCCCACAGCATGATCTGTACTAGCTGTTCTCTTAGTTTTGATTAATGAGCTTATTAGGTGTATAGCAAAGCCAAAGCAAATGGATAGATAGTGAGTAGCAAGTAGAAAGACACAGCATCCAACACTGATGGCTGAGAGGGCAAACGAAAGGTACCAAATCAGGAGTTTACAAACATACAGCAGGAAGGGGTTTGCAACCCCATAGGAAGAACAACAATATCAACCAACCAGACCTCCCACCCCCCCTTCCCCCAGCTCCCAGGGACTAAGCCACCAACCAAGGAGTAGACATGGCTCTAGCTGCATATATAGCAGAGGATGGCCTTGTCAGGCATCAGTGGGAGGAGAGGTCCTTGGTCCTATGAAGGCTCGATAGATGCCCCAGTGTAGGGGACTCGAGAGCAGAGAGGCGGGGGTGTGTAGATGGAGGAGCACCCTCATAGAAGCAGGGGGATGGGGATGGGATAGGGGGTTTCCGGGAGGGGGGGACCAGGAAAGGGTCCCCATTTGAAATGTAAATAAAGAAAATATCCAATAAAACAAACAAACAAACATGCAGCGGAAGTCCACTAGCAAAACCCCACTGAAGCAGCCGGCTGGGGTTCCTGGTTTAGTGTATACCAGACAGAATAGAGAGTGAGGCTGAGTAAAATGGCACATAGTAGCAGAAAAGAAACATTGTATCAGTCACTTACAAACATCCCGCAGGGCAGAACAACCTATCCATGGGTGAACGTCTGCCTTCACCTTCCAGTGTATGCGCTCCAATGTTATGAGGTAAACAATAGTAATTTCTGTTTTAAACAGTTTACCTTCTAGATGGCCTTAAAGACATAGTATTTTTCACTTTTAAGTTCCCTGTCCCTAGACAAGGGGTCTTGGAAGACACTTAACATGAACATGCTGGAGCATGGGTCAGCCCTCCTCATTCTCAGAATTCACCTTTAATAAGTTTAAGGTGCACATGTCAATTTTCCAATATATTGTGCATGACAGCACCTCCAAGCGTGCATGTGCGCCTGCGCGCGCGCACACACACACACACACACACACACACACACACACACGGGGGGGGGGGAGTAAACAACTAAAATAGTTTTTAAAACAGAGCGCATCCTTAGCATATGCTCTGGGTACCAACCCTAACACTAAAAAACGAGAGAAAAGAAGAAGCATGCATGTCATGCTCAGGTTAATAACTACATTTTAAAAATGTTTTTTTTTTTTTTTTTTAAAAAAAAAAAAACTACCAGATACATTACCGCTTAAAATGAACCCAATGGTCTGGAGCTAGAGTAGTAATTTTATATTCTCTATTGATCATTAAATACACACATGCACACACACACGAAAAAGTTTTTTCTTAAGTTTTACAATTACTTATTTATTTAATTTATTTATTCATTTATCTGCATGCTCACATGTGCCATCTGTGGGCGTTGGAGAACAATGTGCAAGAATCCTTCCTCTCCTTCCGCCAAGGGGGTCCTGAGAAGAAATTTAGGTCATTCAGCTTGGTAGCAAGCATCTTTATCTACTGAACCATGTTACCATCCTGCTAACAATTTCTTTAAATCTTTTATTTTCTCTCCTTGTGCTTGGAATTCCTTTCCCTGAGCCTCTTGAATTTTATCATACACTTTGGTGCCATTAACCCATTTAAAAGCCAGTTACAGCAATGTCTTAGTGTTCCGTTGATATGACACCATGACCACAGCAACTCTTAGAAACGTTTAATTGGGGTCTGCTCAGAGTTTCACGGGTTTAGTCCATTTTCATCATGGCGGGGAGCATGGTGGTGTTTAGGCAGACATGATTCTAGAGAAGTAGCTGAGAGGTCTATATTCAAATCTACAGGCAGCAGAAAAAGAGAGAGACTGGGCTTGGCTTGAGCTTTTGAAATCTCAAAGCCCACCCTCAGTGACACACTTCCTTTCAAATAGTGCCTACGAGTCTATGGGGGCCATTTTCATTCCAGCCACCATAGGTACTTGGCTATAAAAAATATTTTTTAAAAAATTTAAAAGATTTTGTTATAGCAGCGTCGTCAATTTTAAACTCCTTCTGAGTTGCCCAAACCACAGAGTGATCTATCAAAAGATTTTTTAATATCCCTAATTAGCTCCTTTAATTTTGCTATAACTTATACTTGGGGGCCACCTGACTTGCAAAAGAATGTGTGGCCTCTTCTCCGGACCTGTCAGCTTTCTTGGTATCAATTGATAACTGTCCTTTCAATGTCCTACATGCTTGGAATTCCCAGGTGAGCACTTGAAATTCTTTCTGGAGAATGCCCTTCCCCAAAGAGATGAAGTAAGACTGTGGATGGAGGATGAGGATGGAGGATGAGGCTCTCCTAACTGCTGTCTTTCTCATAGAAAAGAGCACACATCGAGGGTCTGGAGATAGATTGTTTTACCAAAGGAATGTAAACCTCAATTCGGTCACTTTAGCAAGAAGGAGCACCCATTCCCTGTCATCATGAGGAGGAGAGAGATTGCAGGGGTAAAGTTCTTATTAATAAACCAAGCACTTGCAGGGCAGTGGTGGCGCACGCCTTTAATCCCAGCACTTGGGAGGCAGAGGCAGGTGGATTTCTGAGTTCGAGGCCAGCCTGGTCTACAGAGTGAGTTCCAGGACAGCCAGGGCTACACAGAGAAACCCTGTCTCAAAAAAAAAAAAAAAAAAAGGAAAAACAAAAACAAAAACCCAAGCACTTCAGGATACCTTTTGTGTGGTCAAAACAGCACCCATTTATTATCTTATGGAGTGTGGGGGCCACAAAGTGGCTTGTTGTTGTTCATTTTTTTTTCTGTTTAACATTTAAAGGCACTTTTATTCCTACATGTTTGTATTAGTGTACCCAAGGCCAGAAGAGGGTTTCAGACTTCCTGGAAACTGGAGTTACAGAGAGTTATGAACTGTGTACTGTAGGTACCAAGAACAAACTTTGCTCCTCTGTGAGAAGAGCCAGCCAGTGCTCCTAACTGTGGAGCCCTGTCTCCAGCTGGTTTGCACACAGCTTTCTGGGTCTCTGTTTCAGAGTGCCTCTATGGCTCACATCAAAGTGTCAGCTGGGGTTAGGGTCTCATCTGAAGGCTGTGGTGAATCTGCCTCAAAGGTCATTCGTGTAGTTGCTGGGGTGATTCCGTTCCTCTGGGGCTGGTGTGTTTCCTATATAGATATCCTTATGTGGATTCTTCATCAAAGCAAGCATATGACTGATGGATGGTTCAAGAGGGCCAAAGCCAGTCTTTCATAATCTTTTTTTTTTTTTAAAAAGATTTATTTATTTATTGTATGTAAGTACACTGTAGCTGTCTTCAGACACTCCAGAAGAGGGCATCAGATCTCATTATAGATGGTTATGAGCCATCATGTGGTTGCTGGGATTTGAACTCACGACCTTCAGAAAAGCAGTCGGCGCTCTTAACTGCTGGAGAGATGGCCCAGTCTTTCATACTCTTATTGTGGAAATACAATCCTATTATTTTCCTGTATTTTATTGATTGGAAGCAAATCAATCGGTCTAGCCCACACGGGAAAGGAAATGCTTACGTAAGGGCAGAAACTAAGGGGCTGGCGATCATTGATGCTAATTTGGAAGAAGTCTGCACAAATGATTTTGGGGAAACAATTTTAACCATTCCTGTTTCCACTTCTATGGTCTTTTAAGATTTGATACAATTAAAATCTGTGAGGGTGTTGCTAGCCAGCTGCTGGCTTAGGGTAGTAATATTGTCATGGATCCCTGAAGATAAGAAAAAGCCCCAAAGTTTAATGACAAGGCCAGCTGCCTCACAGGACAGTGAGGTCTGCCATCCTATCTACGTCAGCCCAGGACCTTCGGCGTTCAGTGCTCACCCAGCTCATTCCCATAAACCCAGTCAAGATGCAGTAATCTGGCCGGGCAGTGGTGGCGCACGCCTTTGATCCCAGCACTAGGGAGGCAGAGACAGGCGGATTTCTGAGTTCAAGGCCAGCCTAGTCTACAGAGTAAGTTCCAGGACAGCCAGGGCTACACAGAGAAACCCTGTCTCGAAAAACAAAAAAAAATTTCCAAAAAAAAAAAAAAAAAAAGATGCAGTAATCTATGTATGTTATTCTGTTGAGACAGGATCTCAACTACATAGCTCAGGCTAGTCTAGAACTCACCATGTAATCTAGTCTGGCCTTCAACACGTCATCCCCCTGACTTAGCTTTCTGAGTTCTAGCATTGTGCTCCTGGCCAGATAGAGTATTCTTGCATATGTGAGCGTTGGGATAGGTTACTTTCACTATATAACAAACTAGAATTCTGCGTCAGAGAGTCCATGTCTACATAGTTTCTTCCCCCTCTTAAAATCTATTTATTTTGTATGTCTGGGAGTTTTGTCTGCATATGTGTCTCTGTATCACATGCGTGCCTGCTGCCCACAGAGGCCAGATGGTGGCATCAGATCCCTTGAAACTGGAGTTACAGACAGTTGTGAGCTCCCATGGGAGTGCTGGGAATTGAACCCAGGTCCTCTGGAAGAGCAGCCAGTGCTCCTAACCTCGAGCCACTCCTCCAGCCCCTCCTCCTCTCTAAATTTTTTCTTTTTGTGCTATGCTGGACATCAAACTCTATTGGAAGGAATCAGTTTGGGTTTCTCCCTGTCTCCCCATGTGGTGAGGTTGTTCTCTCTTCACTTTCAGGGAGTTTATATTCCACTTCTGTGGCACTCCATTCAGACACTGGATTCATCCATTTATCCTGGTTAAGGGAAAGCCAGAGCTCAGGAGAAATCCTAACACAATCCAAGTTTTCTGAATGAGATAAAAGTTGGAGCATCAGGAAAAAAAAAAAGGGAGTCTTGTTTATCTTGTTCAAATATTTTCTGTCCTGCTCCAAGTTGTTTCTCTGCTCAGGGTCCTACCTGGTCAAGCATCGTATACCCAGGCACTGATGGTCAGTGACTTACTTTGCCCAGGAAGGTGTGAATGGATGTGAGGGGAGCTTTCAGAGCTGGAGTAATGTTTGCTGCAGGTCTCTCCCTTCTGCCAATGCTGACCTTCTGGACAGATACTCGGAGGAGAGACCACGTGGAGAAGAGCCCCATCCAGTCCCTCAGATGAATGATGTGAGCAAGAAATGCAGTTTTTGCATAGGAATTGGACTTGGGGCTTACTTTGTTACAGCAGCAAACCCCAGCCAATCCAGACAGATACAGATGCCAACTTAAAAATGCCTAAGAGGCTCACCATCTCATCTTCCAGACACATGCTAATGGACAAAAGCCTAAGGAGAGACAGAGGGAACCATGCTGTGTGGATATAAGCCAGCATTGCCAGTGTCCGCTGGACGGAAGGACAAGGCAGGAACAGAAGACAGCCAGAACTTAGCAGGAAGATCTGGAACCTGGGTCCCTACTACCACTCCTCCTGCCTCTGTCATCCGTGTCTGCCTGCCTGTCTCCTAGCTGCAGCCAGGACGGGGACAGGAAGTTCTAGTATGCCTTGTGTAATTTTCCACAGATGTGAGTATAGATGACATGGAAGAGGAAAGGGAGGAGATATGAATCTGTGAGTTTAACTACCACTGAGCATTTATTTACAAATATTTCACGTAAGTCATGGTCAATAAAAGTTTCTTTACAGCTGGATTCTACTACCCCCTTCCCTTTTCTTTGTATTTGCTTTTTTAAAATCTGCTTGCCAATTCTTTCATTTCCCCCTCTTTTCTACCAATCAACGAGCAGCACTTCCTTTAGCTCTGACTCAGCGTGTGTGTCCATGAACCCAGACTGCACAATGACAAGCACAGGTCAGGTTTGGTCCCATTTACAGACCCTTCACCACTAGTGGTGAGAACAAGCAATACGAACCACAGGCAGCGCTGGGCACCGTATGCAGAGCACACTAGGAAGGCTGCAAGTGATTGCTTCGTGAGTTCAAAGCTGTTCTTACTCATAAGTGTGTACCTGCCAGGGGAGGGGCAGAAGCATTCTGAACAATGTCGCCTCTGCTTTGAGAGGCCATGAAACATGGAGTAACATTAACACATCCAGGTGTTCCAACCAACCCAGGATGCTTATTAAATGTATATATTAACTGACCATATCTCTAATCAGATGAATATGCAGCTCTAGCTGTTCCCTTACTCCTGATATTAACTATGAAGTTCAAGACCCATTCATTACTCACTTAAGTTGTAGAAAACGATCAAATTCTAGGTTTCTGGCGTGCACTGTTTCTCACCTGTTTTTCTCTAAGCCGTACTTTGCTCGTCTGTGAAATAGGACTAACGTTCCCAGCCTCTTTTTATAAGGTTTCATGGAGGCGTCAACAAGATACAGGTGTAGAGTGCTCAGCATGTTTCCACGAGTGAAATAAGTATACAAATGTTACTTGTCTTATTCAAAGGAGGGAATGACCATATCTGATTGTCCTATTAAACACTCAAAAAGCTCTAGCCCAGGCCACCCCCACCCCTCAGGGATGGGTTTCAGCTCAGCCAACATGAATTGAGCTTTTAATTTGTATGGGAGCCAGACAGTTGGAATGGGTTTCCAGTTGGTCCTACACCCCAGCGGGATGGGTAGGACTGCTACTCTGGCAGGTGAAGATGCTCTTCTAGAATGCAGATAATAGTAGACTTGAGAGTGAGCCTCATGCTCAGAGATGTAGGAGGGTAGAGCTTTGGTCAACTGCCTCTGTCTTCCTGAAAGACACATTTTTGGAATTTCAACAGAGTTTTAAAAGTAAGGCCCCATCTCTCATTAATTAATCTGTAGAATTCATGTTGGTGTCACCTTCTGGGGAGAGGGTTCCAGAACAATGCCATCCCCCGCCCCCTTCCCCACTGGTGTAAGCGTACCTTCTGGCTGAAAGCCACGCTCAGGGTCAGTTGCTATGGTTCAAAGTCCAAGGCAGTGTGCTTTATCTCTGCTCTCTCAACCCACATCTGACAATTCTTTCCCCTTTGGGGATAGGATGCCTAAGTTTCTTTGGAAGTTGGAAAAAGAAGTATGAAGCTGCTGTGGGCAGCCAAAAGCAAGGGCGGAGGGGACAAGCACACATGAGGTGCTTGAGGGGTTGAGTATGAGACAGGAGAGCCAAGAGAACTTGAAGTTCCCACCTTCTGAGAAGGAGGATCCCGGTGTCCAGTAGGAGACTGTGGGTGAAACTATTAACGCTCCTGCCGGAGAACACCACTTTCCTGATCGAGGTGTCTGCGCAGGGAGTTCATTTGGGTGAGGAGGGTCTTTAGTGTGCATCAAAATCACCTTAATAACGAACTTTGGCACACTTAGGCTTTTGCTTGTTTGTTTTTTGAAACAGGGTTTCTCTCTGTAGCCCTGGCTGTCCTGGAACTCGCCCTATAGTCCAGGCTGACCTAGAACTCACAGACCTCAGCCTCTTCTTCCTGTTTCTGGAATTAAAGGCGTGCGCCAACAGCGCCGGAGCCATAATTAGGTTTTATTAATAGAAAAACGTTCATTACAAA
The DNA here is from genome assembly GCA_028551405.1 of Uromys caudimaculatus. Lineage (NCBI taxonomy): Eukaryota > Metazoa > Chordata > Mammalia > Rodentia > Muridae > Uromys > Uromys caudimaculatus. The sequence goes on from CM052715.1 coordinate 57,362,875, forward strand.
CGTATAAAACCGAGAGAAAAAGTATAGGTAGGCCTTCCAGCAGCAGACAGCTTTCTCTCTAACTCTTTGGTTACTTTTCTTCTCACGTTTAAGGTCACCATTGCACTTTTGCCCACCTCTGCCCAGGTGTTCCGGCGGCACGGGGCGGCAGGTGCGACACCCCGCCCGCACCTGTGCGGCGTTGCCCCGCGGCCAGCAGAGGGCGGAGCGCGCCGGCTCCCCGGGCGCCGCTCCTCGCCGGCCCCGCCCCCCGCCCCAGGACCCGGTGGCGGCGGGGGCGCGGAGGGCTTAAAGGCGGCGGCGGCGACCGCCCGCGGGCAGGCGCGGGGCGTCCCTCCCTCGCTCGCCTGGAGTCCGCGTCACCTCCCCATACCTGAGCCGGGCGAGCGGCGCTCCTTCTCCCCGCCCTCCCGCCACTCTGGGTCGCCGCACCAGCGCTGCCGCCGCCCAGGGAGTAAAGGTCGCGCGGGCCGGTGCGAGCGGGCGTCGGCGCCAGCGGGTCGGTCCACCCGAGAAAGGAGCGCGGAGGAACTGGGACCGGTCCGGGAAGACTGCGCCAGCCGTGCACCGAGATCGCGGGGGAAGCGAGGAGCCGGGCCTCGGCGCTCAGCCTGGACCCAGTGTCCCCCGAGACGCCCGGGGCTCCGGCCCGGCCCGCGGGGTCATGTCGTACAGCGAGCTCTACGGCCGGGTGAGTGCGGGCCCGCCGCAGCCCCGGGGCACAGGTGCGGCGCGGCGCGCTCCCGGCCACCTTCCCCGCCGCTCCTGGACGCCCCTGCCAGCGTCACTGTGGCCCCGGTCCCCGGCACCCCTAACTTGTATGGTAGAGAAAGTTTGGGTGTTCCGGGAGCGCGCCGCCCGGACTGGCCGCCCCGCAGAGTCCCCACGACAGCGGCGCAGCGCGGTCCCACGCTTTGCCCTTCCCTCCCTGTCCTCTCCTGGTCTAGATCTCCTGCAGAGAGCCTGGAACCAAAGGGGCGTCTTAGCCCGCTGGGAGCCGGGATAGGACATCAGCGTCCATCGAGGCATCTGACATGCGACCCCATTTCCTCTTTCTTTCGTGGACAAGGTTCCAGGCTCTCTGCAGTGTCGAGCGCCCCTTCTCTTGCCTTTCTTCCAGCGTGAGGCAACTAGAGGAACCCTAAACTTGGAGAGAGGAGAGGGATGAGGAGCCCCTGGGTGGGAGGGGCACAGAGCCTGAAGGGGTAAGGATAGTGGGTAGAGAGACGTCATTTCTAATGATCTCAAGGAAGTACGTTCTTTTAAAAAATAATATATGTATACACATATAAAATCCTTTTTAGTTTTGTTGTGTGTATGCCTGCATGTCTGTAAGAGCACCAACAAGGCCAGAAGAGGGCGTCAGAGCCTCTGGCATTGTAGTTACAGGTGGCCGCGAGCTGTCTTGTGGGTGCTGGGAACAGAACCGGGGTCCTCTGCCAGAGGGGCCGAGCGGAATGTAGCAAGCGCTCTTAGCTGTGGAACCATCTCTTCAGCCGCCGGAAGCCCATACTTAATTTGCCCACAATGGGCATTTTGAGGCAGCCCTTGGGTTATCAGGTATTTAGATCGGGGCAGGTTGGAGTAATTATTGACCAGGGCTGGAGTGTGGATTTTCAGGTTTTTTTTCAAGGTCAGGGTGTGTTTGTGTGTGCTGGGGGGTAGGGGGTGGTCAGGATTGGAAACAGGTGCAGCAGGAGTGCCTGCTCCCAGGTTACACCGCAAGTGTTGTAGTTAAAGTGACCAGCAGCTTCCCAGGCGTTGGCTCTGCAGCCCTAGCCTTTGTGGTTTCTGCCTGGTCCAAGGGCAAGGTGAACACCGCAGGGCCTTTAATCACCGGTCCTTTTTTTTTTTTTTTCCTTAAAAAAAAATGTTTCGTATATTCCGATGTCTGGCTTTCTTGTTCGTCTTTTCTGGTGGCTGGGACCTGTTTGACAGTCTTGCCTGCCTGCACGCCTCTGTGCAGAGGGATGTGTGTGTATGCAAACGCTCTCTGTGTACGCAAGTCCTGTAGGCGAGTTTGCAATTCCTGTTTCGCCGGCCTGGTGGACAGGTCTGGGCGGGGTAGGAAGAGGTACTTCCGCATTCTCTCTCACCTGGCGATTGCTACCTAGTGTCCAGCGCATGGGGGAGCCCTTTAGCTCCGTGGGCTTACCGCTCATCTATCTCAGTTTGAAATGTTTAATTCTCGTCTTCTTTCGGACCCGGTCCGGGTCAGCAAGGGCTAACTCTCATCTAGTAGTTAGGAAGGAGGATGTTACCTGGTTGGGGGCCAGTCCTGGGTTGTTTTGAATGACCTTTGGATCCACCAGGGACCCCCAAAGCACGATAGGTACCAGTCTCTGTGAGAGGGGTGGAGAAGGTGCGAGCCAGGGCTGGAACTCTTTAGTAATACCGGCTTGGGAAACGCACTCCACCTCTTTTACCCGTGGGAGTTTGGGGAGGAGCCTTGGGAGTTACAACTTGCTGCTGTGGAGCTGAGAGGCTTATCGGGAACCTGGTCTGGAGGCCAGAAACCGGTGAGCAGGGAAAAACAACTTGAGCTGGATGGAGTGTTCAGAGCTGAAGCTGTGTTTTGTGACAGTGACAGCGAATAGAGCAACAGCGAATACAAGAGATGAGCGATTGCTTCGCAGGTTCACACAGTCCTGAAGTCCTGGAGTAGACAGTATTTAATTGCTGTGTCATGAAGCTAATGAATTACTGAATACACCGAGTTTTGGGAGATCTAGTTTCAAAAAGCAAAACATTTATACTGAATTTCTTTTCAAGTAGACCACTTGTTGGGAAACAATCTGATTTTTAGTTAGGAGTGAATATATTGCATGCTGATGGGGATAGTGGGTTAGTAATGGGCTGAACCCGAAGTGTTTCAAGTGCACTTTTGAGTTACCCATCTATGGACAAAAGCCACAGTTCCTGGAACTAGTTAAGAAGTATCTCATTGGTGTGAAGGTTCAGTATAATTAAAGCAAAGTGAACAGGGTCTGCTGTTAGTGGGTTTCTCATTCTCAGTAATTGTAAGGTTATTGAATCTTAAGGAGATTTCTTTCTTTCTTTCTTCCTTTCTTTCTTTTTCTTTGTGGCTAAGCACTGGCCTCCAAGGGATCTTTTTTGTTTGTTTTGGAGCCTGGGTCTCACTATGTAGCTCTGGCTGTCACGAAGCTCTCCATGTAGACCTAGACCGGGCCTGCCTCTCCCTCCTGAGTGCTGGGACTAAAGGCACACACCACCACACATGGATAGCTTCCAGGGTTTTTTTATGTTGGGCTGCCATTGTTCTTCCTGGCAGTTAAATGCACTTACACTAATGTCTGAGAATCAGTCAGGCTTCTTTCTAACCATTGTAACCCTGTGTGCCAGGTGGGATTCTGAATATGAGCTATAAATTACAGAGACAGTACCTGCTGCTCAGACACACTGTGTTTCTCGGGGAGATGGTTTGTTCATTTCATTGTATTATTGAAATATTCAACGTTCCCTTTTATTTGTGACCTACTAGTGGGCTTTCCTAATGTGTCAAACATGGGGCTGACATACTTTAATGTATTATGCATGATGGAAATAATTATCTGCCATGCCAACAGCATTTTTAAATGTTTGGAATGGAAATTTGTAACTCTTTATGATCATACCTATTGCCTAAGTTGGGAGATGTTAGAGTATAAACCATTATGTAAGATGCACATAGCTCGTAGGAATTAAACAGTTTTGGTAGTAACTTAGTATATTAATATAATTTCTGCTTACTCAAAGACTTCTCCCCCACCCTTTTCTCTCTTCAACTTTAGGCTCATCTGCTATGTGGTATGTGTATGAGGGATGTTATTGGTTTTTTTCTCCCTGGTGAAGGGCACTTCTCATTAACAAAGACACTTCTATTTTTAGAATACCCAGCCCCTTACCTTTGAGGAATTACTTTCTTTGTAGTGAGGATGGAAAAAGAAACTCAGTACTAGACGCTTTCAGAGTGACATCAAGGTGAGTCACCTTCATTGACTCTTAAGAGAAAGCTGGAGTGGACAATGGACTCTGTTGTTGCAACAGCTTCCTATATGACGTGTGTTAGTGATTTGTTTTCCAACCACTAGAAAAGACAATATGGGTTTGATTTCCCTGAAGGAAGCCCGTACCTGTGCCAGCAAAGGGGGTAGGATCCGATGGTTTCAGGGGACAGCCTGATCTTACACTAGACATAGCCTCTTTCCCCCAGGCTGAGTAATATAACCTCTAGAGGACTCTTCTGGATACAAAATCTAAACACTGCTTTTTAGTTATTTTTAAATAATGACATTGAATGATTGCTCCTTGATTTATAGTCAGCAGGGTATCGGGAGACCAGCACAGTTAGGGCAGTGCTCTTGGGTAACTCTTTTGTACTAAGCTTTTCAATATCAGGTAGCATCTCTGCAGTCTAATGAAAACTCAATATACACATATGTTTCATTTTTCTTCAGTGCTGGGGATGGGATCCAGGGCCTTGCCTATGCTAGGCAAGAGCTCTACCGCTGAACACCTCAGCTCTTGCTGTGGCCTTCTGAGTGCTGCTAAGAGTTTGCCCTATTGACTGACACACCTCGTGAGTGTCAACTTTGAACCTGGAGCCTTTATTAAGAGTTCAGATAGGAATGGTACTCCTAGGTAAAACAGAATTCCTGTGAGCTATGAAAGTTTCTTTTAACTTTCACTTCCCTATACCTCAAGTAAATAGGTTTCATACTGGGGTGATGGTTTGAATAGGTTTGTGATCCCCCCACCCCCCATTGACTCATGTGTTTGGATGCTTGGCCCACAGAGAACAGCACTATTAGAAGGTGTGGCCTTGTTGGAGGAAGTGTGTCACCATGGAGGTGGGCTTTGAGGTCTCCAGTGTTCAAGCTCTGCCCAGGGTGGAATTCAAGTCTCTTCCTGCTACTGTCTTTGGATCAAGATGTAGGGCTCCTCAGCACCATGTCTGCCTGCACGCTGCCATGCTTCCCACCATGCTGACAATAGACTAAACCTCTAAAACTGTAAGTAAGACCCAACGAAATGCTTTCTTTTATAAGAGTAAAATCGTGGCGAGGAAGGAGCAGGCAGACGTGGTGCTGAAGAAATAGCTGAGAGTCCTACATCCTGATCCACAGGCAGCAGGAAGGAGACACGGGGCCTGACTTGGACCTTTGAAATCTCAAAGCCCACCCCCACTGACACAGTAAAGCCATGCCCCCCCCCCCCAACAAGCCCACACCTAATAGTGCTGTTCCCCAATGATGACTAAGCATTCAAGTCTAGAAGCCTATGGGGGCTGTTCTTATTCAAGCCACCCCATTCTATCCCCTGGTTGCCCATAGGCCGGGAGTCATATACAAAATGCATTTAGTCCAACTCCAGAAGTCCCCATAGTCTATCATAGTCTCAACACTGTTTAAAAGTCCAAAGTTAAAAGTCTCTTCAGAGACTCAAGGTAATCTTTTAATGGTAAACCCCTGTAAAATCAACATTGAAAAGCAGAACACTACCTCCAACATACAGCACAGGGTATGCATTACCATTCTCAAAGGGAGGAAGGGGAGCATGGGGAGGAGACACTGGACCAAGGCAAGACTGAAACCCAGCAGGGCAAACTCCAAGCTCTGCCTCTCCACGTCTGATGTCAAAGCGCTCTTAGCTCTCCAACTCCTTTCAGCTCTGTTGACTGCAGCACACTTCTCTCCCGGGCTGGTTCCACACTGGGTCTATGTTTTTTTTTTTTTTTTT